>JAEHOE010000079.1:0-601419 GCA_016858145.1 Edaphochlamys debaryana
CCCCCTGCCTACCACGACCCGTACCCCGACCCCCCCGTGGTACACACCCCTTCTATCACGACCCGTACCCCGACCCCCCCCGTGGTACACGTGCGTCATATACCACGACCCGTTACACGCAGTACGTAACACGGCCCGTGGAACACTTTGTTTCGTCAAACCCCGTGGAACGTCAGTGTCCACACCAGTCCGCCAGCAGTCCGCCGTCCATGCAGACCCAGCCTAGCAGGATTCGAAACCAGCCAAGCAGCAATATGCCCACGTGTGATCCAGCCACGCAGGCAGCGATCCATGCATAATCCAGCCACGCAGGCATCCATCCAAGCGCAATCCAGCCAACCATCCACAAGCGGCCATATGCCCACGCACAAGCCAACAGCAGGCAGCCGCAGCCCTAGTTATCCATCACAGTCCAGCGTCCGTGCATACTTGCCTCTGTGCCTCAGCTCGCGTCCCCCTAAGACCGCCCCCTATCCCCTACTGCGCCGCCACCCTGCCCCCCCCCCTGCCTCCCGCCCGGCCTCCCGCCCTGCCTTCCCCCTTGGCTCCCTGTTCCGCCACCTCTGTTCAGCAGGTTCGACCCCACCGAGGGCTTCTCTTTCTCGCCCTCCTCGTCATCCTCGTTACTGGAATCACTTGCCGCCGCCTCCCGGCTTTACAGGGGCGTCTTCTCTTGCGCTTCGGCCGGCCCCCGCCTCCGGCTTGTCCTGCTGCACCCCGCTGCCTCCCGCTCCCGCTGCGCCCCCCTGCGCTCCCGTGCGCCTCGGCTTCAGCTTCGGCGGCGGGCGGCGGCTCTGTCTCCGGCGGCTGGTCCTCGCTGTCCGACGACGATCCAGCTGCCCGCCGCCGCCTCGGCCGGCCGCGCCTCCTGCTCCTCAGCGGCCGCCGCAGCGGCCGCTGCAGGCCGTTGCGGCCGCCGCTGGCCGTTGGCGCCCACCTCCGTCTGGGCGTTGAGCACCATCTGCGTGATTTTGGCCTCCGTGATGTTGCGCAGCTGGCGCTCCAGCGGTTGGAAGGGTCCCACACGTAGGTCATGAACTCCCTGCCAGCTCTGCAGTACAGCAAGGGGCATGAAGGCATCGCCAGAAGGCCAAGCCCTGCAGGCAAAGCCGTGCAGGCCAACTGTACCCCTGCAGGCTAAGCCCTGCAAGCCAAGCCCTGCAAGCCAAGCTCTGCAAGCCAAGCCCTGCAGCCCAAGCCCTACAGCCCAAGCCCTACAGCCCAAGCCCTGCAGCCCAAGCCCTACAGCCAAAGCCCTGCAGCCCAAGCCCTCCAGCACAGTTACTTACTTGCGGCCCAGATGTCCGCTTTGATGACGAGGTGGTTCGCCACCAGGCTGGCCTGCCCGGTCACCCAGTGAGCCGGTCCGCCCCGGTGGCATCCTCCCAGGACTGGTGACGTTGTTGCTGCCCAGGGTGACGGTGATGGTGGCGGGCAGCTTGACGTCCTCCGGCGCGAGGGGGCCCAGCAACTCGCCAGCCGCACCCCCCCCCCCCGAGCCGCACCCATCCGCTAACCAAAAAGCCGCTCTCCCGTCTCCACCTCCAGCACGCCCCCAGCCTACCTTCTCCCATCATCTATCTCGTGACGCAGAGGCTATCACAGGCTGGAGAGCTTGAGACCTGGGGGATGGGGGGGAGGGATATCAGGTTATGGGTGAGGCGCTGCAGGGAGCAGTGGGTGGAGGGACGCTAGTGTAAGCCGGAATAGTGTACCGGTTGGCACGGCGGAGAGCCGGCCCGTTTGAAGGTGCAGATGCTGAAGTCTGAACCCCAGCCCATCCCACCCATCTCAGAACCCACGTTGTGCTGTGGGCGTCCCTCATTGAGCTGGTAACTGGCGGCGGCGCAGAAGAGCACAGCAATGCCGGCATGCGGACCATGAAACCCCCGTTACTGAAGCCCACCCGCGCAGAACACCCCGTACCGCACCTTGAACAGAAGGGACGAAGGCGGCGCCACCGCAGGGACGCCGCTTGAATGAGCGGGGGAAGCCTAACACACACGCAGTTCGCTGGCGGGCAGAGAGGGCGGAAAGACACAGGGTGAGGAAGGTGCGGGGCGGGGGCAAGAGTACGGCAGCAGCCCACACACGCTCCAGCTGTCCACCTACCAGCCCCGCCAGCTTGAGCGTCTTGCGCTGGCACCCTGCATGCCAAGAGGTAGGGTACTCAGGACGACTTAGAAGCATCCCCGCGCAAGGCTTTATCGGCTCCGCCCACATCTAACCTGAGCAAGCTTGCTCTTACGAGCGTGTCCCGCCGCCCACACCCAAGTCCCAAGTCCCAAGTCATATCCCCCCGCCGTGGAAGGCTTGCCTCCCGAAGCTACATCCCGCAGTTACAATCCTCTATGCCCCCAGCGTTACCTTCGTGGCCCCAGGTTAGACAGCGGCTATTCCAGAGCGCTGGAGCGCCATCTGCTGCTGTGAGGCGTTCGCCCGTGGCGATCGCCGCGACGCGAGCAACCAGCGACAGCCTTCAGCGTGCGCCTTTATAGACCGAGACATCTGGTTATGGTGCGGCCGCTGACTCGCACTCCCGTCGACGTTTGAATCTTTGCGAAGCCTCGCGCTTCAGCCTTTCCCGAGAACTGAGAGATTGAGCATTGAGCATGATTCTTGAATGAGGGCGAGCAAGGCAGGAGGAGCAAAGCTGCAGGTGCAGCTGGCACATCTCCAATTGGCAGAGTTGCAGAACTCAGTATACACATACATGCTAGTATATCATATCAGCCAGGTCTCTCGGTAACTTTCCGTCTATGAGGGGGGGAGATCAATGACGGTGACCGTCATATGCGGACACCCAACACCCCGAACACCGATGGCCGCACCGCCATAAACGGCAGCCAGGTCTCTCGGTAACTTTCCGTCTATGAGGGGGGGAGATCAATGGCGGTGACCGTCATATGCGGACACCCAACACCCGAACACCGATTGGCCGCACCGCCATAGACGGAACGCCCTATCGCGTTGACCGCGAGTCAGCGCGCTGCATCAAAGCAGACTTGCACGCCATATGCGCTACTCGTATACTGCACCCCCGCCATAGACGCGCCGCAATAGCGACTTGACTGCGACTTATCGCGCGACATTGCGCACGCCTCCTGCCTCACTCCTGCACCGTTAGACCCCAGACCCCGCGCGACTGTTGCCATGTACCCCCAGCAAGCCATGAATGGGCCGCGCGCGGGCCGCGGAGGGCCTTCGCGCTGAACGCGACTGCATGGCGCGAATGCTCAGCCGCCAGCGCTGCACCGCACAGGCGCCACCAGCGCCATCCGCGCCTAGTTCAGACGATCCGGGCAACATCAAACGGATCAAACTCGTGTTGCCGGACAGCTGTGACTTAAACCCATGCGTGCAAGCCCCGTCCTTGCGGGGCTCAGCGGGCGTTAAGTACAACGTGCCGGAGGCGCTCTCGCTCGTGCTTCGGGACCTCAAGGTGAGAACAGCATACCCCCGGTTTGGCACTGCTGTGTTTCGGCACGCCGGCGCCCACTCCTCCCCCTCTCCCCCCGGTTGCAGAACCCGGACACCTGCGACGATGAGGGACTGAGCGCAGCTGTCCAGGCGGCAGCGGGACGATACTTCCAGTCCTTGCCCGCCGTGAAGGCGCGGCCCCGCCTCTTGCAGCCATGCGTCGCTCACTTCGTGCAGCGGGTCACGGACATACGATTCCCGTTCAGGACTTCCTGTCCCGGCCTCCGGCAGGCGGCGGACTCAGGCGGCGAGGGCCCTGGCGATTGCCCCCACAGCGGGCGTGGAGATGGAGGTAAGAGTTGGCTTGCAGCGCAGGCGGTTGCACTTTATGCTCGCCTAGCCAGTCCACAGTCCTGGCCACCCCACCTTACTGCCAGCGATCTGCCCATTCCCTCATGCGCAACGCCTCACGCGGCCTGCCTCCGCCCCGCAATTCCCCTCCTAGGGCTCTGGCCTCGCTGCCGCTGCTGTGGCTGAGCCGGCAGCATCACGCAGGGCCTACGGCGCAGGGGCTTGCGGCGGCGGGCGAGGAGAGGGAGGTGAGAGTTGGCTTACTGCATTGTCCCTCACGGCCTGCTTTCTGTTGGCCCTCCCCACCCAATCACAGCGAACGTTAGTATATGGACACCATGCTCCCTTGCATGGTGGTATGTGTAGGTGACGTGCGAGTTTGAGAGAGGGCTGGCTGAGCTGAGGGCGGAGTGCGACGTGGAGCCTGGGCTAAGGACGACTGAGGAGATCCAGAGGTTAACGGCGGAGGATGGACAAGCTGGCGAAGGCGTTGGCCAGCACTGGCAAGAAGAGACCCCGACCCCTAAAGGAGCGGCTCGGACACCCTGCCCGGACAGGTGAGCAACTTATTGCCCTTTGCTCTGTTGCCAGCCACACGGTTACTACCTTCTTTTCAACCACCAGACATGGAGAGAGAGAAACTGGAGCTTGCGGCCGAAGCCCGCAGCAGCCGCACGAGGAGAACCCTCCAAGGCTACGTCCAGAGCACATTCCCTACGTGACCGCACCCTCCTCCTGGAACGGATGCCGACCTGCAGAGGGAGGTGAGCGCCGCGCACGGTGTTGCCCCATCTGCCTACTTGCTTGCAAGCTCTTTTCCCGGTCCATAATGTCTCCCCATCTCACGTGCGCTGTTCCCGCCCGGAACTTCCCTCCTCAGGGCTCTGGCCTCGCTGCCGCTGCTGTGACGGAGCCGGCCAGCATCCGCACGCACGGCCACGGTTGCAGGGGCATGCGTGCGGCGAGGGCTCTGGCGGGTTGTCCCCACGGCGGGCGAGGAGGAGGCAGGTGAGCGTGGCACTGGGAGAAGCACGTTCAAGCAAACAGCCCCTCCTCGGCTCACTTGCAGCTGGGTCTTGACCCCCTCCATCTTGTCCAGCACCTCACATGTCTTGTCAACCCGCCCTACACTGCCCTCCTCAGGCCTCTGGCCTCGCAGGCCCGTCGAGGACGGCCGTGCAAAAGCCAGGACTCAGAATCAAGCTGCGGATACCCGGACGGGTTCCCTACAGGCCATCCAGGCGCCGCTCCACGCGTTTGATGGAGACGGCGTGCTCGGGGGCGGCGGAGGGCGGAGGCGGCGGTTCTGGTGGGGCACCCACCTCCGCCGCCGATGGCCGCCGAGGGCGGCGAAGGCGGCCTCGGCGGGGCAAACCCCTTGGCCCTGGCCGTTTGCCGCCGCCGGCGCCTCGGAGCTCGGCGTTTGCCGCTCAGCAGCCGGGAATCCAGCCGCCACCGCCCCACGCGCGCGAGGGGGAGGGTGTGCTCGGGGGTGGCGGAGGCGGAGGCGGAGGCCCTGGGGGCACCGTTGCTGCCGCCGCCGCCTCCGCCTCCGGCGCCTCGGAGCTCGGCGTTGCCGCTCAGCAGCCGGAATCCAGCCGCCACCGCCCCACGCGCGCGAGGGGGAGGGTGTGCTCGGGGGTGGCAGAGGCGGAGGCGGAGGCCCTGGTGGGGCACCCACCTTCGCCGCCGCTGGCGCTGCGGGGGGGTTCGTCGCCGGTCCTCCGCACCTGCCCCTCACAGCGCCTCGGGCTCGCGCCCTGGGACCCCGCAGCAGGGCTTCCAGGAGCCACCGCTCCCCCCGCCTGACCGGGGCGGTATGCTCGAGGGCGGCGGAGGCGGCGGAGGCGGGGCAAACCCCTTGGCCCTGGCGTTGCCGCCGCCGCCGCCTCCGGCGCCTCGGAGCTCGGCGTTGCCGCTCAGCAGCCGGGAATCCAGCCGCCACCGCCCCACGCGCGCGAGGGGGAGGGTGTGCTCGGGGGTGGCGGAGGCGCGGAGGCCCTGGGGGCCCCGTTGCTGCCGCCTCCGCCTCCGCCTCCGGCGCCTCGGAGCTCGGCGTTGCCGCTCAGCAGCCGGGAATCCAGCCGCCACCGCCCCACGCGCGCGAGGGGGAGGGTGTGCTCGGGGGTGCGGAGGCGGAGGCGGAGGCACTGGTGGGGCACCCACCTTCGCCGCCGCTGGCGCTGCGGGGGGGTTCGTCGCCGGTCCTCCGCACCTGCCCTCACAGCGCCTCGGGCTCGCGCCCTGGGACCCCCGCAGCAGGGCTTCCAGGAGCCACCGCTCCCCCCGCCTGACCGGGGCGGTATGCTCGAGGGCGGCGGAGGCGGCGGAGGCGGGGCAAACCCCTTGGCCCTGGCCGTTGCCGCCGCCGCCGCCTCCGGCGCCTCGGAGCTCGGCGTTGCCGCTCAGCAGCCGGGAATCCAGCCGCCACCGCCCCACGCGCGCGAGGGGGAGGGTTGTGCTCGGGGGTGGCGGAGGCGGAGCGGAGGCCCTGGTGGGGCACCCACCTTTGCCGCCGCTGGCGCTGCGGGGGGGTTCGTCGCCGGTCCTCCGCACCTGCCCCTCACAGCGCCTCGGGCTCGCGCCCGCGACGGGGGCGGCGGGCTTGACGGAGGCGGCGGGCTCGACGGTGGCGGCGGCCTTGGCGAGGTGTTTTGCAGCCGCCACACGGATGCTGCCTCAGGGCTCGGCGGCGGGGAGATGCCTGACTGGCCGGGTGGTCCCGCTGGTGTGGATGGCTTCGATGACCTCCTCGGCATCAACGGTATGGAGCTGCTGTCGCCGCCTGGCATGGGGCCCATGACAGGCCTCCTGCTCGGCAGCCCATCTTCATCCGCCGATGGCCAGACCAGGCAGCAGGAAGCACCCTTGACGGCGTATGCCGCCGAGACCACGGGGCTCCCCGCAGGAGGAGGCCAGCAGCTGGAGCAGGTGGACGAGGAGCCTGAGGCAGGCGGCATCCGGAACCCCACAGCGGAGGTCATCGAACTCGCCATGCGGGTACCGGTGAAGCCCACGCCGGGCGTTCCACCCATGCATCTCATACGCGGCTTCTCAGATCACCCAGGGGCTGAAACAGACGCGAAAGCCGGCGTTCTTCCGCACCGAGCGGTGCGCAGAGCTGCTATTGCAGTTCCACGGCCTCCCAGTCCCGCCTCCGGCCTGTGCCCACCTGCCGCACATGATGCAGCTCGAGAACGCACAACGGGGCAAGTGGCGGAGCAAGCTCTACGCCGTCAACACCGCCCCTCTCCAACGCCCGCGCCCTTGAGACGTCGGTGCTGGTGCCCAATAGCGACATCATCGCTATGTCCCG
Source organism: Edaphochlamys debaryana (assembly GCA_016858145.1). Lineage (NCBI taxonomy): Eukaryota > Viridiplantae > Chlorophyta > Chlorophyceae > Chlamydomonadales > Edaphochlamys > Edaphochlamys debaryana. The sequence goes on from JAEHOE010000079.1 coordinate 7,088, forward strand.
GAGCGGCCTGGTCAAATGTTGATGGGACGTCGAAATGCAGGGCCGGCAGCTGTCCAAGATGTCCGACAAGCAGCGGCAGAACTTCACGGCGTACGTGGCAACATTTATCGATGCGCCAGAGGAGAAGCAGCAGGAGCTCGCCAACGCCGCGTGAGTCTCTGCACTGGGGGGTCATTCAACCGCATGCCAGGTGGTTCAAGTCCTTTTGCGTTCCGTTCGTTCCTCCTGATGTCCATGTGCCCCTGTCCCTCATCCACAGGCGCTCTGTGGACCCGGCCAAGTTCGACCGTGAGCTGGCCGCCTGCAAGGTGCCGGAAGCACGAGAGCAGCCACTCCCCCTGCCCCCGCCGGCGGCTGCGGCGAGGGCGGAGGGTGGGGCTGCGGCCGCGCCGAGGGAGGCGCCCAGGCTGGGGCGATGGATCCGCCCGCACCCCAGCGGCTGCAGCTGGCCCCGGCGCGAGCGGTGACGGCGGCGGTGGGAGCTGCGCCGGCGGTGACTGCGGCTGCGGCCGGGGGCAACGCCCAGGCCCGGAACCTTGCTGCCGGCCCCGCCCTGGCAGCCGCAGCCCGGCACATTGCAAGCATGGCCGGCGGCGGGTGTGGCAACGGCGCCTATGCCGGGGCTGCCCGCGCTCCCGCGCCCAGCCTGGCCGCCACAGCAAGCGCCAGCACACGTGCAGGCGGAGGCTGAGGGGGCCGCAGCGGCTGACGGCGCTGCCTTGGCCGAGGGAGCTGCAGCGGCGACTCGGGACGTGGCGATGACGGAAGACGCTGTCCCGGCAGCTGTCCCGGCTGCCCCGGCTGCCGGAGCGGAGAGCGATGGCGAGGCCGGCAGACAACTACAACGACTGGCGTAGATGCAGGGCGGACAAGCCGGCAGTAATCGCTTTCTTTGAGGCGGACATTAAGGAGCGGAAGGTGCGGGCGGTCAAGGCGGAGCGGAAGCAGGGAAAAGCCGCCGGCATTGCTGCCTGGCGGGCATCCAACCAGAATGCCAGGCTGCAACGGCTAAGTGACGCATGTCTCACCAAGGCCTGGGACGAGGCGTACGACAACATCACAAAACCATTCAACATCAAAGCCAGAGAGCTCGAGAAGCTGCTGGCCGCAACGCCATTCGATTGGGCGACGGCCATGCAGCTGGCCCAGGCGGTGACGCACCACGCCAGCAACCAGGCAGAGCAGAAGAGGGCAAGCAGCCTCAAGAAGAAGGTGGACTCGCGGATTGAGTAGAGTCGGGGATGGACGGGGAGAGGCATGGTGCACGGCGGGGAACGGGTGGGTGTCGCTGGCTTCCTCGCCTGGGGTCCGGTTGTCAGGGCATCGAGACGGTGTGGACTGCGGGTCAGCGGTGACGCAGAGTGGATACAAGACATGTGTTGATAGTGGTAGCCATAGCTGCACATTGGCAGTTCAGCTTTGTCGTAGCTGGCGGAGTCGGAGCACTAGCCAGATGCGGGGAGGTGGGCGGGTGCGAAGCACGGTGCACGTCTGGCGGCGGATGGGTGGGTGTCGCCGGCTTCCTCATCTGGGGTTAGGTTGTCAGGGCATGAAGACATCGGTGTTGACTGCAGTCAGTAAGGCGTAGAGCGGAGACAAGACAGGTGTCGGTAGTGATAGTCATGGCTTCACATTGGCGGTTTACCTCGACTTCGTAGCTGCCTTTGAGCTGTGGTCACCGACGTGACAGCAAGAAGAGAGGGGTGGGGCAGGGCCTTCGTTGTCGCTGTGAGCCCGCTGCCCGCTGTCCCCGTGACCTGTATGTTGAAGCTGCCCTGCCGCGACTACATCCCAGCCCCAAACCCAAACCCTGGCCTGCACTGCGGGCCGCCCGCTCTCCCCTCCCACCGCTGTGCGTGCACCTGCGGCCCCGCCGCCCTCCCACGACCGACGTGCTCAGCCCACGCCTCAGGCCCCACCCTTCCAGACACACGCCTCACACGTCCCCTTCGCTTTGGCACGCCAGAGGGATTTGATGGGAGCGTTTATGATGCATTAGGGGCCTGGTTCCCAACCCTAAGCGGCCTGCCACCCTCCTTCGTCTCTGTCGCTTGCAGGTGCGCGCTCACGCATGATGGCGCCATACAAGACTGGAGCACACTTCGCGGCTGGGGGCCCAGCTCTACAACTCCGCTAGGTGGGCGGAGCGGAGGAGGGAAAGGAGTGACGCAGTGCATGGTGGAGGAGGCCGCAGGCGCCCATGCCTGGCCCAAGGAAAGGCTGCTGGCCGCACCCGCACCCCAGCCCCCACCCCAACCCCGCACCCTAACTTGAGCTGCAGGCAGGCCGCTGTCGCTGCCTTATGCCAATGACGAGGGCCGCAGCAGGTACTCGTCGTTAGGCACAACTGTGGTTACAAGGGGCTTAGAACCTTGACCCTCGTCGCCCGAGCATTTCCTCACGCGGCTCAGTCGCACAGTGGACCCACTACCCAGCAGCTTAGCCTGTAGCCCAGACGGCCATGCCCTAGTCGCATCTCGCCCTGGAGCAGCTAGAACCCTGGTGAGCACGCTGAGGGAGGCTGTCCTCAGTGCGCGCCGCCCTCGCGGAATGCCTGCAAGACCCCCTCCTTCCTTGCCTAACGCCAAGTGGCGGGGCTGGACGGATCCTGTCAGCTGGCGTGACGCTGCATGCTGTCCGCTGTTCCCGTGTCCTGTCAACGCTGCCAGCTGCCTTGCCGCACCCGCTGGATGGGCGTGCGTGCATGCAACTAAGGGAGGGCTTGCATCACAACTCATCACCATTTCAACCGGAGGTGCAGCGTCCTTTATCCGGCTAGTCGTTTTACCCGTCCGAGATACACTGCACGCTAGCCCCACGTCAGGAGCGGTTACAAGTGCAACGGCAGGCCAAGCAGCCACGGCACCCTGACCCTGGCCCAGCCTAGGACCCGGACAGCGCGGACCCTCAGCACAGGCACCCCTGCGGCCTGTGAGAACCACCCAAAACAGCGGCAGACGACACCACCAGGCGGAGTGCCTGCACCGGAGCACGTTTGGTCTAAGTCTCTAGCGAACCACGGCAGCGCGCAGCAGACCGGAGACAAGGAGTAGCGCTCCGAGCCACCCAGGCCCGCAGGCCACGCAACGAAGACACAAGGCACAGAGCGAAGCCCACACAGGGGCGGCACCAAACCACAGGAAACGAGAAAGGGGCACGACAGAACACTCACGACGGGCCGGGAGGCGAGCCCACACTGGAAACACTCGCAGACAGAAAGCACCAGTGGTCAGAGGGCACACGGCCCCAGCCACGAGGGCGCTGGGGACGTAGGGAGAAGGACCGAAGCCGAGCCCAGAAGTCAGCAACCACGCTAACCCCCACGCGCAAGCACTACACCCGCGCCACTCGCGAGGCCTCCCGAGCGCTATACAGGGCCTGACGCCCGTGCTCCCGTGCTGTAACGGCAGCCAGGCAGACGACGTCCGGCACCCGTGGGCGCACGCCGGTTTCAGGGGGCACCAAGGCCAGCCGGCGAAGCCATTGACCGCCGGCCGCCAGAAGGGCTCGTTGTGCCAACGAGAGCCTACAGGCCTCAGAAGGTAAGCGCCTGGCCTGTACGGAGAGGGAGGCGGGAAGCAAGGGAGGAGGGCTGAGAGCCACGACAGGAGCAAGGCGCGCGGAGCAAGAGACGGCCCGTCCGCGCCCAGCCCCAAGCACCCTGGCGTCATCCCACCCACGCGCCTGCACCACCCGCCCATGCCCACCTGCCCAAACAAGCACGAGGCACGCAGCAACGCCTGCCCAGGCCGCAGAAGGTAAGCGCCTGGCCTGTACGGAGAGGGAGGCGGGAAGCAAGGGAGGAGGGCTGAGAGCCACGACAGGAGCAAGGCGCGCGGAGCAAGAGACGGCCCGTCCGCGCCCAGCCCCAAGCACCCTGGCGTCATCCCACCCACGCGCCTGCACCACCCGCCCATGCCCACCTGCCCAAACAAGCACGAGGCACGCAGCAACGCCTGCCCGGGCCGCAGAAGGTATCCGCCTGGCCTGTACGGAGAGGGAGGCGGGAAGCAAGGGAGGAGGGCTGAGAGCCACGACAGGGAGCAAGGCGCGCGGAGCAAGAGACGGCCCGTCCGCGCCCAGCCCCAAGCACCCTGGCGTCATCCCACCCACGCGCCTGCACCACCCGCCCATGCCCACCTGCCCAAACAAGCACGAGGTACCCAGCAACGCCTGCCCGGGCCGCAGAAGGTAAGCGCCTGGCCTGTACGGAGAGGGAGGCGGGAAGCAAGGGTGGAGGGCTGAGAGCCACGACAGGGAGCAAGGCGCGCGGAGCAGGAGACGGCCCGTCAGCGCCCGGCAGAGCTCCACGCTGCCGCCCCACCCACCTGGACCTGGATGCCCGCCCACGTGCGGGGTGCGTGGTCATGGCATGGAGAGGAGCCTCTCGCTGGCCCCAAGGGCGGTGTGAAGCGCCTGGATGTCTGCCAAGTGGCAGTCCAGCAGGTGCACGCTGCCTTGGCAGCCTGTGGCAGCTTTCGCCGCACGTGCGGCTCTGATGCACGCCAAGGCCCCGCTGATCCAGTTCTCGAGCCGGCTCTTATCCATCTGCACGTAGCCCAGGTGCTCACGAGCCCGAGCCAACTCGGAGGCGGCTTCGTGACACTTCCGGCCATGGAACAGGTTGAGTGCGGCATCGGAACTGGATGGGGTTGCCCACGGGGGCTGGCGGCCGGGCACATACAGCCCTTTGACCTGGTCCTCCGTCAGGCGCTGAACGCTGCTGGGACCCAGCTGCATGCCCTGCCATACGTACATCTCGTCTAAGAGAGTGCGGATCTGCGACCGCTTACGCTTCAGCCGACTCTGGATGCGCTTGGTTTCCCGATCTGCGCACCCAGCCTGCGCGCGCTCCTGCTGGCCGTGCTGCACCTCCAGGACGTACGCGCCGATGCGGGCCTGGCACCTACGGCACAGACGGTACTTAAGGGCAGCCCTCCATCGACCGGGCTCCAGCCAGGCTTTCATCCCGCAGCGCACCTGCTAACTTCGCGCTCGCATAGCCTTTGGAGGGCGGCGTCGAAGGGGCCATGGCCGCGCTTCCACTGCTTCCAGCCGTCCGGGAGCAGCCCATGCTTCCCCTCGAGCCGCCGCAGGGCAGCATCCACCTTCGTGATCTGGGCGCTGGTGCTTGCCGCGGCCAGCGCAACAGCGGAGCTACTGGACACAACGGCGAGTGAGGGGGCTTTGTCCTTGAGCCCCTCCATCTCCGCGCGGCGCAGGCGCAGCAGGACGTAGTCCATCTGAGGAAGCGGAAGAGGCCGGGGCGGCTTTGTTGGCGCCCTGATCTACGTGGTGGTTGTACCCTGGCTACGCCCCACGTGCCCAAACACACCTGCCACGCGTCCGTGTCACCGGGGACACCTCCTGGCGGCGAAGTGCCGACAGCAGACTGCACGAAGCGAGCTGCCGCTGCTGCTGGATCCTCAACTCCGGCGGCCCGGGCGGCCGACTCCGCCTTGCGCACCTCCACCTCGGACTCGCCTGCGGTGTTCATGCACGCAAGGGTCACAGACACGCACTTACGGACCTTGACCAACACCACCCAGCCAGTAAGAACACACTCACGAATCTTAGCCACGGTGCGCTTGTAGGCTCGGACCAGGAGCTGGACGACACGCTTGCTCTTAGCTCGCGAGACTGAAGCCAGCGCCATCTCGATGAAGTCCCGGCGCCGTGCGAGGGTCATGTATCTGGCCAGAGGGCCGACGGGCTGGGGGGGAGCAGGGAAACCAAGAGGCGGGATTGGGCTGAGCTGCAAGGAGGTCACCGTGCGCAAGGTGCTGCTCCTTCGCCCTGGACAAAAGCCACCAGCGCGCACACGCCTCACCTTTGTGCTGCTCCACAGCTGCTCAATCTCCTCTCCTATCTGGCGACCAGCTCCCTCCGTGAAGCGGCCACTGTTGGTCAGCTGGCAGGCCAGGTCGTGGCCTGCCCCATGCATCCAGTTGACCATGATCTTCAGCTGAGCTGCGCTCTGGGGCAGATCTGGCTGCCGCGCCACGTAGCGGCTCCAGGTGTGCTTGAAGCGGCAGCCAAAGTCGATGTAGACGTGCTTCAGGTCGGGGCGCTCCTTCACCAGGTGCCCGAGCATAAGGAGGTAGTAGGCGAACTGCTCAGGGGTCTGCATGTCGCAGAAGATGCCGCGCACGGGGAAGCCGTGCATGCACACGGCCCCGCATACGCCGTGCACGTCCAGAGGACCGCTAGAAGCTGGGGCCTCCGGGCGCGAGCAGTGCAGAGAGGACTGGCACACGCAGGCATCGGCCTCAGCGTCAGCATCTGCGTCGCCCAGCGTGCTGCGAAGGTTAAGCCGGCCCTGCCCATGAAGGGCTTGCACTCGGGCGTCCACGGGGCCGAAGCAGCTGCTCAGCCGCGGCTTGAGGTCCCTGGACGCCGCACCGCACGAGGAGTAGTGGCCCAGCTTGTTGCCGCAAGCGTCCATCGCCACCGCCAGCGGGTACGGCGTGTCTGTGGAATGGGTTTACAGTACTGGTAAGAGTGTGGGGGTGACTGACGAGGTGCCTTGGTTCCGGACCTTGCGCACCTTCGGGCGCCTGCGCTCCTTCTGCGCCCTCGCTACCTATGAAGAGAGAGGAGTATATAGGTTAGACTATGGCAGGCAACGGCAAGGTTCGGGCTCATGTACCAGCCCATGCGCACCCGGGGGCTGGGGCCGGCGGGAGCAGATTGGACACCCGCACAGTGCGCCTGTGTCCATGCCCGTCACGCCGAGCCGCTGGAGGTCCGTGCACATGAACCGTGCCCGCTGGAAGGCCATGAAGGATGCGAAGAAGCGCCGGCGGTCCACCGACAGCCGCTCTGGCGAGCACGGCTGATCAGGCAGCTCTGAGTCAGAGTCTGACTCAGTGTCCGACTCTGCAACGGTGCCGGAGATGCATGGCGCGCCCACGGCCATAGCTTCGAGGAAGTCCGTGAACCCTGCAGTTGGGGAGGCAGACAAGGTAAGGGGTACGTCACGGCATGACGGGCAGAGGAAGGGATGAGGCGCAAACCCTCCACCCGCACCGGTGCTTCCCCCATGTGATGGTGGCCGAGAGCGTGAGCCCCCCGTCTCGCCAGACACACCTGTCACGCTCAGCCCGTCGCAGCACAGCACGCCATAGGCTTTATGGACTTGGAGGTCGTACCATGCGTGCGCATCGACAGGGGAGCTGACGAAGCAGCCCGCCTCGACGGCAGTGGGGGTGAAGGAGTCGCCACACCTCGAGCACTTGGCAGTGCTGAGGTAGACGATGCCGCTGCAGTTCAGGCCCACGTATCGAACTGACATTAGGGGAAGCTGTGTCTCCGCGCCGACGACCCAGCTGAACGTGGCTCCGGCGCAGTTGCGGCTGTGAGCTGCGCACAGGCGCTCGCACGCAGAGTCGACACGCCCCTGGGCAATTGCCAAGATGGCGGCCGCCAGCTCTCGCTCCTGCTGAGCGTGAAGGTGTGCGTGCGTCACGAAGGCCTGCTCCAGCGCTGGCGACGCGGCGTCCCATGCAGCCTCTTCCCTCTCAACCCGCTGCCTGTGGGCTGCACTCCGCGGATTGGGTAGGGGCGCGCCGGCAGCCGCCGGTGCACCACCATGCTGGACCCCGGCTCTGGCACGCTTCTTGGCCCCTTGGCCGCCGCGGGGAACGAGCTGGCCGGGGCGAGGGGCGCGCTGATGCTGCTCCTGCGGTGGCGGCGATGCCGGTCGCCACGTGGGGGCTGCAGTGACCTTGCTGGGCTCGGAGCGCTGGCCCTGGGGGGTGGATGGAGGTGTGCGGGCATGACGAGGGAGGGGAGACTGAGAGAGCGTCCAGCCAGCACGAGAGGGGTCATCCGTCACTGGCCTCCAGCGCCTTGGAGCGCCCGAGCGGGCACTTGCCTTCGGGATGTCGTCACCGGCCGGCATGTCCCCACATGCGGCAACTGCTGAGTGGTGCCAAAGAGCGCTGCTGGGTCTTGTGCCGGAGCAATCAGGTGTCCAAGTCGCCCGAAATGCCGAAGCCGCGGCTAGCCGCGGCTGTCAACCGTTGGCCATCCGTTGCGTGGCCAGGGCATAGCCTTCTGGGAAGAAGCTGGCTTGACACGGGCCGTAGAGGCTACAGTGGCGTAGTTGCGGGGTTGAACAGAGAACGTCAGGCGTGTTCGCTTTGTGAATGGGGATCAACCTAATGAGGCTCTCCGCAGCCCGCGCGCGACCCGCTCATGGCTTGCTGAGGGTACGTAGCAACAGTCGTGTGAGGTCTGGGGTCTAACGGTGCAGCAGTGAGGCAGGAGGTGTGCGCAATGTCGCGCGATAACTCGCAGTCAAGTCGCTATTGCGGCGCGTCTATGGCGGGGGGTGCAGTATAGGTGTGGCGCATATGGCGTGCAAGTCGGCTTCGATGCAGCGCGCTGACTCGCGGTCAACGCGATAGGGCGTTCCGTCTATGGCGGTGCGGCCAATCGGTGTTCGGGTGTTGGGTGTCCGCATATGACGGTCACCGCCATTGATCTCCCCCCCTCATAGACGGAAAGTTACCGAGAGACCTGGCTGATAAACGGAACGCCCTATCGCGTTGACCGCGAGTCAGCGCGCTGCATCGAAGCCGACTTGCACGCCATATGCGCCACTCCTATACTGCACCCCCCGCCATAGACGCGCCGCAATAGCGACTTGACTGCGAGTTATCGCGCGACATTGCGCACACCTCCTGCCTCACTGCTGCACCGTTAGACCCCAGACCTCACACGACTGTTGCCACGTACCCTCAGCAAGCCATGAGCGGGTCGCGCGCGGGCTGCGGAGAGCCTCTTTAGGTTGATCCCCATTCACAAAGCGAACACGCCTGACGTTCTCTGTTCAACCCCGCAACTACGCCACTGTAGCCTCTACGGCCCGTGTCAAGCCAGCTTCTTCCCAGAAGGCTATGCCCTGGCCACGCAACGGATGGCCAACGGTTGACAGCCGCGGCTAGCCGCGGCTTCGGCATTTGTGGCGACTTGGACACCTGATTGCTCCGGCACAAGACCCAGCAGCGCTCTTTGGCACCACTCAGCAGTTGCCGCATGTGGGGACATGCCGGCCGGTGACGACATCCCGAAGGCAAGTGCCCGCTCTTACCCTCGGGCGCTCCAAGGCGCTGGAGGCCAGTGACGGATGACCCCTCTCGTGCTGGCTGGACGCTCTCTCAGTCTCCCCTCCCTCGTCATGCCCGCACACCTCCATCCACCCCCCAGGGCCAGCGCTCCGAGCCCAGCAAGGTCACTGCAGCCCCCACGTGGCGACCGGCATCGCCGCCACCGCAGGAGCAGCATCAGCGCGCCCCTCGCCCCGGCCAGCTCGTTCCCCGCGGCGGCCAAGGGGCCAAGAAGCGTGCCAGAGCCGGGGTGCAGCATGGTGGTGCACCGGCGGCTGCCGGCGCGCCCCTACCCAATCCGCGGAGTGCAGCCCACAGGCAGCGGGTTGAGAGGGAAGAGGCTGCATGGGACGCCGCGTCGCCAGCGCTGGAGCAGGCCTTCGTGACGCACGCACACCTTCACGCTCAGCAGGAGCGAGAGCTGGCGGCCGCCATCTTGGCAATTGCCCAGGGGCGTGTCGACTCTGCGTGCGAGCGCCTGTGCGCAGCTCACAGCCGCAACTGCGCCGGAGCCACGTTCAGCTGGGTCGTCGGCGCGGAGACACAGCTTCCCCTAATGTCAGTTCGATACGTGGGCCTGAACTGCAGCGGCATCGTCTACCTCAGCACTGCCAAGTGCTCGAGGTGTGGCGACTCCTTCACCCCCACTGCCATCGAGGCGGGCTGCTTCGTCAGCTCCCCTGTCGATGCGCACGCATGGTACGACCTCCAAGTCCATAAAGCCTATGGCGTGCTGTGCTGCGACGGGCTGAGCGTGACAGGTGTGTCTGGCGAGACGGGGGGCTCACGCTCTCGGCCACCATCACATGGGGGAAGCACCGGTGCGGGTGGAGGGTTTGCGTCTCATCCCTTCCTCTGCCCGTCATGCCGTGACGTACCCCTTACCTTGTCTGCCTCCCCAACTGCAGGGTTCACGGACTTCCTCGAAGCTATGGCCGTGGGCGCGCCATGCATCTCCGGCACCGGTGCAGAGTCGGACACTGAGTCAGACTCTGACTCAGAGCTGCCTGATCAGCCGTGCTCGCCAGAGCGGCTGTCGGTGGACCGCCGGCGCTTCTTCGCATCCTTCATGGCCTGCCAGCGGGCACGGTTCATGTGCACGGACCTCCAGCGGCTCGGCGTGACGGGCATGGACACAGGCGCACTGTGCGGGTGTCCAATCTGTTCCCGCCGGCCCCAGCCCCCAGGTGCGCATGGGCTGGTACATGAGCCTGAACCTTGCCGTTGCCTGCCATAGTCTAACCAATATACTCCTCTCTCTTCATAGGTAGCGAGGGCGCAGAAGGAGCGCAGGCGCCCGAAGGTGCGCAAGGTCCGGAACCAAGGCACCTCGTCAGTCACCCCCACACTCTTACCAGTACTGTAAACCCATTCCACAGACACGCCGTACCCGCTGGCGGTGGCGATGGACGCTTGCGGCAACAAGCTGGGCCACTACTCCTCGTGCGGTGCGGCGTCCAGGGACCTCAAGCCGCGGCTGAGCAGCTGCTTCGGCCCCGTGGACGCCCGAGTGCAAGCCCTTCATGGGCAGGGCCGGCTTAACCTTCGCAGCACGCTGGGCGACGCAGATGCTGACGCTGAGGCCGATGCCTGCGTGTGCCAGTCCTCTCTGCACTGCTCGCGCCCGGAGGCCCCAGCTTCTAGCGGTCCTCTGGACGTGCACGGCGTATGCGGGGCCGTGTGCATGCACGGCTTCCCCGTGCGCGGCATCTTCTGCGACATGCAGACCCCTGAGCAGTTCGCCTACTACCTCCTTATGCTCGGGCACCTGGTGAAGGAGCGCCCCGACCTGAAGCACGTCTACATCGACTTTGGCTGCCGCTTCAAGCACACCTGGAGCCGCTACGTGGCGCGGCAGCCAGATCTGCCCCAGAGCGCAGCTCAGCTGAAGATCATGGTCAACTGGATGCATGGGGCAGGCCACGACCTGGCCTGCCAGCTGACCAACAGTGGCCGCTTCACGGAGGGAGCTGGTCGCCAGATAGGAGAGGAGATTGAGCAGCTGTGGAGCAGCACAAAGGTGAGGCGTGTGCGCGCTGGTGGCTTTTGTCCAGGGCGAAGGAGCAGCACCTTGCGCACGGTGACCTCCTTGCAGCTCAGCCCAATCCCGCCTCTTGGTTTCCCTGCTCCCCCCCAGCCCGTCGGCCCTCTGGCCAGATACATGACCCTCGCACGGCGCCGGGACTTCATCGAGATGGCGCTGGCTTCAGTCTCGCGAGCTAAGAGCAAGCGTGTCGTCCAGCTCCTGGTCCGAGCCTACAAGCGCACCGTGGCTAAGATTCGTGAGTGTGTTCTTACTGGCTGGGTGGTGTTGGTCAAGGTCCGTAAGTGCGTGTCTGTGACCCTTGCGTGCATGAACACCGCAGGCGAGTCCGAGGTGGAGGTGCGCAAGGCGGAGTCGGCCGCCCGGGCCGCCGGAGTTGAGGATCCAGCAGCAGCGGCAGCTCGCTTCGTGCAGTCTGCTGTCGGCACTTCGCCGCCAGGAGGTGTCCCCGGTGACACGGACGCGTGGCAGGTGTGTTTGGGCACGTGGGGCGTAGCCAGGGTACAACCACCACGTAGATCAGGGCGCCAACACAGCCGCCCCGGCCTCTTCCGCTTCCTCAGATGGACTACGTCCTGCTGCGCCTGCGCCGCGCGGAGATGGAGGGGCTCAAGGACAAAGCCCCCTCACTCGCCGTTGTGTCCAGTAGCTCCGCTGTTGCGCTGGCCGCGGCAAGCACCAGCGCCCAGATCACGAAGGTGGATGCTGCCCTGCGGCGGCTCGAGGGGAAGCATGGGCTGCTCCCGGACGGCTGGAAGCAGTGGAAGCGCGGCCATGGCCCCTTCGACGCCGCCCTCCAAAGGCTATGCGAGCGCGAAGTTCGCAGGTGCGCTGCGGGATGAAAGCCTGGCTGGAGCCCGGTCGATGGAGGGCTGCCCTTAAGTACCGTCTGTGCCGTAGGTGCCAGGCCCGCATCGGCGCGTACGTCCTGGAGGTGCAGCACGGCCAGCAGGAGCGCGCGCAGGCTGGGTGCGCAGATCGGGAAACCAAGCGCATCCAGAGTCGGCTGAAGCGTAAGCGGTCGCAGATCCGCACTCTCTTAGACGAGATGTACGTATGGCAGGGCATGCAGCTGGGTCCCAGCAGCGTTCAGCGCCTGACGGAGGACCAGGTCAAAGGGCTGTATGTGCCCGGCCGCCAGCCCCCGTGGGCAACCCCATCCAGTTCCGATGCCGCACTCAACCTGTTCCATGGCCGGAAGTGTCACGAAGCCGCCTCCGAGTTGGCTCGGGCTCGTGAGCACCTGGGCTACGTGCAGATGGATAAGAGCCGGCTCGAGAACTGGATCAGCGGGGCCTTGGCGTGCATCGGAGCCGCACGTGCGGCGAAAGCTGCCACAGGCTGCCAAGGCAGCGTGCACCTGCTGGACTGCCACATGGCAGACATCCAGGCGCTTCACACCGCCCTTGGGGCCAGCGAGAGGCTCCTCTCCATGCCATGACCACGCACCCCGCACGTGGGCGGGCATCCAGGTCCAGGTGGGTGGGGCGGCAGCGTGGAGCTCTGCCGGGCGCTGACGGGCCGTCTCCTGCTCCGCGCGCCTTGCTCCCTGTCGTGGCTCTCAGCCCTCCACCCTTGCTTCCCGCCTCCCTCTCCGTACAGGCCAGGCGCTTACCTTCTGCGGCCTGGGCAGGCGTTGCTGGGTACCTCGTGCTTGTTTGGGCAGGTGGGCATGGGCGGGTGGTGCAGGCGCGTGGGTGGGATGACGCCAGGGTGCTTGGGGCTGGGCGCGGACGGGCCGTCTCCTGCTCCGCGCGCCTTGCTCCCTGTCGTGGCTCTCAGCCCTCCTCCCTTGCTTCCCGCCTCCCTCTCCGTACAGGCCAGGCGGATACCTTCTGCGGCCCGGGCAGGCGTTGCTGCGTGCCTCGTGCTTGTTTGGCCAGGTGGGCATGGGCGGGTGGTGCAGGCGCGTGGGTGGGATGACGCCAGGGTGCTTGGGGCTGGGCGCGGACGGGCCGTCTCCTGCTCCGCGCGCCTTGCTCCCTGTCGTGGCTCTCAGCCCTCCACCCTTGCTTCCCGCCTCCCTCTCCGTACAGGCCAGGCGCTTACCTTCTGCGGCCTGGGCAGGCGTTGCTGCGTGCCTCGTGCTTGTTTGGGCAGGTGGGCATGGGCGGGGTGGTGCAGGCGCGTGGGTGGGATGACGCCAGGGTGCTTGGGGCTGGGCGCGGACGGGCCGTCTCCTGCTCCGCGCGCCTTGCTCCCTGTCGTGGCTCTCAGCCCTCCACCCTTGCTTCCCGCCTCCCTCTCCGTACAGGCCAGGCGCTTACCTTCTGCGGCCTGGGCAGGCGTTGCTGCGTGCCTCGTGCTTGTTTGGGCAGGTGGGCATGGGCGGGTGGTGCAGGCGCGTGGGTGGGATGACGCCAGGGTGCTTGGGGCTGGGCGCGGACGGGCCGTCTCCTGCTCCGCGCGCCTTGCTCCCTGTCGTGGCTCTCAGCCCTCCACCCTTGCTTCCCGCCTCCCTCTCCGTACAGGCCAGGCGCTTACCTTCTGCGGCCTGGGCAGGCGTTGCTGCGTGCCTCGTGCTTGTTTGGGCAGGTGGGCATGGGCGGGTGGTGCAGGCGCGTGGGTGGGATGACGCCAGGGTGCTTGGGGCTGGGCGCGGACGGGCCGTCTCCTGCTCCGCGCGCCTTGCTCCCTGTCGTGGCTCTCAGCCCTCCTCCCTTGCTTCCCGCCTCCCTCTCCGTACAGGCCAGGCGCTTACCTTCTGAGGCCTGTAGGCTCTCGTTGGCACAACGAGCCCTTCTGGCGGCCGGCGGTCAATGGCTTCGCCGGCTGGCCTTGGTGCCCCCTGAAACCGGCGTGCGCCCACGGGTGCCGGACGTCGTCTGCCTGGCTGCCGTTACAGCACGGGAGCACGGGCGTCAGGCCCTGTATAGCGCTCGGGAGGCCTCGCGAGTGGCGCGGGTGTAGTGCTGCGCGTGGGGGTTAGCGTGGTTGCTGACTTCTGGGCTCGGCTTCGGTCCTTCTCCCTACGTCCCCAGCGCCCTCGTGGCTGGGGCCGTGTGCCCTCTGACCACTGGTGCTTTCTGTCTGCGAGTGTTTCCAGTGTGGGCTCGCCTCCCGGCCCGTCGTGAGTGTTCTGTCGTGCCCCTTTCTCGTTTCCTGTGGTTTGGTGCCGCCCCTGTGTGGGCTTCGCTCTGTGCCTTGTGTCTTCGTTGCGTGGCCTGCGGGCCTGGGTGGCTTGGAGCGCTACTCCTTTTCTCCGGTCTGCTGTGCGCTGCCGTGGTTCGCTAGAGACTTAGACCAAACGTGCTCCGGTGCAGGCACTCCGCCTGGTGGTGTCGTCTGCCGCTGTTTTGGGTGGTTCTCACAGGCCGCAGGGGTGCCTGTGCTGAGGGTCCGCGCTGTCCGGGTCATAGGCTGGGCCAGGGTCAGGGTGCCGTGGCTGCTTGGCCTGCCGTTGCACTTGTAACCGCTCCTGACGTGGGGCTAGCGTGCAGTGTATCTCGGACGGGTAAAACGACTAGCCGGATAAAGGACGCTGCACCTCCGGTTGAAATGGTGATGAGTTGTGATGCAAGCCCTCCCTTAGTTGCATGCACGCACGCCCATCCAGCGGGTGCGGCAAGGCAGCTGGCAGCGTTGACAGGACACGGGAACAGCGGACAGCATGCAGCGTCACGCCAGCTGACAGGATCCGTCCAGCCCCGCCACTTGGCGTTAGGCAAGGAAGGAGGGGGTCTTGCAGGCATTCCGCGAGGGCGGCGCGCACTGAGGACAGCCTCCCTCAGCGTGCTCACCAGGGTTCTAGCTGCTCCAGGGCGAGATGCGACTAGGGCATGGCCGTCTGGGCTACAGGCTAAGCTGCTGGGTAGTGGGTCCACTGTGCGACTGAGCCGCGTGAGGAAATGCTCGGGCGACGAGGGTCAAGGTTCTAAGCCCCTTGTAACCACAGTTGTGCCTAACGACGAGTACCTGCTGCGGCCCTCGTCATTGGCATAAGGCAGCGACAGCGGCCTGCCTGCAGCTCAAGTTAGGGTGCGGGGTTGGGGTGGGGGCTGGGGTGCGGGTGCGGCCAGGCAGCCTTTCCTTGGGCCAGGCATGGGCGCCTGCGGCCTCCTCCACCATGCACTGCGTCACTCCTTTCCCTCCTCCGCTCCGCCCACCTAGCAGCAGTGCAGCACACCCGATTTGCCGGTCTGCCTCTCCGCTATGCTAGCTAGTTGCTGCTTCGGAGTTGTAGAGCTGGGCCCCCAGCCGCGAAGTGTGCTCAAGTCTTGTATGGCGCCATCATGCGTGAGCGCGCACCTGCAAGCGACAGAGACGAAGGAGGGTGGCAGGCCGCTTAGGGTTGGGAACCAGGCCCCTAATGCATCATAAACGCTCCCATCAAATCCCTCTGGCGTGCCAAAGCGAAGGGGACGTGTGAGGCGTGTGTCTGGAAGGGTGGGGCCTGAGGCGTGGGCTGAGCACGTCGGTCGTGGGAGGGCGGCGGGGCCGCAGGTGCACGCACAGCGGTGGGAGGGGAGAGCGGGCGGCCCGCAGTGCAGGCCAGGGTTTGGGTTTGGGGCGGCAGGTAGTCGCGGCAGGGCAGCTTCAACATACAGGTCACGGGGACAGCGGGCAGCGGGCTCACAGCGACAACGAAGGCCCTGCCCCACCCCTCTCTTCTTGCTGTCACGTCGGTGACCACAGCTCAAAGGCAGCTACGAAGTCGAGGTAAACCGCCAATGTGAAGCCATGACTATCACTACCGACACCTGTCTTGTCTCCGCTCTACGCCTTACTGACTGCAGTCAACACCGATGTCTTCATGCCCTGACAACCTAACCCCAGATGAGGAAGCCGGCGACACCCACCCATCCGCCGCCAGACGTGCACCGTGCTTCGCACCCGCCCACCTCCCCGCATCTGGCTAGTGCTCCGACTCCGCCAGCTACGACAAAGCTGAACTGCCAATGTGCAGCTATGGCTACCACTATCAACACATGTCTTGTATCCACTCTACGTCACCGCTGACCCGCAGTCCACACCGTCTCGATGCCCTGACAACCGGACCCCAGGCGAGGAAGCCAGCGACACCCACCCGTTCCCCGCCGTGCACCATGCCTCATATTGTATTGGAGGGTTGCGACACCCCGCGAGCTCCATTCAGGACCTCCTCCATCCCCCCCTGCTGCTGCCCCGATGCACCGTGTGCGTGTGACGGACGACGAGTGGAGTGCCCCTCCCCCCCCTTCCCCCCTTCCCCCCCTGCTGTGCCTTGGCGCATGGATAGGTATGCCTTAGCATGCGATACCCAGTTCCAACGTTGTGCAATTGCCGAGCCCAGCCCTGCTAACCGCAGAAGTGCTGTTGACTAGCACGTGCCCCGCCTGCGGACAAGTGTGCCCCGGCATGCAACACCCCACCCGCTGCGTATGAGAACTGCCCAGCCCAGCAGCCCTGCGGACCGCTGGTGTGCCGTGGACAAGTGCGTTCCCTGCGGACAAGTGTGCCCCGGCATGCAAGACCCCACCCGCTGCGTATGAGAACTGCCCAGCCCAGCCCCGCGCACCACTGGTGTGCCGTGGACAAGTGCGTTCCCTGCGGACAAGTGTGCCCCGGCATGCAAGACCCCATCCGCTGCGTATGAGCACTGCCCAGCCCAGCCCTGCGGACCGCTGGTGTGCCGTGGACAAGTCACATGTGCGTTCCCTGCGGACAAGTATGCCCCGGCACGCAACACCCCACCCGCTGCGTATGAGAACTGCCCAGCCCAGCCCTGCGGACCGCTGGTGTGCTGTGGACAAGTCACATGTGCGTTCCCTGCGGACAAGTGTGCCCCGGCATGCAACACCCCACCCGCTGCGTATGAGAACTGCCCAGCCCAGCCCTGCGGACCGCTGGTGTGCAATGGACAAGTCACATGTGCGTTCCCTGCGGACAAGTATGCCCCGGCACGCAACACTCCACCCGCTGCGTATGAGAACTGCCCAGCCCAGCCCTGCGGACCGCTGGTGTGCCGTGGACAAGTCACATGTGCGTTCCCTGCGGACAAGTGTGCCCCGGCATGCAACACACCACCCGCTGCGTATGAGCACTGCCCAGCCCAGCCCTGCGGACCGCTGGTGTGCCGTGGACAAGTCACATGTGCGTTCCCTGCGGACAAGTGTGCCCCGGCATGCAACACACCACCCGCTGCGTATGGGAACTGCCCAGCCCAGCCCTGCGGACCGCTGGTGTGCCGTGGACAAGTCACATGTGCGTTCCCTGCGGACAAGTGTGCCCCGGCATGCAACACTCCACCCGCTGCGTATGAGCACTGCCCAGCCCAGCCCCGCGGACCGCTGGTGTGCTGTGGACAAGTCACATGTGCGTTCCCTGCGGACAAGTATGCCCCGGCACGCAACACCCCACCCGCTGCGTATGAGAACTGCCCAGCCCAGCCTCGCGGACCGCTGTCGTGCCGTGGAGAAGTGCGTTCCCTGTGGACAAGTATGCCCCGGCATGCAACACCCCACCCGCTGCGTATGAGAACTGCCCAGCCCAGCCCTGCGGACCGCTGGTGTGCCGTGGACAAGTCACATGTGCGTTCCCTGCGGACAAGTATGCCCCGGCACGCAACACTCCACCCGCTGCGTATGAGAACTGCCCAGCCCAGCCCTGCGGACCGCTGGTGTGCCGTGGACAAGTCACATGTGCGTTCCCTGCGGACAAGTGTGCCCCGGCATGCAACACACCACCCGCTGCGTATGAGCACTGCCCAGCCCAGCCCCGCGGACCGCTGGTGTGCTGTGGACAAGTCACATGTGCGTTCCCTGCGGACAAGTATGCCCCGGCACGCAACACTCCACCCGCTGCGTATGAGAACTGCCCAGCCCAGCCCTGCGGACCGCTGGTGTGCCGTGGACAAGTCACATGTGCGTTCCCTGCGGACAAGTGTGCCCCGGCACGCAACACACCACCCGCTGCGTATGAGAACTGCCCAGCCCAGCCCTGCGGACCGCTGGTGTGCAATGGACAAGTCACATGTGCGTTCCCTGCGGACAAGTATGCCCCGGCACGCAACACTCCACCCGCTGCGTATGAGAACTGCCCAGCCCAGCCCTGCGGACCGCTGGTGTGCCGTGGACAAGTCACATGTGCGTTCCCTGCGGACAAGTGTGCCCCGGCATGCAACACACCACCCGCTGCGTATGAGCACTGCCCAGCCCAGCCCTGCGGACCGCTGGTGTGCCGTGGACAAGTCACATGTGCGTTCCCTGCGGACAAGTGTGCCCCGGCATGCAACACACCACCCGCTGCGTATGGGAACTGCCCAGCCCAGCCCTGCGGACCGCTGGTGTGCCGTGGACAAGTCACATGTGCGTTCCCTGCGGACAAGTGTGCCCCGGCATGCAACACTCCACCCGCTGCGTATGAGCACTGCCCAGCCCAGCCCCGCGGACCGCTGGTGTGCTGTGGACAAGTCACATGTGCGTTCCCTGCGGACAAGTATGCCCCGGCACGCAACACCCCACCCGCTGCGTATGAGAACTGCCCAGCCCAGCCTCGCGGACCGCTGTCGTGCCGTGGAGAAGTGCGTTCCCTGTGGACAAGTATGCCCCGGCATGCAACACCCCACCCGCTGCGTATGAGAACTGCCCAGCCCAGCCCTGCGGACCGCTGGTGTGCTGTGGACAAGTCACATGTGCGTTCCCTGCGGACAAGTATGCCCCGGCACGCAACACTCCACCCGCTGCGTATGAGAACTGCCCAGCCCAGCCCTGCGGACCGCTGGTGTGCCGTGGACAAGTCACATGTGCGTTCCCTGCGGACAAGTGTGCCCCGGCATGCAACACACCACCCGCTGCGTATGAGCACTGCCCAGCCCAGCCCCGCGGACCGCTGGTGTGCTGTGGACAAGTCACATGTGCGTTCCCTGCGGACAAGTATGCCCCGGCACGCAACACTCCACCCGCTGCGTATGAGAACTGCCCAGCCCAGCCCTGCGGACCGCTGGTGTGCCGTGGACAAGTCACATGTGCGTTCCCTGCGGACAAGTGTGCCCCGGCACGCAAAACCCCACCCGCTGCGTATGAGAACTGCCCAGCCCAGCCCCGCGGACCGCTGGTGTGCCGTGGACAAGTCACATGTGCGTTCCCTGCGGACAAGTGTGCCCCGGCATGCAACACACCACCCGCTGCGTATGAGCACTGCCCAGCCCAGCCCCGCGGACCGCTGGTGTGCTGTGGACAAGTCACATGTGCGTTCCCTGCGGACAAGTATGCCCCGGCATGCAACACACCACCCGCTGCGTATGAGCACTGCCCAGCCCAGCCCTGCGGACCGCTGGTGTGCCGTGGACAAGTCACATGTGCGTTCCCTGCGGACAAGTGTGCCCCGGCATGCAACACACCACCCGCTGCGTATGAGAACTGCCCAGCCCAGCCCTGCGGACCGCTGGTGTGCCGTGGACAAGTGCGTTCCCTGCGGACAAGTGTGCCCCGGCATGCAACACCCCACCCGCTGCGTATGAGAACTGCCCAGCCCTGCCCTGCTAACCGCAAAAGTGCTGTGGACAAGTCACATGTGCGTTCCCTGTGGACAAGTATGCCCCGGCACGCAACACCCCACCCGCTGCGTATGAAAACTGCCCAGCCCAGCCCCGCGGACCACTGGTGTGCCGTGGACAAGTCACATGTGCGTTCCCTGCGGACAAGTGTGCCCCGGCATGCAACACACCACCCGCTGCGTATGAGAACTGCCCAGCCCAGCAGCCCTGCGGACCGCTGGTGTGCCGTGGACAAGTGCGTTCCCTGCGGACAAGTGTGCCCCGGCATGCAACACCCCACCCGCTGCGTATGGGAACTGCCCAGCCCAGCCCTGCGGACCGCTGGTGTGCTGTGGACAAGTCACATGTGCGTTCCCTGCGGACAAGTGTGCCCCGGCATGCAAGACCCCACCCGCTGCGTATGAGAACTGCCCAGCCCAGCCCTGCGGACCGCTGGTGTGCCGTGGACAAGTCACATGTGCGTTCCCTGCGGACAAGTGTGCCCCGGCATGCAACACCCCACCCGCTGCGTATGAGAACTGCCCAGCCCAGCCCCGCGGACCGCTGGTGTGCTGTGGACAAGTCACATGTGCGTTCCCTGCGGACAAGTATGCCCCGGCACGCAACACTCCACCCGCTGCGTATGAGAACTGCCCAGCCCAGCCCTGCGGACCGCTGGTGTGCCGTGGACAAGTCTCATGTGCGTTCCCTGCGGACAAGTATGCCCCGGCACGCTACACTCCACCCGCTGCGTATGGGAACTGCCCAGCCCAGCCCTGCGGACCGCTGGTGTGCCGTGGACAAGTCACATGTGCGTTCCCTGCGGACAAGTGTGCCCCGGCATGCAACACCCCACCCGCTGCGTATGAGCACTGCCCAGCCCAGCCCCGCGGACCGCTGGTGTGCTGTGGACAAGTCACATGTGCGTTCCCTGCGGACAAGTATGCCCCGGCACGCAACACTCCACCCGCTGCGTATGAGAACTGCCCAGCCCAGCCCTGCGGACCGCTGGTGTGCCGTGGACAAGTCTCATGTGCGTTCCCTGCGGACAAGTGTGCCCTGGCATGCAACACCCCACCCGCTGCGTATGGGAACTGCCCAGCCCAGCCCTGCGGACCGCTGGTGTGCCGTGGACAAGTCACATGTGCGTTCCCTGCGGACAAGTGTGCCCCGGCACGCAAAACCCCACCCGCTGCGTATGAGAACTGCCCAGCCCAGCCCCGCGGACCGCTGGTGTGCCGTGGACAAGTCACATGTGCGTTCCCTGCGGACAAGTGTGCCCCGGCATGCAACACACCACCCGCTGCGTATGAGCACTGCCCAGCCCAGCCCCGCGGACCGCTGGTGTGCTGTGGACAAGTCACATGTGCGTTCCCTGCGGACAAGTATGCCCCGGCACGCAACACCCCACCCGCTGCGTATGAGAACTGCCCAGCCCAGCCTCGCGGACCGCTGTCGTGCCGTGGAGAAGTGCGTTCCCTGCGGACAAGACTGCCCCGGCACGCAACACCCCACCCGCTGCGTATGAGAACTGCCCAGCCCAGCCCCGCGGACCGCTGGTGTGCCGTGGCGAAGTGCGTTCCCTGCGGACAAGTGTGCCCCGGCATGCAACACCCCACCCGCTGCGTATGAGAACTGCCCAGCCCTGCCCTGCTAACCGCAAAAGTGCTGTGGACAAGTCACATGTGCGTTCCCTGTGGACAAGTATGCCCCGGCACGCAACACCCCACCCGCTGCGTATGAAAACTGCCCAGCCCAGCCCCGCGGACCACTGGTGTGCCGTGGACAAGTCACATGTGCGTTCCCTGCGGACAAGTGTGCCCCGGCATGCAACACCCCACCCGCTGCGTATGAGAACTGCCCAGCCCAGCAGCCCTGCGGACCGCTGGTGTGCCGTGGACAAGTGCGTTCCCTGCGGACAAGTGTGCCCCGGCATGCAACACCCCACCCGCTGCGTATGGGAACTGCCCAGCCCAGCCCTGCGGACCGCTGGTGTGCTGTGGACAAGTCACATGTGCGTTCCCTGCGGACAAGTGTGCCCCGGCATGCAAGACCCCACCCGCTGCGTATGAGAACTGCCCAGCCCAGCCCTGCGGACCGCTGGTGTGCCGTGGACAAGTCACATGTGCGTTCCCTGCGGACAAGTGTGCCCCGGCATGCAACACCCCACCCGCTGCGTATGAGCACTGCCCAGCCCAGCCCCGCGGACCGCTGGTGTGCTGTGGACAAGTCACATGTGCGTTCCCTGCGGACAAGTATGCCCCGGCACGCAACACCCCACCCGCTGCGTATGAGAACTGCCCAGCCCAGCCTCGCGGACCGCTGTCGTGCCGTGGAGAAGTGCGTTCCCTGCGGACAAGTATGCCCCGGCACGCAACACCCCACCCGCTGCGTATGAGAACTGCCCAGCCCAGCCCCGCGGACCGCTGGTGTGCCGTGGCGAAGTGCGTTCCCTGCGGACAAGTGTGCCCCGGCATGCAACACCCCACCCGCTGCGTATGAGAACTGCCCAGCCCAGCAGCCCTGCGGACCGCTGGTGTGCCGTGGACAAGTGCGTTCCCTGCGGACAAGTGTGCCCCGGCATGCAACACACCACCCGCTGCGTATGGGAACTGCCCAGCCCAGCCCTGCGGACCGCTGGTGTGCTGTGGACAAGTCACATGTGCGTTCCCTGCGGACAAGTGTGCCCCGGCATGCAAGACCCCACCCGCTGCGTATGAGAACTGCCCAGCCCAGCCCTGCGGACCGCTGGTGTGCCGTGGACAAGTCACATGTGCGTTCCCTGCGGACAAGTGTGCCCCGGCATGCAACACACCACCCGCTGCGTATGAGCACTGCCCAGCCCAGCCCCGCGGACCGCTGGTGTGCTGTGGACAAGTCACATGTGCGTTCCCTGCGGACAAGTATGCCCCGGCACGCAACACTCCACCCGCTGCGTATGAGAACTGCCCAGCCCAGCCCTGCGGACCGCTGGTGTGCCGTGGACAAGTCACATGTGCGTTCCCTGCGGACAAGTGTGCCCCGGCACGCAACACCCCACCCGCTGCGTATGAGCACTGCCCAGCCCAGCCCTGCGGACCGCTGGTGTGCAATGGACAAGTCACATGTGCGTTCCCTGCGGACAAGTATGCCCCGGCACGCAACACTCCACCCGCTGCGTATGAGAACTGCCCAGCCCAGCCCTGCGGACCGCTGGTGTGCCGTGGACAAGTCACATGTGCGTTCCCTGCGGACAAGTGTGCCCCGGCATGCAACACACCACCCGCTGCGTATGGGAACTGCCCAGCCCAGCCCTGCGGACCGCTGGTGTGCCGTGGACAAGTCACATGTGCGTTCCCTGCGGACAAGTGTGCCCCGGCATGCAACACTCCACCCGCTGCGTATGAGCACTGCCCAGCCCAGCCCCGCGGACCGCTGGTGTGCTGTGGACAAGTCACATGTGCGTTCCCTGCGGACAAGTATGCCCCGGCACGCAACACCCCACCCGCTGCGTATGAGAACTGCCCAGCCCAGCCTCGCGGACCGCTGTCGTGCCGTGGAGAAGTGCGTTCCCTGTGGACAAGTATGCCCCGGCATGCAACACCCCACCCGCTGCGTATGAGAACTGCCCAGCCCAGCCCTGCGGACCGCTGGTGTGCTGTGGACAAGTCACATGTGCGTTCCCTGCGGACAAGTATGCCCCGGCACGCAACACTCCACCCGCTGCGTATGAGAACTGCCCAGCCCAGCCCTGCGGACCGCTGGTGTGCCGTGGACAAGTCACATGTGCGTTCCCTGCGGACAAGTGTGCCCCGGCATGCAACACACCACCCGCTGCGTATGAGCACTGCCCAGCCCAGCCCCGCGGACCGCTGGTGTGCTGTGGACAAGTCACATGTGCGTTCCCTGCGGACAAGTATGCCCCGGCACGCAACACTCCACCCGCTGCGTATGAGAACTGCCCAGCCCAGCCCTGCGGACCGCTGGTGTGCCGTGGACAAGTCACATGTGCGTTCCCTGCGGACAAGTGTGCCCCGGCACGCAACACACCACCCGCTGCGTATGGGAACTGCCCAGCCCAGCCCTGCGGACCGCTGGTGTGCCGTGGACAAGTCACATGTGCGTTCCCTGCGGACAAGTGTGCCCCGGCACGCAAAACCCCACCCGCTGCGTATGAGAACTGCCCAGCCCAGCCCCGCGGACCGCTGGTGTGCCGTGGACAAGTCACATGTGCGTTCCCTGCGGACAAGTGTGCCCCGGCATGCAACACACCACCCGCTGCGTATGAGCACTGCCCAGCCCAGCCCCGCGGACCGCTGGTGTGCTGTGGACAAGTCACATGTGCGTTCCCTGCGGACAAGTATGCCCCGGCATGCAACACACCACCCGCTGCGTATGAGCACTGCCCAGCCCAGCCCTGCGGACCGCTGGTGTGCCGTGGACAAGTCACATGTGCGTTCCCTGCGGACAAGTGTGCCCCGGCATGCAACACACCACCCGCTGCGTATGAGAACTGCCCAGCCCAGCCCCGCGGACCGCTGGTGTGCCGTGGCGAAGTGCGTTCCCTGCGGACAAGTATGCCCCGGCATGCAACACCCCACCCGCTGCGTATGAGAACTGCCCAGCCCTGCCCTGCTAACCGCAAAAGTGCTGTGGACAAGTCACATGTGCGTTCCCTGTGGACAAGTATGCCCCGGCACGCAACACCCCACCCGCTGCGTATGAAAACTGCCCAGCCCAGCCCCGCGGACCACTGGTGTGCCGTGGACAAGTCACATGTGCGTTCCCTGCGGACAAGTGTGCCCCGGCATGCAACACTCCACCCGCTGCGTATGAGAACTGCCCAGCCCAGCAGCCCTGCGGACCGCTGGTGTGCCGTGGAGAAGTGCGTTCCCTGCGGACAAGTGTGCCCCGGCATGCAAGACCCCACCCGCTGCGTATGAGAACTGCCCAGCCCAGCCCTGCGGACCGCTGGTGTGCCGTGGACAAGTCACATGTGCGTTCCCTGCGGACAAGTGTGCCCCGGCATGCAACACCCCACCCGCTGCGTATGAGAACTGCCCAGCCCAGCCCCGCGGACCGCTGGTGTGCTGTGGACAAGTCACATGTGCGTTCCCTGCGGACAAGTATGCCCCGGCACGCAACACTCCACCCGCTGCGTATGAGAACTGCCCAGCCCAGCCCTGCGGACCGCTGGTGTGCCGTGGACAAGTCTCATGTGCGTTCCCTGCGGACAAGTATGCCCCGGCACGCTACACTCCACCCGCTGCGTATGGGAACTGCCCAGCCCAGCCCTGCGGACCGCTGGTGTGCCGTGGACAAGTCACATGTGCGTTCCCTGCGGACAAGTGTGCCCCGGCATGCAACACCCCACCCGCTGCGTATGAGCACTGCCCAGCCCAGCCCCGCGGACCGCTGGTGTGCTGTGGACAAGTCACATGTGCGTTCCCTGCGGACAAGTATGCCCCGGCACGCAACACTCCACCCGCTGCGTATGAGAACTGCCCAGCCCAGCCCTGCGGACCGCTGGTGTGCCGTGGACAAGTCACATGTGCGTTCCCTGCGGACAAGTGTGCCCCGGCACGCAAAACCCCACCCGCTGCGTATGAGAACTGCCCAGCCCAGCCCCGCGGACCGCTGGTGTGCCGTGGACAAGTCACATGTGCGTTCCCTGCGGACAAGTGTGCCCCGGCATGCAACACACCACCCGCTGCGTATGAGCACTGCCCAGCCCAGCCCCGCGGACCGCTGGTGTGCTGTGGACAAGTCACATGTGCGTTCCCTGCGGACAAGTATGCCCCGGCACGCAACACCCCACCCGCTGCGTATGAGAACTGCCCAGCCCAGCCTCGCGGACCGCTGTCGTGCCGTGGAGAAGTGCGTTCCCTGCGGACAAGTATGCCCCGGCACGCAACACCCCACCCGCTGCGTATGAGAACTGCCCAGCCCAGCCCCGCGGACCGCTGGTGTGCCGTGGCGAAGTGCGTTCCCTGCGGACAAGTGTGCCCCGGCATGCAACACCCCACCCGCTGCGTATGAGAACTGCCCAGCCCTGCCCTGCTAACCGCAAAAGTGCTGTGGACAAGTCACATGTGCGTTCCCTGTGGACAAGTATGCCCCGGCACGCAACACCCCACCCGCTGCGTATGAAAACTGCCCAGCCCAGCCCCGCGGACCGCTGGTGTGCCGTGGACAAGTCACATGTGCGTTCCCTGCGGACAAGTGTGCCCCGGCATGCAACACACCACCCGCTGCGTATGAGCACTGCCCAGCCCAGCCCCGCGGACCGCTGGTGTGCTGTGGACAAGTCACATGTGCGTTCCCTGCGGACAAGTATGCCCCGGCACGCAACACCCCACCCGCTGCGTATGAGAACTGCCCAGCCCAGCCTCGCGGACCGCTGTCGTGCCGTGGAGAAGTGCGTTCCCTGCGGACAAGTATGCCCCGGCACGCAACACCCCACCCGCTGCGTATGAGAACTGCCCAGCCCAGCCCCGCGGACCGCTGGTGTGCCGTGGCGAAGTGCGTTCCCTGCGGACAAGTGTGCCCCGGCATGCAACACCCCACCCGCTGCGTATGAGAACTGCCCAGCCCTGCCCTGCTAACCGCAAAAGTGCTGTGGACAAGTCACATGTGCGTTCCCTGTGGACAAGTATGCCCCGGCACGCAACACCCCACCCGCTGCGTATGAAAACTGCCCAGCCCAGCCCCGCGGACCACTGGTGTGCCGTGGACAAGTCACATGTGCGTTCCCTGCGGACAAGTGTGCCCCGGCATGCAACACCCCACCCGCTGCGTATGAGAACTGCCCAGCCCAGCAGCCCTGCGGACCGCTGGTGTGCCGTGGACAAGTGCGTTCCCTGCGGACAAGTGTGCCCCGGCATGCAACACCCCACCCGCTGCGTATGGGAACTGCCCAGCCCAGCCCTGCGGACCGCTGGTGTGCTGTGGACAAGTCACATGTGCGTTCCCTGCGGACAAGTGTGCCCCGGCATGCAAGACCCCACCCGCTGCGTATGAGAACTGCCCAGCCCAGCCCTGCGGACCGCTGGTGTGCCGTGGACAAGTCACATGTGCGTTCCCTGCGGACAAGTGTGCCCCGGCATGCAACACCCCACCCGCTGCGTATGAGCACTGCCCAGCCCAGCCCCGCGGACCGCTGGTGTGCTGTGGACAAGTCACATGTGCGTTCCCTGCGGACAAGTATGCCCCGGCACGCAACACCCCACCCGCTGCGTATGAGAACTGCCCAGCCCAGCCTCGCGGACCGCTGTCGTGCCGTGGAGAAGTGCGTTCCCTGCGGACAAGTATGCCCCGGCACGCAACACCCCACCCGCTGCGTATGAGAACTGCCCAGCCCAGCCCCGCGGACCGCTGGTGTGCCGTGGCGAAGTGCGTTCCCTGCGGACAAGTGTGCCCCGGCATGCAACACCCCACCCGCTGCGTATGAGAACTGCCCAGCCCAGCAGCCCTGCGGACCGCTGGTGTGCCGTGGACAAGTGCGTTCCCTGCGGACAAGTGTGCCCCGGCATGCAACACACCACCCGCTGCGTATGGGAACTGCCCAGCCCAGCCCTGCGGACCGCTGGTGTGCTGTGGACAAGTCACATGTGCGTTCCCTGCGGACAAGTGTGCCCCGGCATGCAAGACCCCACCCGCTGCGTATGAGAACTGCCCAGCCCAGCCCTGCGGACCGCTGGTGTGCCGTGGACAAGTGCGTTCCCTGCGGACAAGTGTGCCCCGGCATGCAAGACCCCATCCGCTGCGTATGAGCACTGCCCAGCCCAGCCCTGCGGACCGCTGGTGTGCCGTGGACAAGTCACATGTGCGTTCCCTGCGGACAAGTGTGCCCCGGCATGCAACACCCCACCCGCTGCGTATGGGAACTGCCCAGCCCAGCAGCCCTGCGGACCGCTGGTGTGCCGTGGACAAGTGCGTTCCCTGCGGACAAGTGTGCCCCAGCATGCATCACCCCACCCGCTACGTTCTAGAACTGCCGAGCAGAGTCCTGCGGACCGCTGGTGTGCCGTGGACAAGTCACAAGTGCGTGCCCTGCGGACTGCCAAGGGACTTCCAAGGACTGCAACTTGGCGCCCAGCGTGAGATCAAGGGTCTAGACTGAGGGCAGCGCGGGAAAGCGTTTGAAGGAGAGGGAGGGCGGGTGTGGGGGTCGTGGCACGGGGGCGGGGGGGTCGTGACACGGGGTGCTAAACAATTTAGCACCCCGTGCCTCAGCTGTACGGGAGAAAGCACCGCATTCTGCATCCCGTTTTCTTTGCTGCAGTTTCTCGCGACAAATCTAACATTCTTGTGTGCTTGCTTCAAACAGAGGCGGCCGCCTTCCAGCTGCTGCGCGTGGGCTTTCTTTTCGCAAACCTTGCGCGACGAGTACCCTTCAGCCTCGGCCATTAATGGCAATACTGCTCAAGGACGCACTGGACCACTGGTCCCCGCGGGGACAGCCAAGTGCTCAAAGTGTTGTGCTACAAAGAATGCTTGGCGGAGCATCAAGACAGAGGATGCGGGGGCCCACGCGTCGCCAGTGCAGCTCGTGCTTCTTTTTGAACCCTGACAAGTGGGCCCGGGGTAAGGGCGGGAGGGGGTCGTGTAACGGTTTTAGGGGGGTCGTGCCACGGGCAAGGTCGGGGCACGGGGGGGTCCGGGCCGTGGTTCGGGGGGGGGGCCGTTCCACACGAGGGCCGTACCTCGGCCCGTGGTGGCCCTATCACGACCCGTACCCCGGACAGACCACTCCCATAGGGTCGGTGTGCTCATCGAGCCAGTTTGACCCACCACAGCGTATCGGTTGATGCCCAGCTACGCTACGCTAACGGCGACGCACTGAATGGCACAAAAGCACCCAGTCTGCGAGCTCTTGGCGTGATGCCCAACCGGACCTTTGCGCATGCTACTGCGAGCCAACTTGACTCCAATTACCTTACGTGTTACGGCTTCAGATCATGCCGTTCGTTGTTCCCAAAAGATGTTCGCGGACGACGCTGGCCTTCGCCATGGCGACCAGGTCGCAGGCCGCAGACAGCGGTCAGACGTCATCTGGCATACGCGACAGCATACATCTGCTCCTAAGTCGCCATAAGTTCCATTGGAAAGCGCTGAGGCAGGCCGGCAGCAAGTTTGGGGCCGGTCAACGCATTGTTGCCTTGGTCCCGGAGGTCGCACGCACGGACTGGTGCTTGGCTTCCGCGGCCATAAAGCTTCTGCGACATCGCTATTACACGAAGCGTAGGTAACATTGTACTTGATGGGCAGGAAGAGCTGTTGACCGCGTGAATGAGTCCGTGCTGGTGGTCTCGGCTTCTAATGATAGCTGAATATGTGTGTAGTTGATTATATCAAGACAAGCTGAGTGTGGGTGCTGTGTGTGGGTGTATGTGCCGCGGCTCATTGGCGAAACGCTTCTTCCGTACGGTGCATTGCGTGCCCCACGCATGCCCGCGGCCCGAGGCTTCCCCCGAGGCTTCCACGCAAGCCTAGCAGAGCACGGTCGCGAGGGCACCACACCCCGAGGCCTTCCCAAGCGGGAGCACTGGGGGCGTGAGTGGACCGTGTCCTCAAGTGCGCTCCGCAGCCCAGCTCTTCCCCCGAGGCTTCCCCCAGGGCTTGCGACACCCCTCAGGCCCCCAGCGTAACCGTGTCACGCCCCCGGACCCTTCCCCAGCGGTGGCAAGGGGGGCGGCTGCGTGTCGTGCACTAGAGTGCGGCCTGGGCCCTGCTGAGCGGTCGGACGCAAGCCTAGCAGAGCACGGTCGCGAGGGCACCACACCCCGAGGCCTTCCCAAGCGGGAGCACTGGGGGCGTGAGTGGACCGTGTCCTTGAGTGCGCTCCGCAGCCCAGCTCTTCCCCCGAGGCTTCCCCCAGGGCTTGCGACACCCCTCAGGCCCCCAGCGTAACCGTGTCACGCCCCCGGACCCTTCCCCAGCGGTGGCAAGGGGGGCGGCTGCGTGTCGTGCACTAGAGTGCGGCCTGGGCCCTGCTGAGCGGTCGGACGCAAGCCTAGCAGAGCACGGTCGCGAGGGCACCACACCCCGAGGCCTTCCCAAGCGGGAGCACTGGGGGCGTGAGTGGACCGTGTCCTTGAGTGCGCTCCGCAGCCCAGCTCTTCCCCCGAGGCTTCCCCCAGGGCTTGCGACACCCCTCAGGCCCCCAGCGTAACCGTGTCACGCCCCCAGAGCCTCACCCTCCAGCGGGCAGAGCTGTGCACGCCCCCACCTCAGGGCCCTCACACTGCGCGGCTGGTGCCAGAGCGTCCCCCGGCGGCGGGCAGAGCTGTCCACTGCCCGCCTCAGGGCCCTCACGCCGCGCCGCCCCCCGCAGAACCCCACCCTCCAGCGGGCAGAGCTGGTCACGCCCCCGCCTCAGGGCCCTCACGCCGCGCCGCCGCCCGCAGAACCCCACCCTCCAGCGGGCAGAGCTGTGCACGCCCCCACCTCAGGGCCCTCACGCTGCGCGGCTGGTGCCAGAGCGTCCCCCGGCGGGCGGGCAGAGCTGTCCACACCCCCGCCTCAGGGCCCTCACGCCGCGCCGCCCCCCGCAGAACCCCACCCTCCAGCGGGCAGAGCTGTGCACTCCCCAACCTTAGGGCCCTCAAGCTGCGCCGCTGGTGCCAGAACGTCCCCCGGCGGCGGGCAAAGCTGTCCACGCCCCCGCCTCAGGGTCCTCACGCCGCGCCGCCGCCCCCAGAGCCTCACCCTCCAGCGGGCAGAGCTGTGCACGGCCCCACCTCAGGGCCCTCACACTGCGCGGCTGGTGCCAGAGCGTCCCCCGGCGGCGGGCAAAGCTGTCCACGCCCCCGCCTCAGGGTCCTCACGCCGCGCCGCCGCCCCCAGAGCCTCACCCTCCAGCGGGCAGAGCTGTGCACGGCCCCACCTCAGGGCCCTCACACTGCGCGGCTGGTGCCAGAGCGTCCCCCGGCGGCGGGCAAAGCTGTCCACGCCCCCGCCTCAGGGTCCTCACGCCGCGCCGCCGCCCCCAGAGCCTCACCCTCCAGCGGGCAGAGCTGTGCACGCCCCCACCTCAGGGCCCTCACGCTGCGCGGCTGGTGCCAGAGCGTCCCCCGGCGGCGGGCAGAGCTGTCCACTGCCCGCCTCAGGGCCCTCACGCCGCGCGGCTGCCCCCAGAGCCAGAGCGTCCCCCGGCGGGCGGGCAGAGCTGGTCACGCCCCCGCCTCAGGGCCCTCACGCCGCGCCGCCGCCCGCAGAACCCCACCCTCCAGCGGGCAGAGCTGTGCACTCCCCCACCTCAGGGCCCTCACGCTGCGCGGCTGGTGCCAGAGCGTCCCCCGGCGGGCGGGCAGAGCTGTCCACACCCCCGCCTCAGGGCCCTCACGCCGCGCCGCCCCCCGCAGAACCCCACCCTACAGCGGGCAGAGCTGTGCACGCCCCCACCTTAGGGCCCTCAAGCTGCGCCGCTGGTGCCAGAACGTCCCCCGGCGGCGGGCAAAGCTGTCCACGTCCCCGCCTCAGGGTCCTCACGCCGCGCCGCCGCCCCCAGAGCCTCACCCTCCAGCGGGCAGAGCTGTGCACGCCCCCACCTCAGGGCCCTCACGCTGCGCGGCTGGTGCCAGAGCGTCGCCCGGCGGCGGGCAGAGCTTGTCCACGCCCCCGCCTCACGCCGCGCCAGAGCCCCACTCTCCGCCGGCGGGTCGCCTACACAGCACACAACCAGCGTACAGTGAAGGCCGCAGTACGTTGACAGGGTGCAGGGTGTACCTCCTGTGCATGCCTGGACGTTGGTCCTGCAGAAGACCTGCCCGCTGGCGGCGCGTGGAGCGCGTGGGGCGAGC
The DNA here is from genome assembly GCA_016858145.1 of Edaphochlamys debaryana. Lineage (NCBI taxonomy): Eukaryota > Viridiplantae > Chlorophyta > Chlorophyceae > Chlamydomonadales > Edaphochlamys > Edaphochlamys debaryana. The sequence continues at coordinate 38,483 of JAEHOE010000079.1, forward strand.
GTGTTGGTGCTCGGGGGGTCACCTACTTCACCCGGGGAGTTGACCGCCTGTGACAGTGTGACACGGCCCCGCGGCACCTCGCAAAGGGCCTCCAGCGTACATTTGGCACCTCCGCTGGCTCTTAGGGTCCCCACCAAGCACGTGCGGCTCCGCGGCTGGAGCTTTTCCGCGAGCGCTGCGGCCCATTGCGACGATGAGCCTCTGGGCACTCCCTCTGCGACCGAGCACCAAGCCTACAACCGTCTTACTCCGTGTAAGGTGAAAAGAAAAAACTCAGGCAATCTCGCCCAGCGTCCACGACGCCAACGCCGAGGCTTTGTTGCAAGCATGCCGCGACAAGTGCGCCTTCTAAGAACCCGGTGTGCCTGTGTAACCTGTAGCGTTGGAAGGATGATTGTTTGAGCTCAAATCCAGCGAGCGGCCTTCGGAAGGGTGCAGTGGGCGGCATGAAGTGCGACGCGAGACGTGCGCGAGGTCAAGAACCGACACTCGTGGCTGTGTATGGCATCATGTTACAGCCCTGGGCCTCAAAGACACCGAAGGCGCTACGCGGGCTCGGCCGGTTAGCGCCGTGAAGCAGCTGACCCCGGGGTCAGCCCCACGCCGACCGGCCCCCAGGGGTTACCCCCATTTCTCTGCCATAGGGCATGCGCCTTCTTACAGCAGAGGCACATCATAGGAGATGTGATCCGAGATATCGTTGGCTTACGCGCTGCCTAAAACTGTACTCTGCCTACATTAATACTCCCGTGCGTCCGTCCAACACAGCGGACGTCGCCCGCACACCCGTAGCAGCCTTCCCGGACTAAACAGGCCCCGCTGGGCAAGGACGACGCAATGAACGTCTCAATTCAGGGATCCGAGTTTATTTGTTGTTCGGCTTGCTCAATTGCTGGGCCAGTCTCCTTGCAGTATAGCTCGTGCCGGCCGCTCCATCCATTGGTCGCAGTGCCACCCCTGCTCCCTGCTCCCTGCTGCAGCCGTTGCTTCGCTCCTGCAGTTCCGTCCGGCTCGGGAGGCTGGCGCCTGTGTCCCCTATCTTGCCTCCATTCTGCGAGCCCACGGGCGGGGAGGGCCGCCGCCGGGCCCTGCCTCAGGTCGAAGAGCTATCCTGCACAGCAGAGCGGGATCAATGAGTCCTGATAGAATACGGGCGAGAAGGCTGGTCCGGAGGGTGGCGGACCAGTGCCTGGGCGGGCCTTATCACTGTCTCGCTCATAGTCCAAACGTGACCGGCCCGTGCCCCCACGCACGCACGCACGCCGAAGCCCATGTACACGTACGCTACACCTACACGTACCGGGTCATCATCAATCCAGGTCACCTGCGTGCGTAACATTACCAGGTGATATCACGTGCCACAGAACGCAGACAGTGCGGATACTGGTTAAAGCAAGGTCGCCCTAAACCTCAAGTGCTGGCGCATGCAAGATTGCTGGTCCGGGACACTCACCCCCGAGGGTCAGGCTCCACGCCGCAACGGAGCCAGTGCCACCCGACGCGATGTCAACGAGCCAAAGGGCCCACCTGCTCGTGGCAAGTGAAGTTTTTGCGCTAGAGCCGGCGGGGATTAAGGCCAGTGGTGCCTCCGGCATGTAAGCCCCTGGTGGAATAAGCGGTGCTGCAGACGAAGAGGTTGAGATCCCCACAATTGAAGTGAGGGCGCTGTCGCTGAACACATAGGTGCCGTTAAAATCACTTGAACCACCAATACTCGTAAAGAGTCTGGAACTCTTTACTTCGCTCTGTAAGGTCGATGGCGGTATTAGGTAGACGGACACGTCCTGAGCAAATGGGTGGGTAAGCGTTACTGAAACCTGGATATCCCTTAGCCGCTTGATGCCGCAGCCAGGTCGAATTCTCAAGGTGACATTTAGGCCTGCTGCGGAGGCATCCGGGATGGCCGTGAAGCCCATTGCCGATGGGGAGGTCCATCGGGCAGCACAGCTCAGCTTCCCCGAGCTGCTGCCAGCTGAGCGTGATCGAGGCCAGTGATGCCATGCCGAAAGATAAGAGACAAGGACAAAGGGGAACATATGTAGGTCAGTTAGCTGGACAAGGACATCAAACTCCGCCAAACCGAGTGCTGTGAGCTATGTGCACCTGCTAAGGAGCGCCTCCGGAGCGGGATCCCGCTTTAACTCCGCCGCTTGCCCGCCCCCCCCCTCACCACGCACACACACATACGCCCATACCAGCATTTCCTCCGTCAAGTCAACCCACGCACCTTGCTCGGGTATCGGCCGCGGCAGTGGGCTGGGTGGCGAAGGTCTGGGAGGCCGTGGGGGCTGAGGGGGTGCAGGAGGAGCAGGCCAGCCGAAAACCTCCAGTTCGTGCACGGCTAGCACACCCGTCCACCCAAAAGCGCCCGAGGGGTGCATATTTTGCAACGTGACGATCCGGCCTTGACGGGGTGGTATGATGGGCACTCGATACACGCTGTAATCAATTCCGTAGCCGCTCATCTTCCACACACGTGGGTTGGCTTCAATGTTCTGGTCGTCTTCAGGGTAGCGCATAATGGGCTGCCAGCCTATCCGTACCTCTGCAAACGCCAGTTGGCTGCCGCAACTGGGGGATGGACACGGTAGGCAAAAAGGAACATACACTCAAGTCTTTGTCATGCGGCATATATACCATGCATGCCACATACGCGCTGCCCTAAACCTATAGGCAAGTAAGGCTACTGGCAGAAGCAGACTGCTGATGAGGATTCCCAGTGTGATAATGACCCTGGCGAAATCGATTGCGGATATATCGTCCCTACACATATGTACAAGCACCATACCACCACCACCACTGATCTCACCAGTCAACTCGATTGTAAATCGAAAAGCGGCTGATGAAGAATGGTCCTTCAAGGTCCACGGCCAGCCAGGGCCGGCTATAGGTGCGCATGGGATCAGTATAGTTTGAAAAGTCTGAGTTGAACATGCTATCCAGGCCGCTTGTTCGCCCATCAAAGGCCTTGTGCGGTCCATAGTCGTTCTTAGGGGAGCAGACGGCGTTCGTGCACGCACTGGAGCTGTAGGCGGGCTTTCGCAAGGCGATGTTGGACACTGAGTGGTCGGGTTGGGACGGGTGAAAGGAACGGGGGCTTCACATGAAGCAACAAGAGAGCAAGAGAGCAGTTTATCAAGAGGTCTGCGTGCGTGAGCTTGTGTTGCTTGCCACACATTGATGCACGCACGTGCTCGCCAGCGGCCGCCGCCAGCTCGTTCCCTGGCCAACATGTATGTTGAAACTGACGCAAACTAACCACCCACCCACCCTGCTGAGGCTCTGGGCTTCGTAGTGGAGGCGATGGTGAATTTGGTACCGGAGGGCTATTGCGCGAGTAAAAGCAGCGCCCTGGGAAGGACGTCAGTACTTCTACCGCTCGCTTGAGGCAGCCGTACGAGCTCCACCCGACGCACTCGGCGCTCTGATCACAATAGCTCTTCAGGTCGTCCATGGTAGTGATCTGCATCCAAAAGCAGTAGATATCCGTATTCCTGCCAAGCGGGGTGTCCCATCCCTGGTCCAAGTCGGGATGGGCCGTGTAGCCACTCATTGCAAGGCATGACCCTGCAATCAAGCAAGCGGTGTAATTCATTACTGGACGATCAAAACGTGGAGCACGGCGAAGGGAACTGCTGCTTGACTAACATGAATGAGTGCTTACGCGCGTCATAGCTTTGAGCTGGCTCAGTTTTGCACCTGTTACTCCGCGCCCCATGCTGCACATGTAATGAGCCGTGGCCGGTATCTAGATAGCCTTCAGCATTGCAACCCACCTTGACCCTCCTCAGGTATCGGCCGCGGCAGTGGGCTGGGTGGCGGAGGTCTGGGAGGCCGTGGGGGCTGAGGGGGTGCAGGAGGAGCAGGCCAGCCGAAAACCTCCAGTTCGTGCACGGCTAGCACACCCGTCCACCCAAAAGCGCCCGAGGGGTGCATATTTTGCAACGTGACGATCCGGCCTTGACGGGGCGGTATGATGGGCACTCGATACACGCTGTAATCAATTCCGTAGCCGCTCATCTTCCACACACGTGGGTTGGCTTCAATGTTCTGGTCGTCTTCAGGGTAGCGCATAATGGGCTGCCAGCCTATCCGTACCTCTGCAAACGCCAGTTGGCTGCCGCAACTGGGGGATGGACACGGTAGGCAAAAAGGAACATACACTCAAGTCTTTGTCATGCGGCATATATACCATGCATGCCACATACGCGCTGCCCTAAACCTATAGGCAAGTAAGGCTACTGGCAGAAGCAGACTGCTGATGAGGATTCCCAGTGTGATAATGACCCTGGCGAAATCGATTGCGGATATATCGTCCCTACACATATGTACAAGCACCATACCACCACCACCACTGATCTCACCAGTCAACTCGATTGTAAATCGAAAAGCGGCTGATGAAGAATGGTCCTTCAAGGTCCACGGCCAGCCAGGGTCGGCTATAGGTGCGCATGGGATCAGTATAGTTTGAAAAGTCTGAGTTGAACATGCTATCCAGGCCGCTTGTTCGCCCATCAAAGGCCTTGTGCGGTCCATAGTCGTTCTTAGGGGAGCAGACGGCGTTCGTGCACGCACTGGAGCTGTAGGCGGGCTTTCGCAAGGCGATGTTGGACACTGAGTGGTCGGGTTGGGACGGGTGAAAGGAACGGGGGCTTCACATGAAGCAACAAGAGAGCAAGAGAGCAGTTTATCAAGAGGTCTGCGTGCGTGAGCTTGTGTTGCTTGCCACACATTGATGCACGCACGTGCTCGCCAGCGGCCGCCGCCAGCTCGTTCCCTGGCCAACATGTATGTTGAAACTGACGCAAACTAACCACCCACCCACCCTGCTGAGGCTCTGGGCTTCGTAGTGGAGGCGATGGTGAATTTGGTACCGGAGGGCTATTGCGCGAGTAAAAGCAGCGCCCTGGGAAGGACGTCAGTACTTCTACCGCTCGCTTGAGGCAGCCGTACGAGCTCCACCCGACGCACTCGGCGCTCTGATCACAATAGCTCTTCAGGTCGTCCATGGTAGTGATCTGCATCCAAAAGCAGTAGATATCCGTATTCCTGCCAAGCGGGGTATCCCATTGCTGCTCCAAGTCGGGGTGGGTCGTGTAGCCGCTCATTGCACGGCAGGATCCTGCAATCAATCCATTACAACCCAGATAACTGGTCTAATTGCCTTGCGTACATACAGGCAGGTGGCCGATCTTGATTGACTATACAGGCAAACATAGTCATGGCTGCGCCGCACAACGCTGCTACCCCTTGTGCGCTTGCTTTTTTCTCGACACTCACCTTGATGAGACTCGGGTGGCGGCCGAAGCACTGGAGAAGACTTTGGCGAGCTGGGCGGAGGAGGGGAGGGTCTGGGAGGGTTTGGCGACGGTGGTGGGGTCGGCGGGGGCGAGGGTGGCTTGGGACGAGGCGGAAGGGGTGAAGGAGGGGTGAAGGCCGTTGGAGGTGCGGGTTTGCATCTGTTCGTTGCCTCATCCGCAAAACGGCAGATGGAGACCCAGATCTGGTTACCGTCAGCGGTTGTAGTGCCTGCGCTGATGAGGTAGATGAGGAAGGCCCGCATGATGATGCCAGCCATGCATTGATCTATCTGTGATCACGACTTGCCTGCAAAGATATGTAACTTGTACGTCGGCAGCTGACGGTCATCTTCTGATCGAAACAAGTAGTCAGAGAGGAGCTGGGTGTATCCGTGGCGCGAGTCAGTGTCCATGTAGCGCACATCGTCGACGTCCATGAGCTGGTGCAGAAGGATCTGTGTGCATTGGTCAAGGAGAGCAAAAAAAAAGTAAGATGTTGGGTGCAGGATGTCATGATGAAAATGGGTCGTCCAAACATACACATCCACCAGATATAAAACAAGTTGATAACTTTTACTGACCTTTCCTCTCAGGTCACGGTCTATGCCAGAGTCAGCGCCACCAGCCAAAGGGTTACGGAGGCGGAAGGAGATGTACATGTTGAAGACGTGCGCGCTGCCCAGCCATGTTGGGCGGATGCGGATCATACTCTTGGAAGACAAGTGCTGGGCCGGTAGCTGAAAGCAAACGGGCACAAACAAGAAGGAGTTAATCAAACAAGGAGGCAGCATTCCCTCATCAATTTACAACCATGCATTCCACGCCATCCACGTACCCAGAAACCGACCGCCTTTCCAAGTGGCATTGTGGTCGCATCCAGCTCTCCCCCCGGGAGTGGCTGCGCCCATCCCAGGTAGCGCATCTGTGGTGCGTTGGGGCAGACACTACTACTCCCTAAGCACGTATCGTAGGTGACGCTGCCGTCCGGTTGAGCAATCTGCTTCTGGCAGCCCATGACGCTTGACATGTCCAGATAATTTTCATACCCTTCGATCATGGGGCTCCCAGAGCCCGAGTGCTGGAGCCCCAGCAGGTGCAAGACCTCCTGCACTCGGATGCACAATTCGATTGAGGGTCATCCATTATGTGCTCGCTGCATCCTTTGATGCTTCATGCATGGTTCACGCAGTCCTAACAGTCATCGAGCGCGCGGGGCTCACATGCGCAAGAAGCAGCGGATCCCCGCTCCCAAGGAAAGCCTGGTCACCATAGGCCAGACCATTCCAGAAACAATCGATGTTGGCTGCGCTGCTGTTGGGAAGCAGGTGGGCAAAGAGCCACTTCCCAGGACGGTTTGCAGGCTGGAGAGAGGGAAGGACGTACTTCCCGTCTGGGCCTTTCGTCCCTGCGCTCTCCAGCGCAAACGTCCTGAGCTCGGTGGAAAAGCTGCGGATCTCACAGCCGTACAGGTCGGCACATGTGAGCGACGTTGAAAATGAAAGGAAACTGGACAGGTCCACGCCGTACATCCCAGACGAGCAGTTCTTCAGGTAGGTATGGAATGCCTGCATGATGCCCATCACCTGCGAGCAAGTGAGCCCCGCTCATCTTTACTGGAACGCGACCCCAGATGACTGCCTCGTCCCTGCAACGAATAGATCTAGCAGAACTCCCTGCCCGCAAGCAAGCGCACCTTATTGCTTGCCAAGGCGTTGGACCTTACGCCATCACATAAAAGGCCATGGGCCCCGACAACCATGGACTGCAACCAGTTGACAGGGCGGGGCTCCCGGGGCTGCTCGTTTTTCTGAGTCTGAGGCTTGATACTGGCCAAAGGTCCGCAGATCCGCTCCGCCGCCTTGAAATTGCAGGTGGCGGCGACGATATCCCCAAAGGCCAAGCTGGCTTTCCGAATAGCGAGGCTAATCTGCGTTCGTGAACCTGCGAACCACACAGGCTCCAAGCTCCCGGCGTAATCATCAAGAGGCTCCTGAGGGCGGCGGACGGTGTGACCGCACCGCCGTAACCGCAGCATAGCGTGTCAGTGTGCGTGCGCATGTTGGCATTAGTATTTGCACACAGCGTATAGTATTAATTATGGCAACGTGAAGCCGGCGGTGGCCGAGTAGGGTGCCCTCGAGGGTGCGTGCCAGCTATTGCGCTGCGCAAGAGCGCTCAGAGAAGAACCAGAGTAGTGGGGCCCCTTGCAGGCTCCTAAAGGACGTCTGCGTCCGGTAGGCAAGCGCAGGCGCTCAGTGGGCCATGCGCGCATCACGGTTGGGCCCTCATAGGATGCCGCGCCATACCTCCCCCCCTTCCCCCCCACGCACCGGCCCCCAGACCCAGGCCTTAACTCTTAACTTATTAACAAACGCCCGCCGGGTACCAGCCGGGGGTAGCTGATAAATTTCTAGTACCCGCGCGGTTACTGGGAGCCTAGTACCCGACTTGCATGCAGGGCTTGCGCTTACCACGCCAAAGAACTGCCCAGACGTGTTGGCAAAGTACACGAGCTTCCCGACGAGAGTGACGAGTGGAGCAGGTGGCCGCGGCATCTCTGGACGGCATTGAATTGCATGCATTGGACAACACGCGGGCATGCACCATGCTCATTTTATTACCTGATCCCCATCTGGAGGGGCACATGCTGCTTGGGGCGTTGGGCCAGCCCGACTGGTCTGGGTCGCATCCTTTGGAGCTCAGCAGGACTCCCCGAGCTCGACTGCTGCTATCCTCGCAGACAGTATCCTGCAAGTTACAGACCGGGCAAGTCAACATAAGCGGGCGGGGCTAGCTAAGTAAATGGTGCAAACCCATGCCAGGCTTGCCCAGACACTCCAGCAGCCTACCCCAGCAGCATTTACCGGTACATGTTCCCTGGCATCGGGCTTGAAGACGTCTTTGAGAAATCTATAAATCCCCGCCCGCTCTCCTCGCCCGCTATCCATCCCCGCCCGCTATCCAGCTACGGCCAGGGCTAGGGACACGCGCTCTTGAGCGAAACACCAAGCTGTAACACCAAGCTCCTCACCTTCCTCCCATCCCCATCACAATCGCGGAGCGCGATCGTCTGGGCATCACCCTCGCACCACCCTGGCCGCAGCTGGCAGTCCACGCCTGCAGAGGGAGGTACGCGGGCGAACTGATATTAATTCTTCACGCGTCTGCGCGCAAACGTGTGCGCAGGCTTGCAGCAGACAGTTTCAAGCAAGCCCTGTGAGCTCCCATCCGCTAGAAGTAGCAGAGAGGGTACAGTAGATAACAGGTAACATGCAATACTTTTAGTAGCAAAGGTAACGGTGCCGCCAGATAATGTGTGATTGTGCGTTTGAGTACATGGGGCGGCTTAATAATGGCCTTCTAGGAGGACATGGCTGTGGAAGCCGACAGGGGATGAAGGTGCGCACGGCGTTGCCCCATCAGATAGAGAGTGACTAGTGGGCCTACCATACGCACCGCACATACAGCACTACGCTCGCATCATCTTCCGCACCTTCCAGGCTTTGCAGCACAGCTGTGCGGCTGTGGTGGATGCTGCAGCATCCCCCCAGCCAGCAGCTGCGCGCTGGATTGCCTGGCTCACACACAACTATATTGATCCTGATGTGGCACTTTTGCACAAGTCAGCTAGCTAGCTGTGGTGCTGTATGTATGAATTGCATACATGCGCCAAATCAACAACCCAGAACTGTCTAGGAGCATCACCACGCGCTTGACTAGCCTCACGGGATGGGCATCCATACCATACTATCCCTACCTACGGCTCGTACCCCCTTTCAGATCAGCGCTAACCCAGCTTCAAGCCGCTTCCAAGGGATCCCTCCTTGATCCGGCCTCTGATCCGGTCCGGGTTAAAATTGAACTCGGGTTGTAGTCTCCAATCCGCCAACCCAGCAGCAGAGGGGTCCCCCCTCATCCGGGTTGATGCGGATCAAGCGGTTAAGCAACCAATGGGTCAGAGCCGACGGGGCAGGATCAACCTGCTGGGTCAAGCAACCTAGGGGTCAGAGCTGGTGGCAGTGGTGGGGCAGGATCAACTCGCTGGGTTAAGCAACGCCGGGGCCAGCAGAGCTTGCGGGGCAGGATCAAATCGCTGGGTAAAGCAACGCAGGGGTCAGAGCTGGGGTTGGAGGGGGTTGGTGGACGGAAGTGGAAGCCTGCTGACGGAGCATGGTCTGACACTGCTTGCCTAGCGCATGGAGCCGGCGGGCTGAGCGGTGCTGTGTCAGTAAGCGCGCTTGGGGGCAAGTAAGGGTGTGGAGCCTGGGGTACTGCCGCTGTGTGGCTGTGAGCCGTGTATGGTGCTGTAGGTAGCAATCCTCACAATAAGTACTCGATCGACTTGACTGGTCCGCGACAACACCGGTAACCTGGCTCAACCCAAAAACCCCTTGGAACTTGGCTTTGATCCGGTTAATCCGGTCCAGCAACCTATCCTGCAGAGGTTGCCTGTGAGAGTTGCATAACTCCAGTGATCTCAGTCAACCCCAGTGATCTGAGTTAACCTGGACTGGGGCTCTGCGCGGATTGGGGTCAACAGAATAAGAAATGATCCGGGGGGGATACGAGCCGTAGGGTATAGTGTGGCCAATTTGCAAGGGGATGGATAGGTAGGACCGTGGCAGGCACCGCATTAAGTGAGCGGATGTCAAGCCCTGTTTTGCTGCTCGAACTTCGGGATCATTCCTCTGAGACTGTTCGTGCGTGTGCGGAGGTGTCCCGTGGTAGTCCGGGAGGACCAAGGGGCGGGTTCCCCGGGGTTGGCTCTCTTGCTGCGCACAGCAGGTCACCGGAGTGGTGTATTCCAAGCAAGGCAAAGCTTGGTACTGCACTATCTATGGAGTTATAGAGCTGGTAGGCTCGCTGCTGCCGAGACGTCGACCCCCTCCGCCACTCGTGAAAGGGGTTGCGTATGTAGGGGGCACGCCAGCCCTACCTCTATCGTCCGTTCTTACCGCTCGTGCCTTGTACTGGGCTCTTCCAGTCGCAACGAACACGCACTGCTGCTGCTGACCGCCCCCCGAGGCAGGCCCCCCACATACAGCAGCAGTCCGATTTGCCTTCCGTGCGTCGACCACCTATCTACTGGCGGCGGAAACCCCGTCTACCCTTTCCTTCTCCAGGGGAACTTGGCATGCGCCAGGGGATTGGTGAGGGCCCCATCCTCGCACACTAGAATTGGAATCGGAAACAGCATAGGTTTGGGGCACATGGGCATGCTGCAGGCGCACACGGACGGGGTCGAACGCGAGGTCGAACGACGTCGGGGCCCCTTTACTTACCCTTCTGGGCTTCGGCGGGAGCAGACAGCAGCAGCACCAGTAGTATGGAGATGAGGAGCGGCGGCGAAACAAGCGCGCGGAGGGGGAGGCCTCCATGGCAAGGCATTGCTATCAACGGACAGCTGCTGTTGAGAATGAGGAGGTGAATACCCTCAGTGGCTCAGCAGAAGCTGCGTCGGGGTCTACGGGGTCTAGGCGTTCGGCCTACCTCGATCGGTGTGCCGAGATCGGCGTGCGGCTGCATGCGTACTGAGGCGTTACAACTGATGCATAGATAAGGCGAAAGCACTGGGCTTGGCGTGACGGGTTTGAGCGACGTGTTGCCGAGTGAACAAGCTTGTGCGTGGCTCTGCACGCGTGCGTGCGTGTTGCTAGACAGCTATGGCAATGGCAGCTTGCCCACAGGCACAGGCGACGCAGTAAGAGCAAAGTGTGTTCACCGCGATGGATAAGCGTCCATCCGGGTTTCGGGCGGTTGGGACGAACTGGTTTATCGGTGTCAACAATGCTGTGCAGTGAATAGAACACACGGAATAAGTGCAAACAATGAAAGCGGGGGCCCGAAGCTCGCGGTCTGGACCTCACACTGCGGGCCGACTGCTGTCAGTCACCGCGATCCGGGCGGAAATAAACCCGGTTCCTACGAAACAGCGAGTTCTCCTCTAAGCAAGATCTGTACCTGCTGGTCACATCAAGAAAGAAACGCTGCAACCTAAGCTCTACGGGGGCGCTGTTCCACCATGGTCGCGAGCACAGGCAGGCAAGCTATGCCGATCGCAACCTCATAGAGGTACACGCGTTGCTCGAAGCGAGAGATGGATTCCCGTGCTTAGCGTGACGAGAGGGAACTGCGCAGACCTCAACTTGCGCTCCCGGACCCTCGCTCCGGGCCCCGCCTACCCCTCCCGCCTCCCACCCTGCCCAAGAGCACCCTCCGCCGCTACCCCGCATCCTCCGCCGCTGCATAGCTCGCCAGCCAATGCGTTGCTCGAAGCGAGAGGTGGAGTCCCGTTATCCTTCTGCAATCCCAGCGCACCTTCTCACCCCAGTAGTGCTGGCCCCCCCTGGGAACAGCTGGATGCGGCCCCGTAAGTCCAACGCAGTGGTGTCGCCGCTGCAAACTCCCCCACCACCACCACCACCACCACGCACCGCACGCGTCGTTTTACCCTTGTTGGCAACAAGGGTAAGTGCGCCGCCGCATGAACTATGCTTCCGGTTGCATGTGCCAAGCAAACGCCAGCAGTCTTACACACCCTGAGCCGGCAACAGCCAGCATAGCAACGCGCAAGGCCCCCCGTTGGTTGCTTCCGGCAGACCCCCAGGGCGCGCACGTGCTGACTCCGTCCCTCATTCTCGCTTCGTTAGCCCCGCCCTATCACCTGGCTTCCCATCCCGTCAACCTCTTCCCTCCGCCACCACCACGGCCAACCCCGCCCTTATGCTGCATCTGCGCCCTCATTACCAGTCAAGCCCTTATCATACGTCTGAAGCCCCTGACACGTCCACTCCCACACCATCCATCCGGGGTAATGCGGCCACCCGGCAGAACCAGCCAGGACCCAGCAGCGGCGCAAGCCAGCAGCGCTCTACTCGTCCTCGTCCTCGTCCTCCTCCTCGCCCTCCTCGTCCTCATCGTAACCCTCCTCATCGCCTGCAGATGGGGGAAGAAAGGCTGTGAGCGCCCCGGCTAACGAATCATCGCTTCCAACTGCGAAGGGCGGCATTGCATTTGAACAAATTGAACACCACGGCCCTGAAACGCCAGCTGATGTGCTGGGGCAGCACGGCGGCTTTCCAGGGGAGTGTCCCTGCCCCGGCATACTCCATCATCCGCGCCAGACTGCCCGCCGGTTGATACCCATGTCACCGTGCCTCAACCATCCCACAGGTTCGCCAATCCCTGTCCATGTCCCAACAACTGCTGCGACATAATGCCTTCCCACGCCCTCGCTACCCTCTGCGTTCCGTATGCCCCGACTCACCCTCCTCGATGGCGCCCTCTCCTCCGGGCCCCGCGGCCCCCGGCGGCACCAGGAACACCTGCCCGCTGCCGTCCTTGGGCATGATGACCTGAGGGGGAGGGGAACGATAGGTGCGGTGCGGGGAGCGAGGAAGGGGTCAAGGTGACCATCGTAGACGGGAAGCTCACAAACAGGTAGCCTGCAAAGCGCCTGCCTGCTCCCCGCGCGCACCGCATCCCTTCAAAGGAAACAAGCCGAATCATGACTAGCAGCGCAGTAGAAGCGCTACGCCTTGGCGTCACGCGAACCTAGACGCAGCGCAGTACCGCCTCACCTTGTACCCCATCTGCTGCAGCATCTGGAGCATCTGAGTGTTGCCGGCGCCCGGCCCGGCCGCGGCCGCGCCGGCAGCCTCCACCTGCGGAGAGAGCGGGGGCAACGAGCAGAGCTGTCGGGGCCCGGGGTGCGCAGGGGCCTCGAGGCGGCCATGGCCCCAGCATCCCGCGCCCCGTGCCCATCCATGCCCTGACAATGTCCCCGTGACCCAGGTCCGCGACCCCACAGCGCCCGATCTTATCCGTCATGCCCGTGCCTTGCCGGCTGCGCCTTCCCACTGTGACCACCGGCAAGGAGCGCATATGCTGAGCCTGCTAGCACGCTGGATACCTTCCGTGGCCCATCCAGGCCCCCCAGCCACGCCTTCCCGCCCTGATCGGATGCGGCCCGTGCCATCCTCCTCCAGCCGAACCTGCCCCCGGCCCGCCCCCTGCAGCCCGTCCGCCCTCCCCACCCCACCTCGTCCTCGCTGTACCCGTGCATCACGTTGTCGTGCGGCTGCACCTCGGGGCCGTCCTCGGCGTCGTCGGCGCCCATCAGCAGAGGCCCCTCCTGGTCCCGCTTCACCTGCGGCGGAGCGACATGCAGAGGGGTTGAGCTTTGTGACCCGCCCCCCATAGTGACAGCTCGCAGTGGAGTTTGCTCCCGCGTCGGGGGATGCTGGTCTGTAGCTGAACAAAGGGATAGATCGGGTCGGAGTGGTGGTGGTGGCGGGACAGGGCGGGCCTGCGCCTCGGGGAGCGTCCGAGATCCCGCGAAGAGGGCTGTCAGTAAGAAGTAGGAGGCTGCGGGACGGGTCACATCGGCCTTGGGGCGAATGGACTCCGGCGAACCCCTGCCACCTCGCCCCGCCCCGGCCCCCGACACCCGACGCCCCCCCCCCCCGACCCCTGACGCTCCCACCCCCGACCCCCGGACCTTGTAGTCTCGGCGAGGCTTCCGCGCCTCCGGCGCCTTTGCCTCTGCAGCAGCTGGCTTCTCCGCGGACTTCTTAGCGGCTGCCGATTTGCGGTGCGCGCGGAAGCGGCGGAATGCCACGACGGCGATGGTCACAGGCACCACGAGCGACGGCACCAGCCCAATTGCCTGCTCTAGGAGGTTTTGCTGAGGCTTCTTGGACTTCCATGACTCTACAGCAGCCTGGCTGGAGCCTACGTAAGTAGACGCCATCTGGGTTGCGGGGCCGACGGCCGCCTGGTGCACCTAGGAGTCAAGGGGCGGGATTCAGTGTCCTCCTTAGCGCGGAAGTCGTTTACAATCACGATGCGCTGTGAGGGTGCACCGTGATTGTGCAAGCAGGGAGCTGCATGAGGCAGCACCCGCCAAACATGAAGGTAGAGCTCCGGACGCATATCGCTATGGTTCATGAAGCTTAGACAACACATTATGCCCTAGCGCGATAGGACTTCTTCAGCATGTCTGCCATTCTTTCCTGAGCTTAGCCGCTCGCACGCACTTGGCTTTGGCTGGTACCTTACTGCAAGGATGGACAACTCTGACTTCCGGAAGCTGTTGGAGACGCCCCGGGCAGAGAGATGGGCAAGCGAGACGCCCAGTCGCGGGAAAGCCCAGGCGACCCCAAAGCCCAAGGCGGAGGGTGTTCAAAAGCCCCATCGGCCGAAGCCGGGCTTCAAGAAGCCAGCCGATAAGGGCAAGGCGGCCGACGAGGAGGAGGACGATGGTCCCAAGTACCGGTGCGTGGGCCAAGGCCGAAGTCGCCTGCAGCACCTGCCCTGCGAGCCCCTGTCACTGGAGGGGGGAGGGCGCCTGATCTGGAGGATGGGAGCTGCATCGGGAATTGTGAAGCCGGAGGGGGTGTGTGCTGGGCCACGAGGGGGGGGCGGAGGGCGGGGGGTGCTGACGCCACGTTGCACACCCCATGTTGCGGGGTGTTCCCCGCGTGCCAGGCCCTCCTGACAGCGACCGCGCTACGAGCGCCGCACCCTCCACCCAACCCGCCCCCCTCTCCTCACCCCTCCCCCCCACCCCTCACCCCGCCCCACCCCCACCCCCCACCCCCTACCCCAGCGATCGCGCTGAGGAGCGGCGCCGCGGCAAGAACCTGGACTACGAGGAGGCATCTGCCGTACTGTCGGCGCTGGCGGGCAGCGCTGGGCCTGACCCGGGCCTGGGCCTGGGGGGCCTGGCCGCCGGCGGCGTGGACCTGTCCCGGCTGTCCGAGGAGGAGACCAAGTACCTGGGAGGAGACATGCGATTCACGCATCTCGTCAAGGGCCTGGACTATGCCCTGTTGCACAAGGTAGAGGGGGCGAGAAGGGGAAGGAGGGAGGGGGCCAGGGGAGGGAGAGGGGGAGGGTCGGAGACGGGTAGGGAGAGGGGTGTACCGTAGGCTGTGTGCGGCGCTGGCAACGGCGGCCGTGAGGGCGCCTACTTCTTCCGCCCGTCCCGTCTTCTCTTTCACCCCCGCCAACCTCTCTGGAGCGCTCCCTTCCTCCTCCTTTCCCTGGACCACATCACCCACCTCCCCCCGCCCACCCCCTGACCGACCCCCCCTCCCCTGGACCCTTCCCCCTTGCACCCCGCACCCCAGACGCGCACTGAGATCACCAAGCAGGGGCCGGAGGACGAGGACGAGGAGGAGTGCGAGGGCGGGCCGCGGCCGGCGGCGGCGGGCGTGGGGCGCGGCGAGGCCTCCCGCGACGCCGCCGCCCGCAGCGCCGCCAAGGCCAACACGGTGGCGGCGGCTGCGGCCAAGCAGGTGGGTGCTGGGGTCGTGCGGGTGGGGGAGGGGTGAAGCAGTGTTTGGGAGCGAGCCAAGGGTCGAGGGAGGGCTGACGGTTGGCCGTGGCTTTGGGGTGCGGGAGGAAGGAAGCGGTGCCTTTGGGGTGGGGGAGGAAGGTAGCGGTGGCTTTGGGGTGGGGGAGGAAGGAAGCGGTGGCTTTGCGGTGGGGGAGGAAGGAAGCGGTGGCTTTGCGGTGGGGGAGGAAGGAAGCGGTGGCTTTGGGGTGGGGGACGAAGGAAGCGGTGCACAGTGGCAATAGCAAGCGTATATTTGGGAGCAAGCATGGGTAGGGAACGCATCAAGACAAAGCGACGCACGCGAGGGGTGGCGGGCCCTCGACCCCCCACCCCCGGCCCCCCACGCCCCCACCCCCACCCCCACCCCCGACTCCAGGAGCTCAAGTTCACAACGCCCCTGGCCCGCTCGCTCTACAGCACCCTCTTCCAGCCGCCAAGGAGGTGGGGGGGGAGGGGGGCCGAATGGGGGACACGCCGAGCGAGAGGGGGTGCGCTGATGCTGGGGCCTCCTTCACAAGCCCTCCACGCAACGAGCAGCGCAGGGGGTACCCGGCGTAATCCGCAAGCATGTCGTTACCTCCCCACCCCGGCCCCGGCCAAACTTGGCGCCCAGCCACCACCATGCTCTCACGCCCCCACGCTCTCCCCCCTCCACGCAGCAACGCTCGCGAGCTGTACCTGCCCCGCCGTACGGCATTCGTGTACGACTTCGACAACGAGGACTCCCTGGACACTGACATCCCCACCACCCTGCGCCGCCCCAAGAGCGAGTGCCCGCCGGTGAGGGGGCAATGGGCGGGGTGGGGGGCCGGTGCGAGAGGGAGGAGCGGGCACAGGGCTAAGGTAGCGGACCACCCCCTTTTGTTTCGCAAGGGCACGGGCGCGCGGACCGCTAGGCAAGGCGCCCTGCCCACCTCTCCCCAAACCCTCTCGTAGCCCTCATCCGCAGCCCCAGGACGCCCTCTTTGCCCCGGATGGACGGTGCGGTGCTGGAGTGCATCACGCCATAGCCCACCCCCCCACCCCTCTCCCCTGCCCCTTCCATCCCCCATTCACAGCCCCAGGACGCCCTCTTCGCCCGGGTCGACGGTGCGGTGCTCGACCGCATCACCCGCATCATGGGTTACGTGCGCACCACGGCGGACGGCAAGAGGCTCAAGCGGAGGGACAGGGACGCGCTGCTGGTGGGGGGGGGGGGGGGGGGGGGGGGTTGGAGGGTGGTAGGGGGGGGCCGGTGGGTGGGTAGTGGTAGGAGTAGGGGAGGTGTTGGGGTGTCAGGGTGTGAGGGGGTGTAAGGGTGTGAGGGGGTGGATGGATTTAGGGGCGGGCGGGGCTGCGGGCGCGAGGCAGAGGGGCAACTGGGCCGGTCCTTAGTCTGGAAACACGATGCGTGGTGTTCTCAGGACAGGACTTTTCTTGGCTGCTGGATGCGCCTGGCCGCCTGTGCCCCACCCTCCTGCGCGCCCCTCACAACCCACCGCCCACCGCAGGGCCTGAAGTCAGACACGGGGCCCGATGCGGCCGGAGCGGAGGCCCCCCTGCCCAGCCCCGCCGCCCCCGCCGCCCCCCCGAAGCCGGCGGGGCCGGTGGATGAGGACGACGACATCTTTGGGGACGCGGGTGGGTGGGGGGTGGGGGCTGGGGGGCATGTAAGGGATCCCGATTCGGAGTGTTTCATTGACGCATCAGTAGTGCAGACAGACTGCGGAGGAAACACAGGTGAGGGGAGGGGGGCAGCGATTTTTACACCAAGGTGTGGTTTTATTGATCGTATTCAGTGTTGAGGACAGTGTTCAGCTCAGTTGTAGGAACTCACGACTCGTTCCTGCCGTGGCGTGGCCTCCCCCCTGCTCTGCAGGCACCGACTACCGCCCCACGCGCCTGGACAAGGACAAGGGGGCGGCCAGGGACGCGGCGGGGACGGCGGGGAGCGACCAGAACAAGTGAGTGGGGGAGAGAGGCGAGGGTTGGGGTCGAGACCCGGGGTCGAGGTGGGAGGGGGCTGAACTGTGTGAGTTCGGGCATGGAGGGATGGGGGTGGGGGTGGGCGAGGGGCAAGGGGGGAGGGGCGGCGAGCGCAAGGCGAGGTCGCACAACGCGACACCTGCACCGTATGACCCCCGACTCTGTACCGCTCAGCAGTGGGCACTCCGCTCAATCCCACCCTACACCCAACCCCACCTTGGGCTGTGGCTACACCCACGTCACGCTCATCCCCGTTGGCGACGCGATCCCGCTCATACAACCCCAGTGCCCGTTTCAATATCAAGAAAGCCCTTTGCCCCCCCCCCCAATCCTTAGGCGGCCCGATGGGTCCTACTTTGGCGCCCGGGACACCATGGAGGACATCCCCATGCCGGGTGAGTGCCGTACGGGTACGGCAGTACGAGCGTGGCGATGCTCGTACGGCGATCTCCGGCGCCAGCACATGGCCTCCGCTCAGCGCACGTGCCCCTTCACTCACCCTTCACCGCCTGCCTCCCCCCCCCCTCCTCCCCTCCTCTGGCTTCGCCCCCCCCTCTCTCCCCCTGACAGGCACCCGCCGGGGGGGCGCCGCAGCGGCCGCGGGGGCGGAGGGCGCGGACGCCGACATGGACCTAGAGGAGGGGGAGGCGCCGGTGAGGGGGTGGGGTGGGTGGGGTGGGTGGGGATGGGATTGGGGTTCGGTTCGGGAACGTTTGAATGGGGCACCAGGACTGGGTGTGTTAGGGGCTGCCTGCGTGAGCCGAGTTAAGCCAGCGCGGCGGCAAGCCATTATAACGATGGCGCGTGGCGATGACCTGAAAGTCTGAAGCCCGTTGGGGCCAGGCAGGTGGGTGGATGGCCGTCACCCGGCCTCAGAGCCATGCCCCACCCCTGCTCCGTGGCGGCGGGGTTGGGGTTGGGGCCGGGCAAGGTTGGGATTGAGGACCACGAATGAGCGTGATGGGAATGACAGAAGCAAGGGTCGGAAAAGAAAAAGCTGGGGGGATGAGTTGTTTGTGGAGGATTGCCGACGGCCTTCTGATATTCACCCCACTCCCACGCTCCTGCTGCCTTCCCACAGGCACCCGGGCCCTCGCTACCGCCGCCGCCGGGCGCCGCCGGCGCCGCTGCCCCCGGGTACGGCGCCGCGTACGGCGCGGATCCGTACTACCAACAGGCGGCTGCCGGAGGGGCGTACTGCGCCGCAGGCAGCGGAGCGGTGAGTTGGCCCTACCGGGAGGGTCCGAGGGGGGATCCGGCTTTGCAGCCGCAGGGGTGCAGGCGACGGGTTTCGAGCGGGCGTCCCCAACTTCCCGTGCCGGTCGGCTGTGGGTCGTGCCGTCACTTCGCGGTTGCAACCTTGACCATTCCGCATCTCTCCCTGCTTCTTGCTTCTTGCCCTCACGTCTGAACCCCCCCTTTCCCCCGCTTCCCCCCCGGCCCCCCACGCCCACGCCACCACCCAGGAGCCCCGATGGCGCAGCGCAGCGCGGGTCAAGGTGGGTGCGGGCTATCCAGATAGCACGTGTTGGGTGGGGGCAGCCTGTGTTACAGAAACAAATGTGTGGTGGGGCTTTTGCGACACGCATCACTTGTGTTGTGGTTGGTGGCGGTGTACACCCCCGGACCCTCTCAACCCACTTCCCACCTGCCACCCACCCACGCTCTCCCGCTTATCAGCTTCAAACACCCCACTCCACCCCACCCCACCCCCCCCAGGACCCCGAGGCCGACGACGACGCCTACGCCGAGTGCTACCCGGGCATGGCGGGGTTCGTGGGGGCGCTGGTGGACAGCGACGACGAGGGCGCGGGGGGGGACCTGGAGTCCATGGACAGCAAGCAGGCGGGCAAGGGCAAGACCAGGTGGGGAGGGGAGAGGGAGGGAGAGGGGGGAGAGGGGAGAGAGGGAGAGGGGGAGGGGGAGGGGAGAGGGAGAGGGGGGAGGGGGGCCAGTGCCGTGTGACTTAGGGGCCACGGGGCTGGGCACGCGCAAGGGCGGCGTGGGGCGTGTGTCGGCGGCGTTCGGGTGTGAGAGGGTGGTGGAGGCGAGGGCCAGGAGCCTGCAGGTCGCGGCCTGCCTTTGCCGGCATTGGTGTCTGGAAGGCGACTACCTTCATCTCCACGACCACCACCCACCCACCACCCACCACCCACCACCCACCCACCCTCTCGAACCCACCCACCCACCACCCCAGGGCAGACTTTGCCACGAACAAGGAGCGGCACTCCGCCACCAACCGCACCGCCCCTCTAACCACCAAACCCTCTGAACTCCCCACCCACCCACCCACCCATGCACCCACCCCCTCTGACCCACCCCAGGGCCGACTTCGCCACGGACGAGGAGTGGCAGAAGCACAAGGAGAGCCGCGAGACCCTCCCCCGCGCCGCCTTCCAGTACGGCGTCAAGCGGGCGGACGGGCGCAAGAGCCACAAGGAGCTGGAGAAGGTGGGGGGGAGGGAGGGAGAGGGGTGACGCGTGGGGGGGAGCGTGGGGGGGGAGCGTGGTGGGGGAGCGTGGTGGGGGAGCGTGGAGGGCGGAACGCGGAGGGAGGGGGGAGGGCGGAGGGG
This sequence comes from Edaphochlamys debaryana, assembly GCA_016858145.1. Classification (NCBI taxonomy): domain Eukaryota; kingdom Viridiplantae; phylum Chlorophyta; class Chlorophyceae; order Chlamydomonadales; genus Edaphochlamys; species Edaphochlamys debaryana. The sequence continues at coordinate 58,663 of JAEHOE010000079.1, forward strand.
TGGAGACTTCCTGCGCTTGCCCATGCCCAAGCCGCCCCAGGCCCAATCAACCTTCCTAGCCACATTGCCCTCCACCCGCCCAACCCAACCACGCAACCTCCCTTTCCTTCCCCCCGCTCCTCCCCCCGCTCCACCACCCGCCCCCCCACCCGCCCCACCGCACCCCGCCGCACCCCAGGGCGCCGTCGCCGAGTCCAAGCAGCAGAAGCAGAAGCTGGAGGGGCAGCTCAAGAAGATCGAGCGCATCCTGGTAGACAAGGGCCACGAGCACACGGCCGCGTTCGCGCGCAAACCCAAGGACGCGGACGGCATGGGCGGGGCCATGGGCGGCGGTGGGGGGGGGGGCAGGGGCGACGAGACGCCGTCCATCCGCAAGCGCCAGCGCATCTAGGCGGAAGGAGGTGGGGGGGTAGGGGGGGCGGGGGAAGGTGGGAGGGGGGGCGGGGTGGGCCGCGAGGGGGCGGGGGCGGGGGCAGGGGGAGGGGGAGGGGGGAGGTGGGGAGCTTGGGCGTTGGGGCTGATGCGCAGAGGTGGGCAGGTAGGCGTTGTGAGGTAGTCGAGGCGGTGGGCGAGGCGGCTCAGCAGGGCGCAGCTCGGCAGAGGCTAGTACGAATATGAAAGTATGGCAGGGACGTGGCGTGGAGCAGCTCGACCCTGCAAGCGACGGATTCTGGGAAGACGCGTGGGCTTGGGCCCAAGACTTCTTGACACTGTCTGAATGCGTCCTGTCCCAGTCGAGGGAGGGCGCTGTGTAAGGCTGAGGCTGACTTTCGATTGTGCTGGTTGTTGATGGTATGAAATGCTGGTGGCACCAGGGGTGGCACCGCGATGTGGGATGCGGGATGCGGACTGCAGCCCCAAGGGCGCTGTTCAGGGGGTTCAGGGCGCGGGCTCTATGAGCGCGCTGTACGTGCCCCAAGCACGCGGGCAGCTTGCGGGATGCACACAGCCGCATCTCTCAGCACGGGGGCCAGGAAGACAGGAACGGAGAGGGGCTGGGCGCTGGGAATAAGGGCCCCAGAGGCAGTTGCAGCCGGCAGCGGGTTCCCATCGTGTCCGTACTGCTGCTCGCGCCGCGCATTCCTCACTCGCACACTCACACACAAGCTTTATGATAGCTGTGTAAATATTGCCACGCACACGCTCACTGTGAGCTCGCGGTTACTCGACCTCGCGCATGCGAGCCTCCACAGCGTTGTGGCCTCTTTGGGGCCTGTTGAAGCCCATACATAATTTCTAAACATCTTATAGTTAGTAATACCCGTACGGGTGAAGATGCTGCGCGGGGTCGCATTGCTCGCCAGCATGGCCCGCGACGCCCTCTTTGGGCGCCGCGCCGCAGCTGCGCCTCCAGTTACTCCGACGCCGCCAAAACCCGCGGAACCCAGCGAGGCCAAGGCGCCAAACAGCGAAAAGGTGCATAAACGTTCGGACCGCCGCCCACGTCCCTGCCCCGCGCTTCCCGGCCCCCGCCCTCACCGCGGGCGCCCTCATCACGCGACGCCAACACCGCGGCACTACGCCCCGTTGTCTATAATAACCCCCGCCCTCACCGCCCCCTGGACCCTTCCCACAGGCCGTGCCTTCTTCCCCCACTCACCCTGCTCTTGGCAAAACAGCAGCGGCTAAGCCTGCCATAGCGACGCCGAGGTACCTCCCTGGGGGCGGCACGGGCAGGAGCCCTTCCTGGAGCGAGGATGGGACCGAGCCCGCCCCATCGGTCGAGTACGGCTCTGCAACTGACGGTGAAGAGGAGGAGGAGGCCGTATACGCTCCCCCGGCAAAGCGAGGGAGGGGCAGGCCACGCAAGCACCCGCTTCCAGCCACGGTGCCGGCGCCGGCGTCAAGCCCCGCCGGTCCCGCGGGCACAACAGCCGACGCGGCCCCAGCCACGGCCGCGGCCTCAAGCCCGGGAGCGGGCGCCAGCCCCGTGAAGCGCGGCAGGGGCCGGCCACGCAAGCACCCGCTGCCCACACTGGACGGCGCTGCCGCCGCAGCAGCAGGGCCCTCGGCCCCCGCTGTAGCAGCGGCCTTGGCCCCCGCTGTAGCAGGGCCCTCGGCCCCCGCCACAGGAGAGCCCTCGGCGCCCGCCGCAGCAGGGTCCTCCGTCCCCGCCAAGCGGGGGCCTGGGCGGCCGCGCAAGCACCCGCTGCCGCCGTCTGCGGGTGCGGGGGAAGCGGCACCGGCTGATACCCCCATGGACGCGGCCCCGGCGGCCCCGGCGGCCCCCGCAGCCCCGGCGGCCCCGGCGGCGGTGCCTGCGAAGCGGGGCAGGGGCCGGCCCCGCAAGCGGCCGCTGGCGGCAGCGGGTGAGGCGCCTGCGCCTGCGCCGGCAGCTAAACGGAAGCCGGGCCGGCCGCGGAAGCACCCGCAGCCCGGGGCCGGGGCGCAGGGGCCGGCGGTTGTGGACGCCGTTGCTGAGGCCGTTGCGGAGGCAGCTACGGGCATGGAAGCGGAGGCGGGTGCGGCTGAGGAGCCGTAGAGTGGCTCCGTGAGCGCCCTCCCGCCATCGCGCAGTGTGACGAACAGATGGGTGGCCATAGGGCGTGGGGGCAGCGCGGGCCATGCGGAGGTGGACGGTGGAAGCAGTTTTGGCGGGGACTGTATGCTGAGCGGCAGCGCTTGGGACAACCAGTGGATGTCTCTTCCAATCCAATGAAGGTGGAAGGGGCCGTATCTTACAAGGAAGACTTGCACCTGGGTGGCTGGCTGGGCACGTTCTGGTTAAGGATGCAGACAGCTGGCAGCTATGGCGGAGTCACGGGAAGGGCGCTCGGTGTTCGGGTGGTGCAGGAGCGGTTGGCTGGCCAACCGTGTGTCTGCCTCATGCAGCTGCCGTACGGTACCGTTAGGGCGTTGCGAGGGGGCAGCCTGCGCTGGTGGTGCTCTGTGCCGAGCGGGTGCCGCTGCCGGGCCGATGCGCTGTCAGAGCCAAGTGAACCGGGATGGAGTGAGCCGGGGGGGGCAAAGGGTGAGAGGGCTGAGGGTGAGGGTCAAGAAAAGCAGGCCAGCCAGCGGGGGGGTACAAACAAAGTTTCGCGATATCATGCCCCAGACTGCATGCATGGCACTTAGGTCATGCATGCAATCGCCAAGAGCGCTATGTAACCTGGAACTACTGGAACTGCCCACCTTCTAGTGCTGGTTACTACCAAGAGGGAGCATGGACATGAGCAATTCAGCCGGAAAGAGGTGAGGCTACGCGCTTCACATGAGAGGTCGAGGACAAGCCAAGGAAGGAGGCGGCCAGGCCCTCAGGCCTCGCACTAACGCCTAATTGCACCTAATTGCACGGGCTAGGCGTGAATCGCAAGTTCATGCGTGACGCAGGCACGCACGCACGCACGCCCACACGGGGTAATCCCGGGGGGCTTCGCCGCCCGAAGAGCCTGACGGGGCGGCTCAGCCCAAAAAACGAGGCAGGAGCCGCATTGTTAGTGGAGGGCATACCAGCAAACGTGGAGGTTGCATCCCTGCCGCATCAGGCGGGCACACTCTTGCTCCGCATTCAGGAATACCGTGATCTGCACGCATGTGATGTGTGTGTGTGTGTGGGGGGGGGGAAGCTACAGCGGGGGAAACAGCGTGCCGGGTTTCGTTCATCGCGTGCTCTCGCATCGCCAACATTTTGTCGCGAAAGAAGCTGAGCCGCATCCATACAGAGGCATGCTTTGTGTCAGGCACAGACCCGGGCGCAGATCACGGCGCACGCGCGCAACTGGAAGACATTGACGCCCCTCCCGACCACTTCGGCTTGTCGCGACCGCCGTTTTTAGCATTCACCTCTCGTCATTAAGCCTCTTATCACTTAGGACATGAGCAACAGCGACCGAAGAGCCTCAGAGAGCCAGTGAAAGGTCGATGCTGCAGCAGAATAAAGACTGCACGCGCTTTCACTCAGGCCGTAACTCTTGTTAAGCTTCATTAGGCTTGACATCAGCACAGCAGGCCGCGCTCGGTCCTCCGTGCGTGTCGCGTGACGAGGTCGCGAGCGCGTCGCGACGAACCTGGTCGCGAGCAGCTTGTCTCTTCGACACCAGCCTTCTCTCACCTGTTCAATGGCCTGAGACTTACCGTGAGTTCCATATGTGGACGCGGTAGAAAATACTAGGCCACGTCTCTGCCTCCGTCCGGCCTGTGCCATCCCGCCTGCCGGCCGTCAACTCCCTCTGCCAACCCCCCGACACCCTCACAGGCGAATAGCTTGAGCACTCTCTCTTCGGGGTCCGATGGACCTCGATGGTTCCGCACCGCAGCCGGCGCAGCAGCCCGTGCCGCGGCCCAGGGGCCGGCCCCGCAAGCGGCCGCTGCCGCAGGCCTCCCCGATAGCGGGGAGCATCACGACGGCACCCGAAGCCACTGCCCCCGGAGGTAAAGAAACGCAACGCATGCGGCCCGGCTTGGATGCTAAGAGCTAGGAGCTAAGGCACCTGAGCTCGGGTCCCGGCCGGCCCTTGACGTCGGGCAGTCATGTTGCTAGATGCTGAGCCCTGCGCTTGTCCGTCCGGCGTCCGCCCCTGTTTCGCAGCCGTCCCGGCTGTCCCGGTGAAGCGTGGGCGCGGGCGGCCCCGCAAGTACCCCAGGCCAGGGCCGCCCCAGAGCCAGGCCCCTGCCAGGGCAGTAGCTGCAGCGGCAGCTGCAGGGGCGCCCGCTGTCCGCGGCGTTGGGCCGCAGCCGCAGCGGCAGGGGGGCGGGGTGGGGCGGGGAGCGGCGCCGAGGAAGGGCGCGGAGGAGTCGGACGAGGAGAGCGGCGACGGCCATGACGAAGCGGAGGAATCGGACGAGGAGGAGGAGGACGAGGAGGACGACGAACAGCAGCCGGAGCCACGCCGAGGGAACGGCGTGGCGGTGAAGGGAGAGCCGTCGGGAGGGCCTGCGCTGTTGGGGGCCCCGGGGACTGGGCAGCGGCAGCCCAAGCCCGAGCCCGAGCCTGCGCACGCTGGTGGTGTGGCGGCAGAGCCAGGGGCCGCAGGGCCGTCGGGGGACGCGGCGCCGGGGCCCGAGGGCGCCGCGCCGGCGGGGCCCTCGCAGCAGACCTCCGGCGGCTCGCCCACGGCCTCCCTGCGCCCCGGCGGCTCTGCCAGCGGCGCTGGCGTGAGCCGCTTCGCACGCATCCGCCTGGCAGCACCCGACACCGGGCCCCCGCCTCCGCAGGCCCCACCCGCTGGCCCCGCGCCCGCCTTGGGCCGTGCGCCGAAGGGGCCGTCCGCGGCCGCCACCCCCTCCGCCACCCCCGGCGTCTCCGCCTCCAGCCCCGCCATCTCCACCAGCCAGTCCCTGCCCCTCTCGGCTCCCTCCAAGGCTCCCCACCCGCCCGGCCTCCTGCCCTCCGCGCCCCCCGGGAAGCAGGCCGCCGAGCCCGGGCCGGCGGACGCATCCGAACCCGCCGGAGGCCGGAAGCGACCCCGCAAGCCGCCGCGCCCGCCCGCCCCTGACGCCGCTGCGCCTGATCCCCAGCCGGGCCCCGGTCCCGGCCCCAGCCACGGCCCCAACCACTGCCCCAACACACGGCTTCCGTCCGCTTTGGCGCTGGTGCCGGGCGCGGGGTCTGCGCGCACCGGCGGCGGCGGGGACCGCCCGCCACCGCCGACGCACATGGCCCTGGCGAGTGCACTGCCGGCGGGGCTGAAGCGGGAGGCGCAGGCGGAGGTCAAGAGCCCAGGCGCAGGCGCAGCGGCGGATGATGAGTCCTCTGACGATTATGGGGCCGCCCCTCGCCTCGCCACCCGCAAGCCTCAGAACCGCTCCGGTCTGACACTGGATGGCCACGGCCGCTTCGCTGGCTCGGTTGCCCTCAAGGCCGCCTTCCCGGTCGCCCATGCGAAATTGATGGCTTTGGCCAAGCCGAAGGGCACCGCCAGCTGCACCGTCAAGCTGCTGGTGGAGATCACGACGGGCCCCGACGAGCCCGAGCCCGAATCTGGGTCCGAGCGCTGGGTGTCGTACGACGTGGGCCTGACGCTCGGATCCAACGGCGCCATGGCGATGCGCGGCGTGGGGCAGCTGGTCACGGATCTGGGCCTCAGGCCGGGCGACGTGATCCGGATCGATGCCGTATCCAGCGATGCAGCGCTGGTCCTAGATCACGGCCTCCCGGCGGGGACGCACCGCGCCATCAAAAGCGGTCGCATGGTCGAGGTTGAGCACGAGGATGCCGAGGAGGAGGCCAGGCGGCGGCGGCACGCCAGGTACAAGCCGCGGCCGCGGCCGCAGCGGGCCGCCGGCAGCAGGTCCGCCCGGGCAGGGCACGAGGCGGCTGCTGGGCACAGCGAGGACGAGGACGGCGCGGAGGAGGACGGCGACGAGGGCAAGGCAGCGGGGGCCGAGGAGCATAGGCGGCCGCTGCAGCTGCGACTGAGTGCGCGGTGCCTCAAGGACGGCTGTATCGAGCTGGCGGCGTCGGCGGTGGTGTCGCTCATAGGGCGAGCGGCGGCGGCGGCGGGCCTGCCGGAGGGCGCGTCGCTGCCTGCCCGCGCCGCCGCCGGGTCGGGGCTCGTGACGGTGGGGCAGCTGCAGTGCACCGGCGGCAGTGGCGGCGGCGGCGGCAGCGGCGGCGGCGCGGCGCCCAAGTGGGAGCTGGCGGGGCTGCGGAGGTGGATGTGCGCCAGGCAGGTGGCGGCGGGGGACCGAGTGGCAGTGACGGCGGTGGCAGCGGGCGGTGGCGGCAGCGGCGGCAGCGGCGGCAGCGGCGGCATGGAGCTGCGGCTTGCCCTGGTCGGAGAGCCGCCGCAAGCAGGCCACGGCGGCAGGCAGCAGGCGCCGCCAGCGCCGCACGTGCCGCGGCGGCCGCAGCAGGCTGCGCTTGCACAGGGGGATCACCGGACGTCGCCGCCGCAGCCGCTGCCGCTGCCGTCGCCTGCTGGCCCAGCTCGGCTGGGCCCGCAAGGGCCTGAAGGCGGCCCGCCGGCTTGGCGTGCTGGCGGCGGCCCCCTAGGATTTGAGGCAGCTGTCGACGAGGAGGAGGCGGCGGTCGCCGCTGCGGCGGTGGCGGAGCTTCGCCGCCGCCGGAGTACTGCGGCGGCGGCGGCAGCGGCGGCGGAAGCGGCAGCGGCGGTGGCGGCGGAAGCGGCGACGGCTGCGGCGGCGGCGGAAGTGATAAGGGAGGTAGAACTTTTGCAAATGGCCGCAAACTTGCGTCCAGCGGAAGAGTTTGCGGACTTCTTCATGACAGCTGGAAAGCAATGCCCGCCGCTCGGGCTCCCGGCTGCACAGCCACAGGGTCTGGGCCTGTCTGGGCCCGGCTTTGCCGCGGCGGGCCTGGGTGCTGGGACCCGCTTGGGCCTGGCTGGGCCCCAACCGCCGCTGCCGGGCGTGCTGCAGGCGCTGCGCGCCTCCCTACGTTCCCGCGGCGGCGATGCCGCCGGGGCCGGTGTAGCCGGGGCAAGCAGTCCTGACGCACAGCACCCCTGGGCCGCAGCTGCTGGCGGCGGCGGCCCCAATAGCCCCAACGGGGCGGCGGCAGCAGCGGCGGCGGCGGCAGGGTCGGACTGGGAGCGTGGGGTGGTGACGCTGGGGCTGGGCGGCGGAGGGCTCGCGCGTGCAGGTGGCGGCGGCGGCGGCGGCCTGATGACGAGCACCCATCAGCAGCTGCAGGCCGGCGGCGGTGTAGGCGGCGGGGAGGCCGAGGGAGGGGAGGCTTGGGCGCGGCAGCGGCGGCAGGCGCAGGCGCAGGCGCAGGGACTGGGGCTACCGTGGATGCGTGGCGGGGTCGAGGGGGGGCCACTGTAGGAATGAAGGTAGCAAGCACGGGGCGCATAGCATGCAGCCTCAAAGTTCCGGCCGCATAGGGCCACCGGTGGCCCCCTGCTGGCGACCGCCGCTGGCTAACTTGAGGAGGATTGTGAAATGGGTCATGTCACATGACGTGGGGCTTGGTTGCTTGAAACCGTTGGATGGGCGCAGCGTGCCCGGGTACGCCCAGCGTACCCAGGGCGGCCACCAGCCTCCGGCACGCTATGGCTCTAGTTGGAGCACACATTTATGCGCAAAGCTTGACGCTAGCTTCGTGTATGTGCTAGCTGGGGGCGCGCGCGTGTCAGCGTCTTGCTCCTCCTTGGGCACGCGGATGTGGCTTACGTGCTCCGTACGTTGTCATGATTGATTGTACTGGTTTACATACGGTCTGCTCTCCCGCATGCCATGCGAAACGTAGGCAGCGCGGTGATTGCTTGAGCAGGGGTGTGCCCGAGCGAACGAACGGCTGCGCCAACTGAGGGCCAGAGCATGCCAGGGAGGATACCATGGCATGCGTTCCAGGCATGCAGCAGAGCAAACAGCATGGTGTTGCCTGCACCTATCTTTCGGAGGTTCATTTGCACATCAGGTGATGCGTGGGCGGCGGGTTATCCTCATTAGCGTCCTCAATCCGGTGCTGTCATGTAAGGCAATCTGCAGACGTCGTTGGCCAATGATGACGAAGGTGGATGGGTGGATGGGTGGATACCATGAGATAGCTGTACATCTCCGCATTCTCGCGGAAGCGGCGGGTGGGTGGGTGGGGGCAGACCCTGCACACACTTCGTTTGCCTTCGTCCCCATGCGTCCCTAGCGTCCCCAGCCACTCATACATCCGTGGGCATCTAGGCGCACGCACCCTCTCACGACGCGCCTCTCAGCCTTGCATGCCCCCGACGTACAAGGCATGGACAAGCCACCTAGCCAGTACCCCATGCAACTGCCCGCCCCGCCGCTATCCGCTCGCACGTGTGCATGCCTCCGGGTTTGTCAGCCGCGCCGTACTCGCCCCGCGGGTAGTTCCGTGCTAAACTCCTGCCTGACCCCAGCTGGTAGGCCCGACATGGCTTGCTTGTTGATTCATCCCCGCCTCGGCGCACCCTACCCCTCACGTAAACCATGCCCAACCCACGGCATTACTCAGCATGTAAGCCTCCTACCAGCAGCGGCTAGCCTGGGATACCCCCCGTACTTGGTTCGAGGGCCAGACGGAAGCTGACCCCGTGTTGGCTCCGTAGCATTGTCTCAGTGCGTGCCTACGGAGTGGGCTACCCGCCCCGTCCGCCCTGGTCCCCCGCCATGCCCACCTGCCCCTGCTTCATTCCCCCTTAGCCCCCTGCTGCTCTGCCGCGGCCTCACAGGCGGCTGCGGGGCGCCAGCAGGGGCTTGAGCACGCCCTCCCACGCGGGGCCCTCCTGCGGTGGGTCGGAAAGGGGACGCGTTGGGGGGTGGGAAGGGGGGGTGGCTGAGGGCAGACATGGCAGTGGGCGAGGTAGCGGGGGCGCGGGCGACATGCGGTGCGCAGGTTGTGCGGCAGGTCCGGAGGCATAGAGCAAGTCACACAAGAACACGCACCTGTGTGGCGTTGAGTGGGGACACCTCGGCCATCTCCAGCAGCCCCCGGTACACGTCGCCGTCAGCGCGGCCCAGGGCGCTAGGGGGAGCGGCCAAGGATGGGGGGGGGGTGAACGCGTGTGAGTAGGAGCGCCCCCGTCCGCTGCCGACGCCCTAGCTAACCGCCGCATCCCCTGTTGTCTCCGTCCCTGCATATCCCGCTCTGTAGAACCCAACTCGGTGCGTGCGCATTGGGATCGCTGGCCAGTGGCCACTCTCCTCTCAACAAAAATCCTGTCAAAACCACCCCCCAGACCCCGTCTCTCATGTTTCCCCCCTTACACAGCCCCACACCCACCTGTTGAGCAGGTAGTCCGGCAGCCCGAAGGCGTCCACCAGTCCCACGGCGTTGGGGCGCACGGCCGCAAGCAGCCAGGCGTGGCGCCGCCGCAGCGCCTGCGCCTGGGCGGCTGCGGGGGGGAGGAGGGGAGGGGGGAGGAAGGGGATGATTATCGGAGCATTGGGGAGCGGAGGAAGAGATAGAGCGGCAGCCAGCGAGCCCGAGGGAGGAAGGGGGGAGGGGCGAGCAGGGGGAGGGGGCGGGAGCAGCGGGTCGGTGGGTTGAGGAGGGTTGAGGGGGGGCAGAGGGAAGGCAGGGAGGGACGGCCCAAAGAGCCGTATAGGAAGGGCACAAGGGCGACCGAGACAAAGCAAGACCAGACTACGGAAACGTCTCGGCCTGGGCCCCTAGCGTCTACACGGTGTCGCCAAGCCCCCTTCCAACTCTGCCCCTCGCCCTTTCCCCTTCACCCCTTCCCCCATCTTCTTCCCCCTCCTCCGGTTCGGCAACAAAGGGCCCCCTTCCCAAACTCACCGCTCGGGTACCCCGCCTTTAACAGCAGCGCCAGCCCCTCTTTTTCCTCCCCATCCTTCCCTTCCCCACCCCACCCCCCCTTGACCCTTCCCCATCCTCTTCACCCTCCCTCCCCAAACTCACCGCTCAGGTAGCCCGCCTCCAGCAGCATGGCCAGCCCCTCACCCCGCTGCAGCGAGTCCAGCGCGAACAGCGCCGCCAGCTGCCGCAGCACCGCCGCCCCCTGCGGCCCCAGCGCCCGCTGCCCCTCCAGGCGGGCCACCCCCTCCAGGAAGGTGGCGTGCAGCACCAGGGCGCAGTGGGCCTTGGCGGAGCTGGGGGGAAGGTGGGGGGGGTGGGGGATGTGGGGAGCCGCGTGAGGTGAGGGCGGTGGGGTAAGGAGGGAGGGGGCGCCCCCTGGGACCCGGCGACCGACCCGTCTCCTTCTTGGTGCCAGGGAGCAGTGGGAGCGGGAGCTGGCTCGTCGGCAGGGCGATACGGCTCCTCCCACTCAGGTGCGTGCGCATCTCCTCAAACGCCCCCCCCCCCCCGGCCCACGGTCTGACCCACTACATGATTAATACCTCATTACGCGCCTCCGCCTCTACAGCTGCCCACCCCCCTTCCACCCCCCTACGCTCCGCCACCCCACCGGATGAAGTCGATGGTGTTCTCGTTCCACGGCGCGCCCTCGAACACCAGCCCGCGAGCGCCCGAGGCGCGGCGCAGCGTGGCCTCCGCCGCCGCCACGGCCCGCGTGGCCACGTGGCGCAGCGCCGCCGCCGCGACGGTTGGGTCGGACCAGCACTCGTCGCACGTGGCGGCGCAGCGGTTGGTCGTTGCCAGCTCGGCGGTTAGGTCGTTGAGGTACGCGGCGCTGCCGGCGGCGCGCTTGCCCGAGGAGCGCACGCCGTCGATGGTCTGTGGCCGGGGGGGAGGCGCGGGGAGGGGTGGGGTGGGGCGAGTGAGGGTGTTGGTTCCAGATCCAATCCCGCGCCCACGGGTGGCATCACGAGACAGCGGCGGCGGCGTGGCGCGCTCCAAGTTAACCTGAGCCCGGTCCTGCACATCAGCAGCCCCCAACCGGCCGCAAGCCCAGGATCGTGCGGGAGGCTTGCATACCGGTATCGTTCGATATCTGGGGCAAGGTGAAGGGGGGCACGACCCGCGGCATGCCCTGGTGCAGCACCAGCCGGCACCCCCCCCCCCGTGCCCCGTTCCCCCACCCCCTGCTGCCCACCTTGATCAGGTAGCGGGCGGTCTGCAGGCACAGCACGTTGTTGTCGCCCTCCCAGGTCACGTTCTGGGGGAGAGGGGGGAGCGGGGGCGACCGATAGTTGTAGTCAAGGGCATGCCGTACGCGGATTACACACGCACACATACATTGCATGCGCACGTACGTGAGACGCCGCCGCCGAGGCCGTAAGCAAGCCGCTGGCCACTGCTCGCCACGCCCCACATGCACGCCGCTAACCCCCCGCTTACCTCATGCAAGCCCCACTAGCCCGCAGCAGCCCCCACCTCACCATAATCACATTTCCGGCCACTCCCAAACCCTCGTCATCCCTTATCGTTGCCTCCTCCGCCCCCCCCCCCCGCCCCGCAGACTCCAGCCCCCACCTGCATGCAGTTAACCCGCACTCTCGACCCGCTGACACCTGCAACGCCCCTCTGAACCGACCCCCCCTGCCCTGCCCTGCCGCCCCCCCCCCTCCCCCTGCCCCCCCCACCACCTGCACGTAGTTGAGGAAGAACCCCCGCCCCCCCGGAGGCTCGAATCCCGCCCCCCTGATACCTGCACGTCAGCCGCGGTCCCCGCCCCCTGGCCCCCCCCCACCTGCACGTAGTTGAGGAACAGCGTGGGCAGCCCCGACAGGCGGCTGAAGCCGTGGCCCCCGCAGCAGCGGCGGCACTCCTCGATGCCGTCTGCAGCGACCCACGTGCACACCGCCTGGAGGGAGGGGGGGCAAGGGGGGTGTTTGAAGCTGATAAGCGGGAGAGCGTCGAATGGTCAGTGGGATTGCCGGAGAAGGTACATACCGCCACAGTGTCCATGATAGGTTCGGGTGTCCGCGGAAGAGGCGTGCGCTGAGGCTGGAGCTGAAAGTGGCGTAGGCAGCGGCGGCTGAACGCTATCCCGAAGCACTATATAGTCGCAGGTAACAGACCGGCAGGTCGCTGGGGTGCTTTGGGCATGCAAGTAGGGCAAGGGCATGCAAGTAGGGCAAGGGGGGTAGGGGAGAGGAGGGGGCCATAGAGAGGGGAGGGGGGCGGCGAGGGTGAGGGTGGAGGACGCCAGGGGGGTGGAGGACGCCAAGGGGGGAGGGGCACGGGGGCGGGAGTGCAGAGTTCACAAAGCGCGGGGACAGCCACCAAAGCGGCACGACCTCGCCAGTCCCCTCACCTCCCATCCCCGAACCCCGCCCCCCACCGGCCCACCTTGAGCCCCGAGCTCAGCGCGTGCAGCTCCGGCAGGGCCCCGAACTGGCCCTTGTCGCGGTCCGCCTCGAACTGCCTGGGGGGGCGCAGGGGGGGGAGAAGGGCCGGCATACATTGAATGTCAACCCCCCAGCACCCATGCCCCCAATGTCCGCAGACCGCGCCCCCCCTCCTCCGATAAGGCACCCAGTCTCCCTCCGGATAGCCCGTCGCTCCTGCTTAAACCTCTCCTCTACACGTACCCCAACCCAGTTCCCCATCTCCTCCCTCTCCTCCCCCCCTCGGCCCTCACTTGTACATGGCCATCATGGCGTCTTCCGTCTCCGTTCCCTCGCCGCCCTCCCCTCTCCGTTCCCTCTCCCCCCTCTGCCTCCTCTCTCCCCCCCTGCCCCTCTCCCCCCCCTCACTTGTACATGGCCATCATGGCGTCCCCCATGAACGTCAGCGCGTACGAGGCGGCCAGCAGCGGCAGCAGCGAGGCGGCGCAGTTCTGGTAGTCCAGGACCTGGGGGGGGGGGGGTGTTTGTTGCTGAGCGGGATCGCGCCGACGCCAGGGAGGCGGGGGGAGGGGGAGGGGGGGAAGGAGGGGAGGGGGAAGGGGAAAGGGGGGAAGGGGGCCTCAAGGGGGAAGGGGGCTGCAGGGGGGAAGGGGGCTTGGTGGTGAGGGTGGCTGGGGCGGGGAGGGTCGTCGGGAAGAGGGGGGTTCGGAAACATGAGAGGCTGCGGAACCCAACCCAACGCCACGACGCCCAGAGTTCACTCGCCGTCAGGCGCCTACAAGTGCGCTACCTTCGCCCATCCTTGTCGCCCACCACGCACCACCACCACCCCTCCCCGGTCCCTCTTATTGCCTGCAGATCCCTGGCCCCCGGCGCGGGCGCCTTCCCCCTTCCCACGCCACCCTCCCCCCTCCCTCCTCCCCGCACCCCCCACCCCGCTCCCACCCCCCCACCCCAACCCCTCCCCGGTCCCCATCCTCGCCTGCAGCTCCCGGGCCCCCGGCGCGGGCGCCGTCTGCCGCCGCACGGCCGCGTAGCGCACGGCGATGGTGACGGCGCGGGCGAGGGCCTGGCCGCTGTTCTTGACGATGTCGGCCCGCACGAAGACCATGGTGGCGTAGGAGGCCTTGGAGTTGGAGGGCGGGGGCGGCACGTAGCGGCCCTCGGGCGTCACCTGGGTGGTTGGGGCGGGGGGTTAGGGTGGGGGCTTTCAGGGAAGGGTGTTGGGCGGAGGGCGCGCGGGCAGGGGCAGACAGGGGAGGGCGGGGGCGAGGGCGGGGGTACTGGGTGGTAGGCGGGGAATGCACGCGTGGGTGAAGGGTGCGGAGCGGGAATGGAATTCCGCCCAGGGGGAGCTGCACAGCAGTTTGAGGGCCAAGGGCGAACCTTGGCTCTGGTGGCAGTCCCCTGCACGATCGCTTGCGTCCACCCCCACCACCCCCCGGGCCCACCTTGGAGAAGCGCATGAGCATGTGGTCCCGGGGGATGCGCACGTGGTCAAAGGACCTGAGGGAGGGAGGGAAGCGGGCATGTTGCTGGGGTCGGGGCTGAGGACAGGCGTGGGTTTTCCTGCCCATATAGGACCCGTCGCCCCGCATCGCTTTCCCAGCCTTTCCTCGAAACTCTGCCCTGACCCTCCTCATCCCCCCCCCCCTCGCTCACATGTAGCCGTTGTCCACGCTGTTGAAGCCGGCCTGCGGTGGAGGCGGGAGGGAGGTGATGGGGGTGGGAGAAAGGGTAACGGGGAGCAGGGGCAGTCGGGGCTTGGGGGCTGAGCGAGGCACGGGCGCATCCCATGGCTTGCACCTGGGCGCCGGGTCCTCAACCCATCGTCACACCAATGCTCAGCCCCTTGCTGCCTGCCTCCTGCCGATCCGGTCGGCCCACCTCAGGACTTATCTCCAGCCCTCTCCCACCCCGGCTGCCCCACCTTGGGCCCGATGTCCCCGATCTTGACGCCGGGCAGCGGCAGGTGCGTGGCCATGTCACGGATCTGGAGGGTGGGGGATGGGGGATGGGGTTGGCCGCGAAGGCAGTAGGGGCCGACCGCGTCATGTCAAATGGGACAGGGGCAGGACGGTGGAGGGGCAGGACGGTCATGGGGTAGTGGGGTAGGAGGGGCATGGCGGAGCATGGCAGGCAGACTCGGGGGGCGCAGGCTGAGTGGGTAGAGTAAAGTCCACGCCCGGGCACTCCATGCGGTCCAGCCAAGACCAGGAGACGACGCAGGCCACACGCACGCACCGCAGACCGCACCGCACGCACCGCAGACCGCACCGCCAGGTCCGTGCGTCCCCGGGTCCGATCCCCCTCGTCAGTACTCCACAAACTTCACACACAACTCTGCAACGCGCTCCCACCGCACCCTCTCTCGCACCTACGCCCGGCCACCCCTCACTGCCAGCACCGCACGCACCGCACGCGCACGCACCGCACGCACAGCTCGCACCGCGCGCACCGCACCTGCGCGACGAAGCCGTGCGGGCCGTAGTCCTTGGCCCCGCCCTTGCCGTCCGGCACCATGAGCCGCGCCATGACGATGGCGTGCGTGGCGGTCTTGCCCAGGCCGCCGGGCCACCACTTGGTGGCGGTGAGCGTGGGCGAGTGGATGACGAACTCCTGGGCCTGGGGGGGGGGGGGGGCGGTGTGTGTGGGGAGGGCGGGGTAGAGGGGAGGGGGAAGGTGGGGTCTGCGGGGCGGTTTCGGGGCCAAGCGAATGTGGGTCGGCCGGCGGCGGGGCCGCGGGGATGTGGGTCGGCGGCGGCAGGCGCCGAACGCACGGGCCCACGATGTGGGTCGGCCGTGTGGGTCTCGCAGCGGGCCGTTATTGATCTGGGTCGGCCGCGCTGGGGCCGTACGGACGGCCCACTCGGCCCTGCCAAAGTGCGCCGTGCTATTCCGTGCTGAGCCATGCTGGACCACGCACCGCCGCCGTCCCCAAAGCATGCCTCGATTGCACGCCACACGACACCGCACAACCGTACCAGACCGTACGGCGCCGTACAACCCCCCGTGGCCCTCGTACCTGCGGGTCGTACGTGGCGGTGGTCTCCAGGCCGCGCACGAAGGTGCCGTGGCCGAGCTCCGTCTGGGCGTAGGTGCCGATAATTCTGGGGATAGAGTCCCGAGGTGCGTGAGCGGGAGGGGGCGGCACGCGGCAGAGGACAGATACCGTCGGGCTGGAGGCCCCCGAACCCCTGCGCCCACCCTGCCCTTCCACGGCCCCGCCCCCTTCCTTGGCTCAAAGCACCGCCCCCTTCCCTAGCTCAAGCTCACTTGAGGCCCATGCACAGCGGCATCCACTTGGCCTGCTGCTCGGGGTCGCCCTGGGACATGATGGACGGAATGAACATCTGCAGGGGTGGATGGGGGAGGTGAGGGGTGTTGATTGCTGAACGTAATCGCAGGGGTAGGGGGGACATGGGCAAGGCCAGAGAGGCATGAGAGCAACGAGAGGCAGGCCTTGTGGATAACCGC
Source organism: Edaphochlamys debaryana (assembly GCA_016858145.1). Taxonomy (NCBI): domain Eukaryota; kingdom Viridiplantae; phylum Chlorophyta; class Chlorophyceae; order Chlamydomonadales; genus Edaphochlamys; species Edaphochlamys debaryana. The sequence continues at coordinate 74,719 of JAEHOE010000079.1, forward strand.
CGGTCCACAGCGCGGGCTGAGGCGGGGACTGACGCGATGTCCACTCCGGCCATTACCCCCCCACACACACACCCCTAAGCCCTGAGTATCTAAGACCGGCCGGCTAATCACCGCGCCTACGCTCTTCTCGGCCTTTACACGAGCAGCCCTGAACACCCCTGAGCCCCTCACCCGGAAACCTCTCCACTCGTCCCACATCCTGACCCCCCTCTCCTGTGTCGCCTCCCATCCCCCCTCCCCACCCCTCCCCACCCCCATGTTTGTTGTGTGTCTTACAATTTAACCCCCCCCCCCCTTCCATCCCAACCCCCACCCCGATGTGTAGCTTGCCCCCCCCCCTTCCATCCCACCCACCCCCTCCCCACCCCGATGTCCAGCCTTCCCTCCCTCCCCCCCCCCTCTCCCCCCCCTCCCCACCCCAATGTGTAGCTTGAACCCTCTTCCACCCCAGCCCCCCCCCTTCCCCCCCTCCATCCCAGCCCCACCCCTCCCCACCCCGATGTGCAGCTCCAGGCCCCCCGGGAAGTCCACCAGCGTGCGCATCAGCGCGCCGTCCTCCAGGCTCAGGGACTCGGACTTCATCTTCTCCCTGGAGGGAGGAGGAGAACGTGGCGGGGTTTGTGGTGAGCAGTAGGCCTGTTGTGACACTGCCAGATGGATACGGTGAGATGGATTACAGTGGAAGGAAGGAGGCGCCGGCCCGGCGGCCAGCGGGCAGGGAAGAGGGGACCGACGGCCAGGAGACAGGGGCTTGCGGAGGGGCTACGCGCCGTGGGCTGGGCACAGGGGTGGGAATGTTCGAGGATCCCGGCGAACGGTCCGTAAGCCCTACACGTGCACCCCTTTGGGACAGCGTGGGGAAGGGGGGAAGGTGCACGCGGGGGGGCTACCCGGGCCACACACGTACCATATGCCCAGAGCAGCCTTCAGGCCGCCCACGTACTCCTCCTCCCGCGACAGGAAGTAGCGGTTCGCCTTGTTGCCCCACTCCGTCTTGTCCAGGATGTCGGCGAAGCGCATTCTGCGCGAGCGGTTGCGTGAGGCATGACGAAGCAAGGATGTGATGCATCCGGGTTGACGCAGCTATCCTGCAACCCCAGCGCACCGCTTCTCGAGCTTGTCCTTTCCGCCGTTCATCGCGTAGGTAAGCTCCTTCACATCAAACGTGGCCCTAGCGCGCTCCGCTGCCATGTCGTCCCTGGGCTCGATGTGGGTGGAGAAGATAATCTTGCTAGCTGGAGCCTGGAGCTCCAGCGTGCGCGCATCGACGCGGCCAGCCATCGTGGCCGACGACTGAATCGTGCCGGCAATCGCCGCTGAAGGTCGCGGGTTGCACGCCAGCGCAAGCTTTGGGGCGAGGCAGTGAGCTGTAGAGAGCGAGGCGCGGTCTGTGCTGTGGGCGGGGAGAGGAGTAGCGCTTGGCGGAGCAACCGCACGGGGGCAGTTGTGGGGATTTGCCACGCAGCGTGCCAGTACGGCAACCACGTCCCGCAACCTCGCCCAGCCGCCGGGCAGCGCTTGGTGGCGCTTCCCAAATCATACTCTTACAGCCTGCGTCACCCTGCAACACGAATCCGCCCCGCGCGTCACCCCCATTGTCCGCCCGTACCTCGCAGCTCAGCCTCCGCCGGACACCCGACAGGGTGCTAGAGTGCTGCCCTCCATCCTTCCCCGCCCAGCCCCCTGGCAGGAAGGTGGCTCGTGCCAACTCATTTCATAAATACCATGACAACCTGCCCTGACTTCACTCTGTAACCCTGGCGCGCCGCCTGTACCGCTCAGCATCCCATTGATTGCTCTGCCTTCAACCCGACCTCATTCATGTGCTTCCCCACCGCCTTCCCCCAAGCTGCCACTAAGCTGCCCCTCATATCATCCGCGTCCGCGTCCGCGGAACACGCCCTACGCCACAACCAAGCGCTTCGCTTCGTTGATGTCTTCTACCCCCACATCATCACCCCTCGCTGCAGCCGCCCGTCTGCCCTCCCCCCGCCCGCTCCTCCGCGGTCTGCAGCAGCGGCGGCGGCGGCGCGCGCAGCGTGAGGCGCTGCCCCGTGATGGGGTGCGGCAGGCTGAGCTCCATGGAGTGCAGGTGGTAGCCGCAGTCACCTGGCGGCAAAGCGGCAAACGGTAAAGGGTAACCGTAAACGTTGAAATAGGAACAAGGCCCCTAGCACATAGCGCTCATCAACAAGCGGAAGGGACTGGACTCGACACGCTGCTGCCAGCAGAACCGGCCGCGGCAACGGGGCACGGGGCTGACACGCTGAAACGCAGAACCAGCCGGCCTCGCTCTGCGATTGGTGTGGGGGCTCCCAACCCTGACAAGCCCACGCTACGGTACCCACCTGGCCTGCCGAAGCCGCCCAGATGTGGGTCCGCGGCCGCCGTCTCGCATCCCTCGGCGGCACCGCCGCCGCCGCCGGCTCCCTCACCCTCCGCTGCAAGAGCCGCCGCGGCGTCCGCCCCCAGCTGAGGATACGCATCCGGGGACATCGGGGGAATCGCGGGTAACAGGTCAACGCGAGCGCAAACCTCACTTGCGCATCGAAGTGGCCCCGGCCCCGCTTGCGACGCAATGCCAAGTTCTGATTCAGGCCCACTCCCCACCTTGGGCCGGCCTCCAACGCCGTACAGCGGATCTCCCACCAGGGGGTGGCCCATGAAGGCGGTGTGGATCCGGATCTGGTGCGGCCGGCCTGTGAGGATCTCCACCTGACAGGGGAGGGCCGACCAAGCACACACTCTTGCTTCGGCTGACAACTGTCGGAGTCCGAACGCAGGATAAATCACAGACGATGCGACGCGGAGGGATGACCACCCACCCTGCCCACATGATTCCAGGGAGAGCAAAAACGGCAAGGCGCATCCCCAGAAGGGAAAGGCAACGACCCACCTCCAGCAGGCTCCGCCCCGCCGCAAGCCTCCGCTCCTCCTCGTCCGCTTGCCGGCCAGACGTGCCCTCCTCTCGAGACGCACCTGCCCCTTGCCTTGCTGACTCCTCCCCTGCCACCCCCCGCTCCCCGCCCCTTCCCACGCCCGCTGCTGACCCCGCCCCCGCCCCCGCCCCCGGGCCCGCCGCCTCCGCCTCCGCCGGCCTCCGCTCCAGCAGGCGCCACACGCTGGCCGCGGGCTTGCCGTCTGGGGTGGCCGCGAAGAGGCCCCCGTCCACCCCCGGGTGAGCGATGGGGCCGATGGGCGCGTCCACCCGGCCCTGCCGGCGACAGAGGGCATACGAAGCGGACAACAAGTGTAGGCGCACTGGTAGACGCAATCAAGCCTTGCACACCGGACAAGCGTGTTGGACTTGCCCAGGCTCGGAAGCCTGCCGACGAGACGACGGCCAAGGTACCCCACCGGGTCGCCTCCGAAGCACGGCGCATCGCCCCACCCCGCCCCACCCCGCTCCGGTCCCCGCGTCGCCACCCCACGCCCCGCCATACCTTTCGGGCTCACCAGTCTCTAACTCGTCAAAGATCACGCCCCCACGCCCCCCCCCCTCGCCCCACCTGGTCGGCCCCCACCAGCCCCTGCACCAGCGCCCGGTACACCTTGCGCAGGGGCACCCGGCAGGCCGCCGCGGGGTGGGGGTGGGGGTGGGGTTCCCCAAGAACGCGTTCGGTGCCGGCTGCAGCCGCTGAGGGCGGGCCTGCGGGCCAGAGGAGGAAGAGGCAAGGGCTCAACTTGGGTCCTAATTTAAGCCGGTGGGGCGCCAGACGCCGCTCCTGCCCAAAGCAGTTAAAACACCGCCGTGCCCCTCACCGCCTCCGCCACCAGCACTCCTCGCTGCGGATCCCGGGTCCGTCGCCGCCGCCGACCCTGCCGCCGCCTCCACTCCTGCCGCCGCCACTCCTGCCGCCGCCGACCCTGCCGCCGCCGCCGCCTCTGCCGCCGCCGCCGCCGTCTTGTCCGTCATGAGCTCCGTCAGGCGCCGCCGGGACTCGGCGGTGCGGGCGCACAGCAGCAGGCCTGACGGGGGGCAGCAGCGGCACAGACGGCGGCACGGCAAGGGGCACCGGGTACGAGGGAGGTCAGGGTCGAGGCGGCACCAGAGGACCAGACTTTCGGCGAGGCGGCATTGGCCCCGATCGTTGACACCCTGGCAACCGCAGCCTTGCGTCTAGACCCCGCCTCAAGAGCTGCAATCCTTCCGGTCAGTAAACCAAAGCCCCCGGCCTTGCGCCACCTCGTCCAGGTGCGTCCCCCTGCGCCCACCAACTCCTACCTCGCCGGCACGCTCCGCTTTGCGGAGGCATCCCTAGACCCCGGCCCGCCCCTGCCCGTACCGGGACCCCATGGCAGGTCCCCGAGACCCCGCTGTCTATACCAACGCCATGGCAGGCGGCAGGCGCTGCTCCCACCCGCCCATGACGAGACACAGCCTGAGCCCCCATAGTAGCCCCACCTGACGTGCCCCGGCCCAGCCGGTGTACAGGCGCCGGCACCGCCAACAGACCGCCGCCGCCGCCGGCCCCAGCCCGGGGCCGGCCCGCCCGTCCGCGCCGGCTGCCGCCGCCCTTACCACAGCCCTCGGCCCCAGGCCGGGCCTCACGGCCAACTGCGGGCTCCGCTGCGTCTGGCGCCGCTCGAGGCGCTTCGCTGCTCGCCTCGGCTTCCGGGAGCCGCGGGACCGCCGAGTGCACCGCCTGCGCTCTGTCCTCCGCCCCTGCTCCTACCGTTGGTGAAGTCGCCGACGTGGACTCGTCCCCACCTCCCTGCTCCCCGCCTGCATGCTCCACTGCTGCCCCCTCCCCCGCTGACCCCGGCACGGCCATGGATGCCCCCTCCCCGCCTGCTGCCCCCGCTGCAGCGGGCCGCCCGCCGCCTGCCTCCGCCTCCGCTGCGCCACAGCACGCCCGCTCCCCGCCTGCTGCCTCCCCCGCTGCGGGCCCTCCTCCGCCTGCCCCCACCCCCGCTGCGCCGTAGTGCGCCCGCAGCAGCGCCAGCACGGTGCGTTGGTGGAACATAGCGGCCGGGAGAACCTGCAGACCCGGGGGCTTGGACAGGGCGACCTGGGGGGGACGCGGGGGTGCAGGGGAGGCGGGGAGCGCGGAGCGGGATCCTGCGGTCACATATAGCCCTTGAACTCACCGCCCCCAACCGCGGCCCGCTTTTTACCCAGGAAGCTCCTCTGCTCACATCCACCAGTTCACCCCACCGGCCCAAACCACTCCCTCGTGCCCCACCGCCCCTACAGCAAAGGGTCAGTGGATCTTGCCGTACGGGTGCTCATCCAAGTCCCCGGCCCCACCATGTGCTCGTCCTCGTAGACCACGTCCACGTGGCTGGGCGAGGGAGGCTCGCGCCAGGGCGTCCGCGTGTACGACACAACGTCGCCCACCCTGGACAGAGGGGCCGGGCGCCCGTAGCGGTGGCGGGGGGGTGCACGTTGCCATGCAACCTTCCCAAACCAAATTCTATGCACAAGGCAGCGCGAGGTTGAGAGGTGGCATGCAGGCCCGGCATATTCTGGATCGGTCATGGCCTAGTGCCTGATTCGACTGCAACGGACAGGGCAGGGAACAGAGGCGCCAGGCCGCTCGGTCCCACCTCAGCAGGCGCTGGGCATCCTCCACAACCGCCCCGTTGACCGCCACCTGGCCCCGAGCAACCCGCGCAAGCCACCTGAACACGTGAGGCACAGTGTGGGTGGAGTGGATAAGGTGCCATCGCAGGATGCGGACAGCGGAGGGGGAAGGGGAGCGTCGGGAGGACGGCGGACAGGGAGGGGTAGTAAGGGTCACTGTCCCTGAGGGGGCGTGCTTGGCTCAGACTCTCCCTCGGGCATCGAGGCTCTCCCCTCAGGCCCCCTCACTCAGAGCTGGACCCCGAGGCGGGATGCTGCGTTGTGTAGAAGTCCAGCAGCGACATGCCCGCGTGTGTGCGCTTGATGTGGTCGCGGAAGGTGAAGCCATCGTTGAGCTCCGGCCACTCCGCGTATAGCCGTTTCAACATCGCAGCTTCACGAGCCTGCGACTGAAAACTATTGTGGTGCGACGGCGACGCCCGACGCAGCAGGTCAATCGTCCTCGCCGCCGAGGAACGTGCCGTGCATATGTGTGCGTAGTTCTATGTATGGATTGACAGAGGCTTTGCTCGGTGGACTTGTCGCGGGGCTGGGCCCATCGAGCAATGCGCCGCAGATCATGCCAAACCCACACGCGCTCGGCTTGGTTAGCTTCGGCCAAGGCAGTGAGTTTGCACATGGAGCTCAGCTAAGGCAATAAGGTTGCACATAGATGTAGCATGCGCATAAGATGGGGTTGAAAGAGCAGAGTGCGCTCGTCGACGGCACCTGGGGGGGGCCTGGGGGGAGAGAGGTGGAGAGACGTCCCCCACATCCCTTGACCTGTGCCTCCCAGGAATCCGACCTCCAGACGTCTCCCAACCTCAGCAATGCCTGTTTTGCCCGTTAATATCATGCTGATCGCCTTCGCTGTTGGCCAGGAGTGGCGCTGGCCAAAACCCTGGCAGGCAAGCGGTCACCCCTGCAAGCGGTCGGCCCCGACGCGTCGGGGCACGCCGAGGAGTCCTGATGCTCGCGATCAGTACCTGAAGGCTTCGTAAGCATATCAGGGAAGCTGCGAGGCGTTTACTTGTCAGCCGACGGCATGAAGGGATTCCGGGGATTGTCCGCCGAAATGCCGCTGCGCATCGCCGCTGTTGCTTCCGGCAATATCAACACTTTGTGTCTAGTGCGCGCACGAATCCGTCTAACAGCCATTGCGTTTCTTGTGCAAGCTCAAGCTCAACCGCTGAGCCAAACGCTCGCGCAACTGCGGACCATCAAGCGCTCTGTTCTGCACACTGCAACTTAGACGCCTCTGTGATGATGTACAGCACATCGGCTCTCCGTTGTCGGTCTGTTCGCTGGACGCATGGCGTCGATGGCGCCACGGCGAAGGGCCCGCAGCCACGCCTGGTGGGCCTACGAGCTGCAGCAGCTGGAATCCGATCCGTCATCGTCTCCGAGCATATGGAGTCCGGCAAGCCGCGGTGAGCGGGTGGTCTACGTGCAGAATCAGGGTTCGGCGCTCGAGCGGCCAGCTTGACGGCTTCCCGCTGCCTTCCCCAGGCTGCAGAACATTGTCCAAGGCCTGACCGCAAGTGGCGATGATGTGATGGTGAGGGGCCGTCTGCACGGCACGTGCCCGCTGCCGCACTCGCGCACGTCGAACGCGTGCCGAGCCTCCCCGCCTTCCTCCCTCCCTCGACCAGGTTCTGACGGCGGACCCCAAAGCCCCCGCCCGCTTCTGCGGAGCTGAGGTGAGAACTCCACAGCAAATCAACAGCCTACTTAGACCCGTCAACTCCAGCCAGCCAACGCCACGCAGAGCACGTAGCCGCGTGTACCGTACACACACCGTGACCCCGCGGTGCCCCGCTCTCCGCTGCAGGTCGTCTCCCTGCACGCCAGCCCGCCGCCGCCGCCGCACAGCCCCGAGCTGCTGCGCCTGGCCGCGCTGTGCGCCTGCGTGGTGTCCCGCCTGGCCGCCAGCAGGCCGCACGCAATCCACGGTGAGCCTGGCCGTGCTGCGGTTCCTGCGGGTGCAGGTAGTTTGCCCCTAGCGAGACAAAAGTCGTCCGTCAATAGGGGAGACGTACGCGTTTCCCCAGTACGTCAGGCTCATGCTCAAGCTTCGGTGTACGTCGCTTCATCCTCACTCGCCGCTCGATCCTTGCTCAGTCCCCCGCTTATTCCCCTCGCCTCCCCGTTCCCCATGTGGCTGCAGTTGCCGGCCCCGGGCTGGCGGCCGCTGCCGCCACCCTGTACGGCAGGCTGCGGGGCGTGCCGGTCGTTGACCACAGCCCCGACACAGGCAGGCACGTCCATCGGTGCACGACCGTGCGGGGCTGGTTAGCGCTTGCATGCATCTGCGGGGCACCCTGTCATTGGCACCTACGCGACATGTCAGGCGGTGTCCCCTCAACCCCCCCCCTGATCCCTGCCCCCCCACCTAATTACCCCCCCACAGGCTGGGACTGGGCGGGCTGCTGCGCCTTCTGTGGTCGGTGCTGGCGGGGGCCGTGGCGCTGGCGCTGTGGCACCTTGACTACGCCCGGCACCTGCGGGGCCAGGAGCAGCTCATGCTCGCCGCGGCGGAGGCGTGAGGACTGTCGTCTGGGCGCGGGCGTGCGGGCTACTCCGTCCACGACGGGCGCAGGGGTCCAGGCCGGCAGCAGCCAGGCCCACGCGGGCCAAGCTGAACTGACCATCGAGAGAAGAACAAGTTTGAGCGTTAGACGGGGGGAGCACGCTGCACATGAAGGGAGCATGAGGGAGAGTGCGGCACATGGGACCAAGGCCGCAAAGCGTTTGGCAGGCTTGCTGCCTGAGACGCTGGGCAGGGGAGCGGGGTCCTGCCTTCGTACATTGCGTGGCGCAGAGCAATTCATGCGGGTCATTCGCGTAGAACTGTATCCAAGAGCCAACCCAGAAGCTCTGCGCAACCAGATGTGACAACTAAGAAGACACACAATCTCATGTAGGCTTCATATGCTGAGTGCCCCCGGCCCCCCAGGGTGACACGAAGTGTTGTTTGTGGTTACGATTTGAGAATGGCAGATTCCACGGGACAGATTCCACTTGGCTGACGAGTTGTGTTGCGGTTGTGCTGTGGGACTGACCGGCTGAAGATGTAGGGCGGAGGAACCTCGTTCGGTCTGCCTGTGCACGGTTGTTGTGTCGTCTCCAGGCCGTCGCCCTGGCTGCTTCCTATCTGTATCGCCCTATCTATCCGTTTGCCGCATGGCACGGTGTTGCCCTTGAGCTGCTGGCCCAGTGTGGTGGTGCGTGGTGCTGCAAACATCCAGCAACGTACAGTACCATCCAGCGACACGCCCTAGCAGCGGATCGCGGTGGGCAAGGGAGGCGGAAGCGCGGGCGGGTATGCCAGGGAGCTGATGACCGGCCACATCGCGGTGCCGAGGCCAGGTGTTGTCGTCATTGGATATCATATCTTTGATCGAGGGGACCAGCGGGGCTTCAGTTCCACGACTGACATGTGTATTATAGAGTCCCCCCGTGTCAGGAATGGCTGCCTCATCAGAGTAGCGGACGTGCACCGTGGCAGGCGTACCGGTAGCCATGCGCCACATGTGGTGGAGTAGTGCTGGCAACGCGCAGGTGCGGGGTGCCCCCATGTAACAATACGGGTAGGTCCCTAGGCCCCGCACACTCCGATGTATGGTCCCTGGCCGCCGGCCAAGCCGCCAGCGTGTCCGGCGTCGAGCGGCCCCCTTGCACTGTCGCCGGCCGGGCGCCACATGCGTCCTACCTCTCACCGATGCGCCCAATAATCAACCACACGCCCGCCTGTCAACTCAACTGCAACGTACACACCCCTTTCCTCCACAAGCGCCCCGCACGAAGCCCATTGGCCCAGATCAGTACTCAAGCCGGCCGCGAACACCCTTCATCTCCTCGCCCCCTGATGTACGGGGAGGGACTGCCCAGACAATGCCGTGTGTCGCTACCGACGGGCACTAGCCTTCAGACGAGCACCATGTGTCGTACTCAAGTCAACCCCGCTCAGTTCCCGCAGCGCCCAGACAGGCCCCCTTCGCCCCCAGGCGTCCTAAACAAGGCCGAGCCCTTGACACATCAGGAACGGTACCAAACGATGCATCTCTGCCCACAACTCCGCCGCGCCCGCCCTCCTGCAACGTTGTTTGCGTCTGAGGCCGCCCTCCAGCACCCAAGCCCAACCCAACTGTCACCCGCGCTGGGCCCCACACGCCTGCGCCCCCCCCCCCCGAGCGCCATCACCGGGGCATGGCCCGCACATCCTCGGCCCAGTGCACCCACACGGCCCCTCTTCGCCCACCAGCCTGGCAATGGCACTGCCTTGCGATGCCAGACATTTGAGCACCCACGAACCCTTACGTCCCCGGCATGCCGCAGCCCGACACGCATCGGTAGCGTGATCCCTCTCTGTCATCGGCTAGCGCTGAGCAGCGGCTCCGCCAACGCTCGTCGCGCACCCTGCAGGCACCGCCGCGCCTCCCTAAGCAGACGCCCGGGCGCAAGCTAACAGCGAGTCACGCCCCATCTGCTGCCGCTGCCGCTGGCCGCTCGCGACGGCTCAGAACATCCGGCACTGCCGTCCGTCCACCACCACAAAGCCCAATACGACCCAAACCGCAAACCGGATGTAATCTGACAGACCTGTGGCATTGAGGAGGGGAAATAAACATTGGGCGTGAGACGTTACCGGTACGGCTTCATGCCCGCAAGCCAGGACTTGCCAGTAAAACTGGTTTCCCTCTCCCGGCCTGTCCTTGCCCTGCTTGAATGGATCTCAGACCGCTGCCCCACCTAGGATGATGACGGCAAGGTGCGCCAGAGTGTAAGCTATGGAGTAGTAGATTGTCGTCTTCCGGACGGGGAGCGCCTTCACGTGCAGCCACACCACCATGCCAGCCAGGGTCAGGCCAGCCGCCAGCAGGCGAGACCCGACACACCCTGCGATGTTAAGCGAGGATAGATGAGGATATTCAGAGGGAATGCATTGCATAGGACCACTCCGTTGGATGCGGGACTACTCGGCCCCCCACATCTTGCGGAGGTGCGCAACACAGACCGTGATGTTTGCACCTATACGGCTGCACTTCACACACATCCCTCCCGCCTCTGCCTCACCCCAGGTCAGAAGGCCGTGGCGGCAGGGGTCCACCGCACCCCCCGTCAGTTGGGGCCAAAGCACCTGCGTCTCCGCCAATAGCAGGGCCGCGTGTATCATCCGTTCTGAGGGGGGGGTCATGTTGTGTTGGGGGTTGCGAGGAAAGCCCTAGGGGGGAGTCAGAGGGAGAGGCCGCCGCACGGGGACAGCATAACCCACAGCCCTGTTGCACGCACCATTCCGCCGCCGCTTCCCCGCCTCTTCCCCACAACACCGCCTACAGCCTCACGTAGTATCGTCTCCACCTCAGCCTCCTGCGCCCTCCCCTGAACCTGCGCCTCCGCCTCCGCTGCCGCCGCGCCCCAGCTGGCGGGGCACCCCGGCTCCGCCAGCCACGGCAGGGCGGCGTCGGCGGCGGGGACGCGGCGGGCCGCCTTCGCCAGGGCCTCAGCGTCCCGGGCGCTGTGGGGGCAGCCCAGCTTGCGCAGGCGCTGCACCATGCGCAGATCGCCCTGGGACGCGGCTTCGCGGTACGCATCCGGAAGCTCATGTCGCGTACCAATGCTCTGCACGCATGGGCCATTGAAAGTCATGAAAGCTCGCCGTGAGGTAGCGCCTGTATCGCGCGGAGCCGAGGACGCTGAAGTGAAGAGAGCGGGGGGCCGAACCAACATGCCGGCTTACACACTCACGGAACCCACGCACCTCTACCCACGTCTAAGCCCCTGGCCGCAACCCTCAACGTGGAAACCGAGTCCCCTGTTGGCAACGTTGCCGCGGTTTTCCCCACCCACCACTTTCGGAACGCCCGCCTCCTTGGCCAGCCACTCCACGGCCTCCTCGCAGCCCGACGCAGCGGCGTTCGCCCAGCAGCCGCCACGGCACCTGCCCCACTTGGGGGCCGCCGAGCCCAGCAGCCCCCGGAGCGCCCTGAGCAGCTGCACGCTGCCGGAGCGGGCCGCCGAGGGGACGGTGGCGTTGTCCACCCGGAGGGCCGGGACCCCGAAGGTCTCCACCAGCCACTCCACGAGGGGCAGCGAGCCCCCCTTGAGGGCGGCAGCAAAGCACGCGGCTGGGTCGCCCATGCAGCCCGCCTCGTGCAGGGCCCGCAGCACCCCCACGTGGCCCTTGCCGGCGGCAGCTAAGGCCGGGGCGTCGCGCCATTCTCCCTGCGGTCGCGCTTCGCGGCTGAGCAGGAAGCGCACGGCCTCGGCGTGCCCGGCCTTGGCGGCGGTATACAGGGTGGGGCGAAGGAGGCGCGCGAAGGCAGGCGGGGCAGCAGACTCCAGCTGGGCAAGCCGCGACACGGCCATGGCCGCGTGGGGACCGCTGTAAAACTCGGACTGGAAGCACGCGAGGCGTCCTAAGGTCAGCAATTCGTCATCGGTGAGCTGCTGGAGGTCCCGCCGAGCCTGCACGCCCTCGAGCGCTCTGCGCCAGAGCCGGATGTTGTCGTACGGCACGCCCCCCGGCTGCCAGTCCCGCAGGAGCTCCACCACGGCCTCCACGTCCCCGCTCGCCGCCTGGGCCTCCTGCTCCTCGCTCCACCCCTCCAGTGCAGCGGGCGTCAGCCAGGCCCGAGCCACCTCCACCACCTCCGGCCCAGGCCCCGCCGCGCTGACGAGGCACAGGCAGGCCAGGCGGAGCAGCCCCGTGCAGCCCAGAACCTCCACCAGCCAGCGGCACACGCCCAGCCGGCCGGCGGAGGCGGCAGCGACCAGTACCTTCAGCGGCGGAGGCGACAGCCCCGCCGCCACCACCGCCGCCTCCAGGCTCTCCTGACTGCAGTCTGCCGCAGCGGCGCGGCACAGGAGCTTGACCCGCTGCTTGTACGTGAGGCGCTGGCACCAAGCCCGAGCGTGGATCTGCCCCTGGGGGGTAGCGAGAAGCCCTGAGCTGAGTGCCCAGCCGAGCCCAATAGTGCGGGGCACGGGCTGCCCGCTGCTGCCGTACGGTGCTGCCGCCGCCGCCTTGTTGACGCGGGTGAAGGTCCACACCGCGAGGCTGGGGGCCAGGAAGGAGGCGACGCAGCCCAACAGCTCGGGCGAGCGCCACACTTCAGCCACCGGGTCACTCGGGGGCGCCATCGCGGCGGGAGCTGCTGGGGCCAGGGAACTGGCGGTACTGGGGGGTTGCGGGGATGCCATGGGGGAAACGGGGGAGGGGCACAGGCGACGTGTGCTATGCGTCACAGGAGAGCCCTGGAGCACGCGGCTGCGCCGACTCTCGGCTGATAATCGGCTGATCTGTTCATATGTGCGCCATGTGGTAGCGCCTGGGACGCGGGTGAAGGCCGACCCCTTTCGAGCCCAAGTCGGCATTCCGGCAGAGAGATCCCGGCATTTGGACGCTCACCTGGTGCGCAGCCTCCACCACCGTGGTTGCTGCAGAAGTGCAGATAAGGAGATAATGCAAAGCTGCCGGGGGCAGCCCCGGCGTGCGTTGTGTCACTCGCAAGCTCGAGAGCTGGGCGCGTCAGAGCAAGCGACTCGGCGCTCGCGCGCAAGTGAAGCCCGATGGGCTCTACGCGATATGCCTTTAGACTATGACTGTGCACTTGTAGACGCGCTTGCTATGTATGCCTCGGTGCACGCACGACCCGACCGACGAGCCGCTGAGACCATCTGCCCTCGCGCTACGCCGCTACCCGCACGCCCGCCCCACCTCTCCAGGTCCTCCCAGGTGCCCCACGCTCGCACTCCCCCGCCCCCCTTCCCCATGTTTCCCTTTACCATCCCGCCTCCTCCCCTAGCGCTCTGTCACGCTTCCTCGCCACAGCAGCATCCTGTGTCACCTATCTTGAGACCGCAGCAGCGATGTGGGCCGCCTGTTCCAACCTGGTTCCGACGTGTCCCACCGTGCCCTACCGGCCCCTTCCTTTTCTGCCCCTGCTCCCAAGTACTCTTTCGCTTCCTCGGCCATCCACGTTTCGCCGCATCCTCCCTATCAGTCCTTACCCCCCGACTGCGCCGAAGGCCCCACCCCTTCTTCCTGTAGAAGCCTATGGGAAGCGAGGTCCCATCCTCCTTCCACCCTCCCTCTCCCCTCTTGTTATTTCGCTCCTCATTAGGAGCGACAGAGCGGACAGATGATATGGGCCGCTGCGCAGGAGTGTACAAGAAGATCAAAGAAGTCCCCCTGCAACGCACTGAAGCTGGAGTGGTGCTTGTGGGAGCGAGGGAGGCCAATCAATGGAGGTGGCAAAGGAAGAAGGCAAGCCCGGATTATGAGACGGGGCTGTCGTGGAGGACCAAAGGGCGGCAGGACATAGAATACGGTCAGACCGTAGGTCCGCGGGGGAAGGCGGGGGAAGCGCGGACGCGGGCAGAGTGCGGCTGGTAAGGGTCAAGCACGCTGCGCGTCGCTCTCCATCGCAAATGTCGCCGATAGTTACACCATGACCCCTGAAACGCTGCCACTTCTTGGCCAGTCGTTTTGCCGCATCCCGTGGGCGTCGGTCGCCTTTTTTACGTCCTCACTAACTGGCGCCTGGTTCGCGCAATGCGCAGACAGCTTCGCGGCACGTAGACGCGTCGTCCCTGGCACCGCAGGGGCGGGATATCCGCGTGGAGAACCCGTTCTCTCCGCTCGGCACTCCAGAGCCTCTGCCTACCACGCGGCGATACGTCTACGCGTACTCTGTTCAGTCGTGCAGGAGTTTCGCGGGAAAGGCGCAGGGCGGCCTATGACCAACCCCGATTCGCAATCCCCCCGCATGCCCAAACTCGGCCAAGCGCGCACACAGACTCATTTCCAATTCACCAACACCCTCCGTGTCCACGTCAGAGTCGAGGAACACGTCCCCCATTACGCGCCCCACCACACGCGCCGGCTCAAGCAGTTGGAGGTGCACCACACTTGCCATTCAGCTCTTTGGCTCACCACACCACCTTGAGGGACCCTCCACAGCTGCATTTCGCGACAGCCTCGTTGGCAGACGCATTCACCCTGGCGCCAAGGCTATAGGCCGCTGTACCGCTTGCGTCCTCGTCGCCCTCGGGCGGTCCGCCTCGTCAGCGGTCGCTGCCTCCTCCCGCCGAACTCAGTATGGTGGGTGATTGCCTGAGCACCCGGCCATGCGGCGCAGCGCGAGCGGGGACCAGCGCCGCGCCCCCCAAGCCGCATCGAGCTCAAGAAAGTATCTTTGCTCCCCCGCAGGCTCGCAGCGACGCCCCCGCCTGCTGCCAGCGGCTCCTCCAGCTCCCAGATGAGCTGGTGCTCCGCGTGCTTGAGGAGGTGAATGGCAAGGACCTCGGCGCAGTGGAGGCTGCCCATCCCCTCTTGCGTCGCACGGTCGCTGCCAACGGCTACCTCTACGAGCGGGCCCTAGCCCAGGAGCTCGGCGTGAACTCCACAACGTCCTCCTGCAGCGAGCCCAAGCGCGAATACGTGTAAGCGCTTGAAGCGCAGGTGCCCTTGCATCCCAACCTCTCTGCGTCGGCTCTGCGCTCCAGCCCTCGCGCATGTGGGTTGCTCATTCTGATTGCGCCCCCCGTTCGTCCGCAGGCAAAAGCTCGTGCAGCAGCGGGTCGACTCACTCAACCGGTGCGTTTCTTCTTCGCTCGTTTCTCGCTCTGAAAGTCTTTCTATCACATCTGTGGCCCCCCATTGGCATCACTCGCCCTGCGCTGGGCGCGTTGAGGCCGTTTCCGCGTACTTCAGCCTGCCGCGCCCCATTGTGCACTCAAACCTGCGCAACCTCTGACTCGGTCCACAAATGCCTGTCCCTGCAGGCAGCAGTGCGTCTACAACACGCTCAAGATGAGGCTTGACGAGCTGGACGGCCTTCTGGAGCAGGCAGATGAGGTCAGGGCCCTGCTCGACGCCCCCGAGCTCCTGCTTGCCCAGCCCTCCCTTGTCCTTGATATGGTTGGCGATATGGAGCAGGTACGCGTTCGCTAGGGTATGGGTTACGGGGGCTACTTGAAGAGAGACGATTTTTATTGGCATGGTCGGCATTCTTCCCGGTCGCTTTCTGCGCGTGCCGCGCGCTCAGCTGGCTGTTGAGCGTTTCTTTATGCGCGTCCTCGCGCTTTGCCAGCACCGCGCGCTGACAGAATTCTGATCCTTGTCCCGCGTACGTCCTCGATCCCCAGGACGTACTGCAGCAGCGTTGGGATGCCGCTGGGGACCTGCTCGCCGCCGAGTCTGTCATGCTCGCCATGCAGCGCGACGTGGCCGAGCTGCTCTCCCGCGTGCCGAGCTGCTGGCGCTGCTGGCCCGCGCTCGAGGACAGCGCGGGGAGCCCGCAGCCCGCCTCGCCCAGCGTTGGCTGCCCCATCGCCTAAAGCCCCGCCCCTGCCTTGGCGGCGGTGAAGGAGCAGCAGCTCTTAATTCGCGCGCTGGGCCCCCGGGCCATCGAGATGAGCCCAGGGGCCCGTACAACTGGTTACGCTTGCTTGAGCCAGCGGGGTATTTAGCTATCCAGAGCTGAGCCGGAGTCTTATGGTGCGGTACGGTGAGATATCGTCCGAACACCTGTGCATTTGATACAATGAGCGGCAGGAGATTTGGTGCAAAGAAGGGGCCTGACCGCGAAGCCCTGCGAGTCGAGGGGCGCCCCACCGGCGGCGGCGCCGCGCCGTTTTGGCATGGCGCGGCGCCTGCGGCCCGGGGTTGGCCGGAGAGCTTTGACGCAAGTGCGAAGCGGAGCGTGAGATGCACTGTGCTGCGCTCTGAAAGGCGGCGGTCTATGCCTTCGTCGGTTTCGCCCGTGGTCGTGCCTGGGCGCGCGCCGTCGGCGCCCCCGTGCCATCGTGCTCGGGGGTTGCGGCGGCGCCACGTGCCCGGAGTCGCCAGGTGCGGTGCTGTCCCACCTTGGCCGGGCGGCGCGGCTAGCGTGGGTCGAATGCTTGGGACCGCCGGTCTGCCTCTGCGGGGATTGTGCAGGGGTGGTTTGAGGAGCGCGTGTGACGCCGCCGCTGCGCTGCGCAGCGGGATGGCGCACACGGTCTGCAGAAAGAGGGCGCAGAGAGCTCCCTACCGTGCAACGAGGGAACACTGGGCTGAGGGCCGGCCGTTTTGCGGCCCTGTGGCCAGCAGATGAGGGAGACGCACGTGGGGGGCTGATTTCTGAGCGTCGCCGGCCCTGCCTTGCCCGCACGGGCAGGGCAGCGGCCTGCGACTGCAAACGCCACTGTCAATGTTTGCGAGTGGTGAAGTAGCGGCAGGGCTGCTGATGCAGGCATGCCTTAGGCCGAAGGGCGAGCGCCCTCGGTCCTCATTTTATGCCCTCAAGGGCCTTTCGTGGATGAGACGTGCGGGCGTTGTGTGCTACTTGTGGTGCTGCGCGGCGGACGCACAAAGCATGGGCCGCGCTGTGCTTTGCAGTTGCTGGCTGGTGAACAATTAGACTTGTGTAGTAGGCTTCCCCCGTAAGTGTTGAGCGTGTGTCTGCACCTTGCGCCTTCCGAGCGTGGTTGGCTCGTGGCTGCTTGGCTTGTGTCCAGATCGTGGGTGCTGGGTGGAGAACGGCCATTGATCCTGCTGTGCCGGTGTCGGCTTTACCTTTTTGCGCTCGTTAGGCAGGTGCCTGACGTGGCGTGGGTCGACTGATGACAGGGTCACATGGGCGAAAGGTGGGACGCTAAGGTGCGCTACCGTACATGAGCGGCGCTAGTCTTGACTAAACCATTCTTTCTCTGGAGGTGCGGACGCGGGAAGGTCCCTCCAATCCGAGGGGTTTGAGTGTCCCCTCCGTGGATACGATTGATGCTGGGATGGGGTAGCGGGCTCCACGTGTTGAGCCGAGCTCGCGCGCTCTTGGGGTGAAAAGCGGGTCCTCTCGTCGGGGAATGGATGCGCTGGTGACAAAATGCTCGGCGAAGGCAAGTCCAATAAGCATTGCGGTTTTGTTGCTAGCGCGGTTCATCGGTTGACGCGGCGGCTCGTCGGCTCCTGCCCGTTGTGGGCTGGTGTTTCGGCGGGCCGCGTGCGCCTATACATAACCCGCGGGCCAACGCTACGTGCGCCTTTGGCCTGTTGTTTGGGCATGTCGGCCCTCTGCAGGGCATCGTTTGTTGGTTGGTGTTTCGTGGGTGTGCGATGGGACTTTGTACTTAGAGTTGGGGGAGTTCGACGCAGTCGTTGCGCTCATGTGGACAGCACCTTTGGCATGCCACTGCGGCGTTGGTCGTGCATGATGATGAACCCCTCTTGGGCCCCTGCCCCGCTGCTGCGTGCATTTGCGCAGCTAGCTGGCGCTAGGGCTGGCTTAGTTTGCTCCCGGTCCCGCGCTCGGGGAGGAGCTGTACAGGACATGCATACGAGCTTGGATGGGCTCTTCTCCTTCATCTGGCTTCTTCTTGTGGTGTCGCTTCACACTTCTGTAACGCCTCACTGTTTGTGTTACGTTGCCACCAATTGCCTTGTCTGCGGACTCTACACTTCTCGGCAAGCAGAAGCGCAGTCGCACGGCTCACCATCCCGGCTTACACCAGCTTGTGTCAAGGGCGCTGCACCAGCACTCGACCGTGATCGCCTCAGTCTCACAGCAGGCAGCCAACGACGTCGCTCTGAGTCCTCACTCTACGCCAGATCACACACGTCCTGGCTCTCTCGTCTTCTCCCGTTGGCTTGCCCCAGCCTCACTCTCGTCTTCTCCCGTTGGCTTGAGTTGGCTTGCCCCAGCCTCCGCCGGCACCCCGCGTCCACCCCGCCCCCAAACCCCGCCCACAACAGCATGAAGCTCCATCACGCCACAACAGCTCTCCCGCACAACCCCAAGTCGTCTTGCTCACAACGCTCGCGCTCGTCACTCCCAACCGCGTGCTCAGCTCATGCAACTCGCCACTCAGCAGATCGCTCGACAACCCCCTGGCTTCCTGGCTGCCTAGGCCTGCGCCTGCTGGCCCTCGAGCAGGAAGCCGAAGCAGCGCCTCAGCTCCATGTCGGCACTCCCCACCACGGGGTCCAGGTGCCCGCTCAGCAGCCGCTCCGGCCGCCAGCGCAGGACCTGGGGTGGGCAGGGGCGGGCCAGGGGGGGGGGCACAGTTAGCACGAGGTATTGACGCACGCCAAGGAGGGGCGAAGAGCGGCCAGGGAGGGGGCGGGTGGGCGGGCGCGCGGCGCAGCGTGGAGGGTGCGGTGCACGGAGCGAGGGTGACGGTGGGCTGATGGCGCGGGGCTGAGCCAGCTGGGCCTCGGTATCAGCGAACTGGGACTGCCGGGGAGCCCTGCACAGGGGGGGGAGCCCACGGCCCTAGGGTACCCAGGGCCCTAGACCCGCTGGTCCCGTAGCTCGGACGCTTACGCGAGGCAGCCCCCAACTACACTAGCTCACACGCTTACGTCAGCAGCCCCTAACACAAGTAGCTCTAAACAGTTTACGGGACCACAAAACTCGCACCGTGTCCAGCCAGGCCTGCGCCACGGCCCGGTCCTTGAGCATCATGAGGTACACTGCGGGGCAGCCCAGGCGGCCCAGGACGCCCGTGATCTGCAGGCGGGGGTGGAGGGGGAAAGGGGCGGGGGCGGGGGGTTGAGGCCTTGGGTTTGAAGCGGGGGATTGAGGTCGAGGGCTTGAGGCTGGGGGTTGACGTGGAGAGTGCGGCGGCTGATCGTGGGTGGGCTGGGTGCGGTGGATGACGTCAAGGGGGCGTTCCGTGGGCGCGAAAAAGGCGCAGGAGTCCAGAAGGGGGGTCGCGCCCTGGCCACATGAGCACTCTGTCAACACGGCCCCTGACGCGCGCTGCGCGGAAGCTCAGTGCGTGCGCGCTCAGTCGCTTGCCTGCGACCCGGCGCCCAGAATGGGGTTGGGGGCCACGGGGTGGTCGTAGGCGGCGAAGGCGAGGTCAGCAAAGTAGACCGCCCTGGGGTGGGGCCGGGCCGGGGAAGTGTGGGGGGGGGAGAGGATGGGGTTGAAGATGCGGTCTGGCCAACGGACACCCGCATGTCCAGCCCCGCTATGCCTTGTAAGAGTAAGAACTCTTCCCCCGAGCGAACGGCGACACGCCCTTGACCCCACCACGAGCTTGGACGGCAATGCCAGGCCGCCCGCCCCCAACCCTACACCTTAAACCCTAAAGCTCACTTGTGCCGGGCCAGCCACACGGCCGACTCGATGAAGGAGCCGGTGCCCTCCACGAAGGTGGCCACCTCCACCTCCCCCTCGAGGCCCGGCAGCGGGCCGCGGGTGGGCAGCACGCCCACGCGGCCCCCGAACGCGTCCACGGTGGCGCGGATGCGTTGTTGGCCGTCGAGCAGGCCGGCCGTTGAGCGGGCCTCCAGCAGGCCTGCGGCGGCGGAGGGTGGCGGTGCGGGGTTTTGAGGTGCGAGAGGGTACCAGGTGCGGTAGTGCGCTGGCGGCTGGGTGGTTATGAGGAGGGCCGGGCTAGGGTTAGGGCCAGGGGGCGCGCAGTGCCAGCCTCTTGCAGAGCTGGCAGCCCCACCGGCTACAGGTACAGGCCAGCCTTCGACGCCAGCATCCACCAGCTGCAAGCCCCGCCCTCACACCACGGCGGCTGCAAAAACAGCTCACGCGGCCCATCTTCCCCGCTCTGGCCCTGGCAGCACGCCCGGTGCTCACCCGCCGGCACCCACAGAGGCTCGCGCGGCCCCTCGTGCCCGCCGTCACCGGCTGACCCCTTTCCAACTGAAAATCCTCACGGGACAGAGGCCCCAGGATACACATCATCCAAGCCCCGGTGCTCACCGGGAGGCACCCACAGCTTGGCGCCGGGTGCGCAGTCCGCTGCCCAGTCGGCTGCGTGGTACCAGTGCTCGGGGGAGAGATTGGGCACCAGCACGTGGGCGGGCGGACCCAGGCCTTCCGCGGCCACGGCAGCGGCCAGCAGCGCCGCGGCCTCCTCTGTGCGGGCCGGCGGGCTGATGAACTGGGGGGGGGTTGGGGTCGGGGTCGGGGTCGGGGACGGGGGCGGGGATGCATGGGTGCTGTGGGATGGGCTGAGTTGGGCGCAGGATAGGCCAGGCTGCCCGAGTTGCTTGCGGCAGGCGCATGTGGGTCGCTGCCCCTGCTGGCGAAGCACTGCCACCCCCTGCGCCCCGCCACCCCGTCCTGCTATGGCCACGCACAATGAGCTCTCCGTTGCCCAGCCGTGCGATGCAGGTGTTGAGGTTGATGTCCAGCAGGAGCCATAGGTCCTGCTGCAGGAGCCACAGCCCGTCAGACAGGCGCTGCAGTTTGGTGGTCTTGCTGCCCTGGGGAGGGATGGGGTCGGCTGTGCGGCGGGAGAGGTCGGGCCGGGTGAGCGGGGCTGAGGCGGAGGAGGCGGGGGTCGGCGTGGCGTAGGCGGAAGTTGAGGTGGAGCGGCGGGAGTCGGGGGGCTGGGAGCTCGAAGGCAGGCCTGCGACCCGGGAGAAGCTGCGCGCTGGCTGCCTGGGCGATGAGACTCTCTGCGCGAGGGCAGGTGTTGGTAGAGCCCCCGCTGAGCGCACAGACTGTGTTGTGCCAGAGGACATCGTGGCCAGTGCCATCGCCTGGGGCGCCACGCAGCACTTCACTTGCGGACTGTGTCGACGAGCCGGAGTACACTTCTGACACAGTGCACGTTCTGTGTATGAGGTCACGGTTCTTCGCGAAAGGCGGTGGGGCGGGTGGGCCTCGTCCGGAATAACGAACCGCGCGAGTCTTTAACCCAGTTTAACGCGTTACCCGTGTGCGACCAAAACTATAGCTATCCTCGCGGCTGTCGTGTATCTGTGATAGCGCGAGGCCCTGGCACGCGGAGAGCCTCGCACGGACAGACAACAGCGGGAAAGCCCCCTGCCCCTGTTTGCAACTCGTGCTTGCTGGCAATAGCAGCACGACTGGAACGCAGGGCTTATCGTGGGTCACTGGCGAACGTCGCCCGACGGTCCCGCGGGTCAGCCCGTTTGGCAATGGTCAGCTTCAAGAGAGACAGCCATGCTTCCATTAAACAAAGCCCGCGCAACGATAAACACGCCTGTTTCGGGCCCTTGCATGTCCCTGTCCCTCCCGCTGGCCCGCTGGTTACTGGTGCCCTGAGCGAGGGGTCTTCATACTGACATACGAAGGGGTAGTTGGCGGAGTGGCGATATCGACTCATAGGCCAAGTGGCCTCCCCGAGAAACCTCTCGCGGACACACCCGCCACGCCCCCAGCGCTGTTGATAGACACCACCATGCTCACTACGAGCTGGAAGTCAGTTTCTGCTGGCCGGCTTTCGGGTTCGGGGCCTCACTGTCGAGGCTTGCATGCGTCGCCGAGGCTCGCACGCATCGCAGCGTCGGCCCGCGAGCTTGCGCAATCCTCTGATCAGGACGGCGCGCGGTCGCCAGCGCCTTGCACGTCCCGGCGCAGCGGCCTTCTGTCGCTCATCGCTGCCATCGCAGCAAGTGGCACTCCTGCGCACGCGGACGACGCGGCGCCTGGGGACTCCCCTGCTTCGCGTGCACTTCCGGCCATTCGGTCGGACTTCGTGGACAAGTACGTCGGGAGCGGGCTCGTCAACTCGTTGAGGGGGCGCGGGGGGGAAGAGGGGGGGAAGAAGGCAGGCGGTGACTGCCCGGCCAGTAGCGTACATGTGGCCCATCACCCTGCACCCGCCCCCTCCACGGAACGGCATGCCCGCAGCATTGTGGCAGAAGGTAGGGTACGGCAGCACACCCTACAGTACGGGGTTATACCCGCCATCGCTCTAGGGTGGAGGTCTGAAGCAAGTCAACAATGCCCTGCTGCTTCGCGCCCCTGCTGCCCCCACGCCCTAAAACTCCCCGCCCCGCTCCCCCGCCGCTTGGCCACGCCCTGCCTCCTGCCAGGCAGTACTACGTGACGGGCAACGTCAGCCGCGGCCTCTTCGCGGACGACTGCACCTTCATTGATCCCACCACCACCGTGACTGGTATTCAGGGGGGTCGAGGGTTCGGGGGGGGTGGCAGGGGCTTGATCGCGGGGATGACGGGCCTGATGGTTCGACGAATTGTGGAGCGAAGGGAGCGGGGAGCGGCAGCTAGCGCGCCACCGCAGCCCGCACCGAAGTCCAGAGCGAGAGAGGTCCAGGCAGCAGCGACTCCCGAGTCGAGAAGGTGGTCGAGTGGTCAAGCGGTTGATAGGGGGCTTGAAGAGCGTACGGACTGTGGGGGAAAGCGACGGGATTGGGCACAACAACCGCAGAGAGGGCGCGTAACGAGGCTAGGCCTGGAGTGGGCCTTACGGGGAGCGCGGCGGGGGCTGGGGGGTACCAGTAGGGGTCCAGCGACGGGGGAAGGACTCCAGGCCATCACCCCCTCCCCCCCTCCCAGGTGTGGACCGCTACCTGGCGGCGCTCCAGGCCCTGTTCGACCCCGCCACCTCCCGGGCCGACCTCATCAGCCTCGAGGTGGGTGGGTGTGTGTGTAGGATGCGTAGGGTCGGCGCATGATAAGTTAAAGTGCAGTTGTGATGCGGGCAGGTGTGTGTGAATGGCTGTTCGTGTAAGCCAGGGAAACGGGGGCGCGGCGGAGAGCCGGCCAGCCTTAGAGATGCGGGGCGGGTGTGTGTGTGAAGGGCTGCTCTCGTGTGTGTGTGGCTCGGACAGAGGACGAAGGGGGCAGGGTCACAGCGGGGGCACGCACGCGGGCCGAGGTGGGGGTGGGGGGTGGGGCAGGGGCTGAAGGCACGCGACTATGCGGTGGGGGTGGTAGGCTCATGAGCAGAGGGGGGCAGGGGGCACGCGGGTATGGGGTGGGGGTGGGTGGGGGTGGGCTGGCGGGGCGCTTGGGCAGGGGTTGAGGGCGGGAGGTTGGGTCTTCCCCTCAAGTTGATTAACGGAGAGCGCGCCGGGGCAGGGCGTGGGGCAAGGCGTGGAAAGAGCACCCCAGCTGACCTGGTCAGCCTCAGCAGCGGCAGGGGGGCAGGATCATGGGGGGCCAGCAGCTCATGGAGAGGGGTGGGGCAGGGAGCGGTGACGTAGGAGGAGCAGACGGGGGGCTGGCCGTTTCCGGGGAGGCAACGGCAGTTGGTGAGAAGGAGGAGCCTGCGGGGGACCTAGGCGGTTCCCCAGTCGTCGCACCATGGGCGGCAGGCCGGTTCCGGGGAGGCAACGGCGGTGGCCCCGACCGAGCCACCGCATGCCTCGTTCCGCAGGCGACGGGCCCTCGCACGCTGCTGCTCCGCTGGCGGCTGGAGGGGAAGCTCAAGATCGGGGGCCTCGCCATCAAGCCCTACACGGGTGAGCGCAAAGGGGAGGCAGGGCCGGTGCCAAGGCCCCCGGAGACGATGCGTGCAGTGGGCCGCCGTCAAGGGGCCCGCGAGGCCCAAAGCCTTCCACACCGAGGTTGCAGGGGCGGCGCGTGCGGCTGGGGGCTGCCGCGCCCTGGCGCCTTCCCGACGGCGCTGCGAGCTGAAGCCTCTTGGCATAGTCACGATAGGACATGGGTCAGGGGGGCGTTGGTCCTTGCGCCCCGCGCCAGCAGCCGGCCCCCGTGACCCCTTGCTCCTCTCTGCCCGCTTCCCAAGCCCCAGCCCCCCCATCCCGCCACCCTCCTCACCCCCTCCTTGCCCCGGCACCCGGCCCCCGTACCGTCATCCCGCCCTGCCCCCCACCCCCATGCCCCACGCAGGCAGCACGGTCTACACGCTGGGGGAGGACGGCCGGGTCGTACGGCACGAGGTGCGGGCGCGGGGGCCGCCGTACAAGAGGGATGCGGTTCGGGTGGGGTCAGACGCAGCAGGGTCCGGTCACGGGGTGGGCGCCGGGGAGCAAGGCATGGCCACAGCGGGCTATGGATGGCCTCGGGGGGCAGCACACACTGCGATAAGGTGCGTCGGACTCGGGCCTCGCTTCCGTATCTAGAGCCGGCCGGCTCATCACCGCGCCTGCGACTCCCCGGCTCATGCGAGCAGCCCTTCACTCTGCGATAACCTGCCTCGTACTGGGCCCTGGGAAGGCCTGGGGTGACCCGCACATGACCGCTGCGCGTTGCTGCGCATGTGTTTTCCGGCCCCCATGCAGGAGACGTGGGACATCAGCGCCCTGGACGCGTTTGTGTCCACGCTCATTCCGGGCTTCGGGGCGCCGCCCGCTCCACCGGTGGCGCGCTAGGCGGTGCTGCAGGGGGCCAGGGCGCGGTGTTGCGCTGAGGCTAGGCGGTGCTGCGGACGGCTGCAGGGGGCTCGGGCGCGCGGGGTTCGCACCGGCTGGGGCGCCGTGCGGGAGGGGACTTGTGTATGGCCGAGAGGCTGGAGGCGCTGTGGAGGCGCTGTGTTGTTCGAGTGTGAGGGCTATGAGCAGATTCGGCAAGAGTCTGGTTTGTGCTTCCATGGAGGTGATGTGGGTTCCTTGTGGCAGCAATGCCCACGTGCTCTTGGGCGCTTCTTCCATCGGGTCTTACAGCGGAGAGCTAGTCGTATCTGGGTCCTTGGTGTGCCCCGACTCTGGCCCTAACGGAGCGTGCGGGTTGGGTCAACACCTGTAACATCTGTCTGTCTGTCTGTCTGTGTGTCGGCGACCTGGGATGCGTGGCACACGCGGTGTATGCGAGAATGCACTTGACGCGCGCCCGACTGTGCCCGGCCAGCCCGGACCCGGCAGGACCGGACTGGACTGCCTTGCTTACACTCCTCGTCCCAGCGTCCGGGTCCTCGCCCAAGCTCGCCTGGCTGGCAAAGCGAGACGTCAGCCTGGCTGTGTAGCGGGAAGCCGAGGTAGTCGGTCCGGTTCTGGCAGAGCTGAGCGTCTGGGCTCGGCAGGCGGCCGCAAAGCGGTGTCGGCCGCTCCGAGGGAGCCGGGCGGGCGCATAAAGGTTGCCGTGCTCGAAACCAAACTCGCGTGTCGCCCACAGCCACACGCCGCGATATTAGCGACACAGCCAGCGCTACAACTTGAGGCCGTGCCCTGCCCAGCCTCGCGCGATAGCAGCTTCCGCGCTCTCGCCGCTTGACGCCCGCTACCCCCGGCCAGCACCTCCACGCACCCCCCCGACAGCTCCGGCGCAGTCGCCCGACCCGGCCACGCTTGCCCCGTGCCTCGCGCTCACCGATACCAGCCGCGGCTCTATCGACGCCGTCCCCCTGCAACTCAACAGTCTATCCGTTCACGTCCCTCAACAATTCACACCAGAGCGATGGCCCTCACACGCTGGCTCCGGCCCGCCCCCCTAGCTCCCATCTTGGCCCCCCTGCTGCTCGCCGCGGCCCTGCTGACCCAGGGTGCGTGGGGGCGGGGAGCGGCGGCCACACGACCACCAGCAACTCAGGGGGGCTGGGGGAGGGGGGCACTAACCCCACTTGCCTCCACCGTACTTGCACCTGTCGAACACCAGCCACGACATCCCTGCTCCTCCGTCCGGCTACCGTCAGTCCGTCACCCTGCCCCTCCCGATGCACCCCCCTCTCGTGCCCCGCAGGTCCCCACCTGGCGGCGGCCCAGGGCTTCCAGAGCTGCCCCATCCCCGCAGCCCAGCTGCAGGGGGTGGACTACACGCAGGTCAAGCAAGTGTGCGGTGAGCGCGAGGGGGGCAGGGCCGAGGGCAGGCCACGGACGCGTACGGTATGGTATGGTATGGTATGGTATGGTATGTACCGGCGGGCCACACGGGTTCTACCGTCCTGGTGTGGGGTTGTGGCACGCTCGAGAGGGCACCTCTAGGAAGGGTACCGGTGCTGACGGGGCATATGCCCGAAAGGGCAGCCGCGCAACGTGTGCTTGCACAGATCCTAATTACTAAACGCATACAACCCGGCCTGTCACTGTGAGGCTGTGATCGCCCCGCCGGCCTAAATCCCGCCCCTCTTCCCCCTCCCGGCCGCAGTGCCTCCCCCCGCCGGCTCCCCCCCGCCCTGCTCCCCCTGCATGTGCGCCATCGGCAAGGCGCTGTTCGACGCACTGCAGCGCAACGGAGTGGACGTGCAGGTGGGCGGGGGGCGTGTGTGCATCGGGGGAGACATGGCAGGGGGGACGGTGGAAGTGGTAGTGGTCGTTGTGTGTGTGGGAGTGGACGTGCAGGTGAGGGCCGTATGGGGGAAGAGAACGACTGGCGCAAACAGTCGGGCGCTAATCGATGGGCGGGTAGGGTTTGGTGTTCCCGGGTCGCGGCGTGTTGGTGTGTGGGGCAAGGCAGCCCTGAGACGGAGGCTGTGGCTGGGCGGTTGTGGGTGACCGTGGGCCCAGGGTCTGGTTTGGCCACCCGCGCTTCGTGATGTGCCTTCTCCTCCTCCACCTGCCCCCTGCCCCCGCAAAGGCGCTGGTGGAGGGCGCTGACCCGGAGGCGGTCAAGGGCCTGTTCGCCGCCTGCCAGTGAGCTAGCGGGGGCGTGAGGGGCCGGGGCTTTCGAGCTTCGGGGTAGTATAGGACTATTTGCTCGCGTAAACTGCGTTCCCCCGCAGTGGATAGGGAGACGCCTTGCCAGCCCCCTTATCCATCAACCGCACCCTGCTTCCCACTTCTCCTCAACACAGGATCGCCCTGGGCGCGCAGCTGATCGACGTGGCGGGCCTGGACGTGTCCCTCCTGGCTCAGCTGCTGACGTGTCCCTCGGACGCCATCACGCCCCAGTGCTTCATGGCGCCCGCGCCCACGCCCGCAACCACGCCCATCCCCGCCGCCACCGCCACCCCCGTGCCCGCCACGCCCACCCCCGTGCCCGCCACCCCCACCCCCGTGCCTGCGCCCACGCCGGAGCCCGACCTGGTGCCGGTGCCGGCGGTGGCTACGCCCGGACCGGCGGCTGTGGAGGCCACGCCGGGGCCCGACGCTGGGGGTGCCACGTCGGGAGGTGGGTGGGGTCAAGGCCCGGCGCGGGGCTGGCGGAGGGGGCGGGCGACGGGGGCTGGAGGCGATTGCGGAGGCGATAGTCTGGCATGAGTCTGACACCGAGTTGATGATATGAAATCGAGAGATATCATCGGCAGCAGCAGAGTGCGTTTGCGATTTACCACAACATGACTACGTGTGTCCACCATCGACTGACAGTCTCCTGTGCCCTTCACCTCGCCCTCACGCGTCCCCCGCAGCAGCCGGTCCCGCCGCCGGCCCCACGCCCACACCCGTCTCGACCACCATCCCCGCCCCCAAGCCCACCACTGCCCCGACCACCGCCCCCGTCCTCACCCCCGTCGCCACGCCCACAGACCCACGGGTGGCCGCAACCGCCGGCCCCGCGGACACGGGCGCACCCGTCGCCGCCCCCTCTGGCACCCCTAGCACCAGCGCCCCCGCCCGTGCCACCGCTCCCAGCACCACGACCCCCGTCTCGGCGCCAGCGGCAACGCCGGCGGCGCCGCAGCCTGGCGGCGCCGCCACACCGGCTCCGCTGCCGCTGGCGGCGCTGGCGGCTGCGCTGGCGGCGACGCTGCTCGTGGCGCGGTGGCAGGGAGCGGGTAGCACATAGGTGATGGCGTGGGGAGGGCAAGAAGGCTGGGGGTGCAGTGGGCGTGGGCCTGCAGGGAGGGGGATGGAGTGGGGGAGAGGTGCACGTGAGCTGCGTCGTAGGACAGGCGTGGGGGTGAGGTGAGAGGCAGGAGGCCATGTGCTGAATGACAAGACGATCCTGAACGATACCGAAAGTCAAAGGACGTCAACAACACTGGTCGGCCGCGACAAGCATCGTGCGTGCGGCTATGATGCTCACATCATTGATGGTTGAATGCGGGGCAGTCTTTGCCGCTCACCCGAGAGCGACGATGGTCGATGTCTCCGTGTTGGCGGAACTCAGTTGCGTCGCCTGCCGCCGCCTCCACCGCTAGGGCCAAAGGAGCGCACAAAGGCCTGCGCGGGATGGCCCGGATGCAGGAGGGGGACTGTGACCGAGTAAGGCATGCACTGTAAAGCACTGTAATGCGGAGAAGGGATGTCAGGCTCTGGAGTTCGCATAGCGAAAAAAGCACGCGCCTGCGCCGTCCCAGCTCCAAGAAACCCTGGCCCCTGCACCTGTCCCCAAAGCACCCAGTCCCAACACCCCCAACAGCCCCCCCACCATGGCTTCCTTTTCAAGACGCCCTTTTCAAGACATTGCCGTCCCCCCCCCCACGGCACCCAGCCCCCCAAAACACACACCTGCTCGAGGATGGCTGCGTCCGAGTGGAGCCGGAGGGCGCGGAGCAGCCCCGCAGCCGACTGTGTGTGTGTGGGAGGAGGCGGAGCCACGGGCAACATGGGGTCACAGTCGAGGCTTACTAGGTGCAAGCGGAGAGAGCGCCCAACATCCCTTGCCCCCGCCCATGACCTCCGATCTCCAACCCCAGCCCCGCAGCCCAGACCTGCTTCGCTCCTGCGCCCCGCTCAACCCCCTCCCCCCCCCAAGCCCCTGCCCCAGCCATGGCCTCCGATCCCCCAAGGGCCCCGAGCCCCCACCTGCAGAGTCCACGCCGACATGGCTCCGGGCGGGGAGGCCGCGGCCCGGCCCGCCAGCGCCGCCGCCAGCGGAGCGTTCAGGCCCCGGTCCCTCACTCCGCCCGCGTACAGCGCCTGGGCCAGGGCAAGCAGCTGGTCGTCCTGGGGGCGTGGGCGGGTGGGAGGGGTGGAGTGAGGGGTGGGGCGAGGGGTGGGAGGAGGGGTGGGGGGAGGGGTGGGGGGAAGGGGTGGGGGGAGGGGTGGGTTTGCAAAGCTGGGACTTGGTTTGAGGGGTTTTAGGGGTGTTTAGTGGGTTGCGCGCCGGGTACCCACCGAGCAGAGAGGCTGCGCCACTTTCGGCCCCTCGGCCTCAGTGCTTTCCGCCGCCGGGGTCGCGGCGCCCGGGTCCGCCGGCCCCGCGGGCGCGGGCGCTGTGGCTGCGTCCACCAGGCGGGCCAGCAGGTGGGGGTCACGTACGGCCGGCGGAGCGAACACCTGTGCCAGCCCCACCAACTGCTCCGGGCTGAGCCCCGGAACGCGGCCCGCCAGGGTCCGGCCCAGGACCTGGAGCAGACGCGTGCCCGGCTGCGGTCCCGAGAACGCCAGCGGCGCCGTCGCCGTACAAACGGCGTGCACGTGCGCCGCCGCCGCCAGCAACCTCTCGAGCCCGAAGGCGTCGGGCCGGTGCCGCCGGTGCCACTGTACGGCATCCGCCAGCTCGTCCAACACGCCCGCCGCCACGCAGCGGCGCACCCAGGGCGCGCCGCCGCCGGCCGCCAGCGCCGCCGCCAGCGCGCTGACGGCGGCCTCGACGGCGCCGTCGGCGCCGTCCGCCTCCTTGAGCCGGAACCCGACGCCCTCGACCAGCGCCGCCGCCAGCGCTGGCTCCGCCGCCAGGGGCCAGCCCGCCGCCGCCAGCGACGCCAGTGAGCCGGCGGCGGCTGCCAGCGGCGTCACGTGGGCCTCCGCCGCCGTCAGCAGCCGGTCTCGCAGCGCCGTCAGGATCCGTTCCGCCAGCTGTGCGCGAGCGTCGCCGCTGCCGCCGACGGGGCCCGTTTCTGAAGCGCTGGCTTCGTTGGCGACGTCGATGGCTCGCACATCGTGGGAGGGCGGCGGCGGAAGTTGGAGCGCAAGGGCGGCGAGGAGGTCGAGGGGAAGCCTGCGCGGGAGGGCGCGTGGGGTTCAGGGCAGCCTTCAGGACTAGATGAATTGGGAACTAGCAATCTGTGATCTGCACTGGGGAGCTTCGCAATCATCATCAAAGCTGGCGAGGTACGATACCACAGGGCTTACGTGTTCAGCTTGTGTACCAGCAGGCGAGCCACGGACGCCTCGCGCAGCCGCTCAAGCAAATGGGACGCGTCCGCTTCCGCCTCCACCGTTGCAGGCCCCGACTGCTCCCGCCTCGCTGCCACGTCAGCCTCAGCCACCTGCCCGGCAGCGCCGCCATGACAGTCAGCGCCATCGAACAGCCGCCGCCGGCTGGCACCAGCACCAAAACCAGGAGCAGCGGCTGCTGCTGCGGCGGCAGCCACGTCCTGCGCCGCCACCAGCGCCGCCGCCAGCAGCTCGGCCGGCAGCTGCTCGGCCGCCGCCGCCGCCGCCGCACCACCGCCGTCGCCGCCGCCAACGACGCATTGCGCTAACCACGCAGCGACGCTGCTCGCGGCCCTCGCCTGCTCCCCATCCATCCCGGCCGGCAAGAGCGCCGCGACACCCTTTGCCCCAGCCCCTGCCGCTGCACCGGCACCGGCACCGCCCTCGGCGGCGCCAAGGTCGCCGTCGGCGCTCCTCAGCACCGCACGGCGCGCCGCCGCCGCTGCCGCCGCGCCCGAGCAGCCCAGCGCCGTCGCCGTTAGCGGCAGCAGCCTGCCGGCGGCCGCTGCGTCGGCCACCGGGTCCATCGACGCGCCCTGCACCTGCCCCTGGCCCCTCTGCAGCCCCGTAACCGCAATCTCGGCTGCCTCCTGCACGCCAGCTTGGCCCTCTCTGGCCCCCGGCCGTGCCAGTGGCAGCAGGAGCTCCTGCACAGTGGCTGCATCTAGAAGGTCGACCTTGGCAAGAGCGGTACAGGCGGCGGCAAGGTCGTGCAGGCTGAAGGCGGGGAAGATGCGGGTCTGGCGGGGCGGGGTCGGGCGGCTTCTTGAGCCACGCCTGAGCCACTCCTCGAACGCCACCGGAGCTGCCACCTCCGCTGGGGCTGGCGTTACAGCTCCAGACGTCGACGTCGACAGAGCAACAACCGCCTTGGTGGACTCCCGCAGTCGTACGACCGCGCCCCGCAGCGCCGCCGCCGAGTCCGCGCCGCGCGCCGCCGCCGCCGCCGCCAGCGCCGCCACCGCCGCCAGCGTCGCAGCGCGCTCCGGCGGCGGCAGGACCACCGCTGCCGGGTCGGCGGGCCGACCTGGAGGGTACACGCCGGCGTCCGCCGCCGCCGTCGCGGTCTTGACCAGAGGCATCAGGAGCCGTGCGTCGGGCACGACGCGAGCGTCAGCCAGGGCCTGCAGGGCCGCAACGGCCGGCAGCACGGTTTCGCCCTTGTGCTGCAGCCAGCCGCCGCCGTCCGCCGCCGGCTCTGACAGCGCCGCCAGGCACGCCTCCGCCAGCGACGGCGGCGCCAGGCCCGCCGCCACTAGCGGCACCGTCGCCGCCAGCAGGTTGGCGGCACCCAGGGCCAGCCAGCCCGCCTCCGCCGGTACCGCGGCGCGGCCTTCGCCGCCGGCTTGGCGGCGCTCTATGGCAGCGTGGAGGAACGACTCGGCCCGTGACCCCATCGCCCGTGCCTCCTCGGAAACGGCGCTGTCGCCCGAGGCCAGCTGCAGGACCGAAGCCGCACGGAGCCATGCCGCCGTCAGGGTCACGTCCTGGGGGCGGATGGCGCCCGCCGCCGCCATGAGCAGCTTCTGGGCAGCTTCCACGGCGCGCCCAGCGGCGGCGGCGCCGGGTCCGTCAGCCGCCCACGCGGTTTCTGTACCGGCGGCGCCGCCAGTGCCCGGCACCGTTGCGCCCAACAGCGCGTCTGCTAACCGCACCAGCGTCGCCGGCGACTTGTGCGCCCATCCTGGGCCCTCCCCGCCAGCGCCGGTGGGGCTGCTGCTCAGCACCCAGCCCACGACTGCATCGACGCCGCGTGACCGTGCCCGAGAAGCCGCCTCTGCCTCTGCCTCAGTATCCGCTCCTGCCGCGCCGGCGCTAGCCGCCGCGGCCTGGGCGTGCTGCTCCAATCGCTCCAGAGTGCCCGCAATGATGTGGACATCGTGGCAGCCGTTTGCGAGCAGCAAGCTCAGCAGCTCGACCCATCGCTCCATGTCGTGCGCTGGCTCGGTGGGAGGCGGCAGGCCGCCCGTTTCGCCACGCAAGACTGCGGCCGCTGCCCTTCGCGCAGCGCCCAAGCCCGGCTTGACCAGAGCGCGGGTAGCGCGCTCCGCCAAGGCGAGCAGCTCCCGCCCTAGAGATGCCTCGGCGCTCAGCTCCAAAGCCTTCGTACCGGCAGTGGTCGCACCCTCTCTCTGCTGGAGCTGTGCCAACACGCGGCCGGCTTGCAGGAGCGTCGTGAGCTCTGCGCAGCCCCAATACCAGCCGTGTGTGAATGCGGGGCGGTGGCCTATCACTTCTGCCTGAACGCCCAACAGCGAGCTTGCGGCCAGGCGGCTCAGCTCGCAAAGAACGCGCGTGCGAGAGGCCTCCAGGGCGTCTGACGGGCCCGGGACCCTCTCAGAGGAGGGTTGCGGTTGCTCAGCCAGGGCTCTGCGGAGGGCTGCCCACACCGCCTCCCGCGCCGGCCCGTGCCTCACCAAGCCGGGCGCTGGCACCAGAACGCGCCCCATCCCTGGGCCCTCCCTTGCCTGCTCCTCGCCACCCCACAGCCGCCGCTGGCGCTTCGTTCCCGGCGCCAAAGCCTTGCTCCGCTCCGATGTCCCGGTTATACCCGGCGCCGCTTGTGGCGCCAGGCGCTGGCCGCACGCCAGGAGCAGAGCCTCTGCCTCTTCCAGCAGAACCGCGTCAGCGGGCCCAGCCTCAGCCGGCCCGCCGGCGCCGCTGGCTCCGGCTGCGCCTGCCCGCCACGCACCCAGCGCGATCCGGAGCAGGGAGGCGGCGCCCGTAGTGGTCGCGAACGGCGCCGTCAGGGGCGCCGCCTGGGCGCCCTTCGTCTCCGCTGACGCATCGGACCCTAAGCGGAGCTCGCAGAGCTCCCCGGCCAGAGCCCGCGGATCCGCCAGCAGCCGCCTCTGCAAGCGCTCCGCCAAGTCTGCTGCAGCCGCCGCCGCTGCCTCCTCCTCCGGAATCACCCGCCCGTTCGCTCCGCCCAGCAGCTCCGCGGCAGCGCCCTCCGCCAGAATCTGCAACCCTAGGGAGGGAGGCCGAAGCACTGGCCGCCCCGCCTCCCCCAAAGCTGAGCTCGCGGGAGGAGGCGCTGGCCGCGCCTCCGCCTCCGCCTCTGCACCTGCCGGCTCGTCCAGGGCGCGCAGGCCTCGGGCGGCCGCAGCGCTCAGCGCATGCCGCAGTCCTGCCAGCCCCGGGTGCGCGCCCTGGCCGCACGCCTCCGCCGACCGGACCGCGAGGGCAAGCGTCCAGACCTGTGCGGCCTCCCCCACCGCCTCCGCCTCCGCAGCTGCCGATGCGCCACTCCCTGCCGCCACCGCCCCATCTCCGCCTGCCGCAGTGGGCCTGGCAGGTGCTGCTCCTTGCGGGTCCGGCTGCGCCATTCGAGTGATCAGCACGTCCCACAGCCTCCGGTCCGTAGCGCCCAGGTCTGCGCACGCGACTGCCAACTCGGCGGCCTGGGCAGCCGTCAGCGCCCGTGCCTCGCCGCCTGCTCCACCTCCGCTGCCCTCCCCGTATGGCGCCATGTGCGACACTAGCATCTCCGAAAGCCGCCGGCGCCGCCGATCGGCGCCGGTGCTATCGTCGGCGTCGTGGCATGTGGGCAAGCCTCTGCGTATGTCAGATAGGAGCGAGGCCGGGTCCAGTAGCGGCTTGGCCGGAGCAGGCTTGGGCGGCTGGCCTTGGGGCGGGAGGGGCGAGCGGGAAACCTTGGCCTCGGCGAGCGCTGCCGCCTTGGCCGCCCTGGCCGCCCTGTAGGCTGCGCCCTGGGCCCGCTTGCGTGTGTTGTATTCCTCGGGGGTTTCTGTAAAGCCCCAGGCCGTCAGCTGGGTTCGCCCGGCGAGCGTTTTGCCTCCGGAGGTGGCAGGTGTTGGCGGGGGCTGGGCCGGAGGCTGTCCCTGTGGAGCTTCCACAGGGCTTGCCGTCCTCGCT
Organism: Edaphochlamys debaryana; assembly: GCA_016858145.1. NCBI lineage: Eukaryota > Viridiplantae > Chlorophyta > Chlorophyceae > Chlamydomonadales > Edaphochlamys > Edaphochlamys debaryana. The sequence continues at coordinate 108,827 of JAEHOE010000079.1, forward strand.
GGCTTGCGGTGCGTGCTGGGCTCCCGGCGGGTGGGGGTGCCGCCCCCGCCTCCATCCCCGGGTCGCTCTCGCCCGTCGCCTGCACCGCCGGCCGTACCCTGGGCAGCAGCGGACGCCGCCAAAGAGGATGCAGCGGACGAAGACTGCGACGGCGCACGAGCCTGACGACTAGCGGGCTGAGCTGGCCCCGGCCGCTGCGTTTTGCCGCCCCTTGCTTGGCGTTGTCCGCTCGGCGACGACTGAGCCGGGGAGGGGTCAACTTCACTGCCGCTGCGGGGTTTCCCGCCGCTGCGACTGCGGCTGCTTGTGGAGTCACGGGCATGGTGCTGATTGGTGTCGGTACGTGTGGCAAAGGAGCGGATGGTGGACCTGGAGAAGGCGGCCGCTGCTGTGGGCTGGCCCTGGCCCGGCGTAGTGGCTGAGTGGAAGGGCACCGGGCTGGGGTAGTTCCGTAGGGCCAGGATGCGTGTGGCGGGCTCGCTTGGTGCGGAGTCTGCAACTACAGGGCTGCATCGAGCTGACCCGGATAGTGTAGGGTCCCCTGGCAGCCGCGGTACTTCACCGCTTGGCCGCGGGAGGTCCAGGACCTGCAGGCAGCGGGGAATTTGGTGACTCCACCCCAGCCGAGGACGACGTCCTCCCAACCAACGCAAGCACATGGAATCCACCCACCTTCCATATGAGATTGGTCTGCTGTCGCCATAGATGCCCCCGCGGACCGAGCTGGAGCAGGCGAATTGCACGCTCGCGCATACCGCTGGTGCACCGGTGAAGCTCAAGCCGCTAGAAACCGAGGGCAGTGGTCATTACTGTGCATGTCGTCACCATCATGGCTGGGGGCCTAGCGCGCTCCGACAAAGGCAGTTGTGCACTGGCATGCGGACGCGACAGCTGCTGCGCCAAGCGCTCAGAGTTTGGCCTGCTGCGTAGGGAGTGCTGCGATGTCATGTTTGCGGCTGTTTTCGGGCCTGGTTCCGGGCGATGCGGAGCCCCGATCTGACGTGCGCACCTTGGCGTGCTGGCGAGCCCGTTCGTCGCTGCCCCACTGCCGCCCTGGTGCATTCCGCGCACCATAGCCACCTGCACAGCCCACGGCAGGCCGCTCCTAGGTCAACCTTGGCCCGCGGGGATCGCAACTCCCACCACCGCGTGTAGAGCAGCAGCCCTCGTTGCAGTGGGCATACAATAAGCTTCGCCTGATCAGCCTTGTCACGGCCAACTCCGAAAGCGCAGCGAGGGGCTGACGCAAGTCCGAAGCGCGGCAAGCAGGCGCGGTGAGCGCTGCTCGCCGCCGCTCAGCCCACGCTTAGGCTCTTGATTGGTAGCTGAATCACTGGATGCTGCTGTTCCTGGCATCGGGGCCCTGGATCGCCCCCGCTAACGCACGGGGTCATTTCTGAAAGCTGTTGCGACCCCGCGACCCTCAGCCGGCACGACCTGTTCCCTACCTCGGGGTGTGAGAGCGATGCTAGCTGGAACACAGATGCAGAGCTGCCGGGGCCTGCGGGCGGTCCGCGCCAGCGCGGCATCGGTCCCGCTGCGACCGGCCGGGTGCGGTCTCGTCAGGTGTGCACACCAGAGGGAAAGGCCTGGGAGGACTGTTTAAGAGGACTGCCTTGAGAGCCTTGGCACGCGGAACACACGGGACACGGGTGCTTCCAAAGGGCCAGGCTGTTGGGGCCCACCAAGGGCCTCCTTCGGGCCTAGGGCTTCGTGCAGCAAGCGCCTCCTGCAGCCGGCACCACACTGCTGATCGACAGGACGTAGGTCAGGCAACAAACGGGTGACCCTTGTTAAGGACGGCCAGCCGGCCTGGCCCGGCCCTCCCTCCCTCCCTCCCTCCGTTCATGACCGTCTCTGCACACTGTGCCGCCGTGTTCCACACGCCTTCCTCCACGATCCACCCTCAGGCCACACCTGCTAGGCTCGCCGCTCACTGCCCGCCCGCTCGCCCCGAAGCCCCTGGCGCCTGAGCCTCAGCCCCAGCCCCAGCGGCAGTCTACCATCGCCCACAGCGGCGCGGCGGCGGCGGCTGGAGGCGACACGGTACGCTGGGACCGCGGGAGCTGGCAGGGAACATGTGCCCTAGGAGCACGACCAACGACTGCGCATGCCGCCCTGATCTGCGTTGACTCGGCTACTGTATCCCCGTTCCCAATGGAGAGCTGAGCGTGTGCTTAACCTGATTGCTCCCTCGCCTGGCCCTGCTCCTGCCCGACAGCCCGCCCCCGCGGCGCCCGTCTACTCGCCTCAGTTCGTCGCGCGCCGTCTGTTTGTGTTCGTAGGCATTGTGATCGGGTGCGTGGCGGCGAAAAACCGGCCGCGAAGCGCTGTTACGAGCGAAGCGCATGCCTGCAGTTTGCAGCTGTTTGCCACGCTCGAGCAGGGCAGTGCGCCAGTCTGGTCTGCCCTCCGGCTCTCCTCCAGCAAAGCACCACCTCCGCCGACATATGCCCCTCCTCTTGCGTCCACCGGGTTTCGGGTACGCCGCCACTTACGCACCGAAACCGCACCCGTTCTTCCCCCGACCCCACACAGCTACTCCTGCTACTACCTGACGCGCAACTCGCTCACCTACACGGCGCCGGTCATGGTGGCGGACCCCTCCCTGCACATGGACATCACGCAGATCGGTGCCATGACCTCCATCTTCCCCATCGCTTACGGTGGGGCTCTTGTGCTCCTGGCTCTAGGGACTGGACTGCGGCCACGCAAGGGTTAGGCATTTGCACGTTCATTCGTACCGGCACGGTGGCCGTTGACATAGGGGAGGGACAGGACGGGCCTTGTGGGCCCTCACCCTTCACCACCTACTCTACGACCGGACTGCCATTACCACCGTCGAGGTCACGCGGGCGACACCCCGGGGGTTGGGGCCAGGCTGCGCTTCTTCTCAACTCCCGTTCATCCCTCGCGGCCGCTCCACTCCGCTCCGCCTGCGCGCAGGCATGTCCAAGTTCATTTCGGGCGTGCTGGGCGCCAAGTTCTCGCCCAGCGTGCTGCTGGCGGGCGGCCTCATGGCCACCGCGCTCATCAACATTGCTTTCGGCTTCGGCACCAGCCTGGCCTGGTTCTGCTTCTTCTGGGCGCTCAACGGAACGCTGCAGGTGGGGGCGGCGCAGCGGGCTCGTAAGATACGCGGGGTGTGCTCCGGAGATCGTGGCCTGTGATGGGGACGCAGCGGGCTCATGAGCGAGTAGGGCGTAGTCCATATAGTGGATCGTGTTGGGAGGCCTGAGGAGAGGGCTCGGAAGCTAGGGGTGAATGCACAAAGCATTTGTCGGTAGCAACATTCTTGGCACCCCACCTTTACTCGCTGGCCGCCGCCATACCTTATGGGCTATCCAACCTCCAAGTCGTCAAAGATCACCCCACCTCCACACACCCCACACACCCTTCCCCAACCCCCACCACCTTCCCCGCTTCCCAGGGCGTGGGCGGCCCCTGCTGCGCCCGCATCCTGACCACCTGGTTCGCCTCCAAGGAGCGCGGCACGTACTGGGGCATGTGGAACATCGCGCACAACCTGGGCGGCTTCGCGGCGCCGCTGGTGGCGGGCGGCTTCGCCAAGTCCATGGGCTGGAAGTGGGGCATGTGGGCGCCCGGCATCATCGGACTGGTGGTCGGGGTCTTCGTGCTGCTGGCCTGCAAGTGAGCAGCGAAGGGGGGGGGGGTGGCGGTATAAGGAGGGCGTGTGGAGCTGGTGCTGTGCCGCAGTGAGAAGTGCAGCAGGAGAAGGCGTTGCGGGGGCCTGCTGGTGGAAACGCGGGGAGTGTGCGGAGGGAGCAGCCTGCGGTCGGGAGGAGGGCGGAGCGGTGGCGCCTGCACAGGCGCCAGACTCTCCGCTCTTCGGGTGCCGTGCTGCTCCCGGCGCCGGCGCCAACCCCTGGTGCCTTGTGCTCCCCTCCTCACTGTCCCGGTACGATCCCGGCCCGCTTTCGCTACCCCCCTCCGCCCCCTCTCCAAAGGGACAAGCCCGAGGACGTGGGCTTTCCCCCCGTGGAGCCGGTGGACGCCGCCAAGTCCAAGGACGCCAAGGTGGGACTGGGAGACGAAAGTGCATGTCTGCTGCCACATCCCGCCGTGTCTCTGCTGACAGGCAGCAGCGGATTGTGGGGTATCACTACAGCATGTCCCTCCCGGGTGCCCCCCTCTCCCCCCCCTCACCCCACCCACGTTCCACCCCTACCGCTGCTGCCATCCCACCCCCTACCCCCCCAGGCCGACAAGCCCAAGCCCGACATCTGGCGCTCGCTGGTGGACACGGTGCTCAAGAACCCCTTCATCTGGGGCATGGCGCTCACCTACTTCTTCATCTACGTAGTGCGCCAGGTGGGGGGGGCCTCGAGGGGCTGGTGCGTGTGCGTTATGGGATGCGTAGGGTCGGCGTGTTAGGAACCGAGGCAACCGGCGTGTGTGTGTGTTTGGGGTTCAGCGGGGGGAGCGGGGGACCCTGGTGCGGGGAAGAGGCAGGTAGCCAGGAGGGGTCGGGGGAGGCTCTGCGACGGCCGCTGGCGGTGTGGTGCAGGCCGGGGAGGTGCGATGGCTGCTGCCCTGCAGGCAGGGAGGGTGCACCGGGAATGAGGAAGGGTAGGCTCACGGTCTGGTCTCTGAGCCTCGCACCCCCTCCCCCAACGTTTCCCTGCCCCAGGGTGTGACCTCCTGGTTCGTGTTCTACCTGATCAAGGAGAAGGGCATCACAGACGCCGCCCAGGTGAGGCCCCGGTCGCCCCCACGGTCCCGCTGTTCTCCACTCCACGCTTGCCTTTACCACCCACACCCAATCCAGGGCGGACTGCCGCTCACCTCCCCCTAGTTTGGGATCCCCTGCCTGGGTTGGAAACCTTGCTGGCCGCTCCCTGTCGCACGTCCTTTCGGGCTTACACCGGCAGTCCAAAACCACAGAACACAGCCTAACGACCAAGTCATCGACCGCTACTGCCCCTCCCCTCCGCCCTGGTGGACATCGTTCTGGTCCGAACAACCAACCGCCCAACCAACCGCTACCCTCCTTTTCAGGCCGCCGTGCGCGTGTCGGGCCTGGAGCTGGGCGGCCTGGTGGGCTCCCTTATCGCCGGCCGCTGGTCGGACGCACTCATCCGCAACGCGGCCGGGAAGGGCGGCAACGTCGGCAAGCGCGTCACGGTGTGTGTGTGTGGGGGGGCGCGCACGCGGGCGTGTGGGGGGCGCGTGGGCGGGGCAGGGGCGGGCAGGCCGGTGACGCGGGGGGGGTAAGCAGCGCGTCAGAGAGGGTTGTGTTGGGGACGGCCGGGCCAGCGCAAGGGGGGGTCTCCCTTTCGCCTGGCTTGCTGACCGCACCCCAGCCCCCTTCTCACCGACCCATATGAACGCCTCCCCCCACCCCCTTTCCACCCCTCCCCCAGGTGGTCATGTGGTACACGGTGGGCATCGCCGCGGCGCTGGCCTGCTTCCAGGCGCTGCCCGCCGCGGTGCCGGCGGCGGTGCAGTGGTTCAACGTCTTCATGATCGGCTTCTTCCTGTACGGGCCGCAGGTGGGCGCTGTTGGAGGGGGGGGCTGGAGGGGCGGCGAGGGGAGGGGGCTGGAGGGGTGCCGAAGGGGGGCCTGGAGGAGCTGCAGGTCGAGTGAATGGGGGCTCACGGAATGGAAGCCCAGGAGCCGGCTCAGCACTCGAGGGCTGGGCTGGGTTGCCGTCCTCGCACCCGCCCCCCGGCTGCCTGTGATCCCTCACTTCTCTCCTCCCTCCCCCTCACCTCTCCTTCCTCCTTCTCACCTCTCCTTCCTCCTCCTCACCTCTCCTTCCTCCTCCTCACCTCTCCTTCCTCCTCCTCACCTCTCCTTGCCCCCCCTACCACCCCCCACCCCAGATGCTCATCGGGCTGTGCGGTGCGGAGCTGGTGGGGCCCGACTCCGTGGGCGCCAGCGAGGGCTTCCTGGGCTGGATCGCGTACCTGGGCGCCGCCAACGCAGGTGCGTGGAGCAGGGGCGGAGGGGGAGGGGAGGTTGTGTGTGCCGCGGGGTTAGGGGAAGGGGTAGTCTGGTTGGGGATGCGCTGCGCTGACGCGAGCAACGAGGATGGCTGGGCGCAACAGGGGAAAGGCTGGCCTGTGTGTCGGCCGTGCCACGTCCCACTCGCAGCCTTACCACCCTCGCCACTGGGACCACGCAGTCTGCCGCCGCCGTAGCAGCGTGCCGATGCCTCTTCGCACACACGCGAACCGCACGTGGCTCGTACCTGCGCGGACTTCGGCACGCAGTCAGCAACCTTACCTCTCCCATGCCACCACGCGCACCCCGCGTCAACCCCCAACCTCCACCCCTCCCGCCACACTCCCACCACACTCCCACTCCATCCCGTGGCCCCATCCCCTCCCACCACCAGGCATCCCGCTGTCCATCATCGTCAAGGAGTACGGCTGGAACGCCTACTTCGCCACGCTGGTGGCCGCCTGCGCGCTGGCGCTGCTGCTGCTGTCGCCCATGACTAAGCTGCGCAGCTACGTGCAGCGGGAGGCGGCCAAGAAGGCACGCCTGGAGAAGGGGGAGTGAGGAGCGGCTGAAGGCGCGGCTGGAGAAGGGGCAGTGAGGAGCGGCTGCAAGCTGAGGCGGTGGAGGCAGGCGGCGGAGAGAGGTGGTGGTGCGGAGCAGGGGCGAGGAGCAGGGCCCGGGCGCGGACAGGCGGGGCGCAGGGGCATGGGCCCGAACGGGTGCGGTGGCGGCAGGGTGCGCGTTTGCACAATGGGCGCAAGGAAAGGCTGGGCATGGAGTGAGCGGGGTGGGCGGACGCGGGGGGCCTGGAGCACCCTTGCTGTGAGACAATGAACAGGCGAGTGTGGGGCGTGGGTCAGGCGCTGAGCTTCTGGCGGTTGGCGCCTGCGGCGGTTGAAGATACATACAGTGAGAAGAACATTTGGGTTCAGGCCAAACTTCGCTTAGAGAGCTTGGCTGGGTTCGCACGGGGAGGGGACTCATGTTGCAACAATGCGTGTCAGTTGATAAATGCTCGGTTGGCGTGGCGTTTTGCCTTGCTTTAGGAGGCGAAGGCAAGTTGATAGGCCGGCGGAACCTGAGCGGGCCAGGGCATCCGGAGTGGCCCGGGGCCTCCACTAGGAGTGTAGAAGGTTCGTTGTCATGTTGTGCGTGATGGCATGTGCTGGGGCATTTGACGGCATGTGGTTTGGGGCGCTGTGTGTTGTGTTCGGCGTCGGGTAGTGGAGCAAGGGGCAGGGCTGCGGCCAGCTGCTGGGCCGCCGGCCAATGGCGCTTGATCGGCGGTTGGAAGATGCAAGCACAGACATGATTTCTGCTCCCACAGCTCTCAGCGGGTTCCCGTACAATAACAGGCCCACACAGGCAGCGTCCACGCATCATGCATGCCGGTCGGCCCTCGAGTCCCACTGGCCAAGCGCCATACGGGACCACCGCTTCTGGACAAGGGACGCGTACACCCCAGCCCCACTCCTGGGGCGGGGCCTGGCGGCGCCCGACCTCGTCTTGCCCGATCTTGCCCCATGGCCGATGCCCTAGGGGAGATGCTGCCGTGGGGCTGATGCTCGCTGATGCTAGCTTCCGTGACCTGGGGCCCCATACCCGAAGGGGGCCTCACGCGGGCAACAAGATACGTGAGGTGCGGTGAGGGCCAGATACGCGCGACGAGGGGGCGAACCGACGAAGGCGACGGGTGAAGGGGCTCGCAGGACGGCAGGAGGTGTCGTCATCTCTCCTCGACCTAACATACCCTGATTGCGCCCTTGACACAAGCTAGTCATACACAGCTGCTCCCACCTGCTCGCACGCTTCGCGCGTTCTGCTCCAGCATACCGTGGCACCGACATCGATGGCCCGCGTCACAACGAGAAGCGGGACCAGCAGCTCCCTCACTTCCACCTCAGGTCTCATCAACAGCGTCTCGCGGTCCAGCAGCAAGCCTCCAGCCCTGCTGAGACTGGTTCCGAAATGGGCCGCGCGCATGATTCAGGAGCGCGGGAAGCAGGGATCTGTGGCGCGGCCGCTCGACGCCAGCGAGTTAGAGGACATGCTACAAGCGCTTGTCGAGCATATTACCTCCACAGGACAAAAAGCGGCCGCGCAACTCCTCGCGGACGAGCCCTTCCTGGTGGGCATTCTCCAGCTCGCGGCCTTCGGCTACCGACCTCAGCCAGCACGCGCCGGCGAACATGCCGCGGCACAGCTAAGGCGTGACTTTTGTTTCAAGATCTGCGAGCTCGTATCCACGCTTCTGGGGTCGCACACGGCCGGCACGCCAGCGGAGCAGGCGGGGCAGCGGCGGCTGGCGCGAGGGCTGCTGCAGACTCAGGCCATCCCGGCCGCGGCCAGCCAGCTGGCCTCCCTCACCAAGGGCCTCCAGGGCAGCGCTGGAGCGCCCTCCTCCGCGGCCTGCCTGGACGCGTTTCGGTACCTCGAGGTCGTCGTTTCGCTGCCCCTCAGCCTGCTCAGCGGGCCATCCGAGGCTGACCTCACGTCCGACGTGGCGGTGGCCCTGGTGGAGACGGGCCTGATGGAGCATGCAGGCAGGTCATTGCAGGTCATTGCGGACTCCGGGCTCAAGGCACGTCGAGCAAGAGTTATACCCCTGCCCCTCATTCCCACGCCGTCTTCTTCGTTATCCATACCCGCAGCCCAGCTCCTGCTCGCCCTCCAAGGGGCATGCACGCCCGCACAAGCGCACCTCATGGCCGACGCCCAATTTGGCTTCGCCTGCGCGTACAACAGTACCGCTGAGGTCGCCAGGCGGGTCTCCTTCACGTCGGCCCCGCTCCAGGTGCTCTCGGGCCCCTGTGCCCGGCACGCTGCCGTGGCGGTAGGGCTGGCGACCCTGGGCGAGCTGAAGGGCGCGGAGGAGGGCCGCATCGGCGCGCTGTGCCCATGCCAGGCGCGCGGGGGTCAACATCAGCGCGGCCCGCAACTGCACATGCGACTGCGGGCCCTCAACTGCGCCCTGCAGCCAACACTGCCCGCGCCGCCGCGCCCTATCACCGCCGCCCGGCTGCTGCTGCGGCTGGGGTTTGCGGTGGCGGGGAGCGAGGGCCAGCCGGGTGGGGTGGGGGCAGCGGGGACGGCGGGGGCAGGGGGCTCCGGCGGCGGCAGCCGGGACCGGGCGCAGCTGTTTCCCGAGCTCACGGACGCGGGGATCGCCGCACTGTCCGCCCTTACCCAACACCTCTGCGCCCGCGAGCGCTGGCGAGGGCCGTGGCCGGCGGTAGCCGTTGACGCCTGGCGGCTGGCGGCGGCACTGCTGACGAGGCCGGGGGCGGGGGTGGAGGGAGGCGAGGAGCAGAGGAGCGCCGGGGGCACCGCCCTCGTGGGGCTGCTTGCGACTTGCACGGCGGATGCGGGTGAGGCCGGGCCTTGGGTATTGACCCATAACGCCCTGTGCGCTTGGTGCTTGGTGCTTGCAAGTCCATGCAGCCTTACTAGACCATGTGGGACCAAGCAACGCTGCTGCCCGCGCGCCCCTCCACCTTCCATCCATCCGGCACCTCTGCACGTGTCAAAACTCATGCTGAGTCAGTTACAACCTTCCGGTTTCGCCCTCCCGCAGACTGCCTCTGCTTTTCAAGCGAGCCGCCGCCCTCCGTAGCGGCGGCGCTGGCGGGCGGCGCACTGCCACTGCTGGAGGGGCTGCTGCGCCGCGCGGGCGAGGCGCCAGAGCTGCTGGAGGCGGGGATCCTGTACCGCGTCAAGCCCGGGCCGAAATGGGGGGCCACCCTTCCGCTCCTGGGCTACGGCGAGCCGCTGCAGGGGGCGGCCTTCGTGACCACAAGCACCAAGCTGCTGCGAAGGGCTAGCGCACGGGGACCTCCTACGTCTTCGTGTTCGTGCCGTATGACGTGGTGTTTGGCCTCAACGAGCCCCTCGGGCCACACAGCGGCGCACCGGAGACCCTGTCCCGCCTGGCCCTGGTTTTATCGCTGGCCCTCCCTGAGTGGCTGACGGAGCTGTCGCGCCCAGCGCTGCAGGGAGCGGCGCAGGACGAGGCGGCGTGGCGGGAGGAGTCGGGTCAGCAGGGATCCGCGGAGCAGCGAAGCAAGGACGGCGGCGCTGCGGCCAACAAGCTGCAGGCGCTATACTTCACCTTCTCCGCCCTCTCCGTCGCGACTCACGTTCTGTCCTCCCATATCCCTGCCGCTGCCACCGCCGAAGCCTCTGCTGGCGTGAGGTCTTGGGAGGATGCCGGCGCCACTCACTGCTCCGCTGCTGCCTGCAGTGGCGGCGGCGGCGGCCCCAAAGGCAGTGGCAGCAGCGGGCTCAGCGGGAGTGGGAGCAGCGGCCCCGGCGGCAGTGGCAGCGACAGCAGGCCCGGCGGCAGCGAACTGCTCTACCCGCCGGGGGCTCCGGCGGAGGTGGAGTTGGTGGGGGCGGCCTTGGGGCTGCTCATACGCCGGACGCCTGACGCTAAGGCCTGGAAATGCCTGTACCGAAACGTCGGTCTGGCTGCTGTACGCCTGGCCGCAAGGCGCCCGTGCGAGGTGCGGGCGCTCACCGCTTCCGGCTCCCCCAACGCGTGGCGCCCGGAGGCAGTACGGATGGTGGCGGAGGCGGTGGGGCGTGTGGCCGACGACATTCGTGCCAGGAAGCCGCTGGAGTGGACCACGGACGCTCATTATTCGGACACGTTGGCGCGGCATCTGGGCCCGCTGGCTGCGCAGCTGGAGGCGTGGGCGGCGGGCGAGGAGGGCGTGGGGGCCGGCAGGTGGTCCGAAGCATGGGCGGAGGTCGAGGCGTGCCTAGACAAGGATACAGTGCGCTGGGCGCTTGCGCCCCTGCTGGTGCCGCCCGCCGAAGCCCGCCGCCGCCTGGACCTGCCGCCCGTCTGCGCCAACCCCGCCTGCGCCAACCTGGCCGGCGACAGCGAGGCGGGGCTGCGGCTGCAGCAGTGCGGGCGCTGCGGGCGGGTCTCGTACTGCTGCCGCGAGTGCCAGATGGCGCACTGGCGGGCGGGGCACAAGGCGGAGTGCAGCGGCGGCAAGGCGGGTTGAGGAGCACGAGATAGGAAGCGGCGGGGGGTCCGAGAGGCGTAGTGCGGGCTGGGCAGGTCGAGGCCAGCGTTGCTATCTTCCCTGGGCCGAAGTGCGGGAGGTCCCGCACTCGGACCTCGGGTCCAAGCCCAAGAGTGCGAAAGCGGGCCGCACTTCGTGGCCCTTGGCGGCCCAAAACGTGCGACCGCACTTGGCAAGCGCTTGCCGCCCAGAAGTGCGGGAGAGTGCGGTGGAGTGTAGCGGAGGGCGCGGCGTTCTGGAGGCCTGTTTCAAGCGGATGAGTCTGCCTGGCTCTCGCCCTAGTGCATGAGCTGATGTAGGCGGGCAACTGGGGGTCTTGAATTCCAGCAGCAACCCCGTAGTGTATGCTGCAAGTGCATGTGATGCGGGCTGGACGGTGGGGGTGGGAAGGGGACTGCCTGCCCGGCTGGCCGCGCCCGTTCGGTGGGCCCCCCAGGGGTTGGGGGGCCCCCGCACCTGAGCCGCCAGAAGGCTCAAAAATGTGCCGGCGCGGGCCGCACTCGCAACCAAACTTTGCTACAAAAGTGCGGGAGCTTCCGCACATGAGGCTCTTTCCGTCACCGAAAGTGCGGGATGGCCTCACTCCCCCGCACTTCCGCACTAAGATAGCAACACTGGTCGAGGCATTAGCAGAGCAGGATAACGAGATACAAGAGTCGCCTGTAGTCTGCAAGTGCGAGGCTTATGAGCAGCAGAGGACATCCGTGAGTTCTGGAAACCCCAACCTGACGATTTGGGCAGGTTCTTACATGCATGCTGTGTTCCTGTCCGCTATCGAGTCCGGTATAGCAAGGCAAGGCTGGCGGGAAGCCCAGGGAGCAGCCTTGGAGCAGTCAGCCTTCAGTGCCGTGGCCTCTGTGGCGCTTGGCCGTGGGACTCGAGGGCCGCCCGGCATGCCACGATGCATGTGTGGACCTCGCCGCCTGCCAACGAACTTGTAGATAATTCTAAACCGAAATGCTTGCAACGTGGGCTGAACAGCGGCGGGAGTGGCCAGCCCCCTTGTTGAAGTCGATAGGCCGGCGGAACCTGAGCGGGCCAGGGCATCCGGAGTGGCCCCGCCCGGGCCTCCATAAGGAGTTGAGCGTTGTCATGTTGTGCGTAATGGCATGTGCTGGGGCATATGATGGCATGTGGTTTGGGGCGCTGTGTTGTGTGTGGCGTCGGGTGCTGGAGCAAGGCAGGGCGACGGTCAGCCTGGGTCAGCTGCTGGGCCCAGTGCCCGTCAGCAGGGGTTCTCTGGTTATGAGCCAGAAGGAATTGGGCCTCGGCAGGGGGGTGTTCTGGCTCAACACATGTGGACATGGGGCACGAGGGGCCAGGGTGGGACCGAGAGGGCTACCCGGCCTAGCATCTGCACGCGCTGAGGGCCGGAAGCCCGGAACGCACGTTTGCACCCGGAGGGGAACACTTGGACCGGCCCCGCACGTCCCCCCCGTACCCAGCCAGAAGAATCTGGGCCTCCCAGGGGGGGTGTTCTGGCTCCCATGGCCAGAAGGTTTCGGGCCTTGCAGGGGAGGTTTCTGGCTTTCAGCACTGGCTGGGCCAGGGGCCAAGGGGGGGGGGGTTAGGAATGATGTAGGAGTACCCCATGCTTCCTTTGGAAAGAGCTTGGCCACAGGAGCCCAATTCCGCTTCCAGGCCCCCAAAGTTCAGAGTGGGTGGATGGGTCGGGGGGTCCAAAAACCTTCGCCTAGGGGGGCCCAGGAACTTTCGTCACGGCGGGCAGGACCCCTTCCGTCGGCTCCTGCGCTCTTCCAAGGGTCCATCAGGCGTGTTGACAAGGTCTGAACTCTGGGTATGCCTGAGCACCACGTTCAGCGATCGGGAGGTGGGTCCAGGCCGGGCATGACCCGACATGTCGGCATGCCAGCGTTGCGGAACACGTGGGGGGCCATCCCCACCGCCTCCTGAGCTGGCATTCGCCCCAGGACGGCTTGCAAGACGATAGCACACGTGGAGAGCAGTCCGTAGCTGCAGGAATGACGGAGGTTGCCGTATGTTTCTCGCATGTGCAGTGCTTTTTTACGCCGTACGGCATGGGTGGGTGGGTGGGTCGGGGGGGTCAGGAACTTTTGCGGCATGGGGTGCGAAATTTTTGTCCCTACCCCCCCCCCCCTGCAGGGGCCAACTCTGCTTGAGCGGCGGTTGGAAGATGCAAGCTTGCGTTCTGTACTTAAGCACAGATACGGTGTCTGCTCTCGCAGCTCTCATGGCGCTCCAGCAGGTCCCGGCTAGCAGCGATATATTTCACCTAGGAGAGGACTGCTTGGACGCCTACCGGAAGCCAATTCTCTGATTTGCAACAACTCTCGGCACCCGCCGCCAGGCTACCGGTATGGACACCAGTGCTTACATCCCGACCAACATCACACACGGGCTGGGCCAGAACCAGAACCCTGGCACAACCGGCCCTGTCGTGCTAGGGGCGGGGCAGACAGCGGCGTACCGCACGCACCGACACCCTGCGCCTCGCCATAGCACCTGGCCAAATGCAAGGTGTTATTACCCTGTCCGAACCTTGGACTCAGCCCTCTGAACGTGTTTCGACCATCCTACTCTGACCCATATCGGCACACCTAGATCTGCGGGCTACTGCGCTACATGCAACGCTTTTAGCTCGTCATCTGCTCTGCTGGTTCCTCTCTCGACCTGCTCACAGCGCCCAGCCTGCACTACCGCTCTCGCGGCTCTCGGCCCACACCCACTTTCTAACTGACCCCCCTTTCCTCATCCCGCCTTGCCGCCGCTGCACTCCGCCTTGTGCCCCGCCCGCCAGTGCGCCATCTGGCACTCGCGGCAGCAGTAAGAGACCTGCCCGCAGCGCCCGCACTGCTGCAGCCGCAGCCCCGCCTCGCTGTCGCCGGCCAGGTTGGCGCAGGCGGGGTTGGCGCAGACGGGCGGCAGGTCCAGGCGGCGGCGGGCTTCGGCGGGCGGCACCAGCAGGGGCGCAAGCGCCCAGCGCACCGCAATCTTGTCTAGGGATGCCTCGATCTCCGCCCATGCTTCGGATCACCTGCCGGCCCCCACGCCCTCCTCCCCCGCCGCCCACGCCTCAAGCTGCGCAGCCAGCAGCTCCAAGTGCCGCACTAGAAGCACCAGATCACGAGCCTCATCGACACACTCCAGCGGCTCGCTGGCATGGCACAACTCGTCGGCCACACGCCCCACCGCCTCCGCCACCATCCGCACCGCCTCCGGGCGCCACGCGTTGGGGGAGCCGGAAGCGGTGAGCGCCCGCACCTCGCACGGGCGCGTCGCGGCCAGGCGTACAGCCTCGAGACCGACGTTGCGGTATAGGCACTCCCAGTCCTCAGTGTCTGGCGTCCGGCGTACGAGCAGCCCCAAGGCCGCCCCCACCAACTCCACCTCCGCCGGGGCCCCCAGCGGGCAGAGCAGGACGCTGCCGTTGGGGCCGCCGCTGCCGCCAGGACCTCCGTCGCTGTCACTGCTACCTGGCCAGCTGCTGCCGCTGCCGCCAGGCCCGCTGCTGCCGCTGCTGCCAGGCCCGCTGCTGCCGCTGCTGCCAGGCCCGCTGCTGCCGCTGCTGCCAGGCCCGCTGCTGCCGCTGCTGCCAGGCCCGCTGCTGCCGCTGCTGCCAGGCCCGCTGCTGCCGCTGCCGCCAGGACCGCCGCTGCCGCTGCCGCCAGGACCGCCGTCGCTGCCACCTGCTGCCAGGCCCGCTGCTGCTGCTGCCACCGGGCCCGCTGTCACTGCCGCCGGGACCTCTGCCGCTGCCGCCGGGACCGCTGCTGCCGCTGCCGCCGGGCCCGTTGCTGCCGCCGACGCCGGGCCCGCTGTCGCTGCCGCTGCCGCCGGGCCCGTTGCTGCCGCCGACGCCGGGCCCGCTGTCGCTGCCGCTGCCGCCGGGCCCGTTGCTGCCGCCGACGCCGGGCCCGCTGTCGCTGCCGCTGCCGCCGGGACCGCTGTTGCTGCCGTTAGGGCCGCCGCCGCTGCCGGCTGCAGCGGAGCCCTCTAAGGCGCTGGCATCCACCCAAGACCTCGCGCCAGCAAAGGCTTCGGCGGTGGCAGCGGCAGGGATATGGGAGGACAGAACCGAAGTCGCGACCAATAGGGCGGAAAATGAGTAATATAGCGCCTGCAACTTGTTGGCCGCGGCCCTGCTTCGCTGCTCCGCGGATCCCTGCTGACCCGACTCCTCCCGCCACGCCGCCTCGTCCTGCGCCGCTCCCTGCAGCGCCCGACGCGACAGCTCCGATAGCCACTCGGGGAGGGCCAGCGATAGCACCAGGGCCAGGCGGGACAGGGCCTCCGGCGCTGCGTTCTGTGGCCCGAGGGGCTCCTCGAGGCCAAACAGCACGTCGTAGTACGGCACGAACACGTGGTCTTCGCCTCCGTTCCAGGAGGTAAATCCCCGTCTCCGCAGCAGCTTAGTGCTGGTGGTCACGAAGGCCGCGGCCTGCAGCGGCTCGCCGTAGGCCAGCAGTGGAAGGGTGATCCCCCAAGGCAGCTCGCTTCCAAGGCGGGTCACGATCCCCGCCTCAAGCAGCTCTGACGCCTCGCCCGCGCGGCGCAGCAGGCCCTCCATCAGCGGCAGCGCGCCGCCCGCCAGCGCCGCCGCTACGGAGGGCGGCGGCTCGCTTGAGAAGCAATGGCAGTCTGCGGGAGGGTGGGGCCGGAAGAGGGAAAGTGGTTGGTAATGAGTCATGGCATGCAGAGGTGCCGGATGGATGGAAGGTGGAGGGGCGCGCGGGCAGCAGCGTTGCTTGCGAAAGGCCTGCGCGTGCTCCGGCTGCATGTAATTGAGAGCACCTGCCCCAAGCACCAAGCTCGCAGGGCGTCGAGAATCGGGAGTGCACGCAAGGCGCGGCCTCACCCACATCCGGAATGCACGTCGCAAGCAGCCGCATGAGGGCGGTGCCACCAGCGCTCCGCTGTTCCTCGCCTCTCTCCACCCCCGCCCCCGGCCTCATCAGCAGCGCTGCCGCCAGCCGCCACGCATCAACGGCTACCGCCGGCCACGGCCCTTGCCAGCGCACGCGGGCGCAGAGGTGCTGGGCAAGGGCGGACAGTGCGGCGATCCCTGCGTTGGCGAGCTCGGGAGACAGCTGTGCCCGGTCCCGGCTGCCGCCGCCGGAGCCCCCTGCCCCCGCCGTCCCCGCTGCCCCCACCCCACCCGGCTGGCCCTCGCTCCCCGCCACCGCAAACCCCAGCCGCAGCAGCAGCCGGGCGGCGGTGATAGGGCGCGGCGGCGCGGGCAGTGTTGGCTGCAGGGCGCAGTTGAGGGCCCGCAGTCGCATGTGCGGGTGCAGGCCGGCAGGGTGCCGACCTCCGCGCGCAAGGCACGGGCACAGCGCGCCGCTGAAGCCCTCCTCCGCGCCCTCCAGCTCGCCCAGGGCCGCCAGCCCCACCCCCACGGCAGCGTGCCGGGCACAGGGGCCCGAGAGCACCTGGAGCCGGGCCGCCGTGAAGAAGAACAGCCCGGTGTGCACAGCGAGGCCGCCGTACGCGCAGGCGAAGCGGAAGCTAGCGTCGTCCGCGAGGTGCGCTTGTGTGGGCGCGCATGCCCCTTGGAGGACGAGCAGGAGTTGGCCTGCACGGGATGGGGATGGGGGTAAGAAAGGCACGAGCATGAGAGTAGCTAGCGTGCTCGAACTGCAGTGAGCCCGGAGTCCGCAATGACCTGCCTGCATGCTCCATGAGGCTCGTCTCCGCCAGGGCCGCCGCTACGTCAGACATGAGGTCCGCCTCAGATGGCCCGCCGCAGATGCTGAGCACCCCGAGCACGCAGAGGGGCAGCTCAACGGCGACCTTGAGGTACTGCATTGCTTCCAGGCAGGCATCGGAGGAGGGCGCTCCAGCGCTGCCCTGGAGGCCCTTGGTGAGGAAGGCCAGCTGGCAGGCCGCGGCCGGGATGGCCTGAGTCCGTAGCAGCCCCCGCGCCAGCAGCAGCTGCCCTGCCTGCTCCGATGGCGTGCCGCCGGCCGTGTGCGACCCCAGGAGCTTGGTTACGAGCTCGCAGATCTTGATGCTGAAGAGCCGCCTCAGCTGTGCTGGGGCATGTCCACCGGAGCTTGCCGGCTCCGGCAGCCGGTAGCCGAAGGCCGCGAGCTGGAGAATGCCCACCAGGAAGGGCTCGTCCGCGAGGAGTTGCGCGGCCGCTTTTGTCCTGTGGAGGTAATATGCTCAACAAGAGCTTGGAGCATGTCCTCTAACTCGCTGGCGTCAAGCGGCCGCGCTACAGATCCCTGCTTCCCGCGCTCTTGAATCATGCGCGCGGCCCATTTGGGAACCAGTCTCAGCAGTGCTGGAGGCTTGCTGCTGGGCCCAGAGACGCTGTTGGTGAGACCTGATGTGGAAGCGATGGAGCTGCTGGTTCCGCTTGTCGTTGCGACACGGGCTTGATGCCCGCGAGCTGTCGGTGCCATTGCGTGCTGAATGGTACGCCGGAGCAGATTAAAGCGAAGGCCTGAGCAGCCGTTTGTGAATACCTTGTGTCGGGTCGCGGTTCTGGGATTGGCAAGCCCCCAACGCCCCAAGGCCTCCATCCCGTCGCCTTCATTGTTCCGCCCCCTCGTCGCCGTATGAGCATCTTGGGACCTGGCAGCACGTATTCGGCCCTCACCTCGCCCCGGGGCTGTGATGGCTCCTTATCCAGAAGCCTTGGGGCCCCGGGTCCAGGCATCACTCGAGGTCACACGTAAAGTCGGCAGGGTGTGGGGCGTAGCTGTGTAGGGTGGTCAGGCGTGTGGTATGTGGTATGCGGTATGCGCGGACGATGGTATATGGCAGCGACGGGAGACGGGGGGGGGAGGAGGGGGGCGAGGGGGGTGGCGAAGGCTGGCAAAGGCGATGCGCTCACTGTAACGCCCGATACGATACAACCCTCACTTACACCCTGCAATAGTACTTGGGACAGTCGCTGCCTGGCCAGTCACAAAGCTCCACTCCGAAACGCACTCCGAATTGCTATGTCGCAATTCACCGGACGCCGCTGGGCATGGCGCAAAATAGCCATCTGAACGGTATGGCTTCACCACGGAGCACGTCTCCCGCAATCGCGGGCGTGCAGTTGCTCCGCGTCAGGTTCGATGAGAATCTCCCGGCTGTGGGCAGCGACTCCGCCGCGCTCGGAGCGATGACGAGGGTGGTCCAGGCGGCGGTATCACAACTATTGCTCGACGATGGCAGCGGCCAGGCTGCTCTGCAGGTAGGTAGCCCGGTTCGCAGCTGTCGCTGGAGGCCCAACCGCGCAGTCCAACCCGCACGGCCCAGCGCTCCCTCGCTGAGCCCTTCGCCCTGTGCGCCCGCCCCGCCCGCCCCTCCAGAGGCTCATGTCAGCTCTGGGGTCGTGTCTCTTCGCCCTGGAGGCAGCCCGAGCGGCCAGCAGCCCAGCGGGCGCTCTGCTCCTGGCAGGTGGGCCCGACACCACCCCTCTTGCCGTTGCGGGTGGACCCTTCCCCCTTCAACCAGAGCGCAAGGCCGTGCGTCAGCAAAACCCTCTCACCCCACGCCCCATTGCCTTTCCCCCTTACTTGCCCTCCTTGACCCCCACACCGCCTGCTCCCCACAGGGCCGCTGGCCCGGCGCCTACGGCTGGGCTTCGCAGAGGCCGCTGCGGCCCTCTCCGTGGTCGCCACCTCCCTAGACCCGGGCTCCTGCTCCCCCGCCGCCTTAGCCTCCCAAGTGGAAGCCCTGGGGGCGGCAGTGCAAGCGCTGCGGGCGCCACCGCTAACGGGCCTCGACGCACGCGCGAGCCGTTGCGATGCGCTGAGGCAGCGGCTGGAGGTGGCGGGCCGGGCGGCGGTGGGCCCGGGGCTGGCGGAGGCGGTGGTGGCGGCAGCGCTGAGGGACGAAGGCCTCACGGACCAAGCCATGGCGGCGGAGGAGGTGAGGCGAGGCCCGCTTTGGGCCGAACTGGGCCTGGGAGGGCCTGAGGTGGTCCTGGGCCGCAATTGGATGCGCTCTCGACGCATCCTGCATGGGCCCGGGGAGTCCAAAGCCAACGCACCGAAATGCTTGTTGTGCCCGGTTGCCTTGTATAACCCCCAGACCCGTTCGCATCTGGCCCAACAGCTGTTTGGGCTGGCGTCCAGCGAGGGCCTGCTCTCCGCCGACGAAGCCGAGACGGCCGTCATGGTGGCATCAGCCCTGCTGGGCCCCGCGCCCGCCCCCGCGCCCGCGCCCGCAGCCCTGGTCGCTCCCGCGCCTCCTCCTCCTGCGCCCAACGCCGCCCCCGCCTCAACCTCTGCCTCAGCCGCACCACTCAATGGCTCCGCGGGGGCACTGGCTCGCACCCCCGCCCGGGGCGCGGGCCCCGCCCCCGCCGGCGCGTCTGCTGGTCCCATGGGAACCGTAAGCAGGCCGGGAGGGGCACCCGCAGCGGCGGAGGGGGCGCGGGCCAGCCCGGCGGCGGCAGGCGCAGCCGGCGGACCGGCGGCGCCCTCGCCAGCCGCCCTGCCGCCGCCAGACCCGGAAGATCCCGCGGCGGCGGCGGCAGCAGCTGCCCCTGGTGCACTACCGAGCCCCAACGTAGGCACCAACTCTTCCGCCGCCGCGGGCGCCGCCGCGGGCGCCGCCGCTGCCGCCAGCGCTGCCGCCGCCAGCGCGCCCCCGGCGCGTTCCAGCCCCCCAGTCTTGCCGCCGGGGGGCAAGGCGCAGGGGGCGGAGGTCGGGGTGGACCAGGCGGGCAAGGGGGCCGCGGGGCCGGGGGCCAAGGGCGCGGCGACTGCGGGGGCAGGGGGTGCTGAGGAGAGGCAGCCGTCCATGGCGGTGGCGGGGTTCGCCCGGCGCATGGCGCTGCCTCGCTCCCTCATCTGCCCCATCACGCAGGCGAGTACCGGTACCGCATGTATGGGGCCGGGGCCCATCGAAGGCATTACAATGGAGTAGTTGGGGACTCTGAGGGCAGGTGTAGCCAACATGACGGGCTCGAGTGAAGAAGAAAGAGTAGAGAGGAAAGGGAAGAAACATGGAGTGTTGTCGACGCGTTTATCCCCCTCGCGCCCACCACCTTCCACCATTTCCCTCAGCTGCTCATGCGTGACCCCGTCTCTACGGCGGCCGGGTTCACGTACGAGCGCTCCGCCATCACGGCCTGGCTGCTCACAAACGACACGGACCCGCAGAACCGTGAGGGGGCGGGTGTGGGGAAAGCGGAGGGGGAAAAGGATGACAAGCGCAGCGAAGGGGAGGAGGGTAGGGGCTGCGGTCCTTGCTGCTTAGCCCCGCACCAATTCGTGCCTCACCCTCCCTTTCCGGTGTTACGTTCTTGCCCTTGTGCCCCTCCAGCCCGCCAGAGCCTGGCAAGCAAGCAGGTCATTCCCAACTGGACGCTCAAGGGAGCCATCGAGGAGTGGCTGGCGGCGTACGGCATGACTCATTCGGAGTACGACGATCTGGTGGAGCACGACGGTTCACTGCCGGTGAGCTTGGGGCTCGTGTGTCTTTCGGACGCACTCCCCAAGGGACTGCCATGTTAGATTTGTTTGTAATCGCAATGCAGACTTTGGGCTGTACATCCAGCGCGTCCGCACACGCTCCCCTTGCTGTCACAGGCCCTGCCCCTCGTCACGGGCAGCGGCGGGGCGGGTCCCTCGGGCAGCGGTGGCGACGGGGCCGGAGGAGGAGGCGGGGGCGGCGCCCCTCCCACGGGCGCGCACGGGCCCCCCGCCTACACCACCTTCGCCTGTGTGACGCAGTGGTACCAGGTGAGCTCACTCCTTGAGGCCGTAAGCCTTGTCGTGTTGATCGCTTCCTGGGCCCAGAACCCGTTCGGTTGAGCTGCGTGCCGGGCTCCTCTTGGGCCCTTATGAGTCTGACTCCGGTTCAAAACTTCATGCCTGACATCGTTACGCCAGCTCCGTACAAGTTGCCCGGCGAGCTGACTCTCCTCCTGGGCCCCGAACCTGGAAGCTTCGTACTGGGGATGGCCAAACGCTGTGAGAACTCCCTGCCGTACGGTCGCATCGTACGACTTTGTACGGCGCACGTGTACCCACCTCCTTCTCGCCCGCAGGTGCCCGATGTGGACGCAGCCGCGCGGGCTCACCTCAAGGGGGCGGGCGTCAGCCCTGCCATCGCGAGGGCCCTCACGGAGGTCCTGGGTGGGTGGCGGGCTCGCGAAAGGCATGGGAGGTGGGACTTTTTGAGAGGGCGTGTAGGGCCCTGCCCGCAGGCCCGCACGATACGAGAGGGCTGTGTGAAGGGGTTCATGTTCAGGGCTCTCCGCGCAGCGGGGTGACACCGTGCGGACTCCTTGGGCAGCCTCTAAAGCCCCAACTCACTTGACCTCACTCGTTCGATCTGAACCCTCCCGCCCCCCCCCCCCCACACACACACACCTCGCTAGGCGCCGTGACCATGTCGGACCTGCTCGAGGGTGCCGTACAGGAGGCGCACGTGGACCTGCTGGTAGGTGCCGTACAGCCCTCTGGCTAGGCTAGTGCGGGCCGTCCTCGCTCGTCATGTTGGTCCGGCGCTTGGGAGACTGGTTGCAAGTTGGCTCGTGGGAGAGTAGACTTGCCGTCTAAGTTTTACTCATACGCAACACGTATGTCTTTGAAGCCAAACGCATCAATCGTACGGAGGGGATCGTACGGAGGGATCGTACGGAGGGGATCTGCGCGTGCCTGCGGTGCAGCCATCCTCCCGCACCTGGTCGGGCAGTCTCCTGCCCGTACCCTACCCATGTGATCCCACCTAATCCCGTACCCATGTGTCTGCTACCAATGTCCGTATACCTGACATGTCTGCAACCATGCTGTTGTCGTACGCCGTACCTGCGCCCCCCAGGGCCTCAAGGCCCTGGATCGACGGCGCCTGCTGGCCGCCCTCTCCAGAGCTCGGGGTCCCCCCGCGGCCGGGGGATCCGCGGCGGAGGCGGGCGCGCAGGGGCCGGTGCCCTCGGGCGCGATCGCGGCACGGCTGCCGGTGGGACCCCGCTTCGGGCACAGGGCTAAAGGGGGGGGGGTTGTCTGAACGGGGCTCGCCGACCGGGGCGCTGATCTACGAATCACCGCGGGGCGTTCGAAGAAGGGCTGTGTGTTTCGCAGCAGGGCCCCTCCTGCAGAGACAAGTCCCTGCCTTTCCCAATCTGCCGCCGATCCCCGTCGATCCCTTCGTATTACAGGCCCGGCTCCTGGATTACGTCACCGTCCACCCGGGGTACGCGGCGGTTGGCGACGCCGCCGACGGACCGTTGACGGTTGGAAAGTACGGCATCGTGATAATGGACGACCGTTCGCACGACAAGCCGTTGCGGGTGGGCCGGTCAGGGGCCCAGAGGACTGCTGCCTGGTTGCTCGGGGGGCAGATGACACAGGTTGGTACCGCATGCCTGCCTTTCTCCCCATCGCAGGTCCGGTCCCTCCAGGCGCCTTTCACGACCTGGTGGGGCCTGGGCTGGGCGAAGGGGGGGTGGGTGGTGGGTGGGTGGGAGGTGCGTCCGGGGCTGACAGGATTAGGGGAGGGTGGGGAGTGCTGGCCTGGCGAAGAGGGCTGGGCTGCCGCAGCTGATGCGCTCGTTGTTCGCTTCCCTCCATCAACACACCTCCTCCCCACTCCTCCCACTCCTCCCACACCTCCCTCTACGTATCCTTGCCACACACGCATGTCTGCTCACAACTTCACTAATACTTATCACGCGCCGACCCAACTCATCCTAAACACCCAGGTGGTACGGCCGCGCCGCGCTGGTGCGTGTGGCCGAGGAGGCCGTGCCCTCCCCCTGCCGCCTGCGCCTGCCGCGCGAGGGCGAGGGCATGGGTGCCCCCGTCACCCCCTTCACCAGCGAGCCGGGCATGCTGGTGCGTGGGGGGGGGAGCAGGGTCGGGGAGTGGGGATGGCCGTACGGCATCCGGTGTCGTACGGCGCGGGGTGCAGTTGTAGGAAGGGGGGCATGCTGGTGCGTTGGAGGGGGGCGGGGAGTTGGGATTCCCGTACGGCACCGGTTGTCGTACGGGGGGGATACAGGCATGCTGATGCGTGGGGCAGGGGCGGGAGCAGGGGCTGCCGCTCAAAGGTTGCAGGCCTAGTTGTGGCCGGACGTGGGGCCGCGGGCGCGGGATGATGTCTGGGAGTCGCAATGACGCCGTCTTGACAGGTAGGGGGCTGGGTTTTTTGCGGTAGCGCGAGGCCGTGGCCTGAGAGGGAAGGGCGGGGATAGGGCAGCATCTTTGAGACTCCCATCTTCACCCCTCATGTGACGCATCCCCCAACCAGACCCCCTCCACCTCCTTCCCCCGCTCTCAACCCCCCCTGCCCCTGTGACGCCCCGCCCTTCCGCTCCGCCCCCAGGTGCGCCGCGGCTACGACTGGCGCAACCCCGCGGACGGACACGGCGTGCGGGGGGAGGTGCGGAGGGCGGAGTGGGGCACAGGGGGGCGCGTCAGGAGTCCGCGGCAGGGTGCATTACATCATTTTCATCCCTCGTCTCCCCCGACTCAGCCCCCTCCAAGCCCCTCACTTGACCGTCCGTCCACCCCACCCCCTCCCATCAGGTGGGCATGCTGGCCGAGAGCTCCGACCGGGGCCGCCTCTGGCGCGTGTACTGGGGCGGCGGCGGCGAGGGGCTGTACAGCACCGGCAAGGACGACAAGTACGAGCTGCAGCACCTACAGGTAAGCACCGTACGTGCGGCACGTGCCCACGTACGACACGGCATGCTTTGTATGTACGGCACGTGACCCGATTGCGCGGCCGCCTCATTGTACGTTCCTTGCACGTTCCCGCCGCCCCTGCCACCCCTCCCTCCGCAGGTGCACCCGTTCAGCGGTGCCCCGGTGGTGGCGGAGGCGGAGCTTGTGCCGGGGTCGGCCGTGGTGCGGGGGCTGCACTGGACCTGGTGAGTTCTGGGGGGGGGGGGTAGGGGTGTTAGCTTGAGAGAGTAGACGTTAAGCTACCGATGCATATACGGTAATGAAGATTAGGGAGCGAGGAACTGGCCAATCGGGTGGAATCCTGGGAACGCTGGGGCTTCTTGTTGACCCCTGTTCTCCCCATGACGGTTGGCGGTTGCCCGCTCCTGGCGCTTGGCGGTTGGCGGTTGCGCAGGGACAACCAGGACGGCGGCGAGGGCATGATCGGGTCCATCCAGCCGGACGAGCGCGCGGGTGGGTCTCGGGGTGGTGGGCGGGGGGAGGGGCGGGAGGGGGGCTGTGGTGTTCGATTCAAGAGCAAGCCCTGTGCTGCCTGTGTGGGGTTTGTGGGTTGCTTTGCAGCAAGCGGCTGGTGCTTAGGGCCGGGCCGCCAGACAAGGGCCAATGCTCGCAGGGTTTCCACCGCGTGCACCCATGCACCCCTCCTCTCGGACCCCGGTCCCCCGGACCCTCGCCCCCCCGTCCGCCCAGGCTGTGTGGCGGTGCTGTGGCCCAACCACCGCCTCGCGAGGTACCGAGCCAGCATGGACCAGGTGGGGGGGTGGGGGTGGGGGGTATGGCCGGGTGTGTGACCCGGCCCTGGCCCGGGTGGGGGGCCAGCATGGGCCAGGTGGGGTGGGGGTGGGGGTGGTCGTGGGGGGTATGGCTGGGTGTGTGTGGGCGGGGAATCGCTAACACGCAGGGTGAGGTGGTTGGAGGCGTGGACTGGGTGAAAGGCGGAGGGGAGGCTGGGGAGGGAAGTCATGGCGTGGAGTGGCGTGGAGTGGCACTGGCGCACAGGGGCAAACACGGTTGCTGGGGTCTCGGGGAAAGCATGGGCGGGGGGGTCGTAAGGGGGCCGGGGTAAGGCGGCAGGGAGCTGTGCTTCAAACACCCCCGTCCTTTTCCCCCCAAAACCCAACCGCTGCAGGGTTTCGACCTGAGCCACGTGTCCCGCCCGGGGGAGCCCGTGACCGTCTTCAACGCCCAGGTGCGTGGGGGGGAGGGGGGGGGTGGAGGGGGCGGGGAGGGTAGACCACGGGTCCAAGGGGCTCCCAAGGGCGCATGTAGGCCACCCCAGTGCCTAACCCCACCGCTTGCCCGTCTCTGCACCCCCTGCCCCGTCCCCCCTCCCCCCCTTTCCCCCCCGTTCAGCAACAAACACCCCGTCTTTCCCCCACCTTCCCCTCCAGGCGGGGCTCAAGGTCATCCGCGGCCGAGACTGGAAGTGGTGCGCCACGCGCACATGCACGATGTCGTACGCAGCACACTGTCGTACGCCGAGCTGTCGTACACACTGCACTGTCGTACGCCGCATGCGCTGCGTGGCGCGCGGGGCGTGTATGTCTGTTCAGCCCAGTCCCGTGTCTCCGTTTCCTCCACCCTTCGTAGGGCCGACCAAGACGGCGCCGGCGGGATCGGTGTACTGCTGCGGCCGTCGCAGTGTACGGCAGAGGGCGTGTGGTGGCACGTGTCCTGGGACGGGGGCGCGCGCAACCAGTACCGCGTGGGGCGCACGGGGGCGGCGTGGTGTGACCTGCAGGTGGGGGGCAGTGCGGGTCAGGTCGGCGAGCAATGAGCACGCTCGGAGGTTGGGGGGCATGTGGGGGGTTGGGGGCACGGGGTAGGGCCTTGGGAGGTAAACCGGTTGGAGGAAAGCGATAAGGTGGAGGCAGGAAAAGAGCCTGTGAGAGAGCACGCACCTTTGCTACTAGAGCAGCCCTTGGGCCCTTTACATACTCGACCTGACCCTCTACCCCTACCCCACCGCCTCGGCAAGCCAGCCCCCTCCTTCCAGGGCCCCCCATCGCCCCCCTGCCTCCACCCCCACCATCCCACCCCCCCACACCCCATACTCCCCAGGTCTCCACCTTTGACTCCTCCACCGAGACGGGCCGCATCCTGCCCGGCACGCCCGTGCAGCTAGCGCCGGACTTTGCGCGCTTCGGAAACGCCCGGGATGGGCCGCTGCACCCGGGCAAGGTCGGGGTGGTGCGGGCGGTCAGCGGAGGGGACACGGAGCGGTGCAGGGTGAGCGTGGCTTGGATGAGGGTCGAGGGGGTTTGGGGGCTGGGCAGGGGGCCGAGGAAGGCGGAAGGGGTGATACACATGGGGGTTTAACTGTCCAGAGACACGGAGGGGTGCAGGGTGAGCGTGGTTTGGATGGGGGTTGGAGGGGCATGGGGAGGAGGAGGGGAGAAGGGAAAGGGTAGGGGGACGAGAGAGTTTGCCGAGCGCAAGGGCGGGGCAGGCGATGGGGCCCTGAGGGCGGCGGCGGTGAGGCTTGCAGCTCGTTTGGTACAGCCGTCAGCCGCCCTGCGACCGGCGCTTGCTTCTGTATGTCCTCCAACACCTGTGCCGTCTCCCCCGTCGCCGCCAGGTGCTGCACCTGCGCACCGGCACCGAGTGGTGAGGGCCGCAAGGACCGCAAGGGATGGGGCGCGGCAAGGGCGGGGGCCTCAAGGGCGGGAACTCCAGCAACGGAAGGGGCGGCAGGGCGGGAAACCGGCGAGGGCCTGCGAGGCCCTGCAGTGGCCCGCCTCCAATCATCACACACACTCAACCCCGCCCCGCCCTCACCCCAACCCTCACCTTCTCCCTTCCCCCACGTGCCGTACGGCCGTACGACCGTACGACCAGGTGGTACGACCGCGGCGCCATCCGTCCGCTGGCGCCCGTGCTGGCGGCGGCGCGGTCGCCCCGCCTGCGCCTCAACCGGGACGGCCGGGCGGCCTTCATGGGGAGCGGCGGCGCGGAGGGCAGCGGCGGCGACACGGGCCGCCGGGCGCGGGAGGTCTTCTACTGCGGCGGGGTGATGGGGCAGTGCAGGTGTGTGGCTGGATCAGTGCAGCGGCGGCCCCACCCTCCTCTGACCCCTCGTGTGGCTGCAGACATGCCAACCTCAGCAACCCCTGCTTAGAGGGCCGAGACCCTTCGTCAACTCACAACACACCCAGCTGCGCACATTCAATCCCCTAGTGCTCTGCGCCCGCCGCCACCCGTTGCCAGCCCCCTGCGAGAGCGTGAGGGCCCCCCTCACTACCACCCGCACCCCACGCTTCCTCTCTGCGCCCGCCGCAACCCCCTCCCTCCCGCGCTTAGGTGCGGGCGCTGCGACGGGCAGTGCGGCCCCACCAACGGCTGCCCCTGCCACGCATGCGCCGAGCTCCTGGGAAAGCGCCTGGCACCCGACGGGTCGCTGGTGGACGTCCCGCCGGACGCCGATGTGGCGGCGTGTGAGCGTGGGGGCGCTGAGGGGGCGCATGCGTGGGCTCCTGGCGATGGCGGTGGCGGGGTTTGCGAGGGGCGGGGTTTGGTCCTTTTGCTTTCTGACCCCTCTCTCCCCACTGATCTGTGCCCTCCCTCCGCCGCCCTCCCTTGCAGCGCTGGTCGCGCTTCTATCCATGTTTAATGGCGACTCGGGGGACGCCGAGCTGGAGGAGGAGGGGCAGGGGCAGGGGCAGGGCGGGCCCTCGCGCGCTGGGGGATCGGAGCGGCGCGGCAACAGCCGCCAGAGCGGCTGACCTCAGTGGCCGCAGTGCGGCGGCGGGGCCGAGTGCGGGAAGCGTCAGGGCCGCAGTGCGGCGGCGGGGCGCAGCTGCGTTCTGCGTTCTGCGGGTGCGCTTGGCAATCAAGAGCGCGCGAGGTGGCGCCGACGCCCTTACCGCGGCCGTAGTGCGGCGGCGGGGCCGAGTGCGGTGGCGGAGTCGAGCGCGGCGGCGGGGCATCTGGGGGGACTCTTGCGCACGGGTACGGCCAGAGGGAGTTGGGGTTTGCTGGTGGGGCCTGGAGGAAATCCTGTATGTATAGCATTGATGATTGAATGCATGGGCCAGTCGATCAAGGGGAAGCGCACTGCCGTTACGGAGGGCCGGGGCCGAGGGCGGCGGCGGAGCCGTGTGCGGCGGCGGGGCATTTTGGGGGGACTCTTGCGCACGGGTACATAAAAGCTGTTGATTGGGGCTTGGAAGACATCCTGTATATATATATCGAATGCTGCATGGGCCAGTCGAGGCAGGGGGAAGTTCACTCACTAGGGAGTGCAAGGAAGCAAGTGAGGGGCACAAGTGGTTGACGGACCAGCACAAGGGTGGGCACGGAAAAGCGTTGGCCGGGACCAGGCATTAGACGAAGGTTACAGTTGGGCGTGCTGCGCGTGCATGCACCTGGTCACACCACCTTCCGACTTCCCAACCAGTATCAACCCGCTCAAGTTCTGCTGTCCTCACATGCCACTATGGAGCATGCAACTATCTATCTAAGACGTACGCCCCCGGCGCAGACGGGATAATTGGTAGTTCCTCACATGGTCAAGGTGAGCTGGACCCAGCGTAGATCTATAGCACGCCCCTTTTGGCGCAGCGAGTGCCGCCATTAATACAGCCATATATCAATCTGAGGGCGCGACGTCCACAATCAGCCTCACCTGCAACACCGTGGTCGCAGGAGCCTTCGCATCCCCCCGAATTAAGCAGGACCATTCGCCTCCCTGTTGCAGGTCAATCACCACCCCTGCGTGCACTCCGTGCAGCCCCGTCTCCTCGCCATTGCACTGGTGCGTCAGGTTCGGCAGGCCCCCAACCTCCGTCCACCACCAACGAAGCCCCCTGTCACGTGCACTCTGCGTCCATCTCCCCAAATTCGTCCTCAGCAAATAGTCTACAGGATTTCAAGCCTGGGAAAGCCTTCCCCCTTTGGCCGACAGCACCCCTACAACGACGCGCGTAAGGACCTCATGTCATGTGTCTTGCGTCCATATCAAACCCCTAAACACCGACCGTTGCACGTCAGGACCCCACCAGCACTTGGTAAACACGTCTCCCGAGCGGGACCCGGACTGAGTCAGAAGAACAAAGTTGTTCAGTACACGACGCAAGCAGAAGTCCCAAAGTTACCTGATAGCCCAGGCTCGAAAGTACCAGCCGATTCACCGGAGTGCCGGCGCTGATGCCACCCCCACCCCCACCAGAAGAAAGGGAGAATGAGGGTCCGCCCCGCTGATAACTATTACAACGTAGTGAGTAAGGCTATCATGATGACCACACTCGTGGCACTTGGCCGCGGTGAACAATAAGCGCTCGTTCAACGGGTCAGAGCGCAGATGAAGTGAGGAAATCGAGTGAGAGCTAACAACACGTAGTACGGCACACATGCCATTGCGATGCGTGCTGCAGCCTCACGTGCACATGCATGCTAACGATGCCACGGGCTTTAAGCAATGATGGTCTCGGCGTCACGGCATGTGCGCCCGAGTGCCCGATACCTTATGATGCCCACGTGCTAAACATAGGATGAACCGTTGGGTAGCCGCAACACGTGGCGACCGGAGGGTACGCCTTATGCTCAAAAGGCAACGCTCGGGGACCGGGACCCTAGCGCGCAGTCAACACGCCTTCTCAAAGGATATGGAGGCGGGCCTCCGGGGGCCTGCCCGGGCCCAGCCTCATGCACGCATACAACCACACAGTCACTTACGGTACTTGGAGGCACAGCATGCAGCGACACCCCTTCAGAAGCGCGGGTGAGTCACATATGAAACGCGAACGATGCACGCACATGCACACTGGCTCCGTGCGTGTTCGCGTAGCAATCTTGGTCCAGCAATGAAAGGCTCCATCTAAGCGTGTTCAGGTAGCCCGTGAAATCAAGCACACTTCAACACCTTCAACACTTGGATGAGCCATTCTCAGTACCCCTCTGGCTTGGGTTGATGCCGGCGCGGCATCACGGCACCGCCAGTCGTACACATGTCCCCAATCAATGCATCCCATGCGGGTCGCTGCATGCGTGCGCCGGCGCTGCTGTTTCAACAGGCACGCTCTGGCAAGACGGCACGGCGCCACTACTGCTGCAGAGCAGTGCGCAAGCCGAAGCAGTCGCAGTGACTGCAGCACACACTGTTAGCTTCCACCCTGTGGGCGGCTTTGGCGCCCGCAGCCCAGCCGCCACATCAGCAGCTGGCTATCTGGCGGCGACGGGTGTCGCCGGTTCGGATTCGACGGGGTCCGCGGGCAGTGCGCCCTCCATCTGCAGGCCCTGTCGGCGGCGGTCAGGGCAGTACAGTACGGCAGGTGAGAGCAGTACGGCGAATCGACAGAAGCCCGGGCTAGCCTATCGGGCCCTGCCTAAACCTCTCCGCCGTGCGTGTCAGCGCCTGCCCGCGGTTTCACGACACTGCCAGAATGCTGTTGTCACGACCTGTGCATTACCGGTACCTCGGGATGTGTCGGAGCTGAAGTTCCTACAGCTGCGCTGCCCACCTGCTTGGCCAGGAGCAGCAGCTTCACGGCCTCGGCGGCGGCACGCATGTGTGTGTGTTTTGCCCCATCCCCACCCCCCTTCCCCCCGCCCCAGCTCCCCGGCCCCCCACCTGCTTGGCCAGGAGCAGCAGCTTCACGACCTCGGCGGCGGCGGGGCGGCGGGCGGGCACCGGGTCCCAGCAGGAGGCGATGAGGCGGATGAGGCGCGGGGGCCAGCGGGAGCGGCAGCCGCCGGGCGCGTCGGGCGGCGGCGGCAGCGGCAGGCGGTTGTTAAGGAGCGTAACCTGCGGGGAGGGGGCCCGTGTCGAGAGGCATTGCAGTTGATTACAGACATGTCAAGCATGGGGTAACTGAGACGTGTCCTTCCCTACGGTGCTGAGTGGTACGGCAGCGTATGATGAGGTTGGGGTATGTACCGGGAGGTGTGCGAGAGGCACGCGTGTGAGCAGTCCGAAGGCCAGCGCCGGGCCCACCTGAGTGGCGATGGGCACGGTGCCGAGCCCCGCCCAGGGCGGCGTGCCAGCCAGCATCTCCCACAGCAGCACTCCAAAAGAGTACATGTCCTGATCGTCGGGCGTAAATAGGCAAAACGAGGGATCGTGAGCGCAGAAACCACGCCTGGAGGGCGCCCTTGCTTTGGAGCACGTGGCAACCCAGTCCGTACCCATACGAAGGCCCAGGGACCACGCCTCCGTGCACCTCAATACCGGTACTCTCTTTGCACCGAGAACCTCCACCAGACGGTCTGCCGGCGTGGTTTGCGGGTTACAAGACTCACCGCATCGTGTGTGATGATGCTGTTCTCCACGTTGTAGCATTCCTGCGGGGGAGCCAGACGGACCGGCGGCCTCTCAGCAGTGCAGAGGGCATAGAGCTGCCACAGCACTGTACGGTGTGCACGTGCTTTGGTACGGCATGGCAACTACATGGGGGCGCCTGCTGCGCCTTTGGGAGTGACTCACCGGCGCGACATAGGCCGGCTGTGGGCGGGTCGGCGGGCGGACGGCAGGGAGGGCCGTGTAGAGGGGGCGTAAAGAGGTCAGTTGAGTTCCTGGGGACTGCCCATACACCCACAACACTCCTACTGCTCCAAGCAGGCAGCCCTAGCCCCGTAGTGCGGACAGGAATCTGTGCAAGTGTGTCCCACTCCGCTCCCCTCCCACGTACTGTGCCGGCCTCGGGGTGCAGCGTGAAGCACACGCTCTCCTGAATCCGGCTGAGCCCGAAGTCCTGCACAAGCACGAGGGCCGAGGGGGCGCAAGATGAAACAAGTGCACACACGATGCTTGGCAGGCCAGGCTGGGCCAGGCTAGGGAGCCGCATGTATGGCAACTGTGCAGGGCACCCGGCGGGGGCACCCAGCAAGGGCACCCCAGCGACTTCCCATACGGAGACCTGCTGACCAAAGCCCGCCGCGATAATCAAAGCCGCATGCTAACGGTCCTCATGAGGCTGGAGCTGGTTTGAAACTCACCGAGAGCTTCACCACAGGGCTGTCATCCCAAGGGCCCGTAATGAGGACGTTGCCCGGCTGCGGGGGTTCGGTGGGCAGGGGAGAGCGGTTGGGTCAGACATCGAGGGCGTCCGCTGGCGAGGAGGGTGCACACCATTGCTTGCGAGGCGTAAAAGCTTCTGCTAGCGCTCAGGGAGTTTCGGGGCCTGAAGAGAGTGCCGACGCCCCATATGGGGGAAGCCTGCCGTGCGTGCCGGCCCCCCGATCGCGCCCCGCCGCTCCCCCCGCTCTCCATATTCGCTCCCTCGCCACTCGGGCACTCCCAGATCGTCCCGAACAGGATACTTGCCTTCAAATCGCGATGAATGATCTGGGGATGAAGGTACGAGAGTCCTTGGGCAACCTCCGTCGCGATGTGCAGCACCTGAGGGGAGGGGCGAGGCGAGGGCCGGGCAGGGGATGCAGTGGAACGGGCTCTGTCAACATGCTCACTCGCTCAGGACAAGAACACGTGTACAGCTTCAAAGGATTCCCCAGCCAG
Organism: Edaphochlamys debaryana; assembly: GCA_016858145.1. Lineage (NCBI taxonomy): Eukaryota > Viridiplantae > Chlorophyta > Chlorophyceae > Chlamydomonadales > Edaphochlamys > Edaphochlamys debaryana. The sequence continues at coordinate 140,900 of JAEHOE010000079.1, forward strand.
CCGCACTAGTGGTTGCAAGCATCGCCCAGCCCAGCCCAAGCGTTAGTTATTGTTTTGTTGTGATTCCTCACCAGGAAGAGGGGCAGCACGGTGGACCCCGGCGCGTCCTCCTTGACGCCAACCGCCTCGCCGTCCTCCCCACGTGACGCCCGCCGCCTGCCGTACAGCAGGTGGTTGAGCGACATCTCCATCTTCTCCATGACTAAGAAGGGCCGCGGCGGCTCCAGCGATGCGGCCAGCAGCTTGACTGCGGTGGGTGGGCGGGTGGGGGGCCGGGCAACGACACACATTGATATCCCGGTACCGGAATAGCAGTCAGCACCCAAACCTGCAACGTCGACCAAGCCCACGGCCCCTTCCAAACGCGCGCACCGATGTTGGGGTGGTCACAGCAGGCGAGCATCTCAAGCTCCTGGGGGTGGGGCAGAGGCGATGAGACTGCTAATGAGATTGCGAATGCGAGGACAAGGATCACAGGTCAGACGGCTAAATGTCCCAGCATGTAGATAGGCAGCCCCAGGCTCCTCAACCCCAACCACGCATCAGGCTCGAGCCAGACCACCGGCGCCCAAGTGCGTTACCTTGTGTAGCGCGTGCGTGACCTTGGGGTCACACAGCGCCGAGGAGGCGCCTGCGCCGCTGCCGCTGGCCTGGGCGGCCGCCTGAGCCAGGCCCGGCCCCACGATGATCTTGACGGCGCATGGCTGGCCCCGGTACACCCCCTCGACCACCCGGCCGAACCCGCCCTTGCCCAGGACCTGCAAGGGAATGGGGCGCCCGGGAGAGAGGGGAGGCGGGAGGTGAGATTGCGTTCCCAAGCAGCGTTGTATTTGCATGGTGGGTACCGGTACCGGTAATCGTAACCTTGGAGCGCAGAGCGAAGGGAGCCAGCGCTAGGACCGGAGGCCGCCAACGAGAAAAGCAGCAGAGGAGCATGTGCGCCCCGGGCACCTCACCTTTGGTAGCAGCTGGACGACAGGGATGGGGGCGTTCGCGGCGCCGGAGGGGTCGGAGACGGGGACCACCGGCGCGCTTCCTTGCGGGGGAGTGCCGGGGTGCGGCGGCGTGGGCAGCGGCGCTAAGGAGCCCTTGGTTAGGTCCCCCACGCCCAGAAGCGACGACTGCTGACTGTTCTCCTCGGGAATCGATGAGCGGATTGCCAGGCTGTCGCTGCCGCGCGGGCGGTTGGCGATTATGGAGGAGTTTGTGGTGCGGAATGTGTTGGTGGTGCCGCCGCCGGTAATGGTGGTGGCGGCGGTGGCGGTGCTGGGTCGGACAGAGTCGGCATCGTCGTCAGGACCCACCAGCTGCGACCGTCGCAAAGAAGTAAGGCAAGAGGAAACGTGCGTGATCAGAGCGGCGGCTATTACCAAATGGCAGACACGACCGGGGTCAGTCCCATGCGGCCCTATGCAAGGCGAGTCAGCGGCGGGCCGTGTTGCGCGAGTACGGAACTTGTACGACACGCACGCCGTACAACAAAGTCGCGTACCCTGACGGGGCCGAGCACTCCGAACTTGACGGGGGTCTGGCCGGAGTCCTCGGTGCTTGGGCCTGCGGGAGCATATTAAAAGGCACATTTACAGAAACATTTGAGTCATTGCAGGAACGCATGTAGAAACCGTGCAAGCCAATGAAGCGCAAGAGCATCGGGATACAGCATAGATAAAGCCTTCCGCCCGGCCAAAACCGAGCAGAAGGTGCGCGCCTCAAGGCATATCCGCAACCCCAGGGGCCAATCGCACCGGCGCTGCTGGCTGCGGGCTTGGCAGGGGACTTTCCGGCCCCCCCGAGGCTCGTGAAGTCTCCGCCTTCCTTGGACACTAACGCGCCTTCCTCGGCTGCCTCCAAGCTCCTGTGGCGACGGCGGCAGGAGACAGGGTCGCCGACGGAAGGGAGTCAAGGGGGGGTTCAGGGCGGGGGACGTGAGGACGGAAGGCAACGCGCGGGGAACACCGGCAGGTATTCGCTATTCGGTCGCCTCCCGTCTTACGCCCTTCTCACGAAGTCTCATGCTGCTCCTCGCATGCCCGATTGCTATCACGCTTTACCCCGGGCCTCGACAACGGTATCCCTGCCCCACCGGTCGTGGTCGAGCGCAACGCCCGTCTCGGGGCCCGGGCCACCGGCCGGGGCGGTGTACGCCTGCACCCTCCTGCGCCGCCACACGAACGCCGCCACCACGAGGGCGACGATCAGGAGTGCGGCCACGCCTGGGGGCGGGTCGCGGGGCGAGGGCACATCATCGTGGGTGGGCGGTCAAGGCGGGGTTGGAGGCGCGGGAGGGAGAGGAAGCCGGCTCGCCATTGCAGGAGGTTGCGCGCACCCGTCCGCCAACGGCAGAGAGAGAATAGCAGACGACGTGGCTACGTTTGCGTGCTTGCGTTGTGTGGCGGCTCACCTCCCACAATGGACCCCACGAGGATGGCCGTCACGTTGGTAGAGTCGTCGTCGTCGTCGTCGCCGTCGCTGCTGGACTTGCTCTGACGGCCGTCCTCGCGCAACGACACGCACGGCTCCGGGCTGCCAGCGGGGGCCGCGGGAGATGCGCTCACGTTGGCGGGCGGCGGCGGCGCGCTGCCGTACCGGAGCCAGGCCTGCACAGTCAAAGTGTGGGGACCAAGGGCGGTGGGCACTGTTGAGATTCCGGTTTCTATGGTCTTAAAGCGGGGTGCGTTCGCGGCGGGGTCTGGCCCCCTTGATCTGCAGAGACCCGGCTGCTCTACGTCACGCCCTTGGCCAGTTGGCTTCCCCTTGTCCCATTGCGGCTGCTCTCAGGCATGCTTCGACCGGGACATGGGCGCAGCGCGCTTCGCCATCCCACCCCCCCTGCCCCCTTCCCCCTTTCCCTCGCTCGCTGCTCTGAACCCATGGGCCTTACAATCGGCCACCACCAAAGTCCTGCCTGGGTAGTACGCTTTCTTCCGCCCCTTGCCCCACAAATAAAAACTCCGTCCAGGGCTCACCGCGGTGAGGTTTCGAGTTACAAAGGTGGAGCAGCCCAGCAGCTGCAGCTCGTTGACGCAAGCCATGGGGACCACCCACCTAGGTAGTTGGGGGGGCAGGGGCAGGGGCGGGGACAGGGGCAAAAGGCAAGGACGGTCAGGGGCAAGAGGCAAGGGGCGGAGCGGGGGTGAAGGTCACGGGCAAGGGGCGGCAAGGGAAATAAGGCGACCCTGCATTCACAGTTACAACGCGGGGGAAGGGGCAAGGGGCGGCAACGGCCGCACCGGTACGGTAACGAGTACTGCCTCACTGGGCGTGCACATTGCGTCCCACACGCCTCAGCCGCAGGCACGCGAGCGGCCGCCCCACCGCCTTCCCCGACCGACAGACCTGCAGACGCTTAGCGTGTTCAAGACCTTCACGCGATAGTTCGCAGGAAGGGCAGCGCCTGCAAAGCAAGGGGGGGTTGCACGGGGACCCATCAGCGAAGGGGCCGCGCTGGCTGGGGCGGGGACACAAGCAACAGGCAATCCGCGGTGGGGCGCAAGCTGCTCGTGCTTGCCAACGGCCTCTGTGTGGTTCTGGTACTTCGCTCCGGTGCTTCCGGCCTCCGGCCCCAGCCAAGCCACGCCTGTACGGCAACGCACCGTCAGTGAGCCGTACGTTCGCGCCGTACAGCTCCATGTCGGACACGTTTATTCGCGAGTCCCAACAGCGGTTCCAGACGCTGGTGCGGACCAGGCTGGCCAGATAGATGGGCAGTGGGTCTAGAATGGTGGAGCCCTGGAATGGAGGTTGGGGCGAGGAGCGGGGGAAACGGGCAGTTGGAGCTGAGCGGGCGGGAGTACATGGCCTCACCCGGGGTCGGCGGGGGTGGAGGCCAGAGAGGCTGCATTGCTGCGCTGCCGGCCCACGTGTGTGCCCATCTGGCGACCTGCGCTGGTGAACAGCTTCTGCCCCCACCCTGGCGCCCAGGCGTTTCTCGTACCCACCCCGCCCCTCCGCCCAGCCCCTCCGCCCTCCGCCCAGCCCCTCCGCCCTCCGCCCAGCCCCTCCGCCCTCCGCCCAGCCCCTCCGCCCTCCGCCCCTCCGGCCTCCGCCCTCCGCATCCCTCTGCCCCTCCACCCCGCCCCGCCCCTCAGCCCCGCGCAGGCGCACCTGGGGGTCTGCAGTGCAGTTGGCGGGCACCTCCACCTGCTGCAGGAACTGCTCCGTGCCCGGGGGCGGCCGCGTCTGCGCCTTGAGATCGGCGATGGAGAAAGCGGCGTTGGGGCACGTGTCTGCAAGGCACGTGGGTACGGCAGGGAGATTGCAAGATAATCGTCAGACCCCTCGCCCCTGGGCCCCCACCCTCCGTGCTGAAAAAGCTTCTTTATCTCCGCCTAACAAGGCCCCGCCCCGCCCGCTTGCCCACCATGCCTACAGGCACGGTCTTCCAGGGTCAGGACCCAAGCTCTGTACCACGCGTCACCGTTTGCCCTCACGAAGCCTCCCCCCTTTGCCCTCACGAGGCCTTCCCCCTTTGCCCTCACGAGGCATCCCGCCTTTGCCCTTACGAGGGGTCCCCCCTTTGCCCCTGCTTCTCCGCCCCCACACCTCCTTCCTGCCCACCCACCTACGACCAGGTAAGAATCCTCGAGGATCAGGGCCGCGCCCACGGTGCCGTCAGCGCTTGATGCCAGGATGTCAAAGCCGGGAGCCCGTGCGAAGTTGAACTGTTGGGGCGGAGGGCCGGGGGACGGACCCGGGGCGGAGGTGTGGGCGGTCAGGGTCGTGGTGGCGATGCGGATGAGGGCGGACATGGGGGCGGACACGGTCGCGGCGATGCGGATGGGGGCATGCGGACATGCACGCGGTCGGATGCCAGGCAGCTGGCCCGTGTGTTGCATGAGATCTGGGAGAGGCGACTTGGGGTCCAGCTTTGCTCCTGCTTCGTTGTATACGCTCGTTCCTTTGGCCCAGTTGGGGAGCTCGGCCGCCCTATCCCGTGCTGGTACGAGAGGTATCCGTCTCCTCAGCCGAGTGCCCCCGTCCAGAGGCCAGGGCGCCCTGAAGGCCCCCCTAGCGCAGGTTTGCAGGGAACTGCTGCCTTGTCATAACTTCATCCATGGGATGAGGTTACGCGGGCGGGCACCGGCACCGGCACAACAAGGATGGGTTTGTAAAAAGTACGGCACGGCTGTGCCCGACGTGGTGAGCTGCGAGCCCAGCCCACCCGGCAGGTTGGTATCAGTTCTATCCGCAAGAACGTTCTGACGGATAGGACATTCAAAGCGTTGCCCGGGCGGAAAGATCCCCGTGCCTCCCACACGGTCTGGGTCCAGGACCAGCCCGGGAGACGGGGCCGTTGGGGACTGCTGAGGGTTCAGTGAAAGACTGCGTGTCACAATGTGCTGGCCGCCAAACAGAGGGGTAAGCAGCTTTAGCTACGGGCGCAATGGGGTCTGGGCGGGGCAGGTGTTCGCGCCCCGGGGTCGGAGGCGTTCTGTCCGCCAACGAGCATTTGGCCCACTCCTCGCCGCTGATGGTAGCAACAATGAGGGCAGGTCTTTGCATGTACGCTTCGACGCGGGTTAACCTGCAGTGAGCCCAGCGCCCCCCCTTCATGACAGGTTGACACCACCTGGGAAGACGGCTCACCTGACGCATTTTGTGAAGGTACAGGTGGCGGAAGCGGAGTACCACACCGTCTGCCATCACGACCTAAGATGGTGAGGGGGCGTAAAGCAAGATTGGGAGGCGCCGAAGCAGGGGCGGTGGCCAGTGGGGTGTGCCAAGGGTGTGCCTAAACACACGGAAGCAGCCACGGCACGGCCCGCAACGCGAGGACCGTCAAGCCGATATCCCTGCTCGTGAGACCCGCTTACCTTGTTCGTAGCCAGCGGGCTGTAGGCGTAGAGAAAAGGCCAGCTCTTCCCCAGCGCGTCGCTACCCGTCACGGTCAGATTGTTTCGCCGGGTGAACGGGACTCCGCCATTGTTTGGAAAGTCCCCGTCCGAGAGGCCAAGCATTGGCGCATAAACAAGGGCCACTGAGACCGAGTCGTCCAATATCGCAGCAGCAAGTTCACGCCCACTGAACACAGCTACCTCACGACCAGCAGCTATAGTTGCGCTTAGGCATATCAAGGCCGTAAACAGCCGCACGGGGCCGTAGGGTAACATTGCCTCGGGCAATGCTCTCAGCGGGCGCTAAAAGTTGTGTGAGGCACAGAATATCATTACAAGCCGTCCATGAACTTAGATCGACGTTTTGTGATCCTCGCCGCGCGCTGTCCACTCTCGCCTTAGGACTGTGACCTCAATTCGCTCGCGTAGTGGATAAGCGGCGCGGCCGTGTTGTCGAGCACGCTGGCTAGTGCTTTCGGTATGAATGCAGTATGCTGTGACCACGTCCCTCTTTCAGAATCTGGCCGTTGGGGCCGGGTTGCGCACCATGCCGGTTTCGGTACTGCGCCGCTGCGGCGCCGCAGAGCCGCGAAACACAGAAATGCGGACGGTCTGGATGTCGCACAGCAGCATGCCCGTGTCATTGACAGCTCCAGGGCTCGGGCGGGGTCGCCGCAGTTCGAAGTACGTCGGGTTTCGGGAGCACGATCCTTCGACAGTCTGGCGCGGGCTGGGTCGGGGGCCCTCCGAGGGGAGCCCGCGCCAGCCCGCGCCAGACTGTCGAAGGGTCGTGCTCACGAAACCCGACGTACTTCGAACTGCGGCGACCCCGCCCGAGCCCTGGAGCTGGGCTCCCCTCCAAGGGCCCCCGACCCGCGTAGACTGCACGCGACGATTCCCCGAGCATCCGCCGCCGAGACTCTTTGTGTAGCCGTGCCTTGACACACCGATACTGGATTCGGCATTCCCTCATATGCGCGCAAGGGCGCTACTGCTGACAGCGCGCAGGCTGCTGCCCTTTACCAGGCGTCATCACCTGCTCAGCCCGCTCTCAGCCCAGTCCTTGCACCGGTAGCTGCCGCACGCATCGCCAAGGCGCCAAGGACTGAGAGGCGGATATCGGGAAACCCGCCTGCCGCTTGTGACGTCTTCCGTTCCAGCCGGGGTACCAAGGCACCAGTCCCCCCTCAGCCGTTGGGTTTGAGCCTGCCCCCCGCATCCCCGCCATGCTCCTCAGTTCAAACATTTATAACTTCAGTTGCTTGACCTGCACACACACAAGGCCATCCCTGCGTGTCGCCCCAACGGCCATCTACTGGTTGCGGTAACAGGCCACCAGAGTCGTGACGCACCCACCCACCAACTGTGGTGCCCGCTCCCCACGCTGACAAGGCAGACGCCACGCCATGTCCCCACCCCAATCCCGGTGACCACTTATTGCCTAACCCGTTGCATTACCACTGGGGCGGGGCGGGGGGCGCCAGACCCGAATAGCTACCGGTACCCTTTGTCCCCACCGCGAACCAAGGGCCTGATCCCCTGCTGCCCCGGTCAATACCATGTCCCCACGCCCTCTCTCGCGCGCCCTCATGACGGCCATTGCAATGTCATGGGCATTGCCAGGGAGGCGAGACCAGCCGGAGGTCAACAGCGAGGCCCGCCAGCACGCAGCACGCACGCCAGGCCCGGTCGGGGTCCGCAGCATGCGCCGCCCACACGAGCCGCAGCAAGGCCGCGCCGGGGCCCTCAGCGGGCATCCGCCCCGGCCGTCCCGCTTCCCCCGCTGCAGGTGCCAGCGCCTCATCGGAACCCTGCTCTGCCGCGTGAGGCTTCCTCCGCGGATCTGGCTCCGGCATCCCGCCCCTAGGACCTCCTGCTTGCGTACGGGCTGTGTTGCGGGCGGTGCCTCCGCGTGGCCGGATGAGGAGGGCCAGGCGCAGCCGCCGTGCCAGCGCCTCCACCGTTGCTGGGCAGCAGAGGGCAGACGCCTGCTCCAGCGCTTCGTACGCGGGCAGCTCCCGCTGTGCCAGGGCCACCGCAGCGAAGCTTCCGCTGCCGCCACCGCGGCCGCTCCCGGCACTGGCGGAAGCTGGGCCCTGCCGGTTGTCCAAGCGTCCGCCGCTGCCATCGGATCGGGCCCCGCCGCCCGCCGAGGCCGCACCCCTAGCGTGCCGTACGCTGCCGTGCAAGCCGGCGACGTACCGTGCCATGTGTGCCTCCAGCGCCAGCTGACCCAACGCCGCCATGCATCCCGCCTGGTCCCCCGCCGCAGCCGCTGCGGGCCCTCCCCGGCCAGCTACCTCCTTGCCCTCATCCTCCGCGGCCATCAGCCCCACGTAGCCCTGGGCCGTCAGGCCTAGGCCAAAGACCTGGTCCACCACGCGAGCCGCTTCCAAGGGGTCGGCCGGGATGACCAGTCGGATGTGCTCCACAAGTTTCTGGACCTCCGCCGCTTGTGGCTCGTGCATAAAGGGCGGTGGCAGGGCGGTCAGGCCAGCCGCGCCGGCTTGCCGAGGCGCCGGCCCAGAGCCTGCGGCCGAGGGAGCTGGCGGCCCGGCTGCTGGCAGCTGAGGGCCTTTCCCTGCTGCAACCGCTTCAGCTTCATCTGCTGCCTCATCGCCAGACTCGGCGTCGGACATTGCGTGGGCCGTGAGGCCCTGCTGGTCAGCGCCTGCGTCCTCGCCGCGCTGCCAGGCCGCCTTGGGCCGAGTGATCGCGAGGATGAGGGCGGTCATGATCCAGCTGACTGCCAGCACTGCAGAGGAGAGCAGCACCAGCAGGGCCGCCCAGAGCACTATTGGAGGCACGCGGAGGACTGTGGCAAGGCGGGCGATGGGGCTCGCTAGCGCCGCTGGCAGCTGCCACGCCTCACGGAAGACCCCGCCGAGGCCAGCGCTACTCAGTCGCCGCCGCAGCGCCAGCAGCCGTCCTTCGCCACGGCCGCGAGCCATTTCGGGGTGACGAATCTACAGGTATGCCATGCAGTGAGCCAACGAGGGTGGGCCTACAGCGCCTCGCTAGATGGTGCAACTGTGTGAACCCTGTTGGCACAGTTTGAGCTCCTCGTCGTGGCTGTATACAGGTGCAGTGAAACAGGGCATGCCGGGCTGTCTGGGGCGTGCCGGGACAAAAAAGAAAAGGCCCGGTGCCATGAAGCGCGCGAATCCCAGCTGCACCGAGCTTGGGTGCTTGGCCCCTTTGCTGCACAGTCGCACACACTCCGGGCCGGGATGCTCACCACGCTTCACAGCTAGGACCGGCTCACCAGCGCGAAAGGCCAATTTCAAGTTTCTGCAGCTGTCCCAAGCTCGCTTTCGCCAGCGCTCGGGCCTCCAGTAGGAACTTGGACTTCCACTTTCATCCACACACGTACCCTGGTGTCTCAGCTACGCGAAGCGAGCGCGACGAAAGCTCGCCATGCAAACGCGGACCAGCAGGCGCTCAAGCGCCAAGCGGCGGAACTCCGATTTCGAGGAAGACCATGAGGTGAGGCACGGGCGGGCAACCGAGGGGCCGGGGCGTGGGCGACACGCGGAGCTGGGGTTACCGGGTGGGGGGCCCAAACACTTAAGCCGGACCCCAACGTAGTAGACGCTAAGGGCTGACTCTTTACCGAGGAGACGTATGCCGTACCAAGGGCTGATGCCCAGCAGGAAGGCGGATTGGGGTACCGCCTGGCACCTGGCGCCAGGGGCCACGGTGGGCGCAGCGAAGGCGCAAATCCTAGCCGCACCACCCACAACACCCCTTTCCGTCCTTCGCCCTCCCTTGTCCCTTCCCCAGGTCGACGCCAGTGGCTCGGACGACGCCGACGACGACCCGCCCCCCGCGCGCGGCCGTCGGGCCAGCGCCGCCGCTGCCGCCGCTAACCCCAGCGCCAACAAGCGCAAGCGCGGCGCGGCCGTGCGTCGACCCAACAAGCGCGCAAAGGATGACTCAAACGATGACGAGGAGGAGGAGGAGGGCACGGACGGCGGGAGCGAGGCGTCCGAGGGCGAGGAGGAGGAGGGGGACGACGAGCTGAGCCAGGACGGTGCTGGGGACGAGGAGGAGAGCGAGGATGGCGAAGAGGAGGAGGAGGAGGATGGGGGCAGGGGCCGGAGGACGCGCAGTGCGGCCGCGGCGGCTGCACCGCGCGGGCGGGGGCGCGGGCGGGGCCGCGGCGCGGCAACGGCGGCGGCGCCTGTGCGGGGGCGGGGAGGGGCCCGCGGCGGCACCAGGGCCGCGGCCGCGGCTGCGGCGGCTGCCAGTGACAGTGACGGCTCCGTGGAAGTGGAGTCGGACGGCGAGGAGGAGGCCGGGGTGAGGGGGGGGGAGGGGCGCGCAGTTGGATGTCCAAACGTCGGGGGCTTGCCACTGGCACCTGCCGCCTTGCCTGAGTTGTGCAAGCTCGGGATGCTTCAGAGCAACGGCTGAACCGTCTGTGTGACGGGCGTGGGGTCGGCCTTGGGAGCCTGAGGGCAGTGCTTGTCCCTGTCCCGCTCCGAAGCGTCACTCACTTCTCCCTCGCCCTTTGCGCTTCCACCCCACCAGGCCACCGGCCGGGGCGCCTCCGGCGCAGCCGCCCGGGGCGGCGCGGCCCGCGGGCGCGGGCGCGGCCGGGCCCGGGGCGGCCGCGGCGGGGCCGGCGCCACGCAGGGCCAGGGCGGGCCGACCCAGATCGACCCAGATGACCGGCCGGAGGGGGCCGCCGACGCGGATGCGGACTGGCTCGCGGGCGGGTTTGGTGGGGGCGGGGGCGCTGGGCACCGGTGGACGGCGGCGGATGCGGCGCACGCGGGGGCGCTCAAGTTCGATGCCGCGGAACTGGCGTGGATGCGGGCCCAGGTGCGTGGTTGCGTGGGTGGGTGGGTGCGTGGGCGTCTTGGCGTCCTGGGTGGGTGGTGCCCCGCTTAGGATTGATGCAGGGAAGCTACGGCGCCGGTGCGGAGGGCTTATGGTCAGGGGCCAGGACAGCCGGGGCCCTTTTATGCAACGGTCAGGGGCGGCTGGACTGACGGGGATGAGACCAAGGAAGAGAACGAGGGCCAAGCGCCTAAGCGGGGGTGGGGATGGAGACCAGGAGCAGGAACGAGGGTCGCGGTCCGGCGTGGGTGACATTGGTGGTGGTTGGGGGGGGCGGGCACGGCTGGCTGGACGTGCGTGGTCACCCGCAAGGCACGCTGCGGCCTGCAGCAACCCGCAACCCGCTTTGCCCCCTTGGCCCCCTTCCCTCCCCCTCTCTCTTCTCGCCCTAAAATGGGCCGAACGGTTGCCACCATCCTCCCCCGCAAACGACACAGGTCCGGCGCTACAAGGAGGAGTTCGAGGTGGCGAGGGAGAAGTGCGACGTGTGGGGGAGCCTGAACGTCACGGTGCGTGGAGGGCGGGGAGTTGTGGTGGGGGTGGAGTCGAAGCTCGGAAGGGGAGGCAAGCGCCTCAGCGGGGCAGCGGACAGCAGGATCTGGGTCTTTCCAACCGAGTTGTTTGCTGACCCTGCCAACCACCAACTGCCAACCGCAGGACCGGGACGACCTGGGGCGGGCGGCGGTTCGCTACATGCTGTATGCGAGCCGCGCCAAGCCGGGTCAGGCCGTGCCGCGCGCCAAACTGGCGGAGGCGGTCAAGGGGGCCATGGGCAAGCACAAGCTGTTCAAAAAGTGGGCCGGGGCCTGTTTGGGTTACCCGAGGGCGGGCGATATACCATGTCGTGCTCATAGAGTGGGTCGGGGAAGGGGGAAGGGGTCGAGGCGGGCGGCAGTGTGCAGACGGCCGGGGGCCTCGGGACCGGCCACAGGAGGGGCGAGCAAGGGGATGGAGCCGAGGTTCAGTAGGGGCCGCTGGCGGTACAGCAGGTTGCCAGTACAGCAGGTTGCCGGTACAGCAGGTTGCCATCGTAGCTGTCCGGCCGGGCAAAAGCTGACCGCGTGTGCTGCCCCGTGGCCCATGCCGTACAGGCTGACGTCGGTGTGGCTGCCGTACTCCCGGTACCTGGCCATCTCGAGGATGGGCCTCGAGATCGCCGACATCTCAGAGCGGCCCTGGGCGCCGCAGCGCAACGCAGCGGAAGGTACGGCAGTCGTACGGCAGGACGAGCGCTTACGGCAGGGAGTCGGGTAGCCGGGACCAGGGGCGGTGGGGCCCCGGCTGCGTCGCTGGTGCGAAGGGGCGATCGTTAGTGTCTTCTGGCAATAAGGGGACGGCAAGAGGGGGCGACACGAGCGACCCCGGCCTCTTTCATCCCCTGCCCTCCAGCCACATCGCCCTCCAGCCAATCCATTTCCCCTCCCTGCCCCTCCCTGCGCTCCCGTCTCACCCTCACCCTCACCCTCACTCTCCCTGCTGGATGCCCGTTCAGCCGGCGGCAGCAGCGCAGCGGCCGACGGCGCCGCCGCGGCGGCGGCGGCGGCAGGCGACGGCGAGGGCAGCGGCGTGGCCTCGGGGGCCTACTTCGTGCTCCGCTCGGTGCTGCCCACGGCGCTGAGGCGGGAGTTCGTGGGGGATGGAGACTCGGGGGCCGCATTGGCCCACGGCGGGCCGCTGAGCCAGGTGTGTGTTTTGGGGGGGGGGGGGCTGATGGGGTCAATGCGTGCTCTCAAAGCTCCTGCCCTGTGCCAAGGGGTCTCGATGGTGCCTAGGGGGGCCTGGTGTGGCACCCATGGCTTGGACCCCTCTGTCGTTGCGACCGCGGCACTGTGCAGCGCCATACGCGCGCTCCCTGGGCGGTGGCGCCAGACAGCGTCGCGCCTTCGCGGCCATCAGCAGTTGCTTGCCACGTCCATGCATGTCGCCGCCTCGGCCGCCCCACCCTGCCCCCTCGCCCCTCCCCCCTCAGGTGGACTTCATGGCTCTGACCACCCTCGCACTCGCGCTCATCCGCAGCAACGGGGGCAAGTCAGACGAGGGTGAGGGGGCGCCGGGCGGCCGGGGCGGGCTTGGGTGCTCCGCGTTTCGTGTCCGGGCGCTTCCTCCCCGGCCCTCGATGCCCCCCGAGTGCCCTGCAACTCCGCCGTGCTCTACAGCACGCACCGCACGCCCGGTGCGCACAAAGCATCCCCTCCGACAAGCCAGCGCGCGTCCTCTCGACTCCTCTGCCCCCTGCCACCACTTCATGCCCCTCGCACGCACGCACGCACAGGTACTCCCCCCTCCCGCCCTTTCCCAATCCCAACCCAACCCTTCCCAACCCAATCACGTCCCCTGCATGCGAAGACTCGCTGCGGCGGAACCTCTCGATGGTGGGCTTCCACCCAGATTCACCCTTGCATCCGGTGTACGGCGATCTGGACGAGCAGATCAAGAAGATGGTGGAGCAGCGCTACCTGTCGCTCGACAAGAAGGGCACCACGCGCACGGACGGTGGGTCGTGGGTCCGCGCTGTACGGTGGGCGCTTGCCGGGGCGCGTTTGGGAAACGCTGCTCCATTGGGCTTAGGGAAGCGGTGCAGGGACCCACCCGGGGTGGGTGTTGTGCGCTTGGATGTATCGCAGGGGCTACCAAGGGCGGGCCGACACTGGCGCTTGCGCCTCCCCTGCGCTCAGCTCGTGCCCCTTTCTGGCCATGCCCTATTCCACACACATACGGGTACCCCAACCACGGCCCGCTCCCCCTCATCAACATGGGCCCGGTTCCCACCCCCGTCGTGTGCGCAGCCGAGGGCCGCCCCATCGGCGAGTACCGCTGGGGCGACGCGGCGCACTCGGAGGTCGGGGAGGCGCGTCTGGACGCCGTGCTGGAGCGGGTGAGGGCGGGGGGGAAGTGGGGGGCCGGGTGATGGAGTGGCAGGGCAGCCAAGCGCGGGTGAAGCATGGTGCTATGGGCCAGAGATGGAGCGTTTAGGGCTGTTCGCGCAGTCTATCGCCGCGTCCCCGCAAGCCTCTCACAGGCTTCACGCGCCCCCAGCCCCCACGTGCGCACATGCCATCGACCGTCACGTGCCCCCGACCCTGCCCTCCTCTCCGCCCCGCCCCACCCCATCCACCCCACCCACCCTCCCCCTCCCCCAGTTCCACAAGCAGCTGGAGCAGCAGCGGCTGGAGGCCCTGGACGCACCCGTGGAGGGCGGGGCCGAGTAGGGGGCTGGAGGCCGTGGGGAGGGGGGGCGGGCGGTGCGGTGGAGGGGGGCCGAGCAGGGGGCTGGAGGCCCCTCGGAGGGCGCCGAGTAGGGGGCATGGAAGGTGCGGAGGGGGCTGAGTAGGGGGCTGGAGAGTGTGAGCGGTGGAACGAGAATGATAGCATGGGCGTCGGCGGAAGAGGCATGGGGAGTGCGGTAACGGGCGGTGCGACTCATGGGTTCTGGCGATGTGAGTCACGTAGGCAGGCCGGGGTACAGGCGCACCGCTGGGAGCAAGCCGGGGGATGCCCGACTTGATGGGGTGATTGCTTACCGCAGTAGAGGTAGGGGCAGCGGGGAGGAAGGGGGTGCAGGGAGGGGGCAGTGTCTTAGGGCTTGACGGGAATGCAGGATTGGCCCGAAGTGTCTTCTTGTTGAAGGCAGCAGACAGAGGTGTACAGCGGCTGTGGCTGCCGGAGGCTGCAGGAAGATGCCGAAGGCAACGAGGGCGAGAGCAAATGCAAGGGTTGCTTCATGCAGGGGTGCAGACTTGAGTTTTGGTGGTAACTCTGTCTTGCGCTTACGTGAGCAACTCTGGCCATAGCAAAGCGCGTGGTTGGGTCCGGCAGGTTCCGAGTCTAGGTTCACAGAGTGAGGTGAGGGTGCAGGCCTTCCCATCCCCACGTCTGCTACGCGGGGGCTATGCCCACCAACCCCACGTCTGCAGGCGTCATCCTTCCCCAGGCTGCAAAGCTCGCCTGCAGACCGGTCGTTTCAGCCTTCACCGTCTGCCGACCAAGGCCAAGAGGCCAGACAGAGAGCATTAGGCGATGTAGGCCTTAGGAGGGATGGGCGGGCTGCGTGGAACTGTGGAAGCTTTCATTTGGACACGTCCGGCGGAACTTTTTACATCATACTAGGACGCAATCAGACGATCCCAAACTCAGCTAGGATGCGAGTTGGGTACCCGTTGAAGCAGCACACATGCACAGAAGACGGCCGCGGGATGCCTTACGGAGAGGCGCCTCCACGCGGCTTATGGTGAGGTGCGGTCCCCTCATGCGCAGACCAGAATGGCAGGAGAGGTGGAGGGGGCGCGCGCACGTTCACGTTCAACCTACACACGACGTACACACAAACAGACATGCCGCCGGCGGGCAAAGCCGGCAGGCGTTCAGGCGAATCACACTCAATCTGCGTCGCAATCAGGTGTCGACGGTAATTCCCTCAGCAACAAAACCTTGGCCAGGTCATGCTCCCACAGCCACGGGGGCAACCAATGGCCCCCTTGGCTAGCCGAGGCGCCCAGGGCTAGGACCGTCATGCTTCCACTTTCGAACCCGAGCGGACCATTCGTCACAACGGCACCACAGTTGCGCGGCGCCAGCCACCGCCCGCTTTGATTCCGGAACCAAACTTCAACGGATGCGGTGGGCTCATAATAGGCACTGAAACGCGCAACGCAACTGGCAACGGCCGCCAAACCGTGCAACAGTCAAAGGCGTTCGTTCTAAGCCGCCACAAGGGGCATCCGCGCCAACATGACGCGGCGTGTGGGAACCGTGCAGCCCACGCTAGCACAGCCCGTCCACCGCGCCGCGTGCACCTTCAGTCTCACATACATTTCTTCACGCTTTAGTTCCGAGGAAAGCGCCGAGGAAAGCGCCTTCCGGGCGGGGACTGAGCCAAGAACCCACCAACTCGCCGCCCACGCTCACTAAGCTCACAGTCACCACATAATGAGATCTGCAGCCGGTAGCGGCGCGTCATCGCTCCGATCCGGCAAGCGGGAACGGGCCGGGCAGGCGGCCACAAGAATACTCGTTTGCGTGATACTATCCACACGCACAGCCGGCTCACAATTGCTGATGACCAAACGGCGCAAAACGAGGGAAGCGCAGGGCGGGGCGATTCCGCCCGCCTCCCGCCTAACGATACGCATGTCGGAGCATGCCCTCTGCTACTGGGTCCATGCCTGTCCATACATGCAGCCACGGCTCAATATTCAACGCCAAATCCTCACACGTTGGGCCTCTTGCGGGGGACGCTCCCGGGCCTGGCGCCGCAGGAGGACCCAGCGCCGCAGGCCGGCGGCAAACTCGCAATGCCCTCCACTCCACAGACCTCCTCTGACGCTCCCGGTATCGCCACGCAGCTAGGGTTAAACGAACAATTCTATCCGGGAACCGGGAATGGTTGACGATCCTCCAATTATGACGGGCCCCGGCGCTGATAGGCCCCTATACGCGCCGACTAACGGTAGTAGCAGCAGACCCCAGGCGGCCTCTCAAGTCTCAACCCAAGCTCTCCAGGGCTCTCCTCGGCTTGCATCCGCTCCCTCTCCTCTGTAACTCTCAAGGAGTGCTCTCAAGGAGTATTGCTCGTTTCCCTCTTGTCTCCCATGCCTTGGTCCCCTGATGCTTCTTCATTAACCCTCAATGTGCCGGCCCTGGCCAGGCTCTGCTGCTCGCATCTCAAAACCACAGCTTGGTAAACTTCCTCGCCACATACACGCGTCAAAGCACACACGACGCACAGTGTAACAGCCGGCTGCAACGATGCATACCAACCACCATCCATACCCGATCCGTTGAGATCAGATCTTCAGGCACCTTTAACTTGTCAGTCATAGCATGATCCTTTCTTCCAAGATCTGCCCAGTGCCCCAATGCCGACCAGCCTGCAACACGCGCAAGTGATGCAAGCGCCGAAACAGCACCCACCCATACGGCCACAAGGCGGGCGGGTGGTCAACGCCGGTCAAGGCTTCCGGTCAACGCGGTCAACGGTCCACGAGGTAGGCCATGGGCTCGCCCTGGCCCATTCCGCGGCACATGTCGCCGTACAGCGCGGAGGGGAAGCAGGGCTGCTGCAGGTACGCCACGTAGGCGCCGCCTTGTGACGTCATCAGCGATGACGTCAGCTGCTGAGCTCCGTAACCCGCCGCCGGCTCCACGCAGTAAAAGGAGCAGGCGTCAGTATCCGGCGCCTGCGCAGGAACGCAAGGGAGGGGCAGGGAGGGCGCATCAGAGATGAGCGCTACAGCCAACAACGTTGATCCCCCGGCTGCCGCATGCATGAGCTGCTGTCGGTACCGCAAACGCCTCTCCCAGCTCCCAAGGTCTCCACTCAACGCGAGGCGGTCTCACCTGGGGAGTGCACCACGCGAAGTCGCTGACGGAGCGAATGGGCGCGCTCGAGGTCGCCTGCGCCTGCGCCGAGACCATGGCGGACGTTTGCCGCTCGGACGCAGCCGGGGCCGGTCCGCTGTTGTCGCCACTCGCCCAGCGGTTGCACATCGCCTGCGAGCCATGACGGACGAAACAACGGGGCTCAGTGGCTTGCCCCGGAGCGCCCCCAGCCTGCACCCGCACGACACGAATACTCTGCCCATGCAGCCGCCCGCTTCAAGCTTCACACCACAACCCGGTCATGGCATTATCGCGCGCTCACCTCCTGCTGTTGCGTGAAGGCCTGCCCCTGGAGCTTAGCCACCACCGCAGCGGGGCCGGCCAGACACGCCGCCGGAGTGTACAGCGCCGCCCACGTGGCTCCAATGCCCGAGGCGCCGCTGCCCAGACTGGACGAGCCGTTGGCCAGGCCCGACACGCCGCTGCCGAGCCCATCCGCGGCCTGGGCCTGGGCCTGGGCTTGCGCCTGGGCCTGAGCCTGGGCCTGCGCGTGTGCCTGGGCTTGCGCCAGGGCTTGGGCTTGCGCCTGGGCTTGGGCTTGTGCCTGGGCCTGGGCTAGCGCCTGAGCTTGGGCCTGGGCTTGGGCCTGGACAGCCTGCGCGTGTGCCGCCGCCGCCGCCGCCTGCGCGGCCTGCGCCGCTGCCTGCTGCTGCGCCGTCACGGCCTGCTGCTGCTGTACGGCAAGCTGGATCTGCTGGTGCAGCGCTGACGTGTCGGCGGCCCAGTCAGACAGCACGTCCGACGCGGACGGCAGCTCGGTGGTCTCGAGCGTCTCCACAATCATCTCCCACTCGAGTCGCTCCTCCTCGTTTGCGTCGGTCTCAGCCTGGCTCTGCTGTGTTGGCGCCTGCGCAAACAGCACCTGCTGCTGCGCCGGCTGCTGCAGCTGCAGGTGGCCTAGGTCCAAGTACAGCTGCGCCTGTTGTACGGCAGCTTGCTGCGCCGCCAGGCTGGCACTGCCGTACGCGTCCGCGCCGACGGAGGCGTCGCCGGGCTGCTGCTGCGCCTGCTGTGGCACCTGCTGGGCGGCATAGGCGCCCGCGCCCGCTGTGCTGCCCGTGCACTGCTGCAGGTCATAGTAGTAGTACTGCATCTGTGACGCCGAGCTGCACGTGGCTGCCGTACCGCACGGCGCCGACCCGCAGGCCCCCGCCGCGACCGACGCGGCGGCGCTCCCGTAGTCGGCGGAGCTGAGGCGACCCAGGCTGATCGCGGCCGGCGCGGCCGCGGTGGGGAAGCACGAGGCGGGGAAAGAGGGGGAGGGCTGCTCGGGGGACTCGGAAGCGCAGGCGGAGGCGGAGGCGGCCGCGCTGACCATACGGCTGTGGAAGGGCGCCTGCATTGACATGGACCGCATGGGCGCGAAGCGCTGCCGCTTGGCCGGCGGCAGCACGCAGGGCGCTGCGGCGGCGGCCGAGAGCGGCTGTGATGCCGAGTGGGAGAGCGAGGCGGTGGGGGAGTGGCCGGAGCCGGGCGCCGAGGGGCAGGCGGAGGCGCAGGCGGCGGAGGCGGAGGCGGTGGCGGGGGAGTTGCCGTCGAGGCTGGGGCCGTGCTGCAGCCAGTGGTTGCTGCCGGCGGCCTGCATCAGCTGCGAGGCGCAGCTGGCGGCGCCAATCTCCTCCTGCTCCTGTTTAAGCTGCTCCAGCTTCATCTGCTGCTGCTGTTGTTGCTGCTGCATGTGTTGGTGGTCGAGGTTGGCCTGTTGCTGTAGCCGCAGCAGCTCGTGTTGAGACATGGAGAGGGAGGCGTTGGCGGCGCCGATGGCGCCGCCGGCGGACGAGCGCGCGAGCGGTGACATGCACAGCGCGGGGGGCCCGGAGGCGGTGCGGCGAACGCCCTCGACGTGCGCGGGGGCCACGGCGCAGACCTCGTAGCCCGATGGCGAGGCCTCCTCCGAGATCTGCCGCGTCGGCAGCAACGCCGCGCCGCCGCAGGAAACGGCGGCGGCGGCCGCCTGCTGCGCTGACGTCAGCGTCGCCTGGCGGCGGAACGAGGCCTGCCGCAGGGGCACCTTGGTGCAGCGGCGGCGCGGCGGCGAGTCCTCGTCGTCGGTGCTGTCGCTCATCTCCGCCTCCGCCTCGGCCTCGGCCTCGGCTTCCATCTCGCGCTCCTGGGGGGGACGCACACGGGGCGAGCGACACGGCACGCTCAGTCGAGGGGCCGACACCTCCCACAGCATGCTGCGCGGGCGAAGGCCCAGTGCGTGTCCGTCCCGGCAGCAACTGCTGCGCATGGGTTCCCACACGTGCGCAACCCCCCTTCCTCCAGCCCCGTCCCCGTCCCCTCCCCAAGCACCGGAGCTCCCAACCCCTGCCCGCCCGTCCCGCTCCCACCTGCTCCTCCTCCTCCGAGGCGGTGCACATGGCCGCGTGCGAGGGCAGCGCCAGGGCCGACTCGTCCAGACCCGACGAGTACTCTGCGGCCTCGCGCGCGGCCTCGGGGTCCGCCAGCACGCCCTCCAGGTCGCCATAGGCGTCCATGAAGCTGCAGATCGAAAGGAGAGGAGCGGCAGGTGGTGGCAAGTTTGGGAGTGGGTGTGAGTAGGAGCATGAGCGGGAGTGGGAGCGTGGGGATCGGTAAGGGGTGACGGGAGGCGGGGGCCGCGCGGGTTGCCGCTGCGAGGTGCTGCCTCACCGGTTGATGAGGGTGCCGCCCGTGTGCTTGCGCTTCAGCGTCGAGTTCCACCGGTTCTTGACTGAGGGTCGCGAAGGCGGGGCGGGTGAGGGGCAGCGCGGGGGTCAGGCGGAGTTTTGAGTGATCGACTCCCAGGGCGGTCGGGCCCCGGGCGGGCGCTCTCCCACCGACTCCCAGCAACGGGGGCTCCAGTGGGGGGTTTCCTCAGGTCTGGTCCCGAAACTCAGTTGGCAACGCCAGGGTCTGTTTCCGTCTCCGCGGAGTGCTCACCTGCGTTGTCCGTCCTGCCCGGCAGCAGCTTGGCAATGACGGACCACTTGTTTCCGTACTTCTCGTGTGACTGCGGGACACGTCGGTGGCAATTAGTGGCGGTCAGCTACTGCTGATGTGATGGGGGTGCAAATACGCTTGTCGACTTGGAGTCAGTGCGGGACGGGAGTGCAGTCTAGCTGTGCAGCGGCCCGGCGGCTCACCCGCACTATGACTGCGTCTTCGAAGTCGCTGAACGCGCCCTTCTTGACCGATGGGCTCAGGTGATTCCACCACCTACAAGAGAAGACGTCAACACGTCAGGGGCACTGCGGGGCGGCGTGGGTTTCGCTGCACCTGTAGGCATTGCCCGCTCCGGAAATAAAACTTGCCTCAGCCGACACGATTTGCCAGAGCGACCGTGAATAGATTCAGCGATCGTGCTCCATTTCTGAGCACCGCAGGTGACTACGAGCTCGGTGAGGAGCTTGTCCTCCTGCGGGAAGGCCAGCAGGGCGCCACTCAATGTGCGGAGGGCAGGCTGAAAGCAATACCCCCAGGACGTGCTGTATGACCCTATAGTCGCCCTGGGGCGCTGGGAGACGTCAGCTCAGCTCGGCGCGGCGCGGCGAGGCCCACATTGGTCTGGGCAGAATCGCAGAATTGCAGCAAAGCCCTGGAGCCCGATTCGACGCTCCGGAGCACCGTGAGCAACGCACCTCCGGCGTCCAAGGCCCACGCTTCTCGCCGTGAGCGTCAAGGTCGTCGTCTCGAAAAGATGAGTTCCTTTTTGCCGTGTGCCGGGCCCGGCGTCCGCCGTCTGCTGCCTTGCGGCCTGTCATTCTCCTAGTGAGCCAATGCGCGAGAGATGAAGCTCCTTGCGGGTGGTCGTGGGTCTACCGCAGCGTTTACAGCGTCCTTGCTTGACAATTGCGGGCGGCTAAGTCTTCGAGGTTGAAGCACTTTGTCAAGTTGAGCGTATGGGGCAGGCAAGAGGGGGGGCTCCTTCCGTGGCGTGTCTCTGCGTGTCGTGGACCGGGCTGGCTATCCGCTGCGCGCCGAGTTGTGTGAGCTGAGTGGCAATCCGCAAGATGCTCGTCCAACTCGAGGGACGAGAAAGACAGCCGGGACTGTGCCGTACTCTCGCCAGCGGCTCTGGTTGTCGCTCGGACGCCCCGAGCTCACATCCCTGCACACCGCCCCGGCCGTCGCCCCGATGCCCCCTTTAGCCCCCGACAGCACAGCCCCCGCCGCGGTGCGGGCACACGCAGCAAGCAGCACATGCGCGGGTGGCAGCCCCGACTGCCGCTGTGCTAGGCCTGGCTTAAAGAATTATGATAGAGCTGTGTGTGGGTGCACTCGGAAGTGCGCGGCGGGCACCAGGGGCGCATGCTTGCTGGCATCGCGTTCGTGCGACTTCGCAAACCAAGGCCGGGGGCCTCACGCCAGGGGCCAAGCGACTCCAGTACGCCTGGGCTATCAGACAGGATCGCGTCTGGCCGACCTCCCGGTTTCGCGTCGGGTCCGGTATGGCGAGTACATTTCGGCTGTCTCGGCTGGCACCGAAGCTGGACCGGCGACTGCCGACGCGCAGCGCTCGCGGGACTGCACATGACAGCTGCAGTATCGCGAAGCTAGCAGCGGCGTTACGGGGCGTCTCGGGAGGCCTATGGGCCGGTGCCGGGCCCCGTCAGGCTGACGGCGCTGGAGGCGCTGGCACGTTCCGGCGGCGGACCTGGCGGCCAGGACGGTCCTGGCGGCGAGTTCTGCAGGCGTGTCCTGGGAGCGGTCGCCCGCCACCCCAGACGGAGCCCTCCGAAGCATGCCGACGCTGACACTGGGGGGAAAGGGGCACGGCTTGCTGCAGGCTACTGGCGCCGTTGCGACGGCGTGCGGGGTTGCGGTCAGAGCACTTACGTTGGCGTGACCCCTTGGCAGGCGACGCTATACGTTTCATTAGAAGGGGCAGATCCCCCGCAACCTTTGACCTCTGGCACCGCTCTGCTTCTGCTTAGAATTGCCACAGTGCCGTCGTTGCTGGATAGACTCGATTTCAGCGTCGCACAGGGCGTCGCAGCTACGGCACGCCCTCTGGCGGCGCTTCCGGTTCCCTGGGGCCCCCCCGGAGACGGCAATGGAGGTCAATGCAACGTGCAGCTAGCCGGGTCTGGCCCACCAGCCCGATGGGACAAGGTAAGCTACGACTTGATTAGTCCCACCCAGGAGACGGCGACGGGGGTCGGGGGTGACGGAGGTGGCCCCAGCGGAGCCGCCACACCTTTCGTCCGTCACAACAGGTCTGTGTACGTGTGGTAGCCCAGGGGGGGGGTAGGTCCTCGTCAGACATTCATCATGCCTCATTTGAACAGAGCTTGCCTCCCGCTACCTGCTCAGCCCAGCGCCGCCGTACCCTCCTGGCAGGGGCTACGGCATCGGCGTGCTCTTCTCCTAGTGCCGCTGCATCATTCCACTCCACCCTCCACAGGCCTTGGCCACTGGGCGTGCAGAGGCGCAGAGCTAGCGCATTGATGGGCCTATGGGGCGGTTGGCTCCGATATCGTGGCTGCTAGCTGCCGCGAGGTGGCTGCCCCCCTTTGTGCCCCTGTGGTGCCCCAATCCTGCCGGATCGCCATCGCCACCAGTGGCTGGCCTTGGCGACGCCAGGGCTGGGGGTGCGAAGACATGAACGAATCCACAAGACATCGTCGCTTCCTGCCACCCCGTCTCTGTGATCGTTGCCCTCCCCCCATCTGGCCCAGAGCCCCAGACGGCCAGACCCTATCACCGGCTCAGCTCTCTATCAAGCCCCCGAGTCCAATCCGTGCCCGTCTCCCATCGGCCGGCCCAGCAATAGCATCTGCAAGACTGCAACGCCGTTGCACTGAAGCTCTGCAGAACGGTACCGGTACAGAGACGGCTGCAGGAAGCGGGAAAGCCGCGGGCTTTCTCTCCAGAACATTTACAGGATAACGGGACGTTCTTCTCTTCCTCTTTTTGGGCTGAGCCCCCGGCGCGTAGCGCCTGGGCCAAGGGAGGTGCCCAGCCCAACATACAGTACAAGCAACTTGTTGTGGGCTTGTGGCAAAGGCAGCCACCCGTGCAGACCACATCGTCAGGTCTTTGGCAGCGGCAGAGCGCGGCTGAGCACCGAGAACGAGCCACACGCCCCCACTACGTCACGCTCCCTAAACCACACCAACACTGTCATCCCCCAGGGTCCGGCACTTGAACGCATTCCTCATCTCGCATCACGGTCCCTCGACACCAACCTCCGCAAACACCTGTGCCGCCAGGGGCATTCAACACCTCATGCGACGCCGGTGGCGCCTTATTCTTGTGGCCGTATAGGAGCACAAGCATTGAACACGCACCCTGCCATACTACCGGTAGTCAGCACGCAGACCGCTCTGGCGCGCACCCTATCGTAAACAGTACGGCTCCTAGCCTCGACCACGTGTGGGCTTCTGGACGACCTCGGCGTGCTTTCCAAACTCGTCACCTCCTGTAACGCCGAGGCGCTGCGACCGTTTGCAGTCACCTACCATCTAGAACATGCCATGTCCTACACAATGCACGCATGTGACCAAAGCCGCCGTGTAACGTACTCATGTTCGGGCTCGAGCGCCAATTGAGCCTAGTCTTCCACACTCCTTGAGCACACGGGCACTGCATCGCCTCGTGTCATGGGAGAAGACACATGTACAGATGTACGCTGCGAACGTGCCCCCACCCACCAAACGTCACAACGAAAGTTACTACCAATCAGTTCCTGCGGTGACCTACGCATCCCACTATCGCGTATCGTGTCACCGTAAGGTACCTGGACCATGGACATAAGCCGGGCTACCCCCCCGAGCCATCACCTGGCAACCCGCCCAAGCCAAGGCACCCACCCAGCAGCACACCACGCATCAAATAACCAGCTCTGCCACCCTCACCCACGTCGCCGAAGCCATGCATTTGCAATCCTCCCCCCCGGTCCTTAAGTGCCACAGCGCTGCCCCTCAACCCCCCAGCGCCCGCCGCCGTGGGCCAGCCCCGCCGAGCGCAAGGCCTGCCGAACCGCGGCGCGCTCAGCCCTGCAGCTCCTCCGCAAAGTCCAGGAAGTGGACGCCGCCCGCAGCGTCCCCGACCACCACAATGTCCGTCGCCGGGTTGCCTGCAGAGCGGGGCAGGGAGCAGCGCAGGCATAAGCACGTGACGAGGCAGGCGCGGCACGCGGGGAGGGCCAGCGCAGACAACCCACACGCCCGCCACGGGAGACGCCCGCAAAGCCGGCGGCCGCGATGGCGGCGCCTGTCCAACTACCCTACCCTACCACGCATCTTCACAAGCCACAAACCACAACCCCCCCCCCCCCCAACTCCATCTAGTCCACATTCAGCCCCTGCTCCCGTGTGCCACCCTAGCGCCCTGGCCCCCGCACCTGCAACCGTGGCGGCCATGATGGCCGCATCCGCCAGAACTACCACGCACACCAGACCGGGCACAACCTTCAAAACCGCCCACCCAGCCCCTGGCCCCCGCACCTGCAAAGGTGGCGGCCGTGATGGCCGCATCCGCCATGAAGAAGGCCTGCTGCCGCCCGTCCGAGCCGCGCCAGAGCCGGGCGGTGCAGTCGCTGGAGCCCGTGAGCAGGAACTTGGAGTCGGGGGACCAGACCATGACCACCAGCGCCGCCTTGTGCTCGTCCAGGGGCGGCAGGCAGCCGCGCCCCACCAGGTCCCACACCACCTGTGCGAACGGAGCAGGGAGGAGGGCGGGCGGGTGGGAGGGGGAGGGTTTGCTGCTGAGCGGGAGGGGGAGGGAGGACGGAAGGCCGCGCCCAGACGGAGGCCCTCCTCGCCTGCCGAGCTTGGCAGTTCCGTACCCGAAGTCCTCGAACCCGTGTGCCCGACCCTGCCCCTGCTCGCAGCGGCCCTGCAACACCCTTCCCCGCCCCGCCCACCATGCTGTGGTCCTCGAGCCCCACCCTGCTTCCCTTACAGCTGGGCAGTTAGCCTGCCCCAACACCTGAGCCAACCTCCCGCCCTCCGTGCCTCACCCTCCCTGCACCCCGTCTGATGGGTGGGTGGGTGGGCGAGATCGCGTCCCCTTCCAGCTCTACCCTCACCCGCTGCCCAGCATGCCCTCCAGCACGGGTAGAGTGTCGCCCGACCCCCCTTCCCTGCCCCAGCCCCTCTGCCCGGCCCCGCTCACCACGCTGTGGTCCTCCAGCCCCACGGCCATGCGGTGCCCATCGGGGCTGAAGCTGACCATGCAGGGCGGCTGCGGGTGGTCGAGCACGGCCACGGCGGTGCCGGAGGAGAGCCGCGTCACGCGCACCGTCCTGTCGTACGCCGCGGTAGCCAGAAGGCTCTCGTCCTTAGTCATGGCCGCCGCCACCAGCCCGTCCGTGTGGCCCTCCACCACGAACCGCGTGGAGGCTGGGTAGGGTGGGGAGGGTGGGGGCGAGAGGAGAGATCAGGCAGGGGGCAGGGAGCACAGGGGAGGGGCGCGCAGCATCGCATCTTGGGGGGCGGGTGGCGAGGGGCGTGAGGCGG
The DNA here is from genome assembly GCA_016858145.1 of Edaphochlamys debaryana. Taxonomy (NCBI): domain Eukaryota; kingdom Viridiplantae; phylum Chlorophyta; class Chlorophyceae; order Chlamydomonadales; genus Edaphochlamys; species Edaphochlamys debaryana. Next base: position 166,383 of record JAEHOE010000079.1, read on the forward strand.
AGGCGCAGTGACTGGCGCAAGGGAGAGCCCCGCCCAAGCTTCTAGGGCCTTGGCGCCGCACCGCCTGTTCTCATCAGGCCGAGACTGCCAGCACGCAGGTCCCACAAGTCCCAGTTCCTCCTCACCAGTCGCCACGTCCCACACGCGCGCCGTGTTGTCTTTGGCGTACGTTACGGCCATGGAAGCGTCACGGGACAGGAGCACGCCGTTGACTCCGCCGCTGTGGGGGGCATAAAGGGCGTGTTGAGGCGCGTTCACAGGGGCAAGTCAGGGCCAGGTTGCCAGGAAACACAGCCCTCAACACACGGGAGTCTACAGGCTCCCCGGCGGTTCTGGATCCTGCCCCTGGGCGTGTTGTGGCTGCCACGGCGTCGAAACAGGCCCCTAGCCTTGATGTCGAACCCCCTCCCGGGTCTCGGCCCAGCCCCGCTCGCACCTGTGCGTGCGCGACGCGTCCCGCTCGCCGCGCTTGATCAGCTGCGCCGTACACTTGCCGCTCTCGACGTCCCAGACCGACACCGTCGAGTCGAACAGCAGTACGGCAGCCATACGGCAGTGGGCGTCGAACGCCATGGCCTTCACGCGGCTGCCCTGCTGAGCTGGCATCGAGGCGCGCAGCGGGTCGGACGCCACGCTGGCACACATCTCCAGCATGGACTTCACGTGACTAATCATGCCGTGATGGCCGAGCACGTGAGCCAGATGCGGCTGTACGGCGGCGGGCGGCGTGCCCGCCCGACTGGTGGAGACCAGCGGGCTGTGGATCGCGCCTGGCGGCACGCGGGGCGGTTCCGGCGATGGCACGGGCCCGGCGGGTACGACCGGGGCCGAGGACTGGGCGGTTGCCGTACCGGATTCGGCGTTGGAACCAGATCCAGGGACGTTGAGGCCCTCGAGGAGGGCCATGGGATCCTCGTCATGGCTGGGCCGTGTCGTAACGTTTCGGAGCTTGGATGCGCCGGGTGTGCCGCCGCCGCCGACCCCGAGCGACGCATGCAGCGCAGAAGCCTCTGAGTCATGGTCGTGTGCGTGGCCCGCGGTGCTCGCGTGCGGGGAGGGGTTGGTGTGGCCGGACTGCGATCCGGGCGGGAAGGACGGCGGGTGGCGGAGGTTGGGTGCAGGGAGGCGGGGCTGTCAGCATGGGTGAGGGTAGTGCGAGCCGTTGTAAGCGCCGGTACAAGCTAGGAGAGTGTGCTGTCCGACGGATATTGCAGGTGCACATGGGTTGGGTTGAGGGAGGTGGCCGAGGAGGGTGATGATGACGCTTGGGGATCCCCTTTCTGCTGCGAGGTGTGCCTTCACAAGTACGGGGCCCGGCGCCCGGCCCCACCTGATTGGCGGTGGACAGCGTGTGAAGCACCATGTCCCTCCTCTCGATGGAGCGCCGCCGCGCCACCGCATTCGCCACGGCGTTGAAGTCCCCCCAGTTCCAGCGGCAGATCTGTACGGCAGATCGTAAACCGTACGGCAGACGAGTCCAAACTTTCAGCAGCTCCTCCTCCTTCGGCGGTCAGTCCGCCGCCGTCAAGCCCCCACGACGATGCCTGCGTCTCGCCTGCCCTCTACGGCTCTACCCCCACCCCCCCAAGGCCCCTACCACCCTCACGCTCCAAACACGCCCCACCTGCCGGTCCCCGCTGCCAGTCAGAACGTAGGCGCCGTCCGCCGACACGGCCATGTAGCGCACTCCCACCGCGTGCGCGTCCATGCGCTTGAGGCAGATGCCCTGGTGGAGTGGGGAGGGCGGGGGGTTGGGATGGGGAGCCCGCGTTTAGCTCGCATGACGTAAGGCTGAGGTCCGCGTGTGACGATAGCGTCCATGCGCTCGAGGCAGATGCCCTGACGGGCGGAGATACGGGGTGGATTGTGGGGTCAGGTCAGGAGGGCCACCAGGCTGACCGCAGTCGGCTCCGTAGCCCGGGTTGCGGTCCATCATGGGGTGGCATGGCCTTGGGCTGAGAGGGCCTGAGCATGCCAACTCCGTAGCTCCGTAGTCCGTTAACCCTAAACCCTGAACCCTCCGTAGCCCCATCCATCGTCGAGAGGCCTCAGGGCGGTGATGAGCATCGGGAGCTCCCTGGTCCCCACGCACGGAGATGACACATGGCAGAGCAGTGCCTCTCCCCTGAATCCTTCACCCGCCCCGGCCCCCTCCCCCTCCCCCTTCACCCGCCCCGTCCCCGTCCCCCTCCCCCTTGCCCACCCCAGGCCCAGGCCCCACCTCGGGTGGGTCCCACAGGAACACGCGTCCGTCCTCCCCCGCCGACACCACCAGCTGCCCGTCCGGCAGCGAGTGCAGCGCCGTCACCTTGTTGCCGCCGTGCGTGGGCGGCGGCGCCGACTCCTCACGCACCGCCGCCAGGTCCCACACGCGCGCCGTGCCGTCCTCGCCTGGCGTTGGCGTGGGAGGGAGGGGGCGTTATCGCATTTACCGCACCGCACGCACCGCACACCACATGGCTGACTAACCCACTCGGGGCACCATTCAGACAACCCTCAACCCAACTCGGTCTGCCTTTCCCCCAGCCCGCGGGCCCCTTTGCCTTCTCCACCATCCCCTGCAGCCTCGCGCTGCCTTCCCTTGCTAACCGTCCAAGCCCCCGCCACGTGACCCCTCCCACCTGCCCGCCCCCCCAACCCCCCGCCCCCACCTGCCGTGACCGCGAACCGCCCCCGCTGCGTGAGCGCCACGCAGCACACCTCCCCCGTGTGCCCCTCCAGGTGCGCCTCCCGCCTGCCACTGGCCATGTCCCAGATGCAGCAGGAGCCGTCGCCTGGGGGGGGGGCGTGGGGGGGGGGGTTGGTTGCTGAGCGGGAACGCGCTGACGCCAGGGAATCCGGGGCGTGGGGCGTGGGGGGGGGAGGTTAGGGCCATGTGAGGGTGTCAATGACCCAGACGGACAAAAGCCGTTGCCATGCAACGGTGAAGGCGAGCTGGCCTACGAGTGCATGTTGTGGCCTCTGGTGTCCGCCCCGAACTGCTCCAGGCCCTCACCCGACACGGTGATTGCCTTGGTGCCGTCACGAGTGACGGCGCCGTCAGTCACGTGCGCCGTGTGGCCCTCCAGCACCTGACAGGGGAGGGGGGGGCAGGGAAGGGGGCAGGGAGAGGGGGCGGGGATTCTTCAAGCCGGGCGGGTGGAGCGGCACGTGTGCGCGGGCACAAGCAACGTGTGGGTACCGGTGCAGCGGCAATAGCAACCCGCCCGCCAGGACGACCGGGCCCTCCACGCGGCCAGCGCTCCTGGCTCCGGCCCCCCCACCCCATGTCCTCACCAGCTTGCACTCCCCCGTCTCGCAGTCCCACACGCGCGCCGTCTTGTCGTCGGAGCAGGTGACCGCGAAGGAGCCGCCCCAGTCCACGGTGACGCGGTTGAGGCGGCCCTCGTGGCCCGACAGGACCAGGATGCAGCGCCCCTTGGCGGCCTCCCAGATGCGGGCGGTGCCGTCCTGGGAGGGGGGGGGAGGGCACAGGTTGAGGGGGGGGAGGAGAGGAGGGGGTTAGAGGTAGGGGTGTGGGGGCGTTTGTAGCTGTGCGGGGGCGTAGGGGCAGTAGGGGGCCGCCTCCCAAATGCGGGCGGTGCCGTCCTTAGGGCGAGGGAAGAAGGGAAGGGGTTGGGAAGAGGACTCGGAAGAGGGATGGAAGGAAGAGTTAGGCATCGATCCCTGCACTCTCCTCACCTCAACCTGACCCTGCCGCCTCTCACGTCCCACCCCTGCGCCCTCCCCACCCCCCTCCTCTTTCCACCCAACCCCAAACACACATCCGCCCCCTCCCTTGCGACGCCGTGACCCACGCCGCCCAGGCAGCCCCTCGGCCTTCCCCTCCTCCTCTCCCCCTTCCCCCTCCCCCTCTCCCCCTCCCTCCCACCCCCCACCCAGCCGCCCCGCCCGCTCACGTGCGACGCCGTGACCACCCGGTGCGTGGTGCCCACGAAGGCGCACGACACCACCCAGCCGCCGTGCCCCTCCAGCACCCGCAGCTGCTCGCCGTCCTCGTCCAGGTCCCAGACGCGGCCGGAGAAGTCGTCGGAGGCGGTCACCTGGGGGCGGGGTGTGTGCGGGGCAAGTGCAGCGAGGGCGGTACGGAGGTCGGTGCTCACGTGGCTGCGCTGCACGCAGATCGCTGCCTTGCTGTTGCGGCGGCCTCTGTCCGGTGCAGCCGCGGTAGCGCGGCCGTGGCTGCGTTGCGTGCGGCCCAGGCCCCCGCCCCGTCCTTGGTCCTGCACCCAAGCCTCTACCCCCCCGTGCCCCCCGCGCCGCCCCCTCACCGCCAGGGTGCCGTCTGCGCAGATGGCCACGTCCAGCACAGCCCCCACCATACCTGCGTTGGGTTGAGAGTTCAGAGTGCAGGGTCAGGAAGGGGAACAGGGGAGCGAGTCCGGTGGGACCAGTGCGTCCTGCACGGCGCTCTACAGGTCCTTGAGCACTTCCTCGCCCCCCATTGGCTCCACGCACCGCCCATCTGGCCCCGTCCCCAAGCGCCCTCTTGAGCACCAGTGCCCTCACACGCCAACCCGTCCCCCTGCACCCCGCTGCCAGTGGTCCCGCGCGCACCCAGGCACCCACCCGGCTGGCCGCATCCCCCGGCATCTCCTTCAGTACGTCGATCCCACGCTCCCGCGTCACCCTGCACCCCCCTCCCCGCCGTTCCGTCCCGGCCCGTCCCATCCCGCGCCTGCCCCCACCCACCCGTCGCGCTGCCGTGCCCCCTCAGCACCGCCTCGCAGCTGCCGTCCGCCAGGCTCCACACGCGCCCCGTGCCGTCGTCCGCGGCGGTGACGCAGCGGATGCCCTGCTTGTCGATGGCAAGCGCGTTCACCCTGCGGGGGGGAGGGGGGCCTTATCGCTAGACGGGTTGGAGAGCGGGAGGAGGGCAGGGAGGGGTAAAACGTAGCAAGGGGTGCGGGGTGGTGCGGGGTGGTGCGGGGTGGTGCGGGGTGTTTGTTGCTGAGGGGCTGGGGCAAGCAGCGACGAGGGCGAGCGGGAGGCGGTGGGGAAACGTGGTGAGAGGCCCTGCCCCATGTTGCCCTCCGTCGCCACCTGAGCGTGGTTGGCGTCGGGCCCGTCCCCCTTGACTCCTGAAACACCGCGCCGGGCCCGCCGTTGCTGCGCCGCAGCTTCCGCACGAACCCCCATCCCTCCCTCCGTCCCCCCCACCTGGCCGTGTGGCCCGCCAGAGTGCGCCGCGGCCTGCAGGCAGCCCCCTCCCCCCACCCCGCTGGCTGCCGCTCCTTCTCTCCCACGCTCCAAAAGTCACCCCCACCCCGCCCCCACCTGGCCGTGTGCCCTGCCAGCGTGTGCGTGACCTGCCCCGTGGCCAGGCTCCACACCGCCGCGGTGCCGTCAGCCGCCGCCACCACCACGGAGGCAGAGTCGGGCGTAACGCCCACGGCCGTGAGGGGTGCGTCGCGCGCGACCTGCACACGACACCAGGCGGCGGTTGGCGGTTAGCGGTTGGTGGTTGGCAGGTGGCGAGCGTTGAGGGCTCAGGACAGAGCGCGGCTGCTGTAGCTAGCTGGGGCCTTGTGAGGAGCCCGCCCGAGGCCCGCCCGGACACTCGAGTCTTGGCCGCACCCTCGGCCCTCCTGGTCCTTCTGCACCCATCCCCCAGCCCGCTGCCGCCGCCCTTCTCCTCCATCGCGTCATAGCCCAGCGCCCCCTCCCCACCGGGCCCCGCCGGGCCCATCCCAGGCCCCACCTGCATGACACAGTCGCCTATGTTCATGTCCCACGCCTGCGCCGATCCGTCGTCCGAGATGGTCACCACGTCGCAGCAGTTGGGCGCGATGGCCACCCGCCGCACGGGCGCCGAGTGGCCGCGGAGGGTCATGCGCTGCACGCCACCCGCCTGTCGAGGGGAGGCGCGTAGGTGATTTTAGACAGCGCTTTGGGCGTTGCGACAGCCCGCACCGGCCCGGCGCCCAGGCGCGTCCCGTAAGTAAGGCAGCGCGCCGTACACTTCTGGGCGGGCCCTGCGCCTGTGGGGCCTAGGCACTGCCCGCGACCGCGCCGGCCGCCGCCTCGCCCCCCCTTCCCTGGCCCTCCTGACCTGCGCCAGGCTGGGCGAGCGGGGCATGAGGTGCAGCAGGCGGGAGGAGGCCGCCAGCATGGACTCGGCCGCACACTTGGCGGTCTGCTCGTCGAACCAGTCCTGGGGGGGATGCCGGATGTGGGTTGGGGATGACGGGTTGGGGTCGGGATCAATGGGGAGAACAGTCACGCAGCAAGGCGCCTCGCCGCCTCACATCACCTCAAGCCGCCGCTCGTGCCCCCGCTCCCTCCCGCGCCCCACCTTGAGCCGCCCTGCCTCGCATCCCCTCGCCTCCCACCACACATCCCAAGACCCCTTTCCCCCCGCTCCGCCCCACCTTGAGCCGCCCCGTCTTGCAACCCTTCACCCACCCCACCCCACCCCACCCCACGTCCCGCCTTCCGCCGTGCTCTGTCAGCGTGCGACCCACAGCATCCGCAGCATGGCACTTCGCTGCCTCGCACCACCTTGAGCCACCCCTCTTACCCTTGCCCCCTTCCGCCCCCCACCTGGGGCCCTGCCTCGCCTCCCACCACGCCTCCCACCCCCATTCCAACATCCCCATCGCTCCCCCACCCCACCTTGAGCCGCCCCGTGGCCGCCACCGCCATGAGCCTCGCCAGCATCTGCTCCCGCATCATTCGCGCCTGCGGGTGCTCCATGGCGGCGCCCAGGCTGAGCTGGAAGGCCTGGGGAAGGGACGGGAAGGGGGCGGGAGAGGGGAACGGGGCAGGGGCAAGAGGGATGAGCACGGCGGTGCCCGTGTGCAGTGGGGCTGCAGGACTGATACTCCGCTGGGGGGCTGCGCGAGGCCGCCACCTTCCACCGCCTTCCGCCGCCTGTTGTACCGGCACGCCTCGCGGCCCCGGTCTCATGCTGGGACCCCGGTGAGCACCTCCGTACGGCATCCTTCCCTTCCCCTCCCTTCCCTGCTCCTCCCGGCTCGCCTGCAGCAGCAGCTTCACGTCCAGAGTAGACGGCGCGTCCGCCTCCACCTCGGAAAGGTATCTGGGGAGACCAGCGGACGTAGCACGAGGAGCATCAGCTTCCACACTCGCTTCCAAGGCAATTACTGTCGCACCCCCCAGGCTGCGACGCGATGCGATGCCGGACCCGCGGCGCTCAGCCCATCCTTCCCCAAGCTCGCCGTGCCCCCGCAGCGCCCCCTCCCAAGCACTGTCCCCACCAGGACCCCTCCAGGCACTGCCCCTCCCCAGGCCCCCTCCAAGCTCTGCCCCACTGCCGCACCTCCTGAAGTCGCGCACCACCGCCCCCACGCCGTACGCGTGCAGCTTTGCCTCCAGCCACACGGGGTTCATGAGCAGCCGGCGCAGCGCGTCCAGCCGCCCGCAGCCAACCAGGTGGTGGGACAGCGCCTGGGGGTTGGGGGAGAGAGTGGCGCTGGGCAGCTCCCTCAAACGCTGGCCGCGAACCGGCCGCGAACCTACGATAGTGGGAGCCCCCGACCCGCACCTCGGTAACTGCCCGTTAGCTATCATTTCACCGCCGCCCGCGTCGCTCATCCCGCTCTACCACACCCACCCGCCCCGCCCATACCCCGCTGAGGCTCAACGATCCCTCACCCCCACCCACCCATCAGCACAAATACACCCACCCACCGGCACCCACCCCTCCACCCACCCACCCCGCTACCCACCCCTCCACCCCGCCACCCACCTGCACTATGTACCCGTCGTCCCTCAGCGCCTCCAGCGCCACCGCCCCGCCCCGCGTGTAGCCGTCCAGCAGCTGCCCGTGCGCCAGCGCCACGGCCCCCGGCCAGCAGGCCAGCGCGTGGCCCAGGTGCGGCGGCGCCGGCAGCGCCCAGCGGCTGCCGTCCTCCAGCGTGGCCAGGCGCAGGATGCCAGCGGCCGCCAGGGCGCGACAGTGCTGTGGTTGGGGTGTAGAGATGGGGTGGGAGGTCGGGGGAGGTGGGGGAGGTGGTGGAGGTGGGGAAGGGGAGGGAAGGGGGCGGGGCGGGGGACGAAAGGGAGTTTTGGGATGGGCTCAGGGGCGGCGGCTGGCGGAGCGGGCTCCAGTATTGCATTCCGTGCTCCAGGTAGCCGTCCCCACACGCGCTCCCCGCACCTCCAGCGCCTCGTCCGTGCTCTCCGACTTCCACAGCTTGGCCAGCACCTCCACCGGCACGGGCGTGTCCGCGGGCAGCGCGCCCATGAGGGGGTACACTGCCGCCACGGGGGCCGGCGGCTCGTAGCCGGGCAGCGTGTCCGCCGCGGGCTGGGCTGTGGGGTGAAAGGGAGGAGGGGCACAGAGGCGGGTGGTGGTGGTGGTGGCGAGGGGATGAGGGTGGGTGAGGGGAAAAAGCTGGGGCTGTGGATGGTGCAGGCGAGGTTGGAGGCAGGGCGATGTGGGTCGGCTGCTGAGGGGACCAGGGCGGGAGCGTCTCCGCGGGCCACATCGCGCCCTTCACCAGCAGCCCAGCGGTCGCTCCCACCCGGTCCCGCGGGTTTTGTAGCATACTCACGTCTCGCGTTCTGCGGCTGCTTGTCGCCTCCGACTCCCATCATGTCCGCCGCATGTATGCTACTCATGCGTGCTTGGTGACTGGACCGGGCTACCTCCACTGCCGGCGGCACGGCCGGGCCAGAGGCCTCCGGGGGGCGCAGGTGGCTGCCGCTGGCCCGAGGGTTGTTGCCGAGGTGAGCGGGGATGCCCTCGGCTGCAAAGCTGCTGCGGTTGCTGTACGGCTCCGCAAGGCCTGTCTGGGAGCCGTGGGGCGCGGGGCCGCCGCTGTTGCGCGCGGCGCCGCGGGGCGAGACGGGCGGGTGCGCATCCGCACCAGGCGGCAGATGGTTTCGGCTGGCAGAGGGAGAGGGCCCAGAGCTGTGGGGAAGGGAGAAAGGACGCCGGGGGCGGGTCTGGAACACGGCCCGGGCTGGAACACGGACTGCTCACCGCCGCCTGAACCAAGGTCGCCGCGATCCTCGCGTGCACCAACCCAGCTATCCGCACCGCAAGCAAGGTTGCGCGCTTTAGTTGACCCGCGCTCTTTGTCATGCCATTTTTACCCGCACCCAAAACATACCTGCCGGTTGCGCCACCCTTTCCGTTGGTCGCGCCTGCGTCAGGGGACGGCGAAGGCGTGATCGGATGCCGTGACGGCACGTCGGCATCCCATCCCGAGCTTGCCGTGCCGAGAGAGTACCCACCGTCCTTGTCCCCCTTGCTGTCGTCCGAGGACTTGCTTAGGTCCTGCACGCTGTCACGCACACCCTACGGCGAGGAACCGAGGAAGGGGAGACCAGTTGAGCAAGGGGCGGGACGGCGACCGTGTCAGCGCCCCTTTTTGTCAACCCCGCACCTTCTTTGGCGAAGCGCCATGGTTTTTGAAGCTCGCATGGATGCCAGACTCCTCGACTGCGCCACCTCCGCTGCCGGTGTCCGGCTTGGTGCCGAGCCCGCCTTGTGCGGAGTGGGTGCACCCCATCTTGACAGAAGCGCTAGGAGGCGGCCCGAGCGAGAAAGACCGGCTAGCGGCTGAGTCTCGAGGCCTTGTGCAATTCCCTTGCGGCAATCCCTTTCGACGCCTCTTGTCCCGCCTACGGGACACAAGAATCAGTGCGGCAGTCGCTAAGGAAACCGACAAGAGCGCAGCTGGTCGCGGCATTCGGTGAGGGTGAGCTCTGAGACGACTCGGCCAACCTGCTCCTCATCAACATGAGGAGCTTGGCGCTACGCTATCTAGTGTGTGTCTTGAGGCGTTGTGTGCAGTAGAAAACGGGGCGTCTGCACCAACTCGCCTGTACCGACAGGGTGTTGGCCCAGCTCTGATTCACCCCCGCCAGCGCGAAGACGACAGGGGCCTTGAGGACGTCATTGCGCTACTAGCTTTGTCGGTCAAGGTTATGCTATGTCGCTTGAGGAGACCGTGCGCATGTCGGCTGTTGAGCTTCGGTGTCCGCCGTTTCCGTGTCTTTGCGCGGTCTGGCGTGGCCTTTGGTGCACAGGGAAGCGACTTAGCAAGTGGTTGCCAGTTCTTTGGTGTTCAGGAGCCGTGGTCGCGCGAACCCTGCCATCCCGTATGCATGAAGACCCACGCCACCCGCGGATGCTTTGTCCCTGCACTGTCTTTACACACTACGAAGTCCTTGTTGAGGCGCTGCGTCATCGTGGCCGACGAGTTTCAGTTCAGCGACTTGTCGATTAGGCCTCCCTCGCGCCTCGATCACCTCTGGCCACACGGATACCACTTCAGTAGCTAGGACTGGGCTGCACCAAGGATGGTGGCCCCAGCGACGTCGGCCCCAAGCGCGCCATCTCTGCCAGAGCCAACGGGAGGTCCGCTGGAGGTGTCCTTTCGACGCCTGCTCAGCTGCTGCTTCAAGTAGGCATACAAAGCGATCTACGGGGGGTGTCAGGGGACCCGGCTCCTCTGCTTCCTGGTGCACAACACCCTCACACGCCCTCCGGCCTGCCTGCCCCTGGCGCGCCGTTCTGCCAGGCACCTCCAAGCCATCGACTCAACAGGGGGTGCACCTGGCGCAGGAGGGGACAGCGACACAGCTGCTCTGGTGCTAAAGATGCGACACGTGCGTAATCTGTGGCCTGTGGCCTGTGGGTGCTGCTCTGGAGGGGTGGAGCCAGCGGATCGGCTGTTCCCACCCGGTGCTCCCCTGTCAACCCCCCTACCATGGCTCCCGTTGCTCAACCTCCGGTAGCTCGACCCCTCTGCCCTCCCCGCTGCTGACTCTGGCCCCGCCACGCCTGTGCGGTGCACCGCCTGCCAGCCTGCCCTGCGGAATCCTCTTCACAGCCCCCTCGTCTGTCTTCATGAACGACACCTCTCCCCCCTCCTCGCAGTACGTTGACACGCTTCGAGAGCAGCTGTCGGACCTTCGGGCCAAACAGGACGACTTGGGGTGCGTGGGGGCTCTGGGGCCGTGGCCGTGGCAGGCAGGGCGGCCCCGCGGAGGGCAATGCAAGGGGAATGCGGACGGGGTGGAACCATCCAAAGTACACGGAAAGAGTGACGTGGGTGGAGCAATGGCTGTTGGCACCTGTGGATGGGCTCAACATCAACGTGTCGCGATGAGCTGATAGTGGGGTTTGACGAGGGAATGGCGCAGGGCTCTTGAGCCCCCGGGCGCAGCAGTCACTGCGTGCCCGCGTGAAACCCCTGCGCCAGGCTGGACGCGGCCACGCTCGACCTGTACGAGCAAACCGTTAAGGCGGTTGCAACCGCCGTCCCCAAGGTGCAACTGCCGCCGTACTGCCTCAACCTGGTGGCGGGGGCCGCCACGGCCGGCGGCGGAGGTGGGCGTCCGGCCGCGCCGCCGTCAACCTCGTACCTCACCCCCCCGCCAAGGTGCGCGTGAAGCTCACCAGTGAGGAAGTAGTGGCACTGCCCAGTGCACGGCATGTAGGGCAGGGTCTTGCTCGGTTCGTGCCCCTAACCTAGCCTTCTGCGCCGGTGTGCTTTCCGCTCCCACCATGCAGGCCTGGGCTGACCGCCGCGGGGCCGCGCGGGGGCGCAGCAGCGGCCCGGGGCGACGGCGGGGCGATGGCGGGGCTCAGCGCGTCGGCGGCGCAGAGGTGCGTGTGCTCCCGGGTGTCCCAGGTGTAGCACTGGCGTGTGCTTGGTCGGAGACAGCTCGTTGGCGCTGGCCCTGGCGCTGGCTGCGCTACGAAGCACACCCGTGTAGAAGTGCGGCGGCCAGATTCAGCCCTTTGGTCGATCGTGTAAGCCCCTTACGGCCTCAGCGCCCCGAAGTCAACGCCACGGTGCGGGCATGAAAGCCCTGCAGCCCCGTAGCCTCCTTCCTAGTGCCCATGTACGCACAGAGTGTGGCGTGGCATGTTGAGGCGTCGCCCACGTAGTCCGAGCCCTTCACCACCGTCTACCTGCTGTTGTTCCATGGAGGCGCACGTGCCGTAGGTTCAGCCCAATGAGCCCATGCACCCTTGACCGGGCTCACCATCGCCCCTTTCCCGCTCAAAGCCCCATTGTCCCGCCCCCTCGCGCCCAGCTTTGGGCGGAGGCAGAGGCGTCCCAGGCCCTTCCCTATACCAACCTCCCCCCCAAACTACCCTGCGGTATCCACGACCCCCTCCACACACCCCTTCCACGCACCCGCTCCACGCCCCCCCTCCACGCACCCAGGCTCAAGGAGGCGGAGGCTGCCCAGGCCATGCTGACGGACGAGCTGGCGGAGCTGGCGGCCTCGCTCAAGGGCAGCGCGCTGGCGGCGGCGGGGGCGGTGGCGGAGCGCGGCAAGCTGCTCGACGCAACCGACTCGGCGCTCAACGACTCCCTCGCAGCCACACGCAAGAACGTGGCGACGGCGGGCGAGCAGCTCAAGCGGTAGGGCCGCGTGGGGCCGCAGGGCTTTCCTTGGGGAAGGGCAGCCGGGACTGGGGTTGGGGTGGCGGCGTGTGCGGGCGTGGTGGGGGCTCGTTCCGGGGCCGAGTGGCGCGTGCCGGGCTGGCGGGGCGGCCCTGCACAAGGTGGCATTGGGACTGCCCCTTCCACCCAGTATGAATCTGTCCCGTTTCTGGGCATACCGGCATGCGCGCCCCAGGTCCGGTGGCACCTTCTGCTTCACGTGCATGGTTCTGCTGGTGGTGGGTCTGGCCTTCAGCGCCATGGCTGTCTACATCAAATTCACGCACCTGCTTGGCTACAGGTGGGTTGATGTAGAGGATGGGTCAATGCAATTTGCAGCTAGCCGGGTCTGGCCCACCAGAGGATGGGTGGGCGGGTGGGCCTGGGTGCAGCAGAGGCGCACAGGCCGGCCGCGGGCCTCGAGGGCATTCACTTCGTAGCCAGCTAGCCAGGCCGCTAGGCACCATACGCAGGTGCTCAACTCCAGACTGCGAGCGCCAATGCCGCTTTAGCAGTGATCGGGGCTGTGCCGTTGCCAAGCTCCCTCAAGCTCCCTGCTGCTGCACGCGCCTCACTTTGTGCCGGTGCCTGGAGTGACGTCGCCCGCTGCGGTTCCCTCTGCAGGGCGCCCGGGCCCTCGGCGACGTCGTCTGGCGGCGCCTCCTGGCTGGGCGGAGGCGCAGGCGCGGGGGGTGGGGCAGGGGCAGCGGCAGGCGCTGGCGATGGCAGGGGCTTTGGCGGGGGGCCGGGCGCGGGGTTGGGGCAGGAGCTGTAGTCCCATGCCCCGAGGTGCTGCCCAACAGGGCATGGCCCAGCTTTGGGCAGTCGAGGAACCGAGTACAGGATGAGCGGGGGCTGGAGGGGTGGGATGGATGGACAGTTTTGTGAAGGCTGTACAGGACCTGGCCATGGCTACCCAATCCGCCAGGGCCCAGGTTTGAACTGTTGTGGAACCGAGAAGGGGATGACCCACTGCAGTTGGCTGCATGGACAAATCCGTGAAGGTTGTGAAGGGCTATAAAAGGGGCTGATGATAGCCCCGACAATGGCATGTTGCGGGCATGTAGGCGGGTCAGCTGCCGCCTGGAGTGCCAAACGCGCCAGGACATCTCGGCTCCTTGGACCGTTTCCTGGCTGTACAGAAGCCAGAGGGAGGTCAGGGCCAAGCCTTGTCTGACGAGGTATGCGAAAGCCCCTCCTGGTGCCAGGTGGCCACGACCAAGCGACCAAGCGTACCCACAGGTCCCACACCCTTTTAACCAGTTCATCTTCAGCGAGGGGGGCGCATCTGCAACTTCCTCCAGGGGCCAGCCCTGGGGACGCTGGGGTTGCTAACTGGCTAAGGGTTCCGTTTGGCTATGTGACAAGCTTGAAGGCAGGCGGCAAGACGTGCCGTGCTGGGGCCGTGCTAGCCTGGGGCTGGGCCTGGAGACAGGGCCCAGAGCCTCCCTCGGCCTCCCGAGCCCGCTATGCGAGGGGCCCGTGCGGACCTGGCTCGACGGCACATCGGTACCCTTAGCCACTAAGAGTGTTGACCTGGGCTGGCCTGCGGGGCGCGTGCCTGTCGGTGCATCGGGAGGCATGTTGCATGTACGATACAGCGTGCCCAGGGTTTGGCTGAGGCAGACATTCCGAGTAATAGTGCAGTGCTTTGTCGCTACAGACTCGTTCAGTCTTTGCCAGACGCTCGGGGGCGGCGACTAGCCAGCACCAAAATGCTTCCATCACTGCTGGGCGCCGTTCGGCAGCATGGCCTGCTGGCGGTGAGGCTTGGACTACGTGTAGGAGGCTTGGAATGTCATGCAGCAGCTGACGGAGTCTTGCCTTGTCGCAGCGCCTGCCGCGGGTGGCGCAGTCTGCACGCGCGTTCTCCACGCCGACGACGGAGGTGCGTTGCCCGCGAGGCCGTTGCCGCCATCGTATGTGATTGGATTCACTTGCTGCAGATGACCGTGCGTGATGCGATCAACTCTGCGCTGGACGAGGAGCTGGCTCGCGATGACAAGGTCTACGTGCTGGGCGAGGAGGTGCGACCGAGGCGGCAGCGTGCGCTCCGGCTTTGCGGTCTGCCTTATCCAATGCCTGGCCCCGCTTCCGCAGGTCGGCGAGTACCAGGGCGCTTATAAGGTGCGCAAATCAAGCAGCACGTGGTGGCTACACGCTCCCTGGGCAGCTATCCTGACGCAATTCTCTTTCTACAGATCACCAGGGGGCTGCTGCAGAAGTATGGGCCGGACCGGGTCAAGGACACGCCAATTACCGAGGTGGGGGCGGTCGGCGGGGCACGGTGCCGGGAGAGACCTTCTCCTGTGCCGCTCGAGCCTTTCCCATTGCCACTGCCCGCAGGCTGGCTTCACGGGTATCGCCGTCGGTTCCGCGTTTGCGGGGCTGAAGCCGGTCTGCGAGTTCATGACCTGGAACTTTGCGCTGCAAGCTCTCGATCAGATCATTAACTCGGCGGCTAAGACGCTGTACATGTCGGCGGGCCAGATCAACTGCCCCATCGTGTTCCGCGGGCCGAACGGCGCTGCCGCGGGTGTTGCAGCCCAGCACAGCCAATGCTTTGCTGCGTGGTACTCGTCGGTGCCCGGCCTCAAGGTGCGAGAGGGACGTGTCTTAGAGCTTTGGGGTGAACGTGGTAGGCGGGGGGGGGCGGGTCTCGACGTGTTCGGTGGGGGTGGGATGGGGGCCAGGTTGCCCGGAGGACATAGCGGAGCCAATCGATGTCGACCGGGAGTGCAGGACTCGCTGGGAATTGATTAGAAGGGTGTCGGTCTGATGTCACCGATTGGGAGAGAGTAAGTGAAACTCGTAGGGCATGGCTGTCGGGAAGCCGCTTCCAGGGCAGTGCGGCATAGCGCCCCGTGGTCGGCTGCCTGCCCGCTCTTGTTCCAACGCTGCGAACGCGTTCATGACAACGCGTACGTCCGGCATGTGTGCAGGTTCTGGCGCCGTACGACTCGGAGGACGCGCGCGGGCTAATGAAGGCGGCCATCCGGGACCCGGACCCGGTCATCTTCCTGGAGAACGAAATCCTGTACGGCCAGGCCTTCCCGGTCACTCCGGAGGTGGGCCCGGGGTCCTTGGGCATGGGGGCTGGCAGGCCTGGGGCCCAGGGGCAGAGAGGCCCACTATGGCACTACGGCACTCGATGGCACCGTGAGGAGTCGGGTCAGCAAGTGGCAGCTTGGTCAGGCCTCTGCATAAGGCAGCAAGCATGGAGGAAACTATGGTGCTCGACCAGCCCTCTCTGCACAGCCTTGACGGTGCCGCCTTGGTCACTGTTGAGGCGCGTAAGAGGACTGCAGGGCTGGCACTTGATCAGCGCCTGGCTGCCTCCTTGACCACCAAGTGAGGGCACACAGGAGGACCGCATGATACGGTCACGCTCGGAGGACAAAGCCAGCAGTGCAGGGCAAGCAGAGCAGGAGAGATGGTCCTGCTGGCTTGGGGAAACACGCTGCAGCGGGCCCGTTGGGCCAGGCCCATCGGCCCGGCAGGCAGGTCCGCAGCCTGTGCGCGGAACGACGCAGGAGGCCAGCCGGGCGCCCGGCGGACTGGTGTCAGGGGCTTGCTCTGCGGAGCAACCGCTGTGCAGGCCCCAGCTGGGCGGGTGCCGTCCTGCTGGGCCGCGGCCCACTGGACTAACAGTGTCGACTCCTGGCGGACGCTCGGCAGTGCTGTGGAGTGGGGCCGAACGTGCTGCGGGCCGAGGCCCCAGGGGCATGGCCTCAGAGCAGCCTGCGCAGGCGGCAGCGGGGCGGACATACATCCAACGGGATGTGTGGGCTAGCCTCTGGGCTGACGGCATCAACACAAGCGGTTGGTGGAGGCGCGGAGACGATGGGGCCAGGGCTCTAGCGCGCGGAGGCCAGTCCCGTCTAGCTACAGTGGCCGCAACGTCAGGCGCTCACCGGGGCCGCAGTGAGGTGCCCGCGCGCTGCCGCGCCCTGCAGCGCCGGGCGGCCTGGCCCGCTTCCCTGGTGACTGGGCGGGACCGGTGCCCGTGTGCGGCTGCCGCGGGCTGTCCACCACTGCGTCGGCAAAAGCTGCCCAGTCGCCAGTGCGGCCCGGCGCGGGCTGCCTGGCCATCCTCGCTGCAGAAGCCCGCGGCGGCCCTAGACCTGTGGCCTTGCGAGCTGCGACAGCGAGCAAACGGCCCTCACGCCCTGCCGGCGGCCTGCGGGCCTTTGCCCGGCAGCGTGCCCCACGGCAGCGTCCAGCTACAGCTCAGATTCCAGCTATAGCTGGTGATGCAGTGCCGAAGCAAGCGTCGGCTGAAGCGACACTCCTGCTGGGCACTCGCCATGCCACGGTGCCACCTAAACGTGCCTGCCCCAAGCCAGCAGGAGCTGTCCTCGACCCCTCCTCTCCACCCCCACCCCCCCCGCCCTCAGGTTCTGGACAAGGACTTCGTCCTGCCCATCGGCAAGGCCAAGGTGCGTTAACAAACCGGGGGGTCGGGGGATAAGGAGCGACAGGAGGGGGGTCCGGCCGCACGTGTGGGTCAGGAGCGAGCACCGGAGCAGGGTGGGGCAATGGCTTGGATAGCCCCAGGCGCGGACCGGCTTAATCCCGCCCGTCGCTGCGCCGTGCGGCCAAGGGCAGCTCCGCCCCCGACGAGTACCACCATGTGCCCACCCCAGGCCACATCGGTCCCTCAACCCTCGCCTCACGCCACCCTCCCACCGGGGCCAGATCCGGCTGGCCGGACCTTCACCTTGTAATGAGCCACCTACCGGCATCGCCCTCGCCCCCTCGACCGCCCCCCATCCCAGGTCATGCGGGAAGGCAAGCACGTGACGCTGGTGTCGTTCTCCAAAATGGTGGGGTACTGCCTCAAGGCGGCGTCGGCGCTGGCGCGGGACGGCGTGGAGTGCGAGGTGGGGCCGGGGTGGGGGTGCGCTGGAGGCCTGGGCGGGGGGTGCGCTGGAGGCCTGGGCGGGGGGTGCGCTGGAGGCGGGGGAGGGGTGGAGGGCGCGGGCAGGGCTACTGGGAAGGACGGTGGGGCCATGGGCGCGAGGGGCGCCGCGCTGTGAGGTGCCTGAGGCGCCAGGGAATGCGCCGTTGCTCTGCGTAGACAGAGCGCGGCGCGGAGCAGCTGGGGTGGCCGGTACAGGCCTGAAGCAAGCCATGGCTGTTGCGTCACGGCATTGGGCGCACGATCCGTCAGCTACCCCCACACTCTACCTCGCCGATCGGTACTAAACACCTACCTCCCGACCCACATCGACCCGACCGCGCCCAGGTGATCAACCTGCGTTCCATCAAGCCGCTGGACAAGGACTGCCTGGTGGCATCGCTCAAGAAGACGCACAAGATGGTGGTGGTGGAGGAGGGCTGGCCGCAGTCGGGCGTGGGCTCCGAGATCGCGGCGCTCATGCAGGAGCTGGCCTTCGACGAGCTCGACGCGCCCGTGCTGCGCGTGACGGGTGCGTGCCGTACGTTGCCGTACTTCCTGGCTGTTCCCTGGGACTGCGTGCCCCTATGATTGCTGGCGGCGCTTTTGCATGACGAAGAGGATACCAAGGGTTGGTCTCGGCACTCACGTTTCGTACATGTGTCCTCCTGCAGGCGCGGAGGTGCCGATGCCGTACGCCGCCAACCTGGAGGCGGCGGCGCTGCCCCAGGTGGACGACATCGTGAAGGCGGTGAAGAGCATCGCATAACGGATGTCGTACCATGTTTCGTACGACGGCGCTGGCGGCTTTGGTCGGGGGTCGCCGGATGCATGTGGCCTTGACGGGGCGCGATGGCACACGGCATGGGAGCACGTGGTTTGCCTGCCGTGACACAGCGGGCGACGGCAAGGCGTCGGGGGACCAACAACCAGACGCTGCTGTGAAGAGAAGAATCTGGGAATGAGGAGCTGTAGCAACAGCCCGCTTTGGCGGGCACAGCCTATGTCCGGAGGCGGTGTGGGAGGGGCCTCTCGCGTGGGGTCCTTGCACGGCGCTCGTGCGCGGGTGTTCTCCGGTCTGGGCTCAACTTTGACTGGGTTGGCCCTTGATACGGGTGTTGCGTGGCATCGGAACTGGAGACATCGGGCGACGTGCGGGCAGCTGAGGCGCTGAGCGTGGCCGCAGCTTACACGGCTTACGTGGTTGTGGTTGGGTCGAAGTCGGAGGGTTGGGCGCAAGTTAGGTCGGGCGCTTGGCAACTCGAACGTACGGGGAGAGAGGAGTCCTCGCGTGAGATTCGTGTGTGGCTGGCGTTGAGTGTACTGGGGGGTCATATGGGGCGCTGCTACGAGGCACTATCGTCGATGCGGATGGGACATCTCAGGCTAGGTCAGGGCACTGATGCTCTCAAGAGAGCGCGGACCATGTAAGAACGGGGAGCACGGGGAGCGGTGAGGAGCAGTCGAGTTACTGGTGCACGCTCCTAGACTCCACTGCGCTCCCCCCCTGAGAAGAACTCGCCAGTGCTGTAGGCTGGGATGACGTTGGCCCGAGGCGCGTACAGAAGTCTGGGGCCACAGTAAAGGGAGAGCGGAAGTGGAGGGCACATCCATCAGTAAAGCTGCCCGCGGCGCTGGGGAAAGGGGCATCCGACTGCCCTCTACCCGACGCCTCGCGGGGTGCGCGACGCAGGTCCCCCACGCCTAGCACCGTACCTGCACGCATGAACCATTGACCACCCCTTCCAGGCATTAGTCCACTTGTGGCCTTCCATTTGTGGAGCGACCGGCGCAGACGCACCCCGCAGCAGGCTGCCGCCGTCAGGGGCGGCGGGGGCCGGGAGACATGCCATCGTTCCATGACGACCCGTCACGAGCAGGCTCTGCAGTTCAATATGCATATGGCTGCTGCATGTAGTGAAGGGTTCTCTCCTAAGCCTCCGCAACTTGCCGACATGCGGTCGCCTGGTTGCCCCCCCTTTCCCCCCGAGGGGGAATGGGGAGGAATGGGCTGGCCATTGCGTCTGTCGTGCTTGCTTGGGCCCTAATTTGGCCCACAACCTACATGTAAAGCACAATCCGTCTTGCTGTAACATTGGTTCATCTCTCGTGCGGTTGTTGCCGCGAGTCTGTCGCTGCAAGTCGCGGTCTTGGGACAAAGTTTAAACGCGACGCCACTGGCCGCCAAGGCCTGACGAGCACTGTCCACGCACGCTGAGGGCTGTATGGACCCGGTCAAAGTCCTGCAAGGGCTGCCCGACGCCGTGGACCGGCTGCTGCAAAGTCCCGTCAAGCACGGACAGCTCCCGACTCCGCTGCGCTCGAGTGAGCTTAGCAAGCTTTGTGACAATATTCTACAGGTCGTCGACACCGCACAAATCGGTGACTCGACAGCGGCTGCTGTTGCTGACAAAATCCTGGGCAGCGCGCCAACCTGCACTGCGCTCCTCAAGCTCGTCGCTTACGCGGTTCGGCAGCCAGCACCTGATCCAGATGGAGATCCCACCATTACGGAGCGCAAGCGCGAGCTGGGGGGCCGGGGGTGTTCGCTGGCCTTCCTCATCATGCAAGCGCCGGCAAAACGGAGCCACACGCCGGCTAGACCTGTGCCTGGCCCTTGCGCGGCCCCGTCGCGTTGTCCCAATGCGGACCGGATCAGCTTCGCAAGGAGCCTGCTCAGCATGCAGTCGCTCCATGCGGCTGCACGCCAGCTCGCCGCCGCCGCCGCTGGGCTTTCGGCGGGCGCCCGGCCGTCTCGGCAATACTGCGGGGAGGTCTACCACTGCCTCGCTCAGGCCCTCCTGCTGGCAGCCAGCATCAGCAGCGCCTGCGACAGCCAGACTGTGGAGAGCAAGGCGCTCTGGACCCTGAGAGCTGACCTAGCCGAGGCCCTCACGGAGGCCACCCTCGTGGAGCACGCCGCCAGGCTCCTGCTGCTCCTTCGCTGCTCACAGCCGGACCACCTCGTCCACCCCTGCATCTTCCCAGCCTCCGTTCACCTCCTTAGACTCTATCTCAAGAGCGCCTTGGACGCGCGAAACAGCGAGGCAGCGTTTCTGGCGGTGGGCAGGGCAGCGGCCGTGGACCACTGCCGCCAGGTCATCTCCGGCCCCTGCGCGCGGCATGCGGTGATGGCCCTCGGGCTTGCGGCCCTGGGCCACCTGGAGGGCCTCTCACCCGAGGAGAACAGCTCCTGCCGGTGCCTGCGCGCCGGCCCGCCCGGCGCGGGGTGCTACAGCAACGCCCTCCAGGCCCTGGTCGCTGCCACGCACTGGGCCAAGCCGGACGAGCTGTCCTGCAGCCGTAACACGAGGTCCATGCTCCTGGCCCGCACGGCCCTGATTGTGGCCTCAAGCGCGGACGGCTACGGCTACGGCACCCCTGGGGGCGACGACTGCTGGCTCGCGCCTTTGGATCGCACGAACACATTGTGCTGGCTCCTCCCGGCGGTCATCGCCAACGCGGTCCAGTCCAGCGGACAGGTGGAGCAGGAGGGCCTGCTGTGGCAGGAGGCGTGGAGCCAGGCGGGCATGCTGCTCCGGCACGAGGTCACGGGGGAGGTCACGGGGCCGGTCCAACGCTTCACCCTGGCGGAGGCCCTGGGCGAGCTGATGGACGGCATCGTGGCGCCGCTGCGGTTCGCGGATGCCGACTCTACCCGAAGAGGTGCGCCCTCGGCTTGGGCAGGCCAGGAGGTTAGGAAGCGCCCGTGCGCAAGGCTGCTGGAGGGTGCAGGAAGCTCTTCGGCCTGTGGGGCCACGGCTAGCCATCACAGGCCACGTGGCGGGCAATCGTTCCTCTCTTGCTGTTAATACCTCTTCTTCCCCCTTCAGCAACCTTCTGCCCTTCGCCTCATGCCTCCTTTTCCGCATCCTCAGGCTCCTGGTGCCTCCCAGACCAGCCGCCCGCCGCCCTAGGCCAGGCGCTGCGGGGCAGGGCCGTGCCCTGCCTGGAGCGCATGCTGCGCCGCGCCGGCGAGTCCCCACACTGCCTGGAGGCGTCGCTGCTGTGCTGCGAGCGCTTCAAGTCGTGCGACTTCTGGGCCGGCGCGCTGGCGCTCCTGGCCTACGCGGAGCTGCGCGAGGCCGCGGCCTTGACGGCCACCGTCACCAAGCTGCTGCGGAGGGCTGATGCACGGCTGATGTTGGCGGACAGAACCACGCTCGGCGCAGTGCAGCTGGCTGTGGCGATCGAGTTCTGCGGCTGCGTCCTCTGGGTCACCGGCGGAAATTGTGGGTCGAGCAGCCCGGTCGCCCTGTCCCGCCTGGGGCTGGTGCTGTCAGCGGCGCTGCCTGCCTGGCTGACGGAGCTGTCGCGCCTGGCCCAGAAGGCGGCGGCGCTGGATGAGGCGGCGTGGCGGGAGGAGCAGCGGCGGCCTCTCACGGAGCAGGGGCAGGGGCAGAAAGGCCCGGCGGACGGGGCGCCCGCGGGGAATTCAGCTCTCCTGTGCCGCAGCCTGGAGGCCCTGCTGCGCGTGTGCTGCCTGTTCGACTTCGAACGCTTGACGCCGGCCGCCGCCAGTGCCGGCAGCGGCGGCGGCCCAAGCGGTGGCAGCGCCGGCACGGGCCGCGGCAGCGAGGGCGGCGGCGCGGACCCGGCCGCAGCCGCCAGCAGCGGGGACGGCGGCGACGACGGAGCACGAAGTGCCAGCCGGGAGGGTTGGCTACGGGAGGTGTTTGCGGGGTTTGACATGGTGGCCCTGGTGGGGGCGACCCTTGGGGTGCTGGAGCAGCGGCAGGCCTTCGGCACGGAGCCGCTCTTCGAGCTGAGCCTGCTAGCGGCGTACTGGGTCGTGGCGCTGGTCAAGACTCAGCCCCACGAGGTCCGCCAGGCGCTCCAGGACCCCGCCGCCGCCGCCCCTTGGCGGCCGGAGACGCTACGCGCGCTGACTGAGGGCTTGTGCAGGCCCGAGGTCGAAGAGAGCCTTCTCGTCGATCTGGGTCGCGCGGCGCTGTGCGTCGAGGCGTGGGCTTCGGGCGAGGAGGCGGATGCGTTGAGGGCAGTGCGGGAGAGGGTCTCGGAGCCGACCAAGAGCTACGACCTGGCGGAGCACATGGTCTCGCCCGCGGTGGCTCGCAGCCGCCTGGGCCTCAAGGCCTGCGCGTATCCCGCCTGCGCCAACCTGGCCGGCGACAGCGAGGCGGGGCTGCGGCTGCAGCAGCGCGGGCGCTGCGGGCGGGTCTCGTACTGCTGCCGCGAGTGCCAGATGGCGCACTGGCGGGCGGGGCACAAGGAGTTCTGCGCAGGCAGCGCCAAAGCCTCGTGAGCGCTCGGAGCCCGGCTGCGGGGTGAGGGTATGGGAGGAATCGAGGTGCCGCAGCCGTCTGGAACGTGTGAACGCATGCAGGATAGGGTTGCCGGGACCGAGCTGGGGCACTTGAAGACATGGGTACATTCGGGTGCATACGATGCGAGGGGGTGCAGAGGCGCGGTCGGTCCTGACAACAGCTGTTGTGCCTGATGTGTTGTACTGGCTTGGGTACATTGGATGGTGCAAGGAGAGACCTGACGGTGTGGATGAAGGCTCCAACTGGTGATTGTGGGCAATTTGGTCAGCCGTTGTGAGATGTAAACGCTCCGTCGTGTTGTTGTTGTTGTTGTTGCAGAGGCTGCTGGGGTTGGATCAAAGGACTTGGAAGTATGACGGGCTTATATTGTTTGAAGGGAGTGAGTCACTTCGCCTGGCCCTAGCAGCAGCACACACGCCGCTTTTCACACGCTTTTAAACTTCTGCTGCCGGGGTATTGGATTGGGAGCATCTCCGGCAAGCTGGATGGAGGTCTGGTCTGCATCCTGGGCTCCGCATCCTTGAGCCGCACGTAGGCACCTTGATGGGGGCACAGAAGGGAGAATGGGCATTGTCGGGGATGATGGGGAGCTGGCTTCAGCTGATGTCTGACACGTGTGCCTGCGCTGGGTGGGCGCTGACACGTCGCCGCTGGGTTGGTGTGGATCAGGCCTGTATGGGTGATCTGGTGTTACACGCGCGGCAGTCTTAGCCCAGCGCTCTTCTCACGTCTGCCCGCCTCCAAAACCCTCGGGCCCGTGTAGGGGCTTGGGCCAGAGGCAGTTGTGGGAAGGCCAGAAGGTACCGCACTCACGCCTCACGTCCAGCTGCTTGCCTGGACGCCCCAAACATGCGGTATCTTCAAGTGTCTTGAGGATCTCCCAGGGGGGATACCAGGGGAATTCGCTCCGCCAGGGCTGTCCCTTCTGTCAGTCCAGGCCGGAGGGCCATGCACCGCCCTTCAGCCTGCGAGATATCTCTCGCTCACGCCAACCCTCCAGACACCCTGCACGCTCGTCCGACTAGCAGCGGCTCAGCAAGGCCTGTCGGCGCCCTGAGACGCTTCCAGAGCCGTTGCCGTGGTGTTCTCCTCGCACTCGGCACTCCTCCCATTCCCCCTGCTCACACGTGGGGCTGCTCTAGGCGTAGCTACTGCCTGCTCAACACAGTTCTGGCGTGCACCGGGCACGGCGGGCTGAGCGAGCGGCGTCTGGTGCGACCTGCAGGGCGCAGTGCCAGAGTGAACGATGCTCTCTGGGCTCCAGGGGCCTCCTGTCACTGCTGGTGGTCACGTCGGCATCGAGTGCGGGCTTGCAGGACAGCTAGACAGGTACCTGGCTTGAATGGGCGTTGGGGCGAAGGTCTTACAGCTGACATTGCACATGCACACTCTCGCAGACACACTCAAGCCGGGCGAAAGTAAAGTTGCTCTCTCCCCCACCCTGCGCGTTATCATCTTCCTCCTTGCCGAGCCACGGCCACAACACAATCTTCACGGTGCTGCCTCACCATACCCAACAGCGCTCCCACTCTCCCAAACTTCTCCTGCTTTGGACAGAACAGGGCTAGGCCTCCCCGCCCTCGGCACCTCACCTGCCACCCCCGGTGCCAGCCACAGGGCGATGCAAGCAACTTCAGACAGCCGGCCGTTCGCTGTCGAACCCGTCCACAGCAAAGCTGCAGGATTCAGACCGCGTATCCCGTATCACATGCCTCACATCACACACCGCTTCGCCTTGTATAATTGCTTTGCGTGGGGCGCGGGGGCAGAATGCTCGAAAATACCCACAGCGCTTCAGTCATGCCCTATAGGTCCCTCAACAGTGCGCAGAGCTGTGCTGGGGCACCAGCAAAATTGCCCCGACCCACCATACGCCACACAGTGCCGCGCGCTCAAAACTAAGGCAACGCGGCGCTTTGCCATTATCTCTTCGTCTCAACCCCTCGGTACCGAATTGCGGTGTGCGCAACCCGCACGAGCCTTCAACTGCAGCACCAAGTGTACGCGCCGCGTCCGCCGCGGCTCAGCCTCATAGGAACGGCCAATGACAGGTGCAGGGTGGAAGCACAAGCGCCACCCCCGTGGACCAGCACTCGTATGGGGCAACAGTACGGCAACCCACAACGGCCAAGGAGAGTTGAAATGACTCTCGCAGATGCCAACAATGCCCAGCAACACGCGCATGCCTGTCAGTCGGAACGCTGGGAACGAAAGCCCACGCCCAGCTGCACAGGCCGAATCAAACATCACCACACCTCAACCTGGTTGCCTCGGTTTATAACGGGGCCTAGCTTACAAGCACTATGAGCCCTCATGCGCCGTCTCGGCTCTCTCTCTCTCTGTGGGATGTGCCACTGGCCAAGCGCCGAGTGGGGTCTCCCTTCGTGCGGCTGTCGGACCCACCTCCACTTGGTAACACACGAGCATGCAGCATGCCACAACTTGGGATGGGAGCACGGTCCCTCCTTATTCCTACTCGACTATCGCCTCACATATGCTCCCTGCAGTTGTCCTCCCACAAGGTGACGCTCCAACCCCTCATCAGCATATCCTGACCGGCCCACTCAGGGGGCTTGCCCTATGTGGACATGGGACGTGACGTCACATGCAACCCACATCATGCCCAACACAGAGCGCTCTGGCCTCTCGCCCGCTCGAAACTATCAACGCGTGACAAACACGCACGCCAACGCAGACTGTACGA
The DNA here is from genome assembly GCA_016858145.1 of Edaphochlamys debaryana. NCBI lineage: Eukaryota > Viridiplantae > Chlorophyta > Chlorophyceae > Chlamydomonadales > Edaphochlamys > Edaphochlamys debaryana. The sequence continues at coordinate 191,652 of JAEHOE010000079.1, forward strand.
GACAACTCCGCTCGACTTCACAGCAGCATCACCTGAGTGTCAAGGTGAATCCCCAAATAATCACCTGGCACCAATGCTACCAGCCAACGTAAGCACAAAGGTTGTTGCTTGCAGCAGGGCGCCACTCTGACTCTCTTGTAGACCAAGCAGCCGCCCTCCTCGGGGTTCCGAGCTGGCATCCAGCTGAGGAGGCCAGTGCCGCCAAGCCTCCGTCGGGCTGGGGCGCTGGTGCCCCGTTACTCGTGGGAGAATGCGTTGAAACGATTGGCCCTCGCTTAAGAAAGAAAGCGGAGCACTCTTGCAGAGTCAGGAACGTGCAAAATCAAGCAACGGGTGGCCTCTTGAGCGCCACGCGTTGAAGCGGGAGGGGCGTGCACAAGCGCAGCCCCACCCCACGCAAAACCCTCAAGAATGCAGTAATAGCCGAGAAAAACCGCGGAAGCCTCTCCAAAGGCGCCATAGGCTTAACATGCGTTGCCAGCCTCCCTCGCTGCAGCCAGGCATATGCCCGCCGCCAGAATGCCGCTTGGCTCCGCTTCACCACCGGCGCAACTCCACAACACGCTCAAAATCAAATGGGGCTCTGATAGCCCTGGATACCGTGCACATTCTGCCCAGCCCCTGGGATAAATAGGCTTTATTGTGTGTGCATTGGAGCGCAGGGCCGGCAAGATGAGTCGAGTGCGATGTCCTACGCCACAAGCAGCAATGCCAGTGACGTGACGTGCGGGCACGCGTGGCGGCTGACGGCCTGGCACTGCCTGGCGTTGCGCCAAGGCGGATTGCAGCCGAGGCCTGCTTCTGGGCCCCAGCAGCCAACGCGAAACTAGGTTGACGCTGCCCTGTGGTGCCATGCGGCCCTGCCTCAGCATGTGCAAGGCTCATGCGTATCAGGAGGGTGCAGATAATTGAGGCCGCCGTGGGTGATCAGGCTGAGCCGCCCGGCAGCAGCTTCCGCAGCCACGACCCCACAGTCTTCTTCCTAGAGCCCCGGACCACAGCTGGCAGGCGCTGGCTCGCCGGCGCCTCCTCACGGGCAGCGGTCGGTGCCGACGACACAGCCGCGGGCTCCACCTGTCCACGCGCCGGCCCGGCCGGAGGGAGCGCGAGTGCGGGCGCGCGATCGGCCGAAGCGGGACTGGGGCTCATCTCGGTCCGTGTGCTGCTGCCGGACGACAAAAAGCCGACCGATGCAGCGGTGGAGATGGTGTTGGTGGCACCGCTGGCGGCATCGCTGCCGCTAGAGATGCTGGTGGACGCGCGCGCCGCCAGCGGCGGCGGCGGCGGCGGCACGAAGCGGCGCGCCGAGCTGCCGTTGCGCTGGAGCTGTGGGGCGGCGGCGGCAGCCGCCGAAGCCAGCGGCGATGTGGGCGCCGTCGCGCCTGTGGTTACAGCGCCCGAGCTGCAGCGCATCTCAGACAGAAAGGACAGCACCCGAGACCCGGGCCTGGCGGCAGGCTGAGGCTGTGGCTCAGCCGCCGCCGCCGGCTGCCTGGCGGCGCTGGCAATCGGTGGCCGCACTGCCGCCGCCGTCGTCGCGGCGGCGGACAGGGCCGGCGCGGAGCGCCGCCGCCAGGCGGCGGTGGTGCTGCTGCCCTGGCGGCCGGCTTCCGCAGCGGCGCGGCGGGCGGCCGCCGCCGCCAGGAGCTGCCGGAACAGGCTCTCCTCCTCGTCAACCTCCGGGTCCGTGCCGTACCCGGCGCTCCGGGCCCCAGGCCCAACGGGGACTGTACGGGCGTCGTAGCTTGTGTGGCGCCGCCAGGGGACCGCGGTCCCGGCCGGGCCCGGCCGCGCCCAGATGGGGCCCGGCTGGTCCCCGATCGACCGGCGGCCGTCCAGGCCCATGTAACCCCTCTGGCATGTGCGGCGGAAACTGGATGAAGTCCGTTCCGGCGGGGCCTCGCCCGCGGATGGCCCGGCCACGGCTGCGGCAGAGGCAGGAGCAGCGGTGGCTGCCGACGCGGATGCGGCGCCGACCGACGTTGTCGCTGTCGCGGCAGGCGGCGACGCCAGCGGCACCAGCTGGCGCGGCGGCCGCATGGGCGGTTGCGGCTGCGCTGGCGGCGATAACCGTTGCTGCTGAGAGTTGTGCTCCGCGCTGGTACTGGTGCCGGCCTGGGGACCTCCGCTGCCGCTGCCCCTGCTCACCGAGTCTGTGGAGGAGCTGGCGGCGCCAGCGCCCGAGGCGGCGGCGCCGGAGGCCGCACCCGCCGCGCTCGTGTCATCCGAGGCGGCTGCGGTGCCTGCCGCCGCACCGGAGGAGGCCGGTGCGGAGGAGGGGCTGCCGGACTTGGTTGCGGCCAGGAGCGCCGCACAGTGCGTAGCGGCGCCGTAGGCGTTCAGGCCGCTGAGCGTTACGGTCGAGCCCGTCGCCGGCATCTGGCACCTGCGGCAGGCGACGCAACAGTCAGGTCCGCGCTGGGTAAAAAGATGGACGCTGAGATGATAGCAGAACTGCTGCAGCTCTCCTAGGTTGTAAGCCGGCGGAAAGCGGTGGCACCCCAACAACGCCATGCGCTACCCTGTGCCCCGCTTACTCGAAAGTGACCAGGAACTCCGGGCCAACGTCGAAACCCAAAACGGCTTTCAAGTGGGCCTTGAAGAGGGCCAGGCCCTCGGGGCCGGGGCGCACCCGCAGCTTGAACTCGCGCGTGCCCTCGGGGCCGTTGTACCTGCAAGGTTTGGCGGGGCGAGGGGGGGCCAGGCGTGTGTCATAACCGTGCAGGCGTACGTGCACTTGCGTGAGCCCCCGCACAGTCGGGCCGTTTTGGGCATGTGTGCACATCGATCGGAGGCGGGAGTTCCGAGCGCAGAGTCCGCAGACTCAGGACTCGTCGCTAATTCACGCCATGTCGCACCTGACGGCCATAACAGGTGCCACGCGCAGCTCCTCCTTCTGCGCCGACGAGTCTGGCTTCCACAGAGCTGGCAGCGCTTGGTTGCAGAACCGGCAGCGCTTCTCCTCGCTGCACAACAATGGAGAGCGAAACGACTTGTTCTTGCACTGCTCGTTGCCGCATCAAGCTCATTACGGGTAAGCGCAACAGCCGCGCGTTTGGCAAGCGGCCGCAGGAGGGGTCGTTTCTGTTGAGCGACCCTGGAATGCGCGCAATGGCCTTACCTCCGTCCGTAGCTGTGCAGCTGCCACATTCCCAGACAGCTCCGGTGGCATAACCGTGGGCAGGCGCATGGCCGAATCAGGGGACCCGGCGCCTCGCCCGAGGTCCCTCCCTCAAGGCAAATCCAGCAGCACTCTTCTGATTCCGATTCAGAGTCATACGCTTGGTTCATGGTGGACCTTGCAGCTAGCGACGCTCGCTCGTCTGCGAGCGCCGGCTGTGGCGTGGCGTCCAAGCTCGGCATGTGCCCTTGCGACCTCGATTCCTCTAACAAACTATTTTAAGCGTGGTGATGTTGTTTAAGCGCGTTGGGGGTGTCTTCTCTGGAGTAACGACTGTACATGCAGCAGAATACAGGGCTGGCCATGAAGCGCCGGCCCAGTCCACCTCGGACGTACGGCAATTCGGTCGGTCGACGTACGGCATTCTGCGGTCGACGTACGGCATTCGGTCGCGCTGTGTGGCAATAACACGTCGAACGCAATCTGATCCCCACTGCGCCACAACGCATGGCGCTTCACTCTCTCTCTGCTGATGGAAACGCCCCTGGAAACAGAACGTCGCGGCCGTCTCCGCCGCTTCGCCGGCTCCCGGCTGGCCGGTCGCTCACGTGCGTCACTCCCGGCTGGCGCATTCCCGTCATTTCACTTCGTCATCGGCGCGCGCCTTAACGCAATTGAGCGCAGCGTTCGTCAAACTTCACAATGGCGTCCGAGCGAACGTACTACGCGCCCAGGCCTTCGACCTGCCCGGCATACACGCGTCCGCTTCTCTTCCACCTTCCCCCACTCCACACTCCAGAGTGGACCACTCCCCGCTCCCGCCTGCCCCCCTCCACATACCGTACAGGTTCATGCTAGCCTGCCTGTCCCCCCACACGGAAGCGATCATCGGCACTCGTCAACGTGCGTTACCCAGTCCGGACACCACCCCAGGGGTTGTCTATGACGTATGCAAACCCCAGGGATCCCGTACCCCCGCACCATCCTGCAGTCACGTCAACCGTGTCGGGCTTGAGCCCGTTCGCCAGAGGCCCTTACCGCTGCCCATGGGCAACAGCGAACACTCCAGCCCCCGAAGCCAATAAGGGGCCGACGCGTACCCCCAGCCAACGCATGGTGTGCCACCAGAGTAACCGTTGGCCAGCTGCCATTGCTGCCGTCCCCTCTGCTCAGCCCTACTGCGTGGCCCCTGCGTCAGCACCGAGCAGTGCCCCGGCCCCCCAAACGCGGCCACCGGTGCTGGGCCAGGCCGCAGGTCCTCATCTTTTGTTGACGCCTCACTTGGGTAACCGCACGGCCTGCACGCCTGCGAAGTGAGCCTTGAGCGAGTTGGGGTTGGCCCAGGAGCAGTTGATGTAGGCATCGTCCTCGTCCTCTTGGAGCTTCTCCGGGCGGGGGACACAAGCCAGGAAAGCGTTACAACACATGGGCCACATGCACAGTGGAGTGCAAGCGCAAGCTGGGGGAAGGCTTCGCGTGTAGTACGTGTCGCAGGCGACTTGGACAACCCGCGGACAGCAACTACGGGAGTGACGAGCCCACTCAGCACGCCGTCTGCGCAGTGCGTTTTGTAGCTGGGCGTCTGCTGTGTCTTCCCGGCCTCCCACGTATCCGTAACCGGCCACGGCCCCGGGCCCCAGTCCCAGCACGCCAGCCCAGCACCCCTCCCACCTTCTGCTCCTCCTGCTTCTTGTAGTACCATGCCATCATGGCCTTCTGCGTCTCCTGGTCCACGGCCTGCGGTCCAAACCAGCCAGGCATGTAGCAAATGCGGATCAGCAAGCGGTCCACAACTGCCTCCCCGTCCCCTGACCCTTCACCACGGCGCAATCCCTGGTGCCCTGCCGGCCCTACGGGAGTCCCCGGGGAGCCCCTTGCCGTGCTCACCGGCTCTCGCGACGGCGCCCCCTGCCCCTTCTTCTGCAGCTTGACCACCGCCTTGGTCTTCTCGTGCCGCCCCAGCAGCTATGCTATCTTCCGTTGGCATGAGTGCGGAGGGCCAGAGGCAAAAGTGCGAAAGCGGGCAGCACTTCGCAGCCTTCGGCAGCCCTAAAAGTGCCGGCGCGCCCGCCGTGCAGGACACTAACCCAAGCTTCCGGGTTCCTAACCTCCCCTCCTCTCCCTTACTGGCAGCCCTGCCGGGCCTTTCCGGGTTCCGGACCCGCCCGCCTCCCCCTAACTGACACTCCTGCCATCCAGCCGTGTGCACTGCACGCCCACGACGGGGCGAAAAAGTGAAGGCGCGGACAGCACTTCTGGCGGTCACAAGAGTGGAAAGTGAAGCCGTCTCAGAACTTTCTTGGCCCGAAAATGTGCCACCGGCTTCACTTTCGCGTCACTCTGTCATTTTGATAGCAACACTGCGCCCCAGGTAGTCCGACAGCTTCTTCTCGGGCAGCATTTGCTTGCCCGCGAACCACAGCGAGGCCACGTCAGCAGGGAGGTCGTCCGCGGCGTACTGTGCGCGGCGGTGGTGGGGAGGCATCGGGCGGGAAAGGGTGAGCGCCATTAGCACAACAAGAAGCCCTCCTACCCCTTGGAAGGAACGGTGCGACCGCGCCTTGACGGGCCCGCGCCAGGGACGCTATGTGCCCACTCGGCCATCATCGGACCGCGCGGTCCGATGCTCCCATCCCTGCCTCCTCAACCGTAACCCTGCCCTGCCGCACAGTCAAGCCCGTAACCCAGCCGTCGGCTGCAAGGGTGCGCCTCACCGAGGTCCCCGCCAGGTCCTCCCGGTCCTCCAGCGCCTGCCGCACGAGGTCCCACTCGGGCAGGCCCATGGGGTAGCAGATCATGACCGCGCCCCGCACGTTGTCCACCGCCTCCTGCAGCGCCTTCAGCGTGAGCGCCACCTTCTTCGCCACGTTGTCCTGCGTGGGCGGAGGCGCGCGGGCGAAACCAACACACCGGTGAGGGCGTTTTAGTGGTGAAGGCGAAGCTGGGAGCGTGCCGCCACGCGCCCCACGCATCTTGACGCCTTCCTGCTGTGCTTACGTCCCCTGACGCGTTCCTCACAGGCTTTGTCTCCTCGGTGCCAAACCACTGCCCCACACGTCTCGCATACCTTGTGTGCCACCGCCACCGCCTCCTCCAGCGTCTTCACCAGCACCTTGGCGACCTCGGGGTCACACGCTGCGCCCGGAACGAAAATGACCACCGTAAGCAGGCGGTAAGGTGCCTGGAATGGAGGACTCGAGCCCCCCTGGCAATCCTCGTAAGGTTGCCACCTTGTCTTCTTTGGAGTAATGACAGTACATGCAGCAGTATGCAGGGCTGGCCATGAAGGGCCGGCCCAGTCCACCTCGGACGTACGGCAATTCGGTCGACGCGTACGGCATTCTGCGGTCGACGTACGGCATTCGGTCGCGCTGTGTGGCAAAGAACACGTCGAACGCAATCTGATCCCCACTGCGCCACAACGCATGGCGCTTCACTCTCTCTCTGCTGATGGAAACGCCCCTGGAAACAGAACGACGCGACCGTCTCCGCCGCTTCGCCGGCTCCCGGCTGGCCGGTCGCTCACGGGCGTCACTCCCGGCTGGCGCATTCCCGGTCATTTCACTTTGTCATCGGCACGCGCCTTAACGCAACGAACCGAAGCGTTCGTCAGACTTCACATTGGCGTCCGAGCGAACGTACTACGCGCCCAGCCCTTGGACCTGCCCGGCATACACGCGCCCTCTCCACCTTCCCCACTCCCTACTCCAGAGTCGACCACTCCCCGCTCCCGCCTGCCGCCCTCCACATACCGTGCAGATTCATGCTAGCCTGCCTGTCCCCCCACACGGAAGCGATCATCACGGCACACGTCAACGTGCGTTACCCAGTCCGGACACCACCCCAGGGGTTGTCTATGACGTATGCAAACCCCAGGGATATTGTATCCCCGCACCATCCTGCAGTCACGTCAACCCTGCCGGGCTTGAGCCCGTTAGCCAGAGGCCGTTACCACTGCCCATCGGCAACAGCGAACACTCCAGCCCCCGAAGCCAATAAGGGGCCGACGCGTACCCCCAGCCAACGCATGGTGTGCCACCAGAGTAACCGTTGGCCAGCTGCCATTGCTGCCGTCCCCTCTGCTCAGCCCTACTGCGTGGCCCCTGCGTCAGCACCGAGCAGTGCCCCGGCCCCCCAAACGCGGCCACCGGTGCTGGGCCAGGCCAAGGTCCTCATCACTCGTACCCTCCTCACTTGGGTAACCGCACGGCCTGCACGCCTGCGAAGTGAGCCTTGAGCGAGTTGGGGTTGGCCCAGGAGGAGTTGGTGTAGGCATCGTCCTCGTCCTCTTGGAGCTTCTACGGGCGGGGGACACAAGCCAGGAAAGCGTTACAACACATGGGCCACGTGCACAGTGGAGTGCAAGCGCAAGCTGGGTGAAGGCTTCGCGTGTAGTACGTGTCGCAGGCGACTTGGACAACCCCCGGACAGCAACTACGGGAGCAACGAGCCCACTCAGCATGTCCGTCGGCGCAGTGTGTATGTAGCTGGGCGTCTGCTGTGTCTTCCCGGCGTGGAACGCCTCCCACGTATCCGTAACCGGCCACGGCCCTGGGCCCCAGTGCCAGCACGCCAGCTCAGCACCCGTCCCACCTTCTGCTCCTCCTGCTTCTTGTAGTACCATGCCATCATGGCCTTCTGCGTCTCCTGGTCCACGGCCTGCGGTCCAAACCAGCCGGGCATGTAGCAAATGCGGATCAGCAAGCGGTCCACAACTGCCTCCCCGTCCCCCGACCCTTCACCACGGCGCAATCCCTGGTGCCCTGCCGGCCCTACGGGAGTCCCCGGGGAGCCCCTTGCCGTGCTCACCGGCTCTCGCGACGGCGCCCCCTGCCCCTTCTTCTGCAGCTTGACCACCGCCTTGGTCTTCTCGTGCCGCCCCAGGTAGTCCGACAGCTTCTTCTCGGGCAGCATTTGCTTGCCCGCGAACCACAGCGAGGCCACGTCAGCAGGGAGGTCGTCCGCGGCGTACTGTGCGCGGCGGTGGGTGGGTGGGGGGGCAGCGGGCGGGTAAGGGTGAGCGCCAATAGCACAGCAAGAGCCCCTCCTACCCCCTGGAAGGAACCGTTTGCAGTGCGACCCAGGCCCGCGCCCAATGCGCTATGTGCCCACTCGGCCATCAGCGCGGTCCGACGCTCCCATCCCTGCCTCCTCGACCGTAACCTTGCCCTGCCGCACGGTCAAGCCCGTAATCCAGCTGTGAGCTGCAAGGGCGCGCCTCACCGAGGTCCCCGCCAGGTCCTCCCGGTCCTCCAGCGCCTGCCGCACGAGGTCCCACTCGGGCAGGCCCATGGGGTAGCAGATCATGACCGCGCCCCGCACGTTGTCCACCGCCTCCTGCAGCGCCTTCAGCGTGAGCGCCACCTTCTTCGCCACGTTGTCCTGCGTGGGCAGAGGCACGCGGGCGAAACCAACACACCGGTGAGGGCGGTTCAGTGGCCTGGTGTGAAGGCGAAGCTGGGAGCGTGCCGCCACGCGCCCCACGCATCTTGACGCCTTCCTGCTGTGCTTACGTCCCCTGACGCGTTCCTCACAGGCTTTGTCTCCTCGGTGCCAAACCACTGCCCCACACGTCTCACATACCTTGTGTGCCACCGCCACCGCCTCCTCCAGCGTCTTCACCAGCACCTTGGCGACCTCGGGGTCACACGCTGCGCCCGGAACGAAAATGACCACCGTAAGCAGGCGGTAAGGTGCCTGGAATGGAGGACTCGAGCCCCCCTGGCAATCCTCGTATGGTTGCCGACCCTTCGGGAGTAAGGTCCATGCTAGAGCATGCCTTGTGAAGGGTTCTCCGGTCCAGCCCACCGGGTCCTCTTGCCCACCCTGCCCTCCTCCTCCCCACCCTGCCCTTCCAGCGTCGTGAAGGCCTCGGCCATGACCGCGGCGAATCAGCATCGCAGTTCACCGCACGACCCCATCAGGTTCAGCGATACCCGAAAGGGCGAGGGCTGTGCTAGTGGCGCAGAGACCAGGCTTCGCCGGTCCGGCCCCGGGTCCCAGCAGACCCTCGCTGCTTGCCCTGGCTCCCTGACTGCCTCTGAGGTACTCTCCGTCCCTCGTCTCGGTATGCACTCATCCAGCTTTGGCCCTCTCCACAAGCCCAAGGAAGGCGCCAGAGCCCACCCAAGCCTGTCAATCGGCCAGCCCGGGGGTTGCCTCACCGTTGCCGGTCCGCCGGCCAGTGGGGTCCTGCGTGTAGTGTGGCCCCTTCTCCACAGATGTTTCCTGGTACTGGTCGATCCCCTGCTGGTCTGGCCGCTTTGCTGGTCCAAACTTTGCTAGCTCCTCGCCCTCTGCCTTCAGGCGCTCGATGCGATGCCGCAGATTGTGCACCTCCGCAAGCTGGCGTGTGACCTCATCAACGGTAGAGTTGACTGTCGTCTCGAATAGGAACTGGTCCAGATCGGACCGCTGCGAGCGGGGGCACAGCTTGCTGAGAAAGCCTTCGAGAAGGACGTCGGGACGCGGTCGCTGAAAGCCCGCTCCGCACCTTCATGTGTAGAAGCACCATACTTGCGAGTTTCGCTTGGTAAAGCTAAACACTGAGCGTGAAGCGAACGCAAGGATGGGTCCTGTCTGCGGTGTGTCGCAGTGGGGCAGTAAGCTCTCGTGTAAGTGCGCTTTGCAAGAGCAAGCAAGCTTGTAGGCAATATGCAAGTCGGTAGTCTCGGGCTTCGTCTTTTGGCGACCTGGCAGCGTTGACTCCATGCAAACGTTGACTTCAATGCCAGTATCCAAGCGGGCTTCAGTTACTTCTCGCCTTCAGGACTCATCAAGCAGTGAAGCATTATTACAGCACACACTGCCTGGTCGGGATTGTTGTCTGCGCTTCAACATGCCCTCGCCGCGTGGCCAGCCCGAGCGGCCTGCGGCAAGCAGAGCCGGTCGGAATGCAGCTATATCCCGCCTAGGATAGATTACTTTCGCCTGCATACTTGACGCCAGACAGAATGGGCGACAGTTTGGAACAGCTGCACAGGCGGGAGCAGGAGCTGGCAGAGCTTCGCAGCAGAACGCTGCAGTCGCTGGAGCAGCAGGTGGGGATGGGGCGCGGGCTCGCGGGCCTGAGCGTCGCTGGGCCTGCTGGGTGCCACTGTCCGACGTCCGTGCCTTCGGTCACCCCGCGCCCCTGCCAGCTGTCCACCCGGGATGCGGAGCTGGCCGCTCTCACAGACCAGGTGCGTGACCTGCTATTACGCAGTTGCCTTCCCATCAGGATTGAGGACGGGGGGTGCAAGCGGCAAGGCATCATCCAGCCCACGGTCACCACGAACACGCCCGGCCCTGCCGCTCTGCCCGCAACCCTTCCCCGCTCCCCGCCGACCCAGTTCGAGGTGCTCAAAGGGGATTTCACCTACAACCTGGACCTGCTTCGTCAGCGCGACGAGGAGCTGGCAGCCTATGATGAGGCGATGGCGCAGCGGCAGGCGGAGCAGGCGGCCCTGCAGGAGCGCGTGGCGGAGCTGGAGGCGATGGCTGGGGGCCTGCAGTCGGGTGGGGCGGGGCCACGGGGTGCGGCTTCGGGCATCCCAGTGCTCTGCTGAGTTACTCAGTGGGCTTTCCTGGACTCATGAAGTGACGGACTGCCCTTGGCATGGCGCGCAGAGGTGGCGTCGGCGCGCGCAGCTGCGGAGCAGGCAGGATTCGTCCTTGCGGCCAAGCGCAGCGAGATGGCGTCCCTGCTGGAGGAGGAGAGGCTGGGGCGGCAGGAGGCGCTGATGCGGCAGCGGGAGCAGGCGGAAGGGGCGCGGAGGTCGCTGCAGGTGGGGCCTGGGACTCTAGCCGGGTCCTGCCACACCATGCTTTTGCAGGCTGCCGCGCCTCTGGTCCCTGAGCGCTGCTCACCAGTACACTGTACTGTGCATGCCCCCGGCCGCAGCGGGAGCTAGAGGAGGCGCGGGAGGCGGCGGAGCGGCAGCGGCGGTCACTCAGTGCTGCCTTCCAGGCTCAGCTGACGGAGGCCACGGCGGCGCTGCAGGCTGAGCTGGACCGGGCACGGCAGGCGGGTGCAGGCATGAATAGGGCTGGGAGCAAGCGGGAAAACCAGGGCACCGGCTGGGTCACGTGGTGTGTGTTATGGGCTCAACAGCCGTGACCCGGACCGACACCGGAAGAGAGTTTTATGGCCCTTGCCTTGGTCCTCGCAGACAGCCGCTGCGTCGGCCCGAGAAGCCGAGCAGCGGCAGCACGAGCTAACGGAGGCGGGTGCGCGGGAGGCGACGCTGCGCCAGCAGGCTGAGGTGCGGGGGCCAACCAGCCAATGCTGCTTCTCCTCCCACACGCGGTGCAGCGGGACGGGGTTGCTTGAGCCCGTGCACGCTGAACGGAGCACACCGTGGGGCGGTGCTAACGGCACCCCAGGGACTAGGCCCTCACGCATTCAACACCCGGCCTAAACCTCCTTGCCAACACGAACGACACCCGCAGGCCGCCAAGGCGCAACTGCGGGAGCGCGAGTGCGCGGTGAGGGCCCTCGAGTTGGAGCTGGACAACCGGGCCCGGGAGCACGACTCAGTGGTCCGGTCCCTCACGGCACAGGCCGCGGAGGCCCAGCACAAGCTCAAGGTGAGCGGGAGGGGTAGAGCACCGATGCAAGCAACAGTTTGGGCTTGCACTGCCGAAGTGGGGCTGGACACAGCAGGTGCGTTTTGGAGGCACCCATGCGGTTCCGCGCTTCCGCCCCTCAGGCTGCAACGGAGTCGTACGATGCCCACCGGTCTGAGCTGGCCGCGCAGCTGGCGGGCGCGCAGGCTGTGCTCGAGGAGCTGCGGGCGCAGTGCCTGGGAGACATACAGCTGTTGCAGGTGTGGCAACAGCCCGGGAAAGCCTCTGGGAGCAAGTGGAACCACGGCTGGGCAGGCAATCAAGGGTTGCCGTTTATTGTTTGGCAGCGCTCTGCTGCAGGTCGGGAAGTCCGAGTAGCTTTATGTTCCCTCTCACTGCAGAGACGTCACGCAGAGGAGGTGGCCGCGCTGGGGGCCAGGCTGGAAGCGGCAGCAGGTAAGGCGACCTTGAGCGGGACGGATACACGTGTGCACGCCAGCGCGCTCAATAGGAGACATTCCATCAGGGGAGCCCAACTGTCCGTGCAACCCTCCCTGCTTCTGGCCCTGTGCAGGCCGGGAAATACACCTGGAGCAGGAGGCTCGCGAGCTGGCGGGGCAGCTGCGGGCTGCACAGGAGGAGGCGCGGTCCGCCCGGGCAGAGGCGGCCCGGAACGCGCAGGCTGCTCAGCAGGCAGGGGCTGATGCCCAGACCCTTCGGGACCGGACACGAGAGCTGGTGGGCGGGGTAGCAGGGCATGGCCGGGCTACTGGAAGACACCGAGTCAATCCGGACGCCGTGCGCGTGGAGACAGCTGTCCTTGGTGGTGGTGCCATGTGCAATGAGGCCTTGTGGCCATGGGTGGGGCTGGCTTTTTGATGTTGAGGCCTTGTGGTATCCTTGCGCCGCCCACACAGGAGCAGCTCCTCCGCGAGGCAGCTGACGACGGGGGCGAGGAGCTGCAGCGGCTGCGGGAGGAGCGGGCGGCGGCGCGCGAGGAGGCGGTGCAGCGGCGGAGGGAGCTGGCGGAGGCGCGGGTGGGCCACTGGCTGGGGCAGGCAGCACCCTGGCACCGGGGCTGGGGGAGTCAGGGCATGGGTGCACGAGTCAACGTGTCTTGTGGCGCCCTGTCCCTCAGGACCTGCTCGAAGCTGCTGCGGAGCGGGAGCGGGCGCTGCAGCGCCGGCTGAGTGGAGCGGATGCCGGCACCTCATCTGGTGTGGAGGTGGGTGTCGGTCCCGCTGCCTCATTCTGGGTTCTATACAAAGGGTGCCCGCGCAACTGCGCCTCTGCTTCCCCCCGCCGCTTGACCGCAGCCCTCCTGGTCCTCTCGGTGTTCGTTGCAGGGCGGTACGAGCGGCCAGGCCGGCGGTGGCGCGTGGGGCTCCCGGCCACAGCCCAGCGCCTCTGCGACCGCCGCGGGCCTGCGCCAGCGCGCAGTCACAGCGGCGGCGGCTGCCGCAGCAAGCGAGCGCCGGTCGTCGCCAGGCCGCGGCCCATCACCTGGGCCCGCTTCCCCCGACCCCGCTGACCGGGCCCGAGGGGGCGACGTGGAGCGGAGGGGGGAGGTCGTGGGGGAGCCGCCTTCGCCGCCGCGCGCGCCTGGACCCGGGCGGCCTTCCGTGGGCTTCGTAGACGGCCCACAGCGGATGCCCTCGCTGTCAGCGGCACGCCCCGCGGCGCTGTCCCTCTCAGCCTACATGCAGGTGGGTCGGGTGGGGGGGGGGGCTCCTGCAGGTCATGACCTCGTGGTGGTCCCTGCCCCTGGGTGGGTCTTCCGATCCCACACGCGGCCTATCCGCGATGGCCTGGTCCTCCTCTGTCCTAGTGCATCTCACGTGCATTCCCACTCGCTCAACCTGGAGAATGGTCGACTCCAACCACCGGTACTAACCGTCATGTGCCCAACCGCCAACCGCCTGCAGGAGTCGCACGACTCCCTGCCCGACTTCAACGCCTCCCCGCTGCTGGACCTGCCGCCCTCGCCCCGCTCCTCGGCCTCCTTCTGGCTGGGGCCCTCGGGCGCGGGGCCGGCCTCGGGGGGTGGACAGCAGGCGAGTGCTTCTAGCACACATGGACTGGGTACGGGGAATGCAGCGCCGCGAAGGGACCCGATGCGATGCGGATCACCAGAGAGAAGTGGGGCTCCTCGCATGATTATACGGGTGGATATGGACTTGATTCCGTCCTCGCTTGCCATGGCTCCTTCTCATTCACGAGGGAAGGTACCAAAGGGGAAGGTACCAAGCGTGCGGTCAACTCAAGCCTCCCCGCTTGCCGCGTGCAGGAGGGCGCCCGGCCCTGGAGCCCCGCGGCCGCCGCCGCGGCAGCGGCCGCAGCAGCTGCACGCGCCGGGCAGTACCTGCGCCACTCCAAGGAGGACCTGGACTCCCTGCTCAGGTGGGCCGCCTGGGAGCCGGCTTTCTCTTTCTTCCCAGTTACGCCATGGAGCTGACACAAGCCAAGCCAAGCCAGATTACGCAGCCAGTTTGAGCATTGGCGCCAACGATGTGTACTCTCCTTGCGGTGCAATGTCGCAGGCCGGCCAACCGATCAAGGCTCGGTGGTCAGGGGGATGGCTCATCGCCCCCGGCTCAGCCTGGGCAGCAGGACGAGCCGCCACCGCCGGACGGCCGCGGCACACCGCCCGAAGGCGGCGCAGCGGCAGGCGGCGGTGGTGGGGCCGCAACCGGGTGAGCTGGCAGGGCCGGCAATACACCGGCACGAGGTCTCCTAGCGTGGCCTCGGGCACACAGGCTTCGGCGGGATGAGCGACTTGTTGCCCCTTGTCACGTTGAAACCCTTTGCTGCCGTACCCATCCTGTCAGGCCGGCACACGCAGAGCCCGACGAGGAGAACGCCCGCCTCCGCGCCACCCTGGCCGTGATGCGGAGCGAGATGGAGGCGCTCCAGGCGGCGGCGGGGGCGGCGGCGGACTCGGTGCTGGCGGCGCAGGCGGCAGCGGCGCATGCAGGCCTGGCGTCGCCGCTGTGGGGCCAGCCTGGCGGCATTCCGGCCTACAACGACGGGGGCGGCGGCGGAGGTGGCGGCGGAGGGTATCGCAGCCGTGGAGCAGGAGCAGGGGCGGGCGGGGCGGGAGGCGTGGGAGGCGTGGGAGGGCCGAGGGCAGACCAAGAGTACCCCGCAGCCGGGTATGCACCGCAGGGCGGCGAGTTGCGCGGGGTGGGGCCGGATGGCATTGAGGAGGATGCCTTGCGGGCAGAGCTGGACGAGAGCGACCGAGACCTGCAGCAGGTGAGCGCGCGTGGCGATGGTCATGCGGCTGCATCACGGCCACACAACGTCAACAACCGAAGCTCGCTCGGCTCCCAGCTGCATATCTGCACGACCCAGTGCGCTCCACTGCTCTTGCCCTCCGTCAACGGCTCTTCCTCTTTCACTCACTCGATGGCATCAGTATGACCCAGTTGCGTGTGTGGCTTTTCGTCTTCCCCACAGGCGCTGGAGCACAACGAGCTGCTGCAGAGGCAGCTGATGGCTTCGCGATCCGGCGGACAGGCGGCATCAAGCGCCGATGCGGGGGCCGGTGCGGGACCAGGGCCCGGGTCAGCGGCCACGGCAGCTGCAGCTGCAGCTGCAGCTGCGGAGCTGAACTTCCTAAGGCACAAAGTCCGGGAGCTCACCGCTGCCAACAGGTGAGTCTTTTCGCTGCCGGCGCTATGAGACGTTGTTAGCTCCACTGTGCTACTATCCTGTGGCGAGAGTCTAAGACCTGCGGCCCTTGCCTGCGCTTCCTCTTCCCGCCAGGACCCTCCGGCGCCAGGCGCTGCGGTATCGAGCGGCGGCGGCGGCGAGTGCTGCCGTCGTGGCAGCAGGCGGTAGCACCGAGTCCACAGCGCCTGGCGGCCTCCAAACCAACGCCACCTCTACTGCACAAACTGGCGCCGCAGGCAGCGGGCCCGATCCCTCCCAACACCTGCCCCACCAACCACAAGCGCAAGCACGCGATCAGCCATCCCAGGAAACGGCGCAACAGCTGCAGCAGCTGCGGCTGGATCTGGACAGATCCAGGCAGCAGCTGTCGGCAGCTAAGGCCGAGAATGAACGGCTCATGGAGCTCAGTAGCGAGATGCGGGCGCAGAGGGACCGATACGCCATGCAGCTAAATGCACTGAGCATGGGCCAGGCGGCAGCCCTGTCCGGCCACGCCGAGGCAGGTCGAGGCGGGCAGGGGCCGTACACTGCCAGCCCGCAGCCGGCCAGCCCGCCGCGACACGGCGGCGGCGGAGCAGCGGCGGCGCTTTTGCAGCCGCCCGCGAGCCCCGTCAGCGTGTTGCTGCCCCTCTCGGCGGCGGGCGGCGGCGGTGTGTTCATGCGCCCGCAGCCCGACATGGGTGGTCTGCCCACGCCGTACGGAGTGCCGTACGGCGCGGCGCCGTACGGCATGGTCGGTGGTGGGGCTGGCGGCTTTCCGGCGGGCTTCATGGGCGGCTTGTCGTGGCCGGCTGTGCTGGCACCTGCCTCCTGGCTGGCTCAGCCGGACATGGGGGACGAGATGGCGGAGGCGGACGGCCGCGGGCGGACGCCTGGGCGTAGCCGCTCGCCCTCGCCGACCAGGTGCGGGTCTCAGGCTGGGGCTAGGGGGTGTGGGGCTCAGGCTGGGGCTAGGGGCCGATCTTCAACGTTAGGATGGCCACGAGCCACCTTTCGGGCTGTTCGGGCTGGCGACGGCGAACCCCGTGTTACCTTGCGGTGTGATCCTCACCTTGCTGGGTCCCGGTGGTTGTCTGAGCACTCCTGACCGTTGTGCTCCATCCCCGCAGGCGGCCGACGCTCACTCCCCGCTCCTCCTCGGCGTCGCCGCCCCGCCGCAGCCCCGGCGGCCAGGGTTACGGCGGCGGCGCCAACCGCCAACCGTCTCAGCGCTCCTTCATCTCATCCCTGGACTGGGCGGCCTCAACCGCCGCTGGCAACCGCCCCGTCACGACGCCTAACGCCTACTCATCTGCCGCCGCCAACCGCCCCGCAACCGCCGGGGCTGTAGGGGACCTGGACGCTTTGGCGGAGGGCCCGTCCGTCATCACAGTCTCAGCCGTGGCGCGCCCGCAACCAACCACAGGGCTCACTGCGACCGGCCGTGAGACGCAGTCCCAACGCGCTTCCCTGCGGGCGCTGCACCGACGGAGGGAGGCCGCGCAACAGCATCAGCAACAGGCGGCTGTAGCGGCAGCCAGCCTGCGGCAGCGTGTGCGGGGCTACAGCGTGGTACGGGACGAGGGCTCGACACCGGACGGAGGCGGGGCGGCGACGGCTAGCCCCAGGCCCGACCCCGACCCCGTCAGAAGCGCCCGCGCGGGCAACACCACAACCCTGACGTGGGGCCCCGACGTATGACTGTGACGGGATGGGGGCGAACCCTGGGGGCAGCTTCATCTGTCGCCTGGCTGGGAACAGCGGATTGCGGGGGATGGCATTTACTCGTGCTAGTGATGAGAGTGCGGTGGGTTGGGGCGATGTGGGGTTGACAATCTTGACATGTGCATGCCGCCCGGTCGGTGTTGGACACTGTTCAGGGGGCGCGGCGCGCTGACATATGCGCGACACCGGGGGCTGAGCGTGGCGTGTGGAGTGCAGTACCTTACAGCGTGTGGCTGACTCGTGAGCATGAAACTCAGTTGCATAACAGGGAAGAGACCTGGAGATGGTCCCGGTAGGAGGGTTGCGGCTGTGGTGGCCGGCTCGGTGGAAAGGTGTTGGCTGACGTGGTTGGAGGCTGGTGCGAGGTCTGAGGGACGCAGATGCTCAGGCGCGGGTCCAATGTAGCAGACGGCCTCAAGCCGAGGCAGACGGAAACGCGAAGCAACCATTCGGGGACCCAAGTCGGCTGATGCAACCCGCCCACATGCCTCCTCCCCTTGACCCTGCGAGTACGCCCCTCAACCACGTCAGCGCTTGCGCTACGCTTCGTTGATGTCATCTACCCTGCAAGTACAGTGCCCCCCCCACCTAACCCGCCTTTGCTTGCGGCTCGCGGCCTGGCCGATCACCATGCTGTGACCGCGCTCGGCGTGGACTCAGCCGGGGTGCGTCCGCCCCCGCAGAGCGCAGACTCCTTGCCGGCAAGGACGACATCTTTTTTACATACTTGGGATAAATGC
The DNA here is from genome assembly GCA_016858145.1 of Edaphochlamys debaryana. Taxonomy (NCBI): domain Eukaryota; kingdom Viridiplantae; phylum Chlorophyta; class Chlorophyceae; order Chlamydomonadales; genus Edaphochlamys; species Edaphochlamys debaryana. The sequence continues at coordinate 209,439 of JAEHOE010000079.1, forward strand.
CATTCCTTGAGGCATGGGACAAGTGGTCTCCAGGGACGGCTACGGTGCCCTGACATAAACGCTTCAGCAGTGCCCCTCAGTGCCCGTCAGTGTCCTCGCTTGCTTGCATGCGACTTGACACACCTGAACTGGACCGCGCGCTTGAAACTAGACACTGACACACCCGCCCAGGCCGCCCTCCCGGCACCCACCCCGCCGCGTGACGTTTCACACCCGCCCCCTTCCAACCCTCCCTCCGCTTAGCTCCCCACCCACAAGCGCACGAGCGCCACCAAACGCACACAAGCAATTGCTATATCCGCGCTTCAAAAGGCACGTGCCACCTGAAGGCATCAGGCGACGGCGCAAAGCCAGACTACAACACGCCACAACCCTCTCGGCAGGCTCCTCGCTTCCCACTCCTCTGCTCACTCCCCTCGCCCAGAACAAGCGCACGGCGGCCCCTTGCACCGGAGTGCGGCGCGCTTATACACACCCACCCCCGAAACCCCCATCTCTGCGACCACCCCAACCCTCTGAAACTCTCAATAAATGTGGCTGTTCCAGCCAGCGCCCCTTTCCGGAGCACGTATGACTAGGGATGACCCCCTGAGAGGGACTCTGGCCTCATCCTTAGCGTATCAAACCAGCAGCCTTACGGCCTGGCGACCTAAACCTATGACAGTAACGAGACGTGCACATGCTGATGAGACCAGTCCTGCTTGGCATGCCCTAACCGGCGATTTGCACCGCGCACAACCTCCCTCCTGCCTTCACATAGACTCAGGGCAGAATGATGGCCAACGCCGCGGCAACAGGGACATGGCCCATGGTTTCGCATGGTGGCGCATCCACCCTGAATGCATCACCCACGCGTCCTTCCTGCAATGACAAATCTTGTTGCAGCCGGCAGATAGCCGGCAACCGAAACATAGATAAGCTCACGGTTATTCCCTTTTATTTTATGACCGCAGGTCCCTTTCAGGGCCAGGGGCCGCGCTCCAGGCAGCGGCCGGCGAGGATAACCCGACCTGCCTATGGCTTAGATAAGCTGGGCCCAATGGCTGGGCCCTTACCAATGGACGGGCTGAATCCGAGCCCAGCAAGTGGTTCCCTGCGCCCCGGGGCTGAAGCCCTGATTGGCACGCATGGCTGCGCGCCTAGAAGCCGCCTCTCCGCAGCGGCATGGGGGAGGGGGGCGGTGGCGACTTGTTCTTGCGGCCCCGGGGGTTCTTGGGCGGCTTGGGGGGGCTCCGGGGCGGCTTGGTCGGGGAGCGAGGGCTCTTGGGGGACTTGACCGGGCTCGGGGAGGGGGGCTGGGGCGGCAGGGGCGGGCTCGGGGGCACCTGGGGGAGGGCGATGAAAGGGCCACGGTATGAGGAAACTGCGGCCAAGGAGCCCGTTGGCCTCAACGCTATGCACGCCGGCAGGTCGGCCAACAGACAGCTCTGTGCGGTCGTGCGTGGTTGTCTTCGCATGCTTGCGTCAGACTCAACTCAAGAGAACCTGAGCAAGGCGGCACGCGCTTACCCTGCGCTTGGGGGGCTTGGGGGGCGAGCGGGGCTCCCTCGGGGGCTGGCGGGGGTCCCGTGGGGGCTTAGGGTTGCGCAAGCGGCGCGGCTGGCTCGGCGGTGGGGAGTCCACAGCCTTGACAGGTGGGCTGACGAGGTCATCGGGGGTGATGGGGGGCGGGGGCCGCAGGCCGGGGATGTTGGGGGGTGGGGAGCGGACGGGCGCAACCACGGGGATGGCCGGGGGAGGGGGCGAGGGCTTGGGGGGGCTGGGGGGCGGCAGGGCGTACTCCGTATACTTGATGAACACTGGACCCGGGCCTGTGGGCAGCGATGAAGTTTACGTCAGTGCGCAGCAACGATTGATAGTGCCAGCGGCGTACTGAGGTCGGGGCGTGCTGCTGTAAGGAAAACCCGGCGCTCCTCGGCCCTAGCCGCTCACATGTGACGAGGGCGCAGTTGGGCAGCACCACCACAGAGATGGTAGCCTGTGCCCAGGTGGGCATTTCTTGGCTTGCGCTTGTCAGCTTGATCTGCACGACGCCTGTGGGAGGATTCATGCCGTTCAGGGGTAACGACAACGATCAGCTGGGGGGTGCGTGCTTGACCGTTACGTTGCCAGGGTGCCCCCCGGCATTCCTTCGTACCGAGGTCCACTCGCCCTGCCAATTTAGCGGTGCGCACCCACACGCACCATAAGCATCGCAGGGAACGGTGAAGCTGGCGAGAAACCAGTCCTGGTAGTCCTCGCCAGTGTCAACGCGATTGGCACTGTTTGGGAAAGGGAGTGACCGAGAAGTACGGTTTAGCGAGGTAACTTGGGAGCCCGCCGGTGCTGACTTGACAAACGAATGGGAGACGAAATCATTGAGCGAGAAGCTCGGGGGCAAACCAGGGCGCAACGCGGGGCCCAAGCGGCGCCGGGGGCTGTCGACCTTCCAGTTCCAGCCACGCCCATAGGCCTCTAGCCCCACGCCACCGAGTAAAAAGACCCAAGACGCACCATCCAGAAGTGGAGCTCGGGTTCGTGAAGACGCCAGCCGTGGTGGTAAGCATCGTCATTCGCCGGTCGGGATACATCACCTGCGCGGTAGCCCCAGAGCGCCTTAGACAGTGTACCAGCTTCTAGACTCGTCACTAAGCCGAGGCAGACGAAAACGCAACGCTAAAACTCCCGGGCCCGAATGTGGACGAATGCGGCTAAGTCTGGACCGTGTCGCGACGCACCTCGATGTCGTAAGAGGCTCCGCGGCACACCTCCATTTGAGGAATAGCTGCCGCATCCTTGAGAACAAGGCTAATGGACGGGTCGTCGAAAGGGGCGCCGTGCGGATTGCGACGACCTTGGAGCGTCAGCGTTTTCCCTAGGTCGGAGTCGGGGTGAGCGTCACATGCTAGCGCGCCTTGATTTATCCCCCACTGCGGCTGGTACCAATACTTGGGGAATGCGTCCGCCCCTAACAACAACGTTAGCAGAGCGACTACAACTGGTGCGCGTGCCATGGTGGTGAAGTATGCAGAGGAAGTGGAGTTATGGCGTGACAGCGGCCAGGCGGCGACAAAACTTTGTTATCCGCCCGCCAGCCCCATGCGGCCATCGCACGTCGCCTGCGGGGCCGCGGGCCCATGACCCCTTTGCTGTCCGACTTAAAGCTCCAGAGCTTGTTGCGCACACGGAGACTGGCCCCTTTAGTGTATTGCGAAGGACCTTCAGTACAAAGCCAGCGTCATTACCAATACCGGGTCTCGGAACATCGCGCGGCACGGCCAATCAGGAAGAAGACAACACAGGCTACTAGCTGGGCGGTCGGCAGTGCGGCTGGCCGTGCAGGTGAAATGGGCCGCTTTCGGAGTCCCGCGGCCTCGCGCGACCCGGCCCAGCCACTTTCCCAGCTGCGCACCTGCGGCGCCTGCCGGGTGTGCTTGGAGTGCGGGATCACGCTACGGCTGCTTACCACAGCACGCTACTCGTGTCTGCAGGGTTACGACGACCTACAAGGTCCATGCCGAACCTCGGTAATCTCTTTCTCGGGAGGTTTCTCGCTCCTGGCAGGGCTTTGTGAAGGAGGCGGCTCAAAGGGCCCGCAGGGTCCGCCGGCCGGGGTGGAGGGGCGGCGGGGGCGGCGGGGGCCTGCGAAGGGGCGGCGCGCGGAACACAGGTTGGGTTTAGAAAAAAGTCAGTGTGCGCGAGTGCGCGAAGGTGCGTCTTGGTTGAAACCAGGACGGCGCGACCAACGGCGTGTCAACGTGTTAGGCGGGCGGCGTGGAACAAGAGGCACAGCATGCTTGCGTATTACCGTCAGGGTCTTGGGCGGTTACTGGCGATGCGAGAGGCGTCGGCTCTCCGGCGGCTCGCAGTGGACCCCAGCCCGGCCAGCCCAGCTACACGTATACAGACCTGTGAGTGACGGACGAACCGCCAGAGCAGAGCGAAAGAGGCGTCAGGAACATCGCTCGAAGGCACATGCCAGTGGGGCGACGCGGGCAGCAGAGCATCTAGCAAACCCTTGAGCCGCCGGAGGAGCGTAGGCTGCCTAAGGAAGGGCGGGAAAGCCGGAGGCGGGCAAGAAACCGGCGCAGGGCCGGGAGCCGAGCAGCCAGTACGGCGTGGCATGGGGCAAGCGGGCAAGGCAAGCCAAGGAAGCAGACACGCAATGGAGATGCACCCGGATGGGATTGGCTGCGGAACAGCGTCCCCACCCATCCGGGACAGCCAAGATGGCGGCTGCGAGGATAAGGGTCAGGCGGGCTCCCCACCGGGGGTGGTGTGGATCATGGCCACGGACCCTGAGCGGCAAGGCCCCGTGCGTGCAGAGTGTGCGGAATGGGCGGGATCAGACAAGCGGCACGAGGAGGAGCCAGACGGGGGCCCACTCGGCCATGGTGTCTTCATGTTCCCAGGATGCAGGGGTGGTAGTGGGACCGGCCTCGGCGGCCAAGCAGCCTCCAGTGCAGCCGCCGACGCCAGTCCTGTGCGGCGGCGGCGAAACGGCCGCCGCCGCCGCGAGGGGCAAGGCCCCCCAGGAAGCACAGCAAACAAGTGCAGCGTGCAGAGCCAGAACACAAAAACCCGGCCCAGCCCAGCAAGACCCTGTGCCCCGGCGGCTGCGGCTGCGCCAGCGGCTCGTCGCAGCAGTCCCCCACCCCGGCGGTCCCCCACCCCCGGCGCCGACTCCGCTCGCCAGGAGCTGCAGCTACAGTCCCACCCACCCATTACCGCGCATGAAGCTGGGCCCAGTGACGGTCAGTGACGGCTGCGAGGTCCGCAAATGGGGGCGGCGTGCCAGCCGGCCCCGGAGCACGACGATCGTAGTAGTAGGCCTCAGGGGTACGCTGCAAGAGCTGCCGGTACTGACGCCGCAGGCGTCCCCGAGAATACCCGCGGGCTGTGCGTGTAAGAGGTCGTCGGCAGCAGCCCCGATGAAATTGCGTCGACAGGCGAGGACGTGCTGCAGCGCGGCGGGCTGGGTGCTACGTGACTGACGGAGTATGCTGCAGAGGCGCTGGCGTTGCGTGCGCCAGCGAGCGGCTGCAGTGAGCTGGCTGAGCGCAAGCGCGCACAGGTTGGGTGCGCCCCTGACCAGCGAGAAGAGTTTGAGATAGAGGAGTGGCATCTTCGGTGGGGTTCAGATGCCAGGTACTGACGTACGCAGCCGGCGCCTGGCGGTAGCGGGGGGGGGGGCGCTGGGTTGGGGGGGGCGCCAAGGGGGGCGCTGGGTGGGGGGAAGGGGAAACGAGGCAACGCGAAAAACAGGCCAGCAGAGTGCAGACCCATATTCCTTTCCGAACAATCGGGCACTGGCCAGGTGCAACCCGCTGTGACACGGTGACCATGCGACCAGGGCTTTCGCCAGAGCACTGCAAAGTTGTCCGAGCTGGGTGGGGGGGCGCTGGGTGATTGATTGGTTGCACAAAAGGACGCGAACATTGGCAATAGCGACAAGGCCTATGCAGGCCACCGCCACATGGTCCTTGCGCCGTGGTTTACACTGCGCAAAGTGAGTCGAGCTCTTCGGCTGGAAACGCTGGGGTCACTCTTCGCGCTCTTCGAAGAAACGTTGAAGGGGGCGCTCTTACTCACGCTAAGAAATGACACGCTCGGGCGACGCGCCGAAGGCGAACGGCCGGCGGTGTATCGAATGAGTCCTGAAGCTGTAATCTCCTTCCGCCAGGGGGCGTTTCGCGGTTTCCGAGGGCATTGCCACCTAATTCCCATGACACGACCTACTTTCGACATCGCTCGTCAGACCTGTGCACAACAGTCATCATGGCTGAATGGTTACAGTATGGTCACGTCAACGCGCGGGTGGGGAAGGTTTATTGACCCATCGCGTACCGGTATGACCTTTGTTGGCCCCTGTTCCCCTCCCTCCGTGTGTCTCCCCCCCTCCCCGAGCCCACGACCACCCCCGCTTCCCCAGCCCGCCCCCAACTCATCCCAGGCCCGCATCACCATCCCCAACCCGCGACCAAACCGTCGCGATTCTGCAGCAGTGAAGTCTGCCGGTGCTCGGTATCGATACAAAAGCGGCCCTTGCGTACTTGGCGTGCCCTCGCGCCTCATGTACCCCCAGCTCCGGTCCGTCACTTCCGGTGGTCCATGCCTAGTTCAAGCCGTCGCCCCTGGCACGGAGCTGGTAGATAAGAAAGCTGCATTGATGTATAGCTGTACAAATCGCTCTCCCTGCCCTTAATCTTGCCCACCCTGGCTAGTATTGCCCCTCGGGCGGGGTGCTGATGTCTCCCTCCCTGCTGTGGGTGGGGGCCCGTTACAGAGACATGTGTGAGCCCACATGATTCGTATTGCAAAAGTGCCTGCCAGTAATGCAAGGCGCTGAGTCCGGTCTATGTACGGGCTATGTGCTCGCATATACGCAACTGACGGTCCGCTCTCCTCTCCTAGCCCTTCCACACCAACTTGGACCATACACAACACGCCCCCACCAGGCACCACCCTGCACCACCAGGCACCGGCCACCAAGCACCTTGCCCTCCACCGCGCTTCGCTTCCCCTTGGCAGTACTCAGCACCGGTGCCATTCACGAGCGAAACCGGGAGATCACAATTGCATCCAGCCCGTAATCACCGCTAGCTGCTGCTTGCTGCCTATGCAGCTAGCCCACGTCTCAGCAGCTGCGCCGCCATGGCGACCCACACAGCAACACCAGTTCCTTCCGGCTCGGCCCAAGCAGCTCCCAGGTGCGTGCTCTCCAGCTGCTCAGTACTAGTAGCCAATCCCACTAGGCCATCACAGCAAGCTCCGTCAAGCCCCTCATGTTCTTCTAGTGGCTGTGGTCAGGGTTCTTGACCACGCCCGGCATGTAGGCCAGAGTCATCGACGTGGGGAAGCCGCCCACGGTCAGGCTGCTCTCGAGCACAAGAGCCACGCTGCCCTCCTCGTCGTGGTGGGGCTCCCCCTCGGCGTGGTCGTGGTCGCCCTCGCCCTCGCCCTCCGTGTGGGTGACGGCGATGCGGTGGATCTCGCCCAGGGAGGACACGGCCACTGGGGTGTGTGTGGAGGGGGAAGGGGAGGGGGTGAGGGGGAAGGGGAGGGGAGGAGAGGGGAGGGCCGGGGTCTGGGGGAAGGGGGGGGGGTTGGGGGCAGGCGAAGGGGAGGGGGAAGGGGTTCAGGGTGGAGGCCTGGGCTCACGGGCGGGGGCGGGGGCACGAAGGGAGGACACGGCCACTGGGGGGTTGAGAGGGATGGGGACCGGAAGCCAAGTAAGCCAAGGGGGTTCTCAAGGAGGTTTGCAACGAGGTTCAGGGGGGGGCAGGGGGGGGCATGGCTTCACGGGGGCGAAGACACGGTCCCTGCTGAGCGGAGAAAGGGAGGGGGGAAGGGGAGGGGGGGAGAGGGGAGGGGACGGCACGGGGGGTGGGGGGGGCAGGCGAGGAGGATACCGTATGGCCGCTGAGTGGAAGCCGGTTCATACCGTACTGCAGGGGTTATTATAGACAACGGGGCGGAGTGCCGCGGAGATACTGCAGGGGTGGTGGATGGCACATGGACTCAGCCATGCGCGCAGCACGCACGCACCGTAGATGGCGCTGCCGTCCGCCTCGCTCTGCAGCGAGGGGGCGGTCATGTTGGCGAAGCCCTGGGCGCGGAGCTGCGGGGTGGAGGGACGGACGAGGGCCGCGGAATGAGGGAAGTCAGGAGCAGTGTGCCCAGGGTGCAGCGGGGGGGGGTGTGGGGCCCTCATTCACCTCTTGTTGTAACCCTTTAAATCCCCTTTCCTCAGTAACAACCCCGCGGTACCGGTCCCACGCACCTCAATGCTAGCGTCCGCGGCGCCGGTGTCTCCGTCGTACAGCACCAGGCTGCCGTCCAGGTGGAGCGCGGCGAAGTGGCCCAGGCCGCCGGGGAGCGCCAGCATGCGGATGGCGGCGCTGCGGGTGCCGTACAAGCAGGGCCGTGCAGCACACGGGCCAGTCAGAGTAGCGAAGCAGGTGAGGCGCGACACAGAGGCAGACTTGGGAGGTGGGGTCCGGCGCCGCCCCCGCCCAGGGGGGCGGGGGCCGAGGGGTTCAAGGCGGGTAGGGCAATGTGCGTGGAGCCCAGGTGCACGCACTGGCAAGTGGGCTTTCTCACCCGCGGTGCGGCACGCTGGTGACTGTGGGGGTGTCGGAGCGCACGTCGGTGCGCCAGAAGAAGGCCTGAGAGGACGAGGCGCTCCAAAACACGCCTGCGGGAGTAGCGAGGGGCGTGTCAGACCGCAGCCGGCGTGTCGTCGGGATCACGGGAGTACGGGAAGCGTGTACGGAAACAGATACGGTAGATGGAGCTCAGGTGCGCAGCGAAGCGGCCCTGGCATGCCATGCATGGCAAGCAGCAGGGGCGGCCGCCAGCGCAGCTCTAGCACGCCTGGAACTCAAGGGCAGGCAGGAGGGGCACCAGGCCCAAGCGGTAAGACTCACCCGGAACGCCGTTGGTGAAGGAGCCGACGCGCGGCGGGAAGGCGGGCACGTGGATGCCGGTGGCCGAGGTGCCCTTGACCACCAGGACGGTGCCGTTGCAGCCAAAGACCGCCACCTTGCCGGACTGGGGAGAGGCAGGGAGGAGAGGGCAGGCGGCAGGGGCAGGTGCACGCGCGGGGGGCAGGGGCAGGGGGTGAGGAGGGCTTGAAAGACGTACGATGACACGGGCAGCAGCCAGGCCGGGGCCAAGCCGGTTGCTGAGTGCAACAAGTGGGAGTTCGGCGCGTGGCAGGGGACGAGCCACGAGCGAGATATTCGGTCACGTGAGTGCATGCACGCCTGGCCACCCCTAACCTACGCACAACCCCACGCAAACCGACCTCGCTGGGCACGTAGACGCTGGCGCCGTGGCAGGCGGCGCAGGCGTAGGAGCGCACGGTCTTGCCCTTGGCGTCCAGGATGTAGGCCATCTGGGTGCCCGTGTGGGGGGCCACGATGTGGTTGCCGTACGCTGGGGGCCACGGGGGTGGGGCGAGCGGGGCGGGCGCGGGCTTGGGCTTAAGGTGTGGAGCAGCCTTGTCTGGCTCTGCAGGTCGAAGCCACTCCCCCGCCCCCTCTATCGCTTGCCCCGGGTAGCCCAAGCACACGGTGATGACTCATGACATGCATGACTCACGCAGCACGTGGAAGTGGCCCACGGGGATCTTGAAGGTGTGGGTGGGCTTGAAGGCCGTGGCGCCGTGCAGGTGGTCGGAGCGGTACAGGAAGATGTGGCCGTGGTTCTCAGCCTGACGGGGCGGGGCAAGGACGGAGCGGCAGCCTTAAATGGGGGAAATGACCAGGACACCTGATCTGGACCCTCCCTAGTCCGCGCTGTCCCCTGCTGTCCCGCCCCGCCGTTTACCGGTATCAAGAACCTCCCCTACCCTCGTCCCTCCCCCTCCCCTTCCCTCTCTTCCCCATTCATGTCGCGTCCCCTCCCAACTCCATCCCGGCCCACCCCCTTCCGCCCCGCCCGCCTCGCCCGCGCCCCCCTCTCCCCCCCTTGCCTACATAGGCCATGTAGCGCTTCCAGCCGGAGTGGTACGTGAGCTGCCGGCCACCCTCCACGCCGCCGATGCCGTCGCTGCCGTTCACGAAGATGAAGGACTTGGCCAGCAGCGCGGGCCGCATTGCGCCCAGCTCGCCGTCCTGGATGCATGGACGCAGGGCAGGGGGCAGGGGGGACGCCCGTAGGGGTGTGTGAAGTAAGGGGGTTTGCTGCGGAGCGTTGGTGGCGGGTGCGTGGGGCGGCGCAAGGTGGAGGAGGCAACTAACCAAGGGATCCCGCTCCATGAAGCGCGCACACGCTGGCTTCCGAGTTCCGACCGTCACTCTAACTCCAACAGCCTCCCGCCCCGCCCCGCCCCGCCCCGCCCCACCCCGCCCCGCCCCGCCCCGCCCCGCCCTATCGATCACGTACCGCCAGGGGCGCGGGGTTGGGCAGGCGCACGCCGCCCACGGGGTACGGCGGGCGAATGCCGGTGGAGACAATGGTGAGCGTCTGCTGGTCGTTGTCCCGGTTGCGGAACACGCCCAGGTGCGCCTGCTCCTGAGACACGCCCAACTGGGGAGCAGCAGGCGGGTGGGGTGCGTGGGGTGGGGGCGGGGGCGCAAGGACGGGGGAACGGGAGCGTGAGTTTGGCCGGGGAGGTGCAGCGATCCGGAAGTCGCGGAGGGGGCTCCGGCCCGTCGACAAGCTTTATCTCCCCGAGCGGCGCTGGAGCAGGGGTTATCAAGGACAGGGAGCAGGGGCGTCGCGGTGCGCGCTAGGTGCGTGCGCGCGTGCGTGTGGTGCGCCGCCGCGCGCCCGCGCGGTTATACACGTACTTGCGCTTGCATAACCGGCCCGATCACGACCTGACGCTCTCACCGAGGACGTGGTGCCCGGCGTTTGAATGCGCTGAGAGACGTTGAAGGAGGGCAGGTCAATGACAACAATGGCCGGGGCGGCGGGCGAGTTGTCCGCAACGAACAGCCGCGCCCGGCCGGCCACGCGTTGCGTAGCAGGTCCCACGTACTGCGCACTAGCTCCGAGTGCCAGGAGCAGCACTAGAGCCCCCGCGGCGGCTGGCGCCATGTTGGGACGAGACATGGCCGAGCTACTCGTTGAAACAAAGAGCGTGAACCTCCACCACGGCCGCCAGGAGTTACACAAGATGCAGCTCTATGCCTTGGGTCGGCTGGTGGCGGCATATATGGCGCGCCGACGGAAGTAGGGTGCGCGCATACATTTTTGGTACAAAATCCATACACAAACGGTTGGAAGAGTTCGTTAGCGGGTCCCGCGGACATCTTTTGCCCCGCACGCAATCATATGCAGCGCTCTCAGCTTCTGCAGGCTGAACCTGTGGAACCAAAAATAAATGCGCGCACGTGCCGTACATGTATGGGGCTCTTGGTCTGTCTAGTCTGTCTTTGGGGCTGGCCGGCCCGAGAGGCAATTGGTGATCTGGCTGTGTGAATGCACGTCGGCACCAGTAGGCTATAGCGACGAACACCGCGGCTTCGGCGTTTGCAGCAATCGAATCGCCGCCGACTTTTGCCGCTTGAACGCGAGACACGCAATATGCTGCCTCGGGGGACAGCCGTATTGCTAGCAACATCGATACTGGTTGCATCTGCGCAAGCCGTCGCAGCCAGGAGCCGCTGCGTGTGGCGCGAAGATGCCGGCTGCACGTGGAGTCTCTTCGCGCCGCTTGTGGCGGCCAGCTCAGGCCGCGAAGCGGACGCGACAGTAGCCGGAACAAGCACGCTGGCAAGGTGAGCAATTGCTCGCCGCAGACGTTGAGGTTCCGTCGGCGGGCCAACTTTCTGACCACGCATGCACGCACCGCCTCGACGTTTACCCCCCCCCCCCCCCCCCCTCGCACGTGGTAGGTCCCTCCTGGAGGCCGCCCTCGCCCTCGAGTACTGCCACAGCCTCGGGGGCGCTAGTCAAGGCGCCTGCTCGGCAGCCTCGACCCGCACCTCCCCTTCGGGGCCTGCCCCCGCCTGCGTGTGGGCCACCCCCAGCGCCTCAGCAGCGCCCCTCCTCCCCCAACTCCTCCCATCCCCACCCAGCCCCTCCCCCTCCTCGCCCTCTTGCCTTCCGGCCGGGCTAGATGCCCTCCTAGCGCCGTACCTTGAGCTCACCGCGACGGACACGTGTACGGTGCACGGCTTCTTGGAGGCCTGTACGGCAGACAGCCGGTGCTTCTGGGAGGACCACAGCGAGCACGCGCACGTGAGCGGCGGGGGGCCGGGGGGTCGAATCGGGCTCCCACTGGCTGGACCTTATGTTCGGCACTCCCTTCCTTCCCCAACTCCCCCTATCGGTGACCAGGATAGAGGTATAGAGCTGCCGTGTCGCTCCTCTTCGCTCCTCTCCCCCGACCCCACATGCCCTCTCTCATCCCACACCGCAGTGCATGCCCGACGCCTTCTACGTCCGCACCCGCCTCTCCGCCCCCGGCGCCCCCGCCACCGCGCCCCTGCCCTCCGCCGCGCTCAGCCTGCAGCACGCCTGCGCGCCCGCCTCCAACTGGCTGGACTCGCATGACTCCCGCCCCGCGCCCCTCAGCCGCGAAGCGTGCGCCGCTCAGGGTGCGTGCGTGAACGCAGGAGAGGGAGGGAGGGAGCGAGCGAAGGAAAAACAAGCGCGCTCACCGCATGAGCAAGGGGAGGAGCGGGGCTTTGGGAGTTCATGTCATGGCTGATCATGCTGTCCTGCAATCCCCGTGGTGTGCCCAGGCACATTCGAGCTGGACGCGCCGACCCTGGCCCGCCTCGCGGCCGCCGCCGGCGTCCCCGGCGCTTCTCCGGCGCTCTTCGCCGCCCCCTCCGTGCCCCTGCCGCCTGTGCCGGCTCCCCCAACACAGCCGCCGCCGTTGGCCCCGGTGCCGGTGACGGCGACGGCAGCCACCCCCCCGACTTCGGCTTCCCAACCCCCGCCCCCCCCGCCGCCCGTGGATCAGTCCCCGCCCTCTACGCTGACGGCCGTCACAGTCCGCGAGGTGCGTTCGCTGTCAGGCCTCGCCTTTTCAGCATGGAGAATCCTTTCTCGCGTGTTGCACCCCTCTCACCTGGCCTGACACCTGACCCAAAGCCACCACCTCCCCACCTACGCACCCGCGCCCCGCAGGTCTCCTTCACCGCCGCCACCTGCCATCAGGTCTCCCGCACGCAGTGCCTGCCCACGCTGCCCAGCCTGGCCGCGGCCCTGGGGGACGCAGCCGCCGCCCTGCCGCCCGGCAACAGCACCGCCCAGATGGAGGCAGACTCTGACGTCAGGTGCGAGCGGCGGCCGTTGGTAGTTCTGGCTCGCGCAAGCATGCATGCTGCAACTTGCCAGGTTGCAGGTCACCAGCCACACAGTTGCCCTATTACTGCTGTTGTCAAGCGTTCCGACGTACGTGTCCCCTGTGCCCCGTCCCCCAGGGCCCTTCTGGAAGCGCTCGAGTCCATCCTGCGGTGCCTCGCCTCGGGGGGTGCCACCAGCAGCAGCAGCAGCACCGAGGGCACTGCCACGTCATCGACCCCCGAGGCCTGCACCGCGGCGGCGCTGGCGGCGCACCCCTCCGCGGCGCGCGCCTTCAACGCCACCTTCATGCCCGCCTGCGCCAGCCTCAGCAGCGTGGCGTGCGTGCTGCGGCCGGGCTGCGCTCTGGAGGCGCACGGAGACCACTTTGATGTGGGTCGGGGACTCGGGTTGATTGCATGCGGACGGTTTGCGCAAACCAAACCATAAAAGGTGTGCTAGGGAGTCGCTTGTTACGCCTCCTTAACGCACACGCGATATCCTTTTTACCAGCCTCCACCCTTGACCCCATGCCCCCGCCCCCCGCAGTGCATCCGCTCCCGCACCTTTGCCTCTGCCTACATCGCCGCCGGAGTGTCTGGGCCCGAGGGGGACGTGCTGGCCGGCACGGCGCAGCGCCTGGCGGACAGCTGCCGAGCGGGCGTGGCCACTTGCGGGCAGAGCCAGGTGGGGCCGGAGCGTGGGGCCCTGTAGGGGCTGCTGGTGTTGGATGGAGGGCCTGGCACCCTTCCTCTTCCTCTCAGGAATAGTGCCATCAGTCCCGAGGGGGATTGAGGGGGCGGCGATTGTCTATCTCCGCCACCGCAGCCTAGCGCCCCCCCCCCGCCCCCTGATTCACAGCTCTACAGTACACTGCCCCTTCCCTTGTGTCACGAAACCCCCCTCGCTCTCCACGCACACGCCCAGGTGCCCCTCATGGCCCGTCCCGCCGCCCTCGACGCCCTGGCCCGCCTGCTGGCCGCATCCGAGGAGGATCACGACCACGAGGAGGAGGGCCATGAGGAGGAGGAGGACCATGATCACGAGGAGGATGACCACGACCATGATGACCACGCGGAGGGGGAGGCCAAGGACTCGCAGCCGCTGCGCATCGCGGGCGTGTTCGTGATCCTGGTGGCGGGGCTGTCGGGAGCCTCCATCCCCATCGTGTTCAGGGTGAGCGGGCTGTGGGGAGCGTGCATGTGGGTTGGGCAAACGCATCGTGGCATCTGTCTATCTGTGGGAACGGGGAGCGATGGACAGGGGAAGTTAGAGCGGGGGTCGGAGGGACAGAGGGGAGTGCGCAAGGCAGCGGGGGGGAACAAAACGAAGGCAATCAAGGTGGGTTGGCGGACACACTCGAGCGAGGGCTTGGCTTGGGCCCTTCCACCGGGAGTCCGTACCCCACGCCCCCTCTCCCTCGTCTGCCACGCCCCTCATCCCGCCTCCAGCTGCACCCCGCCCCGCCCCCCCTGCCCCCCCTCCCCCTCCCTCACAGAACATCCTCCGCGGCAACCCCCTGGCGGCCGCCGGCCTGCGGGCGCTGTGCGCGGGCGTGCTGCTGAGCCTGGCCCTGGTGCACGTGTCCACCCACGCCGTCATGGAGATGGAGGGGCTGGAGACGGGCTCCGACCCACATGAGGGCCACGACCACCGCCGCATGCGCAGCATGCGCCGCGCGCTGCTGCAGAGCATGGACGAGCTGGAGGACTACGGCGGCGAGGCGGATAGCCACGAGGAGGAGGAGGGGGGCAACGGCGGGCCGCACGACCACGGCTTCCCCTGGGGCATGACGTGCGTGCTGTTCGGCTTCCTGGTCATGGCCGGCATGGAGCACCTCACGCACGCGCTGTACGACATGGCCGTCGCACGCGCAGCACGCCGCGCGGCCGAGAAGGCCGCCGCCAAGGCCAAGGCCGCCGGCGGCGACGGAGCCGACGGCGCCTACCTCGCCCAGGCCGACAGCGGCGGCTGCGACCCGCAGCACGACAGCGAGCATCCCGTCAAGCTCGTGCCAGCGCTTTCTCAAAACGCCCTCGACGTCGCTAGCAAGCAGGGAACGATGCAGCAAGCGAAAACGGGGCGCGGCTCATCGGGCTCTGACGAGGACGGCGTCGTGCTGGCGATCGGCCCAACCGACTCGCTCGCGCCCAACCAACTCCACAACCGCCACAACCACCAGCAAGGCCCCGCGCCCGTCGTGTACGCCTCCGGCTGCGCCACGCACGCCTCGTCGCTGGGCGCTGCGGCCGAGGGCGGCGTGGAGGGCTTCCGCCTTATGGGTCTGGCGGTTCTGTTCGAGCTGGGCTGCTCCTTCCACTCCTTCCTCATTGGTGAGCCACGATACGTACATGACATTCGGGACAGTAATAGGGAAGGTCACAGCGGAAGAGAACGCCCGGGGCGAGGTTGGCAGATTCACGCATGAACCCCGGGGGCTGCTTACCTCAAGAGCAGCGGGGTCCTGCCTGGCACGGTCTAGGAAGCGTGGGCTGCTCACGCGTCCCCCTCCATTCCGCCCCCCGTTGCGCCCCACCTCTCCGCCCAGGCCTGATGCTGGGCACCGCCGTGGTGTGGTCCGAGGCACGCAACCTGCTCATCGTGCTGGCGTTCCACCAGTTCCTGGAGGTGGGGGAGGGAGGGGGCGGGGCAGGGAGGGGCGGGGGGAGGGAGGGGCGGGGGGGGGGGGGGGCAGGGGGGGGGGGGGGGGGGGGCAGGGGGGAGCCGTGGGCCTGATGAGGCTGCAGCATTTCATCAGTTCCCGCGAGGTGGGGAGGTAGGAGATGGGGGAGGCGGGGGAGGGAGAGGGGTTGGCTGGAGGAGGAAGGTTGGGGGCGGAAGATCTGGCGCTACTGTAGCCCTCTGCCCGTAAGCGCTTCTCCACCCCTCACCCCACAGGGCGTGAGCCTGTCTGACGTGCTCACTCGCGCCAAGCTCAAGCCCTGGCAGCTGCTGGTGGGAGTGCTCCTCTACTCGGTCACCTGCCCCGCGGGCGTGGGCGTCGGGATTGGGATCGCGGATACGTACGACAGCGGATCCACGACGGCGCGCGCCGTACAGGGCACCATCAACGGCGTGGCGGCGGGTCTCCTGCTGTACCTGGCGGTGAGTGTTGCCTTCCGTACGGAGTGTTGTACGACTGGACATGGGACGTGCGGCCGCCGAGGGCAGCCTAGATTACAACGCTACTGAGCGTCTTATATAACGTATCTGCCGGTCTGCCTCTGCTCTTGAGTCTTGACGCGCGCCCCGCCCCCCCCCTTGATCCCACCCCACGCATACACACACACAGGCGGCCCTGGTTCTCCAGGAGTTTGGCTCCGAGGCCCTGGCACGCTGGCGGCCGCTGCAGCGGCTGTTCCTGTACGGCCTCATGTGGCTGGGCGCCGCCGTATTCACCGTACTGGCGCTGTGGGCGTAAGAGCCGCACAACTAAGCGCATGCGGTACCGGCGGAACCAGACAGACCAGTACGCGAGCCCACTCAACGAATGAAGCTTCCGTGATCCTGACGCCTGCAGGGCGGCGTGCTTACGTGATCAGATAGAGGGCGCAAGGGTTGCGTGGGCCCCAGTAGACAGACAGGCGCGGCGCGTGGGTGCGGGGTGTGCGCGGTTTGGGCTGGAGCCTAATGAGTCATGTTCATCATATTGGAGCCTATAGGAGTTTTAGTGCGGTGTGAATGGTACTGCTAACACGATAGAGCGTGTCAATACGTGCGTTGTACGCACCTGCTGCATGAGCCTGGGGGCGGCACCCCTTGCCGAACAACTCATGTCTGCCCTGAACTCAATCCAGTTGGGCGCTGCATGCCGGCGGCCCTGTGCTGGCGCTACCAGTTCGTTCGAGTGACCTCGTGCATGTACTGCTGATAAACTTGCGGCGGGATGACTGTCTGCGTGGCTGGGGAGGGGATTAGTAGCTCATGCTAATTTCAGTCTGTGCGCTTTGGGGAGATTTGGCACGGGGCAAGTACCTATCGTACTCATCACCGGGTGGGACCTGAAGACCCTTGAATTACAGGGCCGCTGGCGGGATCGTGCAAAGCACCACGACAGGTCTCAACGGCCTCCCACGCACAGCTTTGCATGCATGTGCCCTGCATGTGCCATGCGACCACGTCCACATCGACCTTCACGGAACCAGCAGATCACAAAGTGCAACTGGAATGCGCGAGGCACCCTGCCCCAGCCGAGCGTGCCATCTTGTACTGCACTGCATTGCGCTCTGCTTCCAACCCTGCCCCAGCCTAGGGCCCATCCGACACGGAAAACCGTGCTAGGGCACCAGGGACCCGTGCACCTTCCGCCCTTCAGTTCACTCTAGGTATTGGCACCCGCTCGGGCCCACGCCGCCTGCCCTCGCGTCCCAGGCCAACCGCCCTCTGCGGACCGACGGCCCAATTTGCCAGCATTCCGGCTTACTTGGGAATCAGCCAAAACTCCCACCGGTTTCATTCCGGCACACACGCACACCTCATACATGCCGTCCCGCCGTAAGGCCAGCAGGTAAGCCAACGAATGCGTTAGCGCCCTTGCTGCATGGGTACGGCTTGGTACCATTTGCTTCTTCAAACTTGACGCTTGCAAGCTGCAACCAAGCGTATCTACTGCCCCTAGCGCCAAACGTAGCCTATCTACTTGTGCTTAGGGGGCGACCGCTTCGGCGGGGGCCGCCGCAGCAGGAATAGCTTCCGAGGGGGAGGGCGACGGAGCTTGGGAGAGGGCTTGGGAGAGGGCTTGGGCGAGGGGGAGGGCAGGGGAGAGGGAGAGGGGGAGGCCTCCTCGGGGAAAGCCTCCTCGGGGGAGGCCTCCTCGGGAGAAGCCTCCTCCGGGGAAGCCTCCTCGGGAGAAGAATCCTCAGGGGAAGACTCCTCAGGGGAAGAGTCCTCAGGGGAAGACTCCTCAGGGGAAGACTCCTCGGGAGAAGAGTCCTCAGGAGAAGCCTCCTCAGGAGAAGCCTCCTCAGGAGAAGCCTCCTCAGGAGAAGCCTCCTCAGGAGAGGCCTCCTCGGGAGAGGGAGTGGAGCCCGAAGGTTCACGTGGGCCTGCGGTGGACCCCGTGGGGGCACGCGACCAGCGTTACGGTTCACGCCACATGCCCTTTCCCTTCTCGAGCATTCTCTGACAGGACAACTCAGGCCCATCCATGCCGCCACGCACACCCGCCAAGCGTGTTGGTGCGTCTTCCACCTGCCCACTGGGCAGTGCCCAGCCCCGCAGTCTACAGGGCCTGTGCGTCCCCCCCCCCACACACACACATGCAAGCTGCTCCCGCACCCTCCAGCAGGCTCCCGCCACCCAACGTCACCCGACCGTCCTCACATGCGTCTGCGGCACAGCTGGGATCGACGGTGAGAGTGGTCGAGGTCTGAGCCCACGTGGGACCGCGGCGGGTGGCGCTAGTGATTGCCAGCTTGACCGGATCTGCAAGGGGTACGGGGAAGATACAGGCGATGCGTGCTGAGGGCGTGCCAAAGGGCCGCAGGGAGGGCCACAGCAGGAGGCTAAGAGCAGCTTGCACGGTGCGGCCACAGAGGCTGGGGCGAAGGACGCAGAAAGAGGCAGGCATGGCTGGGGTTTCTGCGGGCGCCCCTGGGGGTGGGGGTAAGCTGGCCAAGCAAGTGGCCGGGCAGGCCACCCACCCGTGTGGCCGCAGGGGATGGTGAGGGTGGCAATGAAGCTGGTCATGTAGCGCTCGTCGCCCATGCCAGTGTCGATGCGGTTGGGGCTGGGGGGCAAAGACGGGGGGGGGGGGGAAACAGGGGGGAACAGGAGGGAACAGGGGGCAGCGAGTGAGCGTTGCGGGCAGCGTGATCAGAGAGTATGCCCTCTTGGGAGCCCCTTCGGGTTTGGGAGGCCCTTTGGAGCCCCATGAGTTGCAGGGCTCCATGTCGTGCCTCGCTCGGTGTGCCAGCTGTAGCGGTGGCCAGTCCTCTCCAGGAACCCTGCCCTTTCCTCTCTAGCTTGTCAGGGACTATGAAGTACCCATCCCGCCCCTTTGCCTTCTGCGCCACTCGGGCCCCCCATCACAACGTCCTCCTTCCAAGCCACCCGCCAGGCCCCACTGCTGTCCACGCCCCTTACCAGGAGTCTGTGGACACATAGCTCCCAGAGAAGGCTCCCACGGAAGCCGTCATCAGAGTGAGGCGCGAGCTGGTGTAGGCCACCTGGAGGACCGGGAGCGGACGGGCGTGGTTACCGTACCCATACGGTACATAAGCGTGGGAGAGCCGCAGAGCAGTCGGACGATAGGGGGAGGCCTGACGGGCGGGTACCGTATGCCCTCCTGTGCCACTGAGCTAAGGCGACTGCCGTAACGCCGTCCCTGCCACGTCCAGACTCGCTACAGACGCGCGGCAAGGGTACGGTGTGAGAGCTGGTGCGGCTCCGCATGGTTACACATCGTGCGCTCACCGAGATGGCGTGCGGCTTTCCGGGGCACATGGAAGTCGTTGCTGCGCCCGAGGCGTCCTTAACGACGATGCTGATGCTCGAGTCCTGGTATGGCGTCCCGTGCGGGTTGCGCTCGCCGTCCACGCGGATGCCCCCGAGGTTACCCTCCGGCTGGGCGTCGCACGCCATGCCGCTGTCGGTCACGCCCCACGAGCTGTCATACCAGTACCATGGGAACGCATGACAACTGCTGAGCGCGATAATGAGAAGCGCCGAGTAAAGCAGCTGTCGCGCCATGGTGTTTGGCGCGCTCTCGCAGCGATACCAGCGACTGTCACGCGTTCGGTGCCTGCAATACTGGTATAGCGCAATTGGAGGCAGAAACCAGGACAAAACAGCGCCGATGAGGCCCTCCTCGTATAGGTATAATTACGCGACCCTCGTAGATCACAATTGCCAGACTGCGGCATGGTACCTCGTCGCTTACGAGGCACGGCTCGTCCTGTCGCGAGACAGACCCGCCGCAGAAACCGCGGTGCCCAGGACGGCAAGGCACATATCCACGTCTACGCACGCACGCACAGCCGGGCGCCAAGGGAACACCGCGAAACGCGCCCGTCGTCCGAGCATGACAGACAGCGGTCCACGGACGAGCGCCCAAGAGGGCTGGAGTTTCTCGCTGGAGTAGACATCAGCATCAGCTTCTCGGCATCTCGGTCGCCCGCCCCCCCCCCCCTTGCGCACCCCCCGATCCCAAGGAAACATCCTAAGCCGCACCCTGGGCCTTAGTCCGAGCGGGTCAGACGGACGAGCGCCTCCAAAGAGTTGACAGGACGGTGGGCCGTGGCGTGCGGTGGGGGCCCTGAAAGCCAGGGTCGGCTGTTGCATGGGCATTCAGCGAGTCCTTCAGACTCATGTGCCTTCCGCTGCTCCGCATTCCTCAGCCCTCGTCTCCACATGCCATCCCGCGCCCCACCTGCTGTTCAGAGCTCACAGCTGCTCACAGAGACATTCCTATTGCCTCCCTGCTCCGAGTGCTCCCCGAGGCCACCGGCCCCGCTTCCTAGACAGTGTCAGCACCCGCCTTGCTCTACTTCGCGGTTCAGTTCACATGCCCATCTACGGTTCAGATGGCCCACTAGGTTGGCCCCACAGCAGTCAAATGCGTGCGTCAGTACCAAAATCCTGCCTGCCTCAACCTCATGCACATGGCGTGGCGTCAGTTCCTATGTATGCATCCAGTACCGTATGGACTCCTATCACACGGCAAATGTTCAACCCCGCGGTTCACGCGTGCAGTGGCCCTCAGCCCCTCGGGCCTGCGCATTAGCACAGCGCCCCGACGGCAGACTGCGGCCGACTGCCGTCCCCGCTTCACGGCGGATCCTCGAGAAGGCAGCTCAGTGCATCCAGTGTATCCAACACTCATGCATAACGGCGTCGCACATGCTCCCACTCGCTTCCCCACTCCTGTCAACCGCAAAGGGCGCACGCAGCTCTGCGGTCTCAGCGGAGCAGCTTGCGGGGCGGCGGCCGGCGCAGCGGCGGCGCGCGCTGGAAGGGCGGCCAGTGGCCCACCCTGAAGCGACGGACCACACGTGTCTCTGAACGCTCGGTTGGGGGCTTGTGTCGGGTCGTTCGGGACGGCGAGGGCGAGGCGTGGGGCGCGGGGGAGGGCTCCGGAGAGGGCTCTGGAGAGGGCTCCGGGGAGGGCTCCGGGGAGGGCTCTGGAGAGGGCTCCGGGGAGGGCTCCGGGGAGGGCTCTGGGGAGGGCGAAGGCGAGGGCTCAGGTGAGGGAGAGGGCTCGATTGTTGGGGTTGTTGGGGGCGGGGGCTGCAGGCTGGGGAGCATGGGGCCGAAGGGGGGGGCGGGGCTGACGGGCGTTGCCGGGGTGGTGGGGCTGGGCGGCGGCGGGGATTCGAGGGAGGGGAAGTCGGGGAGGGGCGGCGGCGAGCGCGGGGGAGGGGGGTCGAGGAAGGGGCTGAAGGGGCTGAAGGGGGGGACGAAGGGTGGCAGCGGGTTGAACGGGATGCTGGGGGAAGGCGGCGGCGGCGGGCTGGGCGAGTCAGGCACCCCAGGCACTGAGGGGACGTCGGGCTCAAACGGGCTCCCTGGAACTTCGGGAGGCGGCGGGCTGGGCTCCCCAGGCACCCCTGGCTCGCCAGGCAGGTCCGGCGTGTCAGGGCTGGGAGGTGGCGGGAACTCGGGCTCTCCGGGGGCCTCGGGGGAAGCCGGGGGCGGCGGGTCGGGCAGGCCTGGCTGGTCGGGCACGCCCGGCTGGCCGGGCTCGCCGGGAGACTGTGGCACCCTCGGGCTCCGCGGGGGTGGCGGCGACGGGTCCTCGCTCACAGCCGGGGGACCTGTGGGGCCGAAGGACGGCACCGGTTGTGAGCCGGAGCAGAGCTGGGAGAGCGGGGCGAACACGCCGACGACCGGGCCGGGCAGACGTGCCCCTGCAGTACGGCCCTTTCTGGACGCGCAACCCCCACCCCAGCTCGGCTTAACCAGACCATCTCGGCCGCCCGGCCCCGGCGGTCGTACAGCGCCCGACGCCGGCCGACGGCGTGATCACGTCATCCATATCCAGATTCAGCCTTAGTCATCGCCCGTACTCACATGCCCCCACGGAGCAGCTCGTGTCCACGTCCACAGACATGCTGTTCTGCGCCCATTGCTTTGTAATGCCGCGGCCCGCGCTGGTGATCTTGAACGTGATCGAGCCTGCATCGTGAGAGGCGAAGGGCACGCACACTCAATGTGGCGGAGTGTGGCGGCATTGACGTGTGTAATTGGGCGTGTCTCGGGCTTGAACGCGCTCGTTTGGTGCAAATTGGCTTCAGAGCGATAGCATAGAGGTCGCGCAGGGCCTTGCAGGGGTGGGTCGTGAGGGCAGTGTGCTGTGCGCGCTGAGCAGCTGCCGGCTGGGGGCCGTGGCCGGCGGGGCTGTGCCTAGGCGGAGGAGAGCCTGCTGGGTGGCTTGGGGGCGAGGTAGCGCGTGGTCCCACCTGAGGCATCGCAGGGCACCTCGAGGGTGGTGTCGAAGGAGGCCGCGAAGTCGGCCCCGTTGCCTAGGTCGAGGCGGTTGGGGCTGGGGGAGAAGGAAGGGGACGGCACGGGTTGAAGCCGGGTGCGGTGGCGGACGTAAACCCCGCCAGACTGTGTGGAGGCAAAGTGGCTGTCACGGCAACCCCGCACAATGCGCGGTTGACCCCTCGTTCCTCCAAGCTGTCCAACCCGCACCCGCCGCCATTCTCGCCCAATGGCTCAGGCCCAATCCACCTACACGGCCCCAACTCCAGCGCCTCCCCCCCCAGGTCCCGGCCCCGTCTCCAAAGGTCCTCACCAGCCAGCGTCCGTCGGACTGGGACTTGTGAACGTCCCCACAGAGGCGGACATCAGGGCCAGACGGCTGCGGGGAAAGCCCACCTGCAGGCACCGGTAGGGTAAGAGTGTAAAGGTGACTTTTTGATGACTTTGTTATGCGGAAGGCGAACGAGAGGCTGAGGCAAGGGGCAAGAGGCTACTCGGAGGCGGACTGTGGACCGCTGACCCTTGGCATCCGGGGCATACTCCTGCCAATACCGGGCCTTACAAAGGCGCCTGCAGGCCCCGCCGGAGGCCCCTCCCGCCACGCTACGCGCGACCCCCCAGCCGCGCCCGCTGGCCCGGCCGTACGGCACGTGTGCCACTCGTGACCGCCTGTCTCACCGTGACGCCGTACGTGCCCCCTCGGCACACCGTGCTCGCGAGCCCCCCCGATGAGTCTGTTACGGTAAAGGTGATGGCCGTATCCAACATGGGCGTTCCTACCGGAGTGGGGGGACGGTGTTGGGGATCGGGCAAGAGTGAGCCGGCGCAAGGGACCGCGCTAGGGTGTGGGAGATGGGCACAGCGTCTAGAGGAGTAGTGAGCACGGGTGTTCAGTCATCCCAGTGGGGCTGCAGTAGGACAGCCCCTGTCAGCGGCCAAAGAGCGGGCCCCGACGGAGGCAGGTGCGAGCAGGTGCCAGCACAGCACGGGCCTGCCGCTGAAGCCTTCACCCAGAAGCCGCCCCAATAGCGTATGGCCCCAGCGAGCCCTCCCCTTTCAAAGACCCGAACCCTCTTCCCTAAACCAGAGAAGGTGGCTAGAGGCGAGAAGGCACGGCGGGCTGCAGTGCCACGACCTTTCCCCACCCCTCGACGTCATGGCTAGGCCTCTCACCGTGAGGGACTGGTTGGCCGAAAACCTCCATGTCCTCGTAAGACATCTCCGGATGCGCGTCACAGGCGTGGCCGTCCGGGAACACGCCCGCGTCGGGGCTCCACCTGCGGCGAGGAGTGCAATCCATGATTGGAATGCGGGCAAATGTCAGGGTTTGGGCGCGCCAGCTTACCAGTACATGGGATATCCCTTCACAGCAGCAGTACACATGAGCAGTAGCACTGCTGTGGTGAGCCCGCCTGGCGAGCGAGTGCGTCGTCGCTGCATGTTCGCCACTAGGCTTAAACTCTGCTGGCTGGGAGTTGGCTTACGCCGCGGAAGTACCCTTGATGCAGTGCCACACGCTGTGTGATCACTCTGGCCTTCCGCGTACACATACGCGGCTACGCCTCGTCGGCAACTAGGGCGACGCTTCCGATCGCGACTCGTATAGGTCGCCCGCCAATTCTGCAACCACGCATGCGTCTCCGGCTTGGCTGCACCCTGCAACGCATGACAAGCTGCATGCGTCTCACACGTGTGCACTCAAGCTCTCGCCGCGTGTACTAAAGCGCCAAGACGAGCGAGCTCACGCTGTCCCCGCCCACAAGCCCTCTCGCTCGAACTCCTACGCACCAGGCAACATCGCAGGCCACACCGATGCGCGCAAAGGGAGGGGCCGCGAGTATACGAATGTGTGCTTGCAACCAACCCAACCGCCACACGAACCCTGGCGAACTCCCCCACGGACCTCGTCGGACCTCCTCGGACCTCCGCGGACCTCCACGGACTTCTCGCAACCGGGGTCCCACGACCACCTTCCTCCTGCCATAAACCTGAACCAACTATCATTGACAACCTTGCCGCACGCACAACACACATCTCTCCGACAGACGAAGCCCTGAGCCCCGAGCAAAGACGACTGCACACCACGGAACAGACCGAAGCTGCTTATTTGCTACGTGGCAGTCAAGACCCCGTCCGGCAGGCCTGCTAGCGCAGCATCCTCCACGTCATACCGAAGAGCTCGGCTCCTTCGCCCGTTAGCCCTTAGGCCCCGACTGCCAAGGTGCCAACCGGCCCGTGCCGCCCCAACCCAGCTCGTGCCACTTTCCCCCCAAAACCATCCGCTCTACCGGTAGCTCTCCTCGCCCCTTTCTAATAAGCCGGCCCGCACAGCCGCACTTCCCTCGCCGCTGCTCCTCATCCTCCCACCAGGCGCCTCATCGCCTCCTCCTCTGCGGCAACCGCAATGCGACGTTGCGGCTCCGCCGCCCAGCGAGGCTCCGCTGCTTCCCTTCCCTCACTGTGCCGCCGCTGCGCCTCCCAGCGAGGCTGCATCCCTGCCGCACCCTCAGTGCGACGCCGCAAATCCAACTCCCAGCGAGGCTGCCACCCTGCCGCGCCCCCACTGCGCCTTCGCTTCGCCAAAGCCTCCAGACCCTCACTGCGCCGGCGCGGCGCCGCCCCCCAGCGAGGCTGCGTCGAAGGTGGCGGTCTGGTAGTCCACAAACTGCCACTCCCCGCTGGAGGGGGACAGCAGGAACCTGGGGGGCGGGTGGGGTGGGGTGGGGTGCGTGATTGGGGCATGGGGTAAGAGTAAGGGCGCAGGCTGACGGGGGGGTCACGAGGCGGCGGTGTCAGGGAGGGGCGTCTGCGCTGGCAAGGTTGTAGAGTCTGTGTGCCCGGGAGTTGTCAGCCCTGTTTGAGCTGCTGGTTCCTGTGAGCGCTTTCAGTGTGTTTGTAAGGGTCTGGGCCGAAGGCCCGGCGGACTCAATTGGTGCGCCCAAGCCCGCAGTTTGAGCTGTCCCGCAGTCACAGCTGTCCCCAGCTGCCGCTCGTGACCCCCCTCGCCAGCACCGGCTCGTGTCCCCACCCCACTGGCCCCAATAAGGCAGGCAGCCGCCCCTCCCCCTAAAGCCCCTCCCTCCGGCACCAGCCTCTTTCCCACGACACACGCACGCAATTCCGCCACCCCCTATGTGCCCGCCCGCACCTGCACCGCTCCGCCGTGCGGCTCCAGGCGCCCAGGTCCTTGACCTCGGCCTCCGTGACCTGGGCACCCGGGGCGGAGCGCTTGCGGCTCAGGTACTCGAACGACACGTAGCTGGAGGGGGGGAGGGGGTGGATGGAGGGGAGAAGGGGAGGGGGATAAGGATGGGGTGCCGTGTGGTAGGAATGGGGCTAACACTGCGCCCCATCGGCACACGCCCCGCAGCAACCCCACAGCCAGCCCGTTCCAGCACCTCCCTCACCCGCCTTGCCCCCGCCCCGCCCCATCCCAGCCCCACCCACCCCTCATGGTCGTTGACACCCGGCTCCGTCTTCACCACCTTAAGCCCCATGAAGGCAAAGCGGTTGCACGCAACCGCCACGTCCTCCGCCAGCTTCTCGGGCGCACCGCCGGGCGTGGCCACCTGGCGGTGGTTAGCGGTGAGGTGGTTGGGCGGTTGGACGCCATGACATGCCACAGTAAGCGATAACGCCCCACCCGGCAATGCGGTTCATCATCTCCATCCTCAACCCCCTGCCCTCAACCCCCCCCCTCTCCCGTCTCCCCCCCCGCTCAACCCTTCCCCCCTCACCCCGTAGTGGTTGATGTGGTAGTCGGGGTGGGTGGTGCGGATCACATAGTCCGGCTGGGCCTTGCTGTGAGGGGGGGAAGGGTGGCGCAGCGTGGTGGCGCAGCAAGGGGACGGTGGTGTCAGCCCGGGCCGGGCCGCGAAAGCCGTGGAAGCCCAGCTTGCCTGGCGGAGTCTCCAGCTTCCGCCCCAGCCCCAGTAGACAACGCAGAACCCTGCCTGTTGACCCCTTGCGGAAACCAAGTCCCACCCTTGCCCGCCTTCGCCTCCCTTTGTCCGCTCCCCTGCCTCTCCGCCCCCCCCCACCACCAGTAGGCAGAGAGCCTCCCTCTTGCGACAACCACCCCTGGACCCCTCCCTCTCATCCCCTTCCTCCCCACCAGTAGGCAGATCACACTGCCCCTCTGCGGCACCCCCCCTGTCCCCTCCCCTCTTCACACACCCCCCACACACACCAGTAGGCGGAGAACCGGGCCCGCAGGGTGGCCTCAGGGGTGGCGGCCTTCTGGGCACCCGTGTGGATGGACTCGCAGCAATTCTGGGCGTAAGGAGGGCGGTTTGTGAGGAAGAGGAGGGGAAACGAGGGTGTGGGCAAGTTGGGGACCCAGGGCTGGAGGTGCTGGGAGGCGGTCCCGAGGGACGGGGCGCAACATGCCATGGACACAGGGTGGACCCGCAGCAGGGTGCACCCGCGATCGACGCAGCGTCAATTGGCTTCACAGCAGCTGCCGTGGAGCACGGTCCGCGTATCGCGCGAACAAAAAGCCCAGAGCGCTTGCAAGGCATGGCGGCCGACTGAGCCTCACCTTGTACGCTTTCCCGCTCTCGCAGGGGCAGGGCGCCGGCTGCTCCTGGTCCTTCTTTTGAACCTGCTTTGGCTTCACGGGCGCTCCAAATCCCTTCTTTGCTTGCGCAATAACAGCTCTCCGGCGCGCACCGGCCGCAGAGGGAGCGGGAAGTCGTCGGGCGAGCATTTTTGTTTGGGTCGCGGCGTATTGTGTAAAGACGCACGGGCGCAGGTCGCGGTCAGGCCTTAGTGAGCTCTCGCCGTGCCCGCGTGCCAAACCCACACCCGCGCCGTTCGCTATGCGTTCCCGCGGGCCCTCCCCGGCAAGCCCCATGCCCCTTCACCTGCCACCCCTCCTTGAGGACAGCATATCTCTCTTTGTGGCATGACACTGGTCAGGAGTGTCGCAAGCCAAACCGGGCGTGTAATTGCCAGCACGAATGCGTGTTCCGGGCTCCGCCGTTAACGGCGCACCTTGCCAAATTCCCGCCTTCCTGCGCGCCCTTTCCAGTAGCCTTGAGGACGCGATGGAGATGGCTGCCTGACAGGCTGGGGCTCCAGATTGTGATGGCAGGATGGCGCAGCACGCCGCGCACGCACGGGAAGCTGCTCATCGCACGGCATCCTGCGCTCTCACACAGCATAGGGACTGCTGGTATCGACGTGTACCTGTGCTCCCAGACGTTACATACTGCTTGCTCGTATACGCTTGCTGCCATGGCAACCCCCGCGTACAAGCTGCATTACTTCGCGGGCCCCGGTCGCGCGGAGGCCGCGCGCCTGCTCTTCGCCATCGGCAACGTTCCCTTCGAGGTGAGTGCGATGTCCGAGACGCGTTGGAGTGGGGAATTTGGCGCGCCATTCCGCAAGCCCTCCCGCGCGAAGGCTCTCGGCGGGCCGCGACACTGCACATGTTGTCTGTGAACAGTCATCAGGGCTGCTGCAAGTGCCAAGACCACGCTTGATGGCTGCTCCTGTCAACCGGACGGAATCGCGCCTGCGTGCCGCAGCGTGCCGTGCCCCTCTCCGCCTCCGGTCCCGACTCCTCCCATGGGCTTCGGAACGCCCTTCCCTTCCACGCCCGCCTGCCAGGACGTGCACTACACGTACGAGACGCTGGCCGCCTTCAAGCCCAAGGCGCCCTTCGGACAGGTCAGTCCTTACAAAGCCGTGACGCCCCGGGCAGACACGCCCCAGAACGGCCCAGGCCCAGTTCACAGAGCTGCACCTGCGCCTGCCTCAGTTGACTGTCCTCGTGTTCCTGTCCGGCCCCCAGGTCCCCGTGCTGGAGCTTGCCGACGGCAAGATGCTGGCACAGAGCGGGGCAATCGGTGAGGGGGAGCCGGTGCAGGGCTGATGGCTTGTTGGCCTGTGGTTGCAGTGTGGCGGGACCGAGGGCGCTGCCCCGGTACCGTACCTGCATGAGACAGCGTCACAGCGAGGCGGTCTTACGCAGTGTGTTGTTGTCAGGTTGCGTGTACTTCCTGGTCCGTGAGGCCGACCAGAGGTTAACAGGTCGCCTGCTCGCCTCCCTGCCTCGACGGGCGCGAGGGGTGCGGGTGGTAGGCATGAGGGTAGGCGGCTGCATGGCTGCCTAGCGCTCTGGCGGAAGGGGAGCCCGGGACCGCGCGTGGTGTCCAGATACCGGTACCGGTAGACCGAAGGAGAGCGGGGCGCAGTGCGAGGCCCCGGCCCCCCGTGTGCTGCCACGGCAAGCCTTCACGCCTGGTCCGTGAGGCACCGGGGGCCGGACCCACGGTCCGCATCGGGGGCCGGACCCCCGCCTTCCCAGATCAGTCCCGCTCCCGCCCAGCCGCCCGCTACCTGGCAAGCTGACGGGGCTTCCCCGACGCCCGGCGTGGCCGTGTGCCCGGCCAATACACACCTGACAGCCCCCTCCGCCCCCCATCCTCCCCCCAGACCGCTACGTGGCCAAGCTGGCGGGTCTTTACCCGGAGGACCCTCTGGACGCGGCGCGTGCCGACATGGTGGCGTTCCACATGGTGGACTTCATGGACGTGGGTCGGGGGGTTGGAAGGGGGCTGACTTCATGCACGTGGGTCCTTGGAGGGCGCGGGGTGGGGGGGCAGAGAACCCGTTACTACGTCACCCCCATGTCGCATCGCCTCCTCCCCCACCCCCACCCCTCACCCCCAGCTCTTCATGCCCACCTGGTCCATGGCCCCCGAGGAGAGGGCCAAGGCCCGGCAGGCCATCCTAGAGGGCAAGGGCAAGGACAAGCTCCTGTCCCTGTCCAAAATCATCGTGAGCCGGGGGTAGATGAAAAGCGGGGTGT
Source organism: Edaphochlamys debaryana (assembly GCA_016858145.1). NCBI lineage: Eukaryota > Viridiplantae > Chlorophyta > Chlorophyceae > Chlamydomonadales > Edaphochlamys > Edaphochlamys debaryana. Next base: position 238,405 of record JAEHOE010000079.1, read on the forward strand.
GGAGAGGAGCCTGCATCACCGGTGCAGAGCCAAAGCACGGGCGTGAGGTGGGCAGGGCGCGAGTGCCCTCGAATCCAGAACTAGCTTGTCCAGCATCCGCGTCAGCCAGTGTTGGAATGGGCTAACTGGAACATGGACAGAGCATGGTGTGAGTCGTAGGAAAGGCGCTTGGGGCACTCGATGGGGGATTGAGTGCGGGCTGTCGGCGACTGTCTCCCCTCCCGCCCCATTCCTCCTCTGCCCGTTCCCATACAGGAGGAGGCCGAGGCGGCGGGCGGCTGGGTGGCGGGCGGCAAGATGTCGTACGCTGACGTCATCGTGTACGTCTACCTCAGCGGCATCGTCAGCAAGCGCATGGAGGGTGAGTCAGCACTTCAGCGGCTCGCGGCCCCCTCCACCACACCCCTGCAGCCTCAGCCCTCCCTCCCCCCCTCGTCCCCCTCCCCCCCCCAACACACAGGTGTGCCCCCCAACCTCCTGGACAGCTACCCAGTGCTCAAGGTGGGGGTGGGGGGGTGGGGATGCGGTGGAGGTGCGGGTGGGGGTGACTCACACTGTGAGAGCTGGATGGGCCAAGCCCTTCCCGTACCTGCACACCTTGCTCTGCATTCCGGGATGGTGTCGGGCACGGGGATGGCTTGTGGGCCCGTGCGGGTGACGGGAAGGATAGCATCTGCGCCCCTGGCCCTTCCCATGCGGTGGGGGCTTTGATGCGGTTTGCGGGTGGCACAAGGCGCCAGCAATGACAGTGCGGGTGGCCGCCCTTCTTGCCCTTACCCACCCACCCACCCACCCACCCCCGACCAACCCTCTTCCCCCCCAGGCCTTCCGCAACAAGGTGGCCAAGCTGCCCCCGGTGCTCGCCTTCTACACGCAGCACGCGGGGGAGGACCGCGCGTCCTTCAGGCCGGACGACGAGTGAGGGACGGCCCGGGGGGATGGGGGTGAGGGTGAGGCCCACCCCCCTTGTGCGCGCTGCAGCTTGCGGCCTGAGCCCCTGGCTCGGCTCGGAGGTTCCAAGCCGGATGACGTGGAAGGGGGGGCTCTGCAGCTGTGAAAGGGGGTCCCGAGCCCTGGGCCCTGGGGCCTGGGGCCTGCGCCCCTGGCTCTGCGAGGAGGCCCCGAGCCGGACGACGTGGAACGGGCATGGGGAGATGCAGGTGTAGGGGGGAGCACGCGGGGGGCGGAAGGCAAGGAGCTGCCCAGGAGCAGGCGCGGGCGTTAATGGCCAGAGCGGGCCCGCCCGGCGGTACGAGTGCGGTTTTGGTACCGGTGCGGGAAGGGGCGTTGAGGCGAGCAGGCAGCCCGCCGGTGGGCGGGCGAGAAGGGTGTGGTGGCGGCTTGGTGGTTGGATGAGGGGGGCACAAGCGCACGCGAAGAGGAGGGCTTAGCTTGATAGTCGAGAGCTCGGGACCGTGCATACTTGTACATACAGACATGGTAGAGTAGATCGTCGAGTTGAAGGGCGTGCGCGTGTTGAGGGGGGCGGAGGAGTTGCCAACTTGGCGAGGGCCGACAGGGAGAAGGCGCGGATGGCCAGCAGGGGGCACTCGGCACGGTGTAACCTCTGGTAGTACTTGCATCCGCAGCCTGCGAGCAATGCCCCTGAACAAGGTCGGGCGTGCGTCCCCGACGTGTGGGGCGACGGGGAAGGGGGAGGGTTCGAACTCCGCGTGTCAAATGGCAGGATCAGTGCAAGGGCTTTCCCAAGGTCTCCACTGTGAGCCAGTCATTACGGAAGTGCACCATACGTTGAAGATAAGCCCCATGAGACCGTTCTGAGCATAGCGATCTGCGATGGCATTCTCGTTTGGGGCCGGGGCCTCAGGCGCTAGCCCTTTCGGGGGAACGCTTTTTGGAGCACCGGCTGCCAGCTCGGCGTCAGCCTTTGGCGCGACCGCGGCGCCGGCGGCCCCTGCATTTGGCGCAGCAAGCGCGCCCGCGTTCGGAGCTACATCGGCACCAGCTTTTGGAGCTGCTAATTCTGCACCGGCTTTCGGTGCGGCTGCAGCAGCTCCAGCGTTCGGCGCGAGCGCTCCCGCTTCGGCATTTGGAGCCGCTCCAGCCGCGTCGCCCTTTGGCTCCACAACAACAGCATTCGGGACGAGCCCAGGAGGGCTTTTCGGGCAAACCACGCAACAAGCGACGTCAAATGCCCTCGTCCCGGCGACCGGCGGTCTTTTTGGCGCGCAGCAGCAACAGCAGCAGCAGCAGGCGGTTCAGGCGGCCCGCCCCGGCCTGAACTACAAGACTAAGTTTGAGGAGCTGCCGCCTCAGATGCAGCAGGAGCTGCAGAAGATACAGTGAGCCAGACAGCGCCGGGGGGAGGGGGGTGCGGGAGGAGGACGGGGAACAGCGGGGCTGCCCCTGGGGTTCTGTGTGCGTGCACGCACGCACGGATTGCTCTTGCCCCCCTACCGAGCTCGTCGGCCCAGCCAGCTTCACGGCTGCCAACCCAGACTCGCAGCTTGTATGCCATACGGGGGCTATGCCCAAGAACCCGGCGGCAGGCGACTGCCTGACGCGGGGCATTCCCCAAGCGGGCTGCAGGCGTGCGGAAGGGGGATGTGCGTGCAGCCTAGCTGACCCGGAGCACCCCAAGCTCTGGGCCCCTGGCCAACGCACGCAGTCACAAAACCATGTGACTTCCAGTCGTCCCTGTGCGTCCTCGCAACTATGGGGATACAGGAGCCCCCTCTCCTCCCGCCGCCCCTCTCCCCACGTGCCATGCTCCGCGGCTGTCTGAAGCTCAGCTGACCCGGAGCGTCCATGGCTGTGTGGCCTCTGGCCAAGGCCCCAACCCCGGGCTCATCGCACCCCATCCCACCCCACCCCACCCCATCCCACCCCACCCACCCCTCAGGACCGAGATCAGCAGCTACCGGGACGAGGCCCGGGCCCTGGACGGCGACTCCCGCCTCCACGACACAGTCAGCATCAAGCAGGCGGGGCCGGGGGGTTGCGGGGGGGCGGGGGGGGAGGGAGGGGAGAGGGAGAGGGGTTGCTCGGAGGGTGCCAGGGAGGGGTTGCCTTCATGCTGTCTACAGCTGCGTCAGCAGCAAGCAGGGGGCCGGGGGGCGAGGGGGTGGGAGGGGAGAGCGAGAGGGGTTGCTAGGGTGCCAGGCAGGGGCTACCTTCATGCAGTCTCTAGCTGCAGTCTCTAGGGGTACGGGGGAGGGAGCATCGTGGCCGCGTGGCAGGCCTGGGGACCGGCGGCCCGGCCACAGAACGCTTGCAGGATAGGTTCCAGGGGGGTGCGGGTGCGGGTGGGGATGCGAATGCGGAGACAAAGGCGGGAGGGGGGCTCGAGGCTACCGGCCTCCGCGTTGGCCGACCTCAACCCCTTGGCCTCAACCTTCCCCCACCCCGCCCGGCCCCACCCCGCCTCGCCCCCCACATACAGAGTCTGGACTCGGAGACCGCGGCGCTGCGGCAGACGCTGCAGAGCCTGCGGCAGGCGGCGGTGGCGGAGGAGGAGGGGCTGCTGGCGTTCCGGGAGGTGGGGAGGGGCGTGTGGTGGGGAGGGGAGGCGGCGTGGAGGAGAGTGCCCCGCTCGGTGGTGCGGAGGGGAGGCGTGGTGGTGCGGAGGGGAGGGGAGGCGGCGGGAGGAGGGTACCCTACTCACCGCATCGGCACAATCCGCGGGCGGTGGTGGGGAGGGGAGGGGAAGCGTTTGGTGGGGAGGCCACCCTGCTCATCGCCACCATCCGCTCTCTCGACACCCACCTACCCATGACGCTCTCCCGCTCACTCTACACCCACCCACCCACCCACCCATTCCTTTCCTCTCCCACCCCGTCCCCCCCACTGCCTCTCCCATCCTCCCCCCCCCAGCGTGTCATGGTGCTCATGCGCTCCACGGAGACCGCCATCCGCCTCTACCAGCGGTCGAGGCTGTGGAGGGAGGTGTCGCAGGCGGCAGGTGGGGTGGGGGCTGGGGGAGGCTGGGCTTAGGGGTGTGGGGTAGAGGTGGGGGATGTGGGTGGGGTGACGATGGCTTTGGACGGGTTTTGGTTTGTGGTCCACTTTGTGACTGCCGCCGCGCCGTTTCTCTCCAGTCTCCAGCCCAGTCCGCACCTTCCTATACACCCCACCTCCCCCCCCAGGCACTCCCTCCGCCCAGCAGCTGCTGTCCTCGCAGGCGGTTGCGGACTCCATCGCGCAGCCCGTGGTGCTGCCCAACCCCTACCTGGGGCTGGCGGTGCGGGGCTTCAGGGAGGCCATGGAGCAGTACCACCGGTGGGCCTGGGGTGGGCCTGGGGGGTTTGAGGGAGGCCATGGAGCAGTACCACCGGTGGGCCTGGGGTGGGCCTGGTGGGGCCTGGGAGGTTCGGGCCTGGGGGTCTGGGGGTGTTAGAGCAGTACCGCCGGTGTGGGGAAGGGGGAGAGGTGGGAGCGGGGGAAGGGAGGGAGGAGGGGGAGGGAGGGAGGGGGGGACAGGGGAGGCCATGCAGCAGTACCATCGGGGGGCCTTGGGGGGGGGGGCCTGCGGGGGCGGAGGGAGGCCATAGAACAGTACCACGGGGGGGCGTGGGGGGGCAAGGGGGGACCTTGGGGGCCTGGGGGAAGCTGAGCGTCAGTTGCGACTGAGAAGCATGGCGGGGGGAAGCGGGGAGGGTGAGGAGCAGCGTGGCGAGATGGAGTCGATATGAAGCTGTAAGGAGGGGGGAACGGGGGGCGGGTGCGGCGGTGCATCAGAGGAGGAGGAGGAGTCAACTAGGGGTTGGAGGGAGGTGTCGAGCAAGGGGCAAGGGGCAAGGGAGGTCGTCAAGGGTAGAGGGCCAGGAGAACATCTGGGCATACAGCTGGGACCGTCTTCGCCTCACTTCACGACCCCGTCTCAACCCGCACCTTGTCCCCCCCTGCCGCCTTCCCCCTCCCTTGCCACGTCAGCTGCATCTCCGAGCTGGAGCGCGTGGTACCCTCCGCATCCAGCTTGTACGGCACATCGTCGTACGGCGGCGGCGGGGCGGCGGACGCCGACGCGGTCGCCGTACAGGGCCTGCCCGTGCTGGTGGCCCACATGCACGACTACTTCGTACACGTGGCGGCACGGTTGGAGAAGCTGCACGCTGAGGTACGGCAGCGGGTGTACTGTACGACAGGAGATGCGCTGTGCACGCAACGGTAGCCAGAACCACGGGTCTTGGGGCGAGCGGCCGTGCCAGCGCCCGCCTGCGCGGTCCCCACGGACTCGAACCTTCCGAACCCCGGCATGACCACGCTTGCCGCACGTCGGGCTCGCTGGTTGCTGCCGGCCCGTATGGGAGTTTTTGCCCAATGCCCTTCTCCGCGCAACAGAAACAACGACAATGCCTCAAGGCTCACAACTCCCACCCCATCCCCTTAGCCCTTACCCCACAACTCCCCTTCCTACCCTCCCCCCGGCCCCTCCCCCCCCAGGTGGCTCGCTCCCGGGATGCCTACCTGGCGCAGTGCCGGGCGCGGGGGGACTACGGAGACCCCTTCGCAGGTGGGCCGGGCCGGTGGGGCCGCTGCCGTGGGGCGGGTGCAAAGGATAGGAGGGGTGGAGTAGGGTTCCTTCCTTATGCGCGCCGGCCGGCTTTGCTGGGGGCCCCTCAGCCGAACCCAGGGCTCGGCTCCACCTCCGCTCCAACCCCACACCCCTCTCACGCCAGCTCTCCTCACCCACCCCGTGCCTTCCCGCGCAGACGCCCGGGCCATGCACCACATGCCGCCGGGCCCCGGCAAGAACAGCGCCAATGGCCCGGGCTTCGGCAGCACCGCACCGGGGGGCTCGGGCTTCTACTCCTTTGGGGGCCCGGGCACGGCCGGGCCGCAGGCGGGGGGCGCGGGCGGCGCCGCGGGCTCGGCCTTCGGCGGCGGCGGCGTGACCCCCGCGTCGCCCGCGACGGGCGCGGCGGCGGGAGGCGCGGGCGCGGCGTTGGGCGGCGGAGGTGGGCGGGTGGGCGGGAACTCAGGGGTGTGACGGGATGGTCAGGGGGCCAAGCCAAGCCTTTTACCGGCTGCCAGCCACCGCAGCCCACTTCATGCTCCCTGCTCCCACCTGACCTTGTTACGTACCCCGCAAACTGACCGCACCCTTCCGTGTGCGGTCCCGCGCGCCGCCTCCCCGCAGGCCTGAGCCCAGGCCCGCTGGGCACTGGCGGGGGCATGTTTGGCGCTGCGGGGGCCGCCGGGGTGGGCGCGTTCGGCACGCCGCTGATGGGGGCGGCGGCGGCGCAGCAGCAGCAACAGCAGCAGCGCATGACTGCCAGTCGGGCGGGCAGCAGCAGCAGCAAGAAGCGGTGAGGAGCTGGCCGAAGCTGCGCCGGCCGTTGGCCGGTGGCGGTTGACCGGTGGCGGTTGGCCGGTGGCGGTTGTAGTCGGGCGGGCAGCGGCCCGCCCCCGTTCTGGGAGGCGGAGGAGCTGCCCCGGCACAAGGCATGGCGTAGACGCAGGGGCGCTGGCCAGGGGCCAGGTGCAGGGCTGGCGGAGGTGCCGTTAGTCGGTTGTAAGCGTGCGTTGGACAAGGCCCGGAGAGGGGCGGCGGGGAATGCTGTTAGGAGCTCGGACCGAAGTGGAGGGGCCGGAGGTGAGGGTGTGCGGGGCCTCTGGCGCAGGCTGGGACGGATGGGGGCCTGGCGTGCGCGTTGCGCCTAGGCGTGTGAAGACAGGCGTCTTCGACGGACTATCGCTGGCATAAGGGCCGCGTGCCTGAAGCCGTGGAGACACCGGGTGCACGCGGAGAGCGAAGGAGCGCGAATCGCGTGTGGGGGACATCGGGCTGAAGTCGCCAGAGTGGGCGGCACCGAGGGGTGGCACCCGGGGCAAAGGCAGGGGCTGGGATGGATGGCTACCGTACATGGAGGTAGGTGGACGTAGTCCCTCCCTGTAGCAGGCAAGCAGCACGGAAGGGGAGGCCTTTCATGACAGGAGCTGCGCTGGGCGTGGGCGTGGTACCCGGGGGAATGGGCCGAAGGGCTGGACCAGAGCAGCAGTGGGGCGACAAGAAGGACCGTTCCGTCTCGTGAGAGCCAGGGGGGCCATTCTGCCGAGAACGCACAAGAACTACGTTGACAGGGCTAGATACGCACCTGGTCTCCGGAGGTCTGGGGGGCTGGAGGGGCAGCAGGAGGTAAGTGGGGAACTGGCCGCTTCACGCAAAGGCCGGCGGAGAGGGAAGCCGCTGCTCGAGCCGCGTGGATGGGGCGCTTCAGCTCCACGGTGCGAAGAGCCGACCAGCGAGTGGCGTGCCACCCTGTGGAGGCGCCCTTGCCGGTGGCAGTCTAGTGGCTGGTCCCCGGAGATCGAGGGGGCTCGAGGGGCAGCGCAGCACAGCGCAGGAGGGAAGAGGCAGGGTGGGCAGGGGACGCGGGTGCTCCGGTCTGCCCGCTCCAGCGGGAGGAAGCGATTCAGCGAACACGGCGGGCGCAGTACGTTTGTCGACTTGTACTCCGCGCTCGGTCAACTACGTCCCAGCTAGAACAAGACCTCTATTCTTTAGCTTACACCCCGCAGTCGTTGAGCGGCGGCAGCGTTCGTCGGCGGTCAAACCTTGGCGTTGGTTTGCCGACGCGCTGAAACATGTGTTGGAACGACCTGGTCGTTGTGGAAGACCACCAAGTAGACCAAACTAGCCTGGAAGTGCTGGAATTCCTCGAGAACAGGGACTTGTCCGCTCTGCGGCAGCGGCCAATCGTGTTCCCCAGAACGGCTGAGTTCGTCAAGGCCCAGCACAGATGGGCGATGAGGTGGTTCATGTGGTAAGGCGTCGCGGGTGGCTCTCGGCTCAGCTCCTTTCGCTCTCGGCGCGACGCCAACCTGGACCTGTCGCGCGGGCCTGCGCAGGCTCGGCTGCGTCCCATGCTGCGCTCCCATAGCTACGTTCAACACGGAGAGCTTGTTTCCGAAGTTCGTGATGGAGGTGCGCCAGGTCCCCGTCGGTCATACATGTGCCCGGCTGCCCCCTGCAAGCCCTTACCTCTTCAGCCGCTTTCACCCTGCCCTGCCCCCGCAGCTGCACCACGATAAGGTCAGGATCAAGTACCCGGTAAACTGGTTCTGCAGGTAAAGCAGTGCACCTAGCGCCCGGTCTGCGGGGGCCTCGCTAGGCCTGCCTCCCGATGTTGGCCTGGGGATGGCTGCGTGGCTGCCCTCCCCAGCCTTCCCGCCGCATCAGTCAGGGTCCCGGGTCCGACGCATGGTGGCCTCTGAGGACAGCTGGGTGGCCTCTGAGGACGACTGCTGGATGGGCGGCCTCTGCTCTGGTGCTCTTGCACCTGCCGTGTCACTTGGCCCCGGCAGCCTGACCTTCAACTGAGGCCCCCATAACGCATCTCCTCACCTCCTGACCCAGCCCTGCTGCTCGCAAACTCACTACTTCCTGCCCCTTTCTCCTCCACTGATCTCGTCACTCCTGTAGCGTCTCCGTGAAGGAGGTGGACATGCCCCTGTCCAGCATCGCGGACGTAACGCTCACGGATGACGAGGTGCTGACAGCGCCGTACGGCCTCAAAGAGGTGGGCGCAGGGGCCGGGCTGGGACCAGGCTGCGGGTTGGGGGTGGTGTAAGGCTGACTTGGGGAATGGGGATCGGGTAAGACCAGGCTGGGGTTTGGGGTGGTATGGGGCTGGGGGTCGGGACGGGGTGAGTTTGGGAAGCGGAGGACGGAGTGCGTGGCAGTGCATGGGCAGGAGGGCCCTCAGGGAGGCAGGGAAATTTCAAGATCCAGCATGCGCTCTTCACCTGGTTCCAGACTCACCGGGCGCAAGGTCTGGCTCGGCTGTAATGGCTGCGCTCCACGCATGGGCCGGCCACCATCACCATCACCATCATCACCCCGCCCCACCCACCCTACCCAACCCAACCCAACCCAACCCCTCGCAGATCAACCTGTGGTCCACCTCGGACCACCCCTCCTCGGGCCCCACCATGGCGGTGTCCTGGGTGCGGGGGCCGGCGCAGGTGCGCAGACTAGCTGGGGCCCAGGCTCAGCGCCGGACTGTCAGGCGACGTCCTTTCTGCCGTGACCGCACCCTCTGCACTGGGCTGGGTTTGCCCGGAACTGGGCTTCCCTAATCTGGGCTGTCATCGGTACATGCGGGGTGACGCGTCGACGAGCCTATTCCTCCTAGCGTTGCAGCCATCTGCAACCCCGCTTCCCATCCCCGCTTCCCTATCACCGTCCTTCCTTGATTGACCCCACCCTGAACTCCTGCCTTCGTCACTGCCGCCGCCCCTTTTCCCCCCCCACGCCGTCAGGCCCGGGAGGCCATTCTCCTAGCCGTGCAGCTGGCGCGCGGACCCGCGGGTCGCGAGCCCTCGCCGGCGCCGCCACAGGAGGCGACGCCCGTGCCGGGTCACCCCCAGGTGGAGGTCGTGAAGGAGCTCTCGCCCCGACCCACATCGCAAACCTCGTCGGCGCCGCCGCCGGTGGCGGTGGCGGCGGCGGCAGGAGCGGCGGCAGCGGCGGCGGCGGCCGTAGAGCAGGCGCCGGCACCCGAGCCGGCGCCGTCGCGGGAAGCGGCGCCGAAGGCTGTGGAGGAGGAGGGGGCAGGGGCCGTGGGGGTTGAGGAGGTGGAGGCGGTGGTCGACGGGGTGGCGAACGGCGCGGCGAAGGAGGCGGCGGCGGTGGCGGCGGCAGGCAAGAGCGCGGTGGCGGAGGTGGCGGCGAAGCCCTCAGGGGACGGGAGGCAGGCATAGAGGCGGCCGGCCGCACACGCGGTCAACTGGGGGCGGGCGGCGTTCGGGAGGGGCGTGGCTCTCCGGACAGGGGGGGGGCGTGTGTGATGAAGTCCTGTCTGGGGTGGGGGTGTGTGGACCACGCTGAGAGGTGTGGAGCCAGGGGGCTCTGAGGAGCTCGTGGAGGGGTGGGCGGAGCGTGGCTGGCGCAACCCGGCATCTTTGGGGGGTGGGGCTGGGCGGGTCGATGGTGCATGTGGGCTGTACAGTCATCTGCCAGAGCCACCTGCGGAAACCAGGCAGGCCAAGCATGAGCAAGCATGGCGTGCGTGTGGGCGGGGGTATGGGCCAAAGGGGTGGGGGCCATTGACTGCCGATGTGATGCCGCATGCACGCAAGTATACGGACGGGCCCCGGCCGGCAGGGCTCCGGGCCGCGAGTGAACCCGGACGATGAAGGCATTCCTAGGCGGGGTGTTCGAGCCAATCGAGCGTATGCTGGGCTGTTTCGGGCCGCAGAGGAGCGTTGACGCGGGCTGCGAGGCCAGGCAATGGCATGACGGAGGCTGCGGCACCACGTCTGGGGGCATGGATGAGTAGGACTCGTGCTTAGGGCTGTTCTTCCTCCTTGGCCGCGTGTTTTACGCTGGGCTGAGTTCTTTCAAGCTGAGCGCTTTCTGGAGGCTGGCATACCGATTGCCGTGCAAGGGTAGCGGAGGGTACAGGGTAGGTCGGCAGGGCAGCCGAGGGAGGCAGCCTTTGTGCTTCCGGCACGGTTGCGGCTGCAGGGTCGCCCAAACGAGAAAGTGCAACCGAATGCTGCCTCACTTGCAATCAAGGAAGCCCCCAACACAACTCTCACTGACCCCTCACGGCTGGTGTTCTGAGCTAGGCATGCTCCGATCTCATCATCCTCTCATTCAGTCAGTCAGCCTGTGACCAATGCATACGGTACTGCCGCGTTTCAGTCTGTGCTAGACATTAGGGCAGTTCATGTTCGCTGCAGCCCTAGTGCTGCATCGTCCTCCTCCACTCCCTGCACCGACCCCGCCCCGCCTTCCCCCGCCCCTGCCCCTCGCTCTCCGGCATCATAAAAGACTCAACAAGAGCTGGACCGCGCCGCGTTTCTTTCGATAGACTTGCGGCAGCCGCACACACGCTACTAGGTCCCGCTCACGGCTCTCTTGACCTCTTGACCTCTTGACCTCAACGACGAATCCCATCCTCCTGGGCGCTGTCAGCCCCTCACGCTACGCCGGGCCTCATCGCCCGCCGCATCCGGGACCTCCCCCACCGCTTATTGCGGCCTCCATCCCTTCCCGCTCCTGCGGCCTCCTCCCTTCCCGCTCCTGCGGCCTCCATGCACACCCGGTGCAAGCGCCGCCCTGTGGATGGAGTATGGGTGAGTGGCAGCGGTCATTTGCAGGCGTGAAGACCCTAATCACCTCTGGGCGTTATCAGCACCCCGTCCACGCAGCGCCGAGGCTCACCAGTCAGCACCCGTCTCACCCTGGCAGGGCCTCAGCACCAACACCCCCCCGGCCAGGTGTCCAAGCTCTGTGTGAGGAAAGCGGCGTGGTCCCGCGCATCCACCGCCCAGCGCAGTAGCACCTCCACGTGGCCCCGCCCGTCTGCTGCGGCGCTGCTCTCATGGCCGCTGGGGTCACGCACGGCTCCGGCCGCCACCGCCTCCGCCCACAGCCGCTGCACCACCTGGACCCAAGGGAGGTTGGCGCGGAGGGATTTTACGGGAGGCGAAAGGAGGACTGATGGAGGGCCAAGAGCAGGCGGAGGCGCGGAGGTGGCGGCACGTAGGGTCCAAGCACCAGCGCTCCGCCGCCACGCACCTGCTGCAGCCCCCAGGCAAGGAGGCCCCGGTTAATGAGGCGGAGGGCACCGCCTTGCTCGGCCGCTACCTTGGTCATCACGGTCTGTGGCACGTCCCTCGACGCGGGCTGAGACAGATCGCGTGTGACCAGGACGGCACCTGCAGCCGCCAAGGGGGCCGCCTCCGCCACGGCTTGGTGCCGCCGCGGCTCCACCCTCCGAGCCCCGCTCACGTACTCCCGTGCACGGGCTGTGCCGTGGTCATCCCCCTTAGCATGCGATCCTCGCGACACAGTTTTGCCAGCCAGTCCTTAAGCTCCCCGCGCACCGCTGCCGCCAGGTAAGCCTCGGCAGTTGGTCCGGTCAAGAGCATCAGGCTGCCGCTGCCCTGAGACTCCGCCACCCAGTCTGGTAAATCGGTTGCGGCCAGGGCGTGCTTAACCGCCAGGTCCCAGACCTCGCCGGGGCTGGGCAGCTGGAAGGGCGGCGGCTGGGCGGGGGCGGAGGCGGAGGCGGGGGCCGGGGGCTGGCCCGTGCAGGGCGCGGACAGGGCCGCCCCCGCCTTGGACTGCGGACTGAAGATTTCGAGTAGGTAGCCCCGGGCGAGGCTTACCACGTCGCGGCTTGAAGGACCCAGCTCCGCGCCGCACCCCACCGGCAGCTGCAGGGCCCCCACCTCTGCCTCCCGTCCCAGGGCCAGGATCCTCAGGACCGGAGCCATGGACAGGCCCGCCTCAAGACAGATCTTGCGCACATGGACCCGACCCACATCGTGTTGATGAAGAGCGCTCCAGGGAAGGACCAGCTGCTCCAAGACCGCTGCTGGGCTGTCGCCGATGTGGGTCGGCCCGGCCACATGGCTCAGCTCCAGGCTCTCCATGAGAGTGCGTCCGCCGCCGTCGCCAGTGAGGCCCCAGGCGGTGGCCAGGGAGAAGCACTGGCGGCTGGGCCCCCAGCGGCAGTCGTTTAGCTCCAGGCGTTGCAGTGAGGGCGGCAGGCGGCCGAGCAGGCCGCTCAAGCCAGCGTCAGGTGCGACGGACGCGCTGCCTTCGACACCGCAGAGCGTCAGTGCCTCCAGCCTTGACAGCTGGCTCACGGCCTCGATCGTGCCCGGGACGAGGCGCGTGGTGGCACGCGTGCGGACGGACAGGACGCGAAGGCTGTTCGAGAGCACCGCCGTGGGGGGTAGCAGCTCGGCAGACGGGAGGGTCAGGGACTCGAGGGTAGTGAGGGAGGCCAGGGCCGCGCGCAGGGGCCCCATGTCTGGGCGTATGGCGACCGGCGCGGCGTAGCCCGGGTGTCCAGACAGGTCCAGCTCGCGAAGGCGCGGCAGGTGGGATGCCAAGATGCACGCCCTTGCGCCCGCGTCGAATGGTGAAGGCGCCCCCAGCTCCAACCGTGCGGACGTGATACGCTGCCGCAGGACCTCCGGTTGCCCCTCTAATAGGGACCGGGCGAAGGCCGCGTCTCCGCTCGGGTTGTCGTTGGGACGTGGGTTTCGGGGGATGAGCACGACGGCCGTGCAGCGGGGCCATCGGGCTAGCGTTGGGGCCGGGAGCAACGGGACCCGCTCCCGCATCACCAGCTCCCGAACGCTGCCGTCCACCAAGAGCCGCAGGCAAGAGCAAGCCAAGCGCGCCGCTGAAAGGCAGCCGTGTTGCTTCAGCTCGCGATGAAGCCTATCGGCCCCATCGACGCTGAGCGCCCGCGCGACGTCTTCAAGCGCTGGCTTGTTGTCACGAGTTGTCGCAGACATGTTGTGGTGCAGCACTCGCTGGCCTAAGCTGGCAGCGGGTTGCGAGGGATCCGGCGGGAATGCGCTCCGCACGCCCGGTCACTAAGCCATGTTCTGCTCTGTGAAAGTATGCTTAACATGGCTGGGATATCGAACACATCACAAGACAAAGCGCATGAGGGCATGCTCCCTGCGGCCATCAGAGCCAGGGCCTGGGGCACGAGTCACGGCTTTGCCCGCCCACCAACACAAGTCCCTTACACCACTCGGCTGCCACAATTCGGGTTCTAGACAACCTGCCCTGCCCCCGCCTCCGCTATCGTATCCACTGCATGTCCACACCGGCCTACCCCGCCACCGTATGGGGTTTTTGCCAGTGTACACACGTGCGCCCCCCCAACTAGGCTCCGTCACTACAGCCCCAGTGCCGCATCGTCCTCCTCCTCGTCCCCCTCCTCCTCTCCCTGCAACGCCCCCACCCCTCCTTCCCCCACCCCCGCCCCTAACCCCCCCGGCATCATCGACGCCCCCGGCCCCGCCCCCGTCCCAGCCGCCGGCACGTGCGCCTGTTTCCGGGCCTGCGTTGCGCCTTGGGCCTGGGCCTGGGCCTGGGCCTGGGCCTGGGCCTGGAATGCGGGCTGCTGCTGCGTCGCGGGCTGCTGTGGCGCCAGTGGCAGCGCCGGGGGCTGCAGGGCCGCCGCAAGCTGTCCAGCGTTGTCCCCTCCACCCCCCGGTGCCAGAGAATCGCCAAAGAAGCCGCGGCCTGCGGGCTGCGTGGGCGCCTGGAGCAGGGCCTGGGGTTGGGATTTGGGGAATGGGAATGGGGTTGCGGGCTTGGAGGGTTGGGGTGGAGCCGGAGTGGGAGCGGGCGCACGGGGTGGGGCTGGGGCGCGGTTAGACAGGTGCCGAGGGCAGGAGCTGGGGCCAGCCAGTGCGTTCTCTGGCTCTCCTCTCTCCTCAGTTCTCTGACTGCAAGCCCGTGCCGCCCCCCCCCCCACCCCTCAGCCACGTGTGCCCCTCATCCCTGCCGTACCTCGTCCAGCTCCCCCACGTCCATCTGCGTGCCCTCCAGGCTGACGTACGTACCGCCGCCGCCGCCGTACGTACCGCCCCCTCCCCCTCCCGCCGCGCCCCCGCCGAGGGTACCGCCGTACGCCCCGCCACCCGCGCCCAGCGTCGCCCCGCCGCTGCCGCCGACGCCGTACGTGCCACCGCCGCCGACGGCGTCGTTTAGCGCGGCGGCGGCGCCACCACTGCCGGTGCCGACGGCGCCGCTGGGCCCCGGCCCGTCGTCCACCACCATATCGTCCACTCCGCCGCCGCCACCGCCACCATCGCCGCCGCCGCCGCCGCCGCCACTCGTCGACGGGCCAGCGGCCGAGGGCCCCGCTACAGCGAAAGGGGCGGCGGCCGGGGCGGCGTCGGTCTCCATGCCCACGCCAGACGCTGCTGCTGCTGCTGCTCCTGTTGCTCCTGTTGCTGCTGCCCCGCCTGCCGATACGCCGCCCGGTGTCTGCTCCTGGGTTGCCTCCGCGCCGTCGCCCTCGCCCTCGCCCTCGTCCGTGTGTTCGGGCTCGGGCTCGGCCTGGGCGGAGGTGGAGGGAAGGTGGTGGTGGGTAAAGCTGAGCGGTAGCGCACCAAACTCAAGGACAGTGGGAGCTCCATTCCCAATTGTTTGCTTCCTGCCTCCCTCGACATGTAGTGAGCCTCTTTCCTCCTCTGGCCAACCCACATCCCATGCGCCGCCAGAGTCGTGACCCCTCTCCCTTCTCCCCTGTTCCTCTCTATACCCCTCTCCCCTCTCCAACCCTGCCACATCCCCTCTCCCTTCCCCCTCTCCCCTTCCCCTCGGCCCCTACCCCCCTCCCCACCGCCACCCACCAGCTGGGCCTCCAGGGCCTTGACCCGCGCCTCCAGCTCCAGAATGCGGGACCGCTGCTCCACCAACCGCTCCTTCTTGGCGTCCAGCACCAGCGCAAACTGCCGACAGCACGCAGAGGTGTACGGCAGTGTACGGCAGCGTACGGCAAGAGGGGTTCGGCGGTTGGTGGGTTGGTGGCGGAGGCGGGAGGTCGGAGGAGCGCGGGTGAAAGGCAGCAGCGACGCAAGCATCCACGTGTATGGTACGGCAGCATGTGGCATGCACGACATCGCGAGCCCGTACGTAACAAAAGAAGTCAACCGCGTCAACCCCGCGCAAAAGGGGGACTGGAGTCGAGAGAGCGTCACTGGGGACGAGCTGGTCGGTGAAGATCTCAGGAGTGTGAGTTCCTGACTACGGGAAACCGCGCCGAGTCCTAAGGCTATCCCAGACGCGAGAAGCCCGCGAGCTGGCGAGTCACCACGAGCATAACCACACGGAAAGCAGGAGCATGAGAAACTGCATCCTGTGCACAAGCGTTTTCGGCCAGCAGCTCCTCCGCCGAGCCAGCTAGCCCACCCACATACAACGCGCGCTCGCTTCAACGCCATCCGCCCCGCTACCCCCCCCGGCTGTCACACCCGCCGCCCCCCCCCCGGCTCCCCCTGCCACACCCCACCGCACACCGCCGACGCCCGTTGTACACCGTGCACCACGCTACCGTACGACAGGTTGCCGTACGGCACGCGCCGTACGACACGCGCCGTACCTTGACGTGCAGCTCCTCCACCATGCCCTTGTGCCGCTCCGTGAGGCTCTGCAGCTCGTGCTTGACCGCCGCCAGCTCCCGCTGCTGCCGCCCCGCGTGCCCATCCAGCTGGCGGCAGGAGAGCTGCGGGTTTCGAGTGTGGTTGGGATTGGGGCGAGGGGCGAGGGGACGGTTAGGTTGGGGGGTGGGGCATTGCTCATCCAACGGGAGGCAGGAGCGCTGCGGGTTGGGAATGGGGGCACGGGGTGGAGCACTGGAGCTGACAGCGGAACTGTGCGCACGATAAGGTAGCGGGGGTAGCGGGTTGCAAGTCGGGAACGGGATTGGAAGTGGTGTGGGAAACGGGATTGGGAGGTTGGGGTCGAGGGCACGGTTGGGTCGGGGGCAGGGTTGGGGCCTTGCCAGCAACGGGGGCCTGACGGGGGCCATGCTGGAAGGGCGCCCGTGGGGTTTCCCCGCGGGACCTCGCCTCTCCACTAAACCCTTCCCAGCCCCTGCCCACCAAAAGGCGGTAGCACGACTCCCACACGCTCCCCAGCATCGCCCTCAGCGGCTCCCTAGAGGCGGGGTCAGCGGGGTCCAAAGCCTGGGGGCGTGGGGGGAGGGGAGATGTTTGACAAGACTCGAGACTGGAGAGCCCGAAAGGTATAGCGGCAGCCAGCGAACCCCTGAGGGGGGGGGGGCCGAGCCCCAGGAGGGGAGGTCATGAGGGAAGGGCAGTGCGGTGATCGCTGTGCGTTGAGCACTGGGCTCTGGCCAGGGGAAAGCCTGGGGACGTGGGGGGTGCGAGGGAGGGGCAGCGCCGGGGCCGTGAGGCGTGCAGCGCGCATGCGGTGCAGTGCTGAGGGCGTGCACTGATGGCGGGGCACGGCCAGCACGTGGGCGTCACGAACAGCACAGCACAGCACAGCACAGCACAGCACAGCACAGCACAGCACAGCACAGCACAGCACAGCACAGCACAGCACAGCACAGAACACAGAACAGCGCAGCGCAGCAGAGCGCAGCGCACCCGGCCCCGCCGCCCCGCCCCGCGCGTGGGGGACACGGGTTGCCGTCTGGCGGGCGCTGTGCTGAGGCCGGGGGAGGACACGGTCCCCAGCCGGCACCGCCTGCGCCCCGCCTCCAGCACGCCCCGCCCCCCCTGCCCCCACCCCGCCCCACCCCGCCCCCCCTGGCCCCCACCCCGCACCGTCCCCCCTGCCCCCACCCACCCCACCCGCAGCGAGACGCCCTGGCGGGTGGCCGCTGCCACTCCCAGGGTGCCGCCGGGCCACGTCCATGAGAGCTGACAGGGGGGGTGGGATGGGGTGGAATGGGGTAGAGGACTTAGGGTTTGGCGCGTGTAACACGTTTTGCCGCTGGAGATGCCCCTGGAGGGATGCTGGGAAGGACGCCACAGCCTATGCCCGTGCCACAACTCCAGAGCGGGAGCAGATGGGATGCCCACGTGCACATGGGCGCCGTACACGTACGGCACCAGGCGCTGCTGAGTCAGCATCCCACAGCCTGGGAACGATACACACGCCCACCCGCCGGTGCCCTTTGGGGCTCGCTCCCCCCCACTCCCCGTGACGCCCATACCCCTCCCGGCCTTCCAGTTGACAAGTTTGCACGGCCGAAAGAAGGCAACCCAGATCGGCCCTACGCTGCACGTGTCTTTGAGTCTGACCCCGGGCGCCTCACCCTCTCACCGTGCCGGTCTGCGCCGCGCCCGAGCCGGGGGGCCCGGCGGCGGGTGTGAAGTGGAAGCTGACACCGGGCGGCGGAGCCTCAGCCGCAAGAGCCCGCTCTGAATGACAGGGTGGGGGGTTGAGGGGAGGGAGGGAGGGGCACAGGGGGCGTAGGGCACGGGGTCCGGGGGTGCGGGTGGGGGGTGGGGGTGGGGGTTGCAGGTATGGCTGGCTGGGGAGGAGTGCAGGGGCACCCTGGAGCACGCGCCGCGGTGCACCTCAGGTCCTCGGCTGTCACTACCGTCTGCGCCGTCTTGCGTGCATCGATACATTTGCATGGCACGATACCCTGGGCCTTCTATATATCTGGGCCCCGCGCTGCCGGAACAGCGGCAAATTATTGTGCGTGCTTGCAGCGGATACTCAGCCGAGCGTCAGCGTCTGTGCAGCGGGGTTGCTGGACACCGCGTGCTGTATTATAAGGGTAGTTCAAGCCGTACCTGCGTACGGCAGCCATTGGTCTGGTCGGATCCATCTCGGGGGCGCCTGCAGACCTGGGTTAGGTAAGGGGTGAGGGGTAGGAGTGGGGAAGGGTGCTTAGGTCAGGCGTGGGTGGTCTGCGTTGTGCAACGGTCATCGAGCCGGTCACGCTTTCAAGCGCCCTGACATGGAGCCAGCAAAGGGGCGTCTCAGAAGGGCCGTGCGGGGGCTAAAGCATGCTGTGGACGAGGGATAGGGACGGTAACCCGGGGTCGGCACGGGTGAGGGGCGGGCAGGGGGCGGGGTAGCACTGGGACGTCCGCAAGCATCGTTTTCACAAGCTCGGCTGTCTGGAAACGGGGCTTGGGCACAAGTAAGCGAGTTATACAAGCAAAACTAGATAGCACTGCGCCTCGCCAGGATGCCGGGTAGGGCGTCCGGCATACAAGCGAGGGACGGAGGGGCGGAAAAGAGTAAGCCTGACCGCAACGGTTGGCCGACAGGGCGTGTCGGTGGCCCGCTCGCTAGCCTTACCCCTCCCGACGTACGTGCGCATGTCCGCGAGGTGCAGCAGCGTCACGTCGAAGCCGCTCGTGTGCGCATCCTCGGGCCACGCCGCAACAAAATAGCAGTCCTCGAAGTGTCGAGCGTAGCAACGCCGAAGGTCAGATGGCATTGCGGGGTCCTGCGCGTGCGCCATGGTGGAAACTCGCTAGGGAAAACTCGCCAGCTCCAAGCCGCAATGGCCATGCGCTCCGTGAATAGAAGGCGATCGTGGGCCCCGCCACACGCATGCCCGAAGTCTTGCTGCGGCCTTCAACCGCGCTGCAAGCGCGCGCGGGCGTGTGTGTGCGATGGGCACGGTACCGCATTTTTCCCGCAAAGTCAATTCGTGCCTGAGACCTACCCTTGGACCGCGCTGCGTTTCTCGCCATAGACTTGCGGCAGCCGCACACACGCTACTAGGTCCCGCTCACCCGTGCTGGCGAGCGTCCCTCGCCATAGCGGCATCCGCCTTAGCACCCGACCCTGGTCGGCCATCCCCCGGGTCCCTAGGGGCCCTGGCAAGGCATCATGAGCGTCACAGAGTACATCACGCGGCTGACGGTCATGAGCGCGAAAGACCTTCCCAAGACGGATAGGCTCAGCAAAATAGACCCTTACATTGTTATCCAGGTGAACGGACAGCAGTTCAAGACAAAGGTCAAGGATGACAATGAGAACCCCGTCTGGAACGAGCTCTTCTACCCGCGGCTACACAAGGCGCCCGGGGACGGGCTCCTCACGGGGACGCTGGAGCTTAACCTCTACGACGAGGACACGTTCTCGGATTCCTATGTGGCGAAATACCACCTCGACCTCTCGCAATTGACCCCGGACAAGCTGAACGTGCCCCTCACGTTCAACTTGGAATACGTGAAGGACAAGTACAAGTCACAGGGAAGGCACCCTACGATCACGATCAAGATGGAGGGGCTGGTTCAGAGCTTCCACTCGCTCCGCGCCATGTTCGGCGCCATGCCGGGCTTCGTGACCAACGACCAGACCCAGGCCGCCTACATCCCCATTCAGGAGTCCAACGGGCTGCTCTACGTGGGGGTGGAGTATGAGGATAACGGGGCACTGGACTTCAAGGTCCTCGTCACTCGGCCCAACGTCCCCATTTTCCTGGACATGCTGGTCCTCTCCGGCCGGCAATACACCAAGGTCCGCAGCGGCATGGGCCTGGAACTCTTGCTCCCGATGTTGCTCCCGATGCGGCCCGAAACCTCAGGCGCGGGCATGCGTAAGCCCCTCCGGGGTGTACGTCCCCCCAGCGCGTGCTCTCGAGGGGGGGTTGTCATTCCCACCGCCTTCCTCCTGCCTCCTGCCTCACCTACGCGTTACCCGACCCTCGCCTCCCACGCCCTTCCTCTGCTCCCTCTCTGCGGCAGGTCCGGCGGCGGCTCTACAAGGACGGGCACCCGGTCGCGCCAGGGCTAACATGTTTCGAGGAGCTTAAGCTGGACGACGTGCCCCTCAACATCGACTTCAACCAGCTCTCGCTCGTGGTGTTCGACTCGCAGCCGCTGTCATCCACCAACGCGGACCTGGTCGTGTCGGCGCACGGGTGGCGCGGCGCCCTCAACTTCGCGCAGGTGGGGATGGGCAGGGCATGTGGGAATGGGCATGGCTCGGGGCAGTTGACAAGGTCACGGGGTGGGGGTGAGGGATGGCCGGGGACAGAGTCGGGCTGCTGGGGCTCATGCGGGGCGGGTGGAAGGGTACTAAACGGTATCAGGGTGACATGGGCAGCGTGGTGGGGGTCTGGATGGTTTTCTGGTGGCGGTGGATGGGACTGAGGGTGCTGGTTGCGACCCCAGGGTCTCCAACAGCAGCAGCCAGCGGCAGCAGTTGCCAGGCGCAAGGGAGAGCCTCCTGGTAGCTCTCTGAGAGCACTGCTGTGTACCTGGGCAGGGTGGACGGTTAGCGCCGTGTAGCGGGCTGCGCTTGGCGGGGAGCAGCCGGGCAGCTCTGCACGCGGGTGCCGAGCTGACCCCAGGTCAGCTACAGCCATGACGCCAAGCCAGGGCGTCGCCATGAGAGCGCGCCAGGCGGACACAGGCGGCTTACGCGCATTGCCTGTTCAGGAACCCGCTGCCAGCCCGACGGGGAGCCCCGTGTCCGGCGGTGAAACTGCCAGTCGGACTGGCAGTCGTAGCAGCTACATCCGCGGCGGGTTCCTGAAGGCGCCGAGAAGCCTCCGCCTCGCATCCAGCGCCTGCTTAGGTTATGGTCACCGCGAGAACCCAGGCGTCTGCCAGCCCGAATCGCGGGCTGCTGCTGCTGGCTGCATTTGCCAAGGTCCACGCTGCAGCTTAGGGGGGCGGCCGGGCGGGCCTTGAACTCCAGTGCAGGCACCAGCCACCAAGCAGCTGCCCGCACGTCATGCTCCACCATACGGATGTGCAGGCGTTTCACGGTCTGGACCGAACTCCCATGTTGTCGGGTGACCTGATCTCGAGTTCTTACGCCGCCTCCCTTGCCACCACCCCCCGCCCGTGCCCCCTCAGGCCAGCAAGGCCCTGCACAACGTGGAGGTCGACAACCACAAGCAGGTGGGGGTAGGGAGGGAGGGAGGGAGGGGAGGGGCGGGAAAGCAGAGGAGGCGGGGCGGGAGGGGCAGAGAGGAGGAGCGAGGGTGGGGAGCAGTTGCAGGGCCGAAGGAGGCGAGAGGGGGTTGGGAGGCTGGGACGAGCAAGGCGGGGCAGCTATCACAGTGATTTGAGTATGAGGAATGGGTTGGGGTGCTGTGACGTGCGTGTGTGGCATTGCTGCCGGCGCGAACGTCTACGGCAGCCAACGCTTGCCATGGATGCAGCGGATTGAAGTGCCTCAGCTGTGGCCACGGCGTGTGATGCTGCTGTCGCCTGCATTACACCGGGATTACGCAGCGGTTTGTGGTGGCCCTCAAGAGTAGCTCCAGCTGCCCACCCGCCATGCCTTGGTTTACCTGGCTTGCGTGCGAGCAGTCCCTGACACACCCGCACGCTTCGTTTGAGGACCAGATCGCACGCCTGCTCTGTCCGCGCCCTTCCACAACGCGCTCCCCCTCCTTCACGCTGAAACCAACAACGAGCACACACATTGTCGAACCCCCGCAGGAGATCTACATGTCCGTGGACGCCGGGGAAACCATGCTGTTGGTGGACTACGACAAGGACGACGCAGACATCAAGCTGGCGGTACTGGCGTCGCCCACGACCGCCGACAAGGTACGGCACGGCTCCGTACAGCACTGTGGTACGGCACGGTACGGTGCTGGCCGGTACGGCACTCGCGCGCCAGGGGCTGGCGGCTGCGTGGTCGGGGCGGGGCTTGCCCTCAACGCCCCGCCTACTTGCCCCTCCCTCCAGGGCTACGACCTGACCATCCGGGGGCAGAACGTCAACAAGATGTCCGAGCTGTACGTGCCGCCCATCCCCAAGCTGGGCGGCCGCATCCAGGTGTGTGGGTGTGTTGACGGAGTGTTGAAGTGTTGGGGACTAGGAGACGGAAGCCGGCAACGCTGTCGCATTGCTGGCCTCTTCAAACTGGTGGGCTGCTTGTGCTCCCGCGCGCCACACTTGACCCCGCGCCTCCTTCCCGTCGTACCGTCGTACGGCATCCAGGTGTCCCGCCTGTACGAGCTGGACGACCTGCAGTACGGCACGCGCTTCGACGACATCGAGATCCACCGCTACCAGCTCTCCAACCCGCGGCAGTACACGATCCAGGGCATCACGCGGCTCATGGGCTGAGGCGGGCCCGCCTTGGGCCTGGCAGGGGCCCGGCCGCAAGGCGTGGCGCGGCCTGGCGCCCTGGCCCGATGGCGACGGTGGCAGTTCGTGGTGCGCTGGCACTGCCAGGCTGCCGGCGTGCTGCTGCCCGCAAGGGTCAGCGGCGGCCAACGGCGTTGTGATCTGCAAGACTGGGGCCCAGTCGGGGGCGGAGTGCTGGGCTCAGGGTGCCAGCGGAGTTGGGCAGTGGAGGAACCAGCGGCTGAGCAAGCTCCAAGGGGTGCGGTTGAGGCGGCGCGGTTTGGACAAGAGAGGAGCCAGCGCCGGGGCTTCGGCACGGCATCCCGTCATGGCGAGGACGTAGTCCTCGCGTGCTGAGAAGCTGCAGGGCCAGGAGTCGGCGCGCGCTGTGCGGAAACGGCGCGGGCGCGGCGGCCCGGGAAAGCCCGGGTGCGTGGAGCGGGGCCCCAGTGTAGCTAGCCGCGCCGGCGGCGAGCAGCACTGTGTGGCGTCACGTACGACGCGTACGACAGCCAGGCCGGGAAACGGCCGCGGTGGTGGCGGGCCGGAGGGAGGGGCGAGAGCGGCCCTGGATTGTGCTGCGAAGCCCCGGCAACCGCCCAACGCGGGCGCGGGACAGGAGACGGGCGAATGGGTGGCGGCCAGGGTGGGGGGCGGCCAGGCGTATATGAGAGTTGGCCGTATGGGTACCAAGATGCAGCGGCCCAGGTGAGGAGCACAGTTGCCTTTGTTGTTGGGAGGCCAGGCACGCTTTATGGTGAGCGGTCGGCGCTCGGTTGTTCGGGGGGTTGGGGTTGGGGTGCACGGACTTTGCTGGGGCGGGTTTACAAGGTTGCGCGGTTGCAAAAGTTGGCATGGGTAGAAGAGTAGTAGGGCGAGGCCTATTGCGATTATCTGTGTGTTGGGCTCGTCTCGAAGTGCAGTCATCAACATCCTCGTGCCTAACTGACTGTGGATGCTGGCAATTGTTCGGGAGTTCAGGGGCGGGGAGCAGGGCGGTTGATGGGGGCTTGTGTTCTGTGGGGCAAAGAGCGCTCAAGGGCTTGAAGCCGTGCTGAGGCATTGCCGCCGCTTGCACTCTGCGAGGACCAGGGCACCTGCTGAGAAGAGAGGTGCATCGCGATTTTGCGCACTCATGGCGTGTTATGTGGTGCGCGGGGCACAAGGCCCTGACGGCACGAGCATAGTGCGAAGCCTCGGGGTGCACGCGGGCTCGCGAAACAGACAACAGTCTATCATGTGTCTATCATCCTGGGTCTCCGGGGTCTGCGGCCTGACCGGCTTTGTATCAAGTGCCCGTACGCTACTTTACACGTGTCTGTGAGTCCTGATCCTGTCGGTAGTTAGTGTTGGTAGGGAAGAATGCGGGTCAGGCGTGGCTGGCAGGGCATCGTTGTAGGGTGATCAGGGCGCAGAGAGAACGGTCCTGGAGCTTGTCGTCAATTCCGATCCTCCTTCTGGCCTACCGCCTACGGTATACGCTGCCTGCTTGGTTCCCGGTGCCCTGCGGGTTGGTGGACCGGGCGCGTTTCGGACTGCTCGCCAGGGCTGGTCTGGCGGGCGAGGGGTTGGGCCGGCCGGCGCTCTCCCCGCCCGTCCGCGTTCGGAAGGGCCGGTGGGCAGCCCTCGTGCAGCACACCAACGTCCAGAGGGGGTCCATGCAGTGTCCAGCTTTCCGGAGGGGATAATCGGTTCGTTCCGGCCGTGGCAGCCGGCCCTGGTGGCGCCTGGTGGCAGGAGGAGTATGAGGCATGGCCCACAGCCCCACACGGGGCAACAAGGCTTTCTAACACTACACGGAGCGGTGCGCGCGGGCGGTGTAGTCGGCGGCCTCGGCGCGGCAGGGGCAGCTTGGGTCTTCACGTCAGGTAGCTTGAGACATGTGCCCGGAGGCGCGGGCTCACTGCACGATCCCCGCGGTGGCGCCTTCTAGTGACGGCCCGTCCACGCACCCTGACCCTGCTGCACATTGCCTTCACTCTAGGTCGGAAGTTGAGGGACCTGGACAAGGTGCAGGGGAGCAAGCAAGGACACCCAAAGCCCCCAGATTTACGTGGCCGGGTCTCCGACTCTCCATCCTCTTAACATTGCCTTGTCTTAAACGTAGCCTTACCATGGCCGGGTGCGTTCATAGGGCGTCGGTTGGTAGGAGCTGTTGTGTTACAAACAAGAGCAACTGCAGGCCAAGGCGCAAGGGCGCACGGCACTCTGACCCTAACCCAGCCTAGGTCTCTCTCGGGCCCTCTCCCCTCTGCCCAAGGGACGAACCTCCAGGCAGGTCAGCCCCCCCAAGCCGCCCAGAGTAGCAAGCACCACTGCCCAGCGGCACACCGGGGGCCAGAGCAACCAGGGCTGCAAGCAAATGAGTCATAGCGACACCACAGATACAGAATACACGACTGCAGTGCGGTTAGCGGCGGGCAGCACACAGACCGCAACACCAGCTCTCGATCGTCCATCTTCACCTTCGCCAGAGGCTCAGCCTGTGCCCGCTCATGTGTGCTGACTCTGATTATTAATACAAAGGAACATGTGGGGGGCCCAAACAAGGGGAAAGAACAGGACCGCGTCGACCGCGTAGGGTCCCGCTAGGGGTTGAAAGAATCCCTTTAGAGGCCCAAGCGATGAAATCAGGACCGGAACCATACGTGCAACCAGGAGAGTTCCTCTCATATCCCCGAGCACATAGAAAGCCCTCATTTGGATTGTTATGCCATGTGCCCTTGCAAAGGTTTGGGCATGGCACGCGGCCGGAGTCCGTCCGGACCGGGTCCAACGCTGCTTTGTTCCCAACATGCCCCCATATGGATAACCCTGAATAACCAGAGCACCCTGGCGAAACACGGGCCATGACATGCCTCCTATATGAGTCCGGACCCTGCTTTGTTCCCACCCACATACCCCCCCAACGCCCCGCGTACCTTCAGCATCACGCTCTGCTAATTGCTAAAAGCTCTCATTAACCATTTCAATGGCGACCGCCAAGGCTTCCAGGCTTGAGCGCGGAGCATGGTGGTCATGCATCCTTGCGTACCGTACGTATGGTCATTGGGAATGGCTTGACCCCCTCAAAGCACCTCCCGGGCTTTCATCAAGCCGGCCAGGCGCGCATTACGGCAGCATCTTGCATTGATACACTAACGGACAGAGTCTCCTATCCAACGAGAGCACTGGGGCCATACACGTCCCCCCTGCGTCCCGCATGGTAGGATCTCGGAACCGGGCCCTCCCCCCCACAAGGCGCCACATGCCGGTACCCTCGCAACTAACGTCGTTCAACTAAGGGGATTGAGGGACGGAAACAGGAGCATGACTGCTTGATGGACGGGGACTAGGCGCAAGTACCAGTACGGTATAAGCACGTGGTGCATCCATTTCAGTGCCATTAGCAAGATCGCATCTACTGCTAAGGTAGCAGCGCAAGCCGTAGGTTCAAGCACTGGTATGCGCCGCAATACTCGCCGCCGTAGTGCGGGCCACCAACGCCCAACGCCCCCGGTAAAACGGATTCAGGGTAACATGAAAGCAGCTCCTGACACACTGCAGCTGCATTTCAGTACACCATCGCGGCAGGGCAGAGTGCAGCCATAACGCTATTAATCCATCAAGTTCTACTGGCATGGGTGAAAGTGCGCTTGGTGCGCGTGGGGGATGTTGCCGTGCGCGAACACAACGCGGCCGCTGGCCCCCCATTTAGGTCCCCGTGTCCCTCCTCAATCCCCCTCCCCTGTCCCCAACCTTGCTTAGCGCCCGCATTTCGCTTGGAGCCCTGCTTAGCGCCCGCCCTTCAACGCTCGCCCAATCCTCCGCACCAGCGACCTCACCCCCGCCCTGCGCGACCCCTTCTCAACGGGCGCCCCAGGGCCCACCCCACTGCCGCCGCCGCCCTCGCTGCCCCCGCCGCGCTCCGCTCCCCCCACCGCGCCGCCGCTCGCCGCCGAGCCCGAGCCGCCTGGCACCGGGTACCACTTCCTCGGCGCGCCGGCACCCGACGCCGCAACGGCGGACCCGAATCCCGCAACCGCGACCGCGCCGACTACCACTGCGGCCGCATCAGCTGCTGCGGCTGTGGATGTGGGTCGGCGCGTCACGGCGGGCGCAGCCGCGGCACTGGGGGGGGTCCAAGACGCGAGTGATGCGGGGCGCAACGGTCGCTCCGAGTCGGGCCGGTGAAGCCCAAGGACCATGGAGGAGCTGCGGGCGGCGGTGGCGTCTTGGCCCGTCGGCGTGAGTCCCAGGTCCCCGGCGGAGGACTGCGACAGGGGCCGCTCGCCGGACACGGCGGCGGCGGCGGCGGCGGCAGCGGCGGAGTAGGTGGCGTGCTGCAGGGACGCAATGCTGGTGCGGGGCCGCGGGTGGGCGCCGCCGTAGGAGGTGCAGGGCACGGCAGACGCCCGCACGTCGAAGCGCCAGGCGGGTGGGGAGGCGGTTTCGGCCGGGCCGACGGCGGATGGCCGTACGGCGGTGTTCTGATCGCCAGCCACCATGACGTACGGGTGATATCGTGTCACGCTGGTACGGCATCTAGGCTGCAGTACGGTTGCGGCATCGGCTGTCGGGATCGGGATGAAGGCCGGCATGCCGAGCGCGGCGGCGGCGGGTACGTCACCGAATGGTGTCCGTACGGCAGGCAGTGACTCCTCGTCAAAGAACGCGGCGATGGCGTCACGCACGCCCGACGCCAGCGGCGTACGGCAGCCGCCTCCGCCACCGGCGGCGGCCACCGGCAGGGCCGGCGGCGCCGCTGCCTCCGCCGCGTGACGATGCCGCTGCAGCCGCCATAGCCACCCGCTCACCTGCGGCGGGCTGCTGACCTCCGGCATGGCTTCGGGAGAGGCGGCCGTGGGTGGCACCTCGCTCCGACTGTGCAAAAAGCCGCCGTGGGATGAGGGCTTGGCGCCGCCGCCGTCAGCGGCTGTGGTCGCACTGAACGTCGCGCTCATGCGACGGAAGAGGTCCACGGCCCACACGAACGGCCCGCCCGCACTGCTGCTTCCGTCTCCTAGCGCGCCGCTGCGGGTCAGACTCAGAGACACGCCCGCCGCGGGTACCGCATGGGAGCTGCCGGCACAGGTCGACGACGCCCACGACGATCTCCGCCAAAACCCAGGCTGGGCCTGGGTCTGGGCCTGAGCCTGCGCGTGGGCCTGGGCCTGGGCCTGGGCCTGGGCCTGAGAGCCCATGTTGCTCCCGCGCGTGAGGGACCGCCAGGGCGGCGGCCGGAGCTGCACGCATGGGCCCCGGACGAGGGTCACGGACTTGGACTTGGGCCGTACGGACGGAGCAAGGTCTCGCACGGGCGACGTTCCGGCACCCCAGCCGGCCTCGCCGCACCCGGGCAGCCGCACTCCGCCGACGCTCGGCTGCCGTACGTGCGTACGGGAGGTGCCTAGCTTGGGGCCTGGGGGCGGCGGGGGGTCAGCGGTGACGAGGGCGGAGGAGGCGGCGTGGCGCGGCCACGCTTGGGGGGAGTCGGCCACAATTGAGGCTAGGAGCGCTGAGCCGTCGAACTTTGGTGCCGAGCTGAGCAGGCCCGTGTTGAGCAGCGCGTCGTAGATGCCGTACACCGGTACGGCATAGGTCGTGTTGTACAGCAGGTTGTTGCAGGACGCTGCCGTACACATGGCCGAGGCGGTGCCGCTGGCGGCGCTGGCGGCGGCGTCTGGCATGGAGTCGAGGCCCAGCGTCGGCAACTGCGCGGGCGGTGGCCGGGACTGGTGCGGCGGGGTCAGCGAGCGGCCCGCCCGTCCTGGCGCCGCCGCCGCCGTGTGCAAGACCGCGGCGCCTGCGGCAACCGCGGCGTCGGCGGGGGCGTCACGGAGACCGCCGCCGTCAGCGGAAGCACCGGTCACGACGCTGCTGGCGGCGCCGCCGAAGTTGGCGGAGCCGGCCGCGACTGCGTCGAGGGCAGCGGCGGCGGCAGATCGGGCGGACGCAAGCCCGGCGGGTCCGGCAGCAGTGGCGGAAGCGCCAGGGCACTCCCAGCTCAGACGGGCGGCCTCTGCGCCTGCGCTCGAAACCGCGGCCGCGGCTGCAGTAGGGCTGGGCCCGTCGGCCTCGGCCTCCGCCTCCACCGCCGCCTGCTCCCCCGTAATGCCCAGGAGCGCTGATGCCTCGGCCATCACACGCGGCACGCGGATAACACGTGCGCCGGCCACCGCCGCCGCCCCCTCAAGTGACGCACCGCCGCCACCACCGCCGCCGTCGTCGGCGCCTGTGCCCGCATGCTTGGCTACAGCGGGTGCCGACGCCGGGAGGCGCTCCCCCCGTGACTGTGTCTGTGTTTGTGGCTTGCCTACTGCGGAGCTGCAGCTGTCTCGCCGCAGGCATTCGAAGTAGGGCAGGCGGCGGAGCTGGGCGGCGCTGGGGCGGGCCGCTGGGTCCATCACCAGGCACTGAGCGATGAGGCTGGCCAGCCCGGGGTCTGCGGGCTGCAGGGTGGTTGGGAAAGGACGTGGCAGGGCGGTGAGGCGGGTGGACGGATGGATGGCGTGTGCTGGAGGCCAGAAGGCAAGGAAGGGGTCAAGAAGAGGTCCAACCCCCGCCTCTGCACATTGCCTTCAGGGGGAATCCCCCGCAACTGCTTACCCCGAGCTTGGCCGCCAGCGCAGCGCACGGTTCCGCCCAGCCGGCCCCAAGCTCGCCCGCACCGCCGCCGGCGCTCGCCGCCCGCACACGCTCCCCCGAGGTGCTGCCGGGCCGGCTCCCCGCCACCCCCGCGTCTGCGATGCCGCCAGCGCCGCCAACGGCGCCGCTGCCAGCGCAGCTCCGACTGTCGCTGCCGCGCCGCGAGGCGGCCCCGCAGGGCAGCGGACCCAGCGTGCGGGCGATGAGCCACAGCTGATCGGCCTCACTGGTGCCAGGGAAGAGCGTGCGGCCTTTGGGTCGGTGGGTGGGGGAAAACCAGGGGGAATGTTGATTATGAGAGGCTAGGGCGAGCTCAGAGGCAGGGCGGGACCGAGTCATGGGCAAGGTGGAAGCGTCGGCGCTTTGGGCGGGGACGCGGAGGCGCATGCGGAATAGGTGCGGGATCGAGGCGCGGTCCAGACAGAGTGTGCCGTTGGAGCCCACAAGCCAAGGCGTGCTCTTGGTTGGGCGGGTATGGGGAAGCAGTAGGGGCATGCAAGGATGCAACGGCTTCGGTGCGGTGTGGACCGCCCTCTGCATGGGCGTGCCGGTGCCGTACCTGTGGCAAGCTGGGCCAGGGTGCAGCCCAGGGCCCAGATGTCCACTCCGCTGCCGTACGGCCCACCCGCCAGCACCTGTGCACGAACGGGGGGGACAGTGGATTTCCCATTTTACCGCTGTACGGCTGAGACGATGCGTTGTGGTGGGCTTTCCCAGGCTTCACTCCATGGTGAGGCTGACGGAGCCCCCGCTCACATGAGTCACGTGATTACCTGTACATCGCACTAGTTGTTGCTGCTCAACCCCGGTTACTATCAAGCACACGGCCCCCGCTCTGCCGCCCGCGCAGGCACGCACGCACCTCCGGTGCGCGGTACCAGCGGGTGACCACGTAGCTTGAGAGCTGCTGGTGCTGGGAGGGTGGGCTCGCATGTGCCGGGCAGCTGTGCTCGACCGCCTCCCCTGCTCCCCCCATGGTGGCACGGCGCCGGCATCCAGGCTCCGCCTCGGGTAGCCACCTCGCCAAACCGACTGCGTCCGCAACGAGCGAGGGAGGGCCCATGGATGTATAGATTACCCGTGTGTTTGGGTCACCCGAGGCGCGCGAGCAGAGCGCATGCAACGAGCTTTGTGTATGGTGTACATCTCTGCTCCCTGCTGCCCTGCAGTGCCCCTGCATGCCCTAACGCACAGTCGCACAGCTTGACCACTACTGGCAGGGTGTCGCCTCCGCTGCCGTTCGAGTGCCGCCTGTCCAGAAGCACGTTGGCGGGCTTGACGTCGCGGTGGATGACCTGGCAAGGGGCAGCAGCAAGGGGCACGGAAGTAGGGCCGCGACGGTCAAGGGAGGCAAGTACGAAGACACTACATCGGCTCCGTCAACGCCAGGTTGTGGTGAGTGCGCTAGAAAGGGGCACCGCGACAGGCGTCAAGACAACATAGGCACGGGATTCAGGGGATGGCTTGTCCGCTGATGCAGCTATGTGAGCTCAGCCAGTGCCGGGCTGTGATCACGTGTAAGCTTCGGCGCATGGGTTGCGGACGGAGGGCATCCGTGGGACCATGCCGGTTGCACATGCTCGGCCAGCCCTACAGCCTGTGGTACGCAAGGCAGTCAAGCAAGTAAGCCGAGGCCCCTCACTCCAGCCATCGCAGCTCACCCCGTGCGCGTGGCAGTGCTCCAGCGCCCCCAGCAGCTGCCAAGCCACGCAGCGCACTAGGTCGGGCGGCAGCGGGCGGCCGCGGCTGCGGCATAGCGTCTGGGGGAGGCAGCGTGAATGGGGGCAGAGGGAAAGCATGTCAAGCAAGTCGCAGATGGGGTTGGCGGTCTGGGTTCGTCCATGTGATACGAGGCGGGGGCGGGGCGGTCCGTGACTTCTTCCAGCTTCTTCCGTGTCAAACTGTCAACGGCATGGGGTGCTTGGGGTACGGCAGGCGGTGCATGGGACGCACCTTGTCCAAGTCCTCATGCATCCGCTCAAAGACCAAGTACAGCCGCCCAGAGCGACTGCGTGTGTGCGCGAGCGTGGAACTCAGTAGGCAGGGAGGCGCAAAAGGAGGCCCTCGTTACTACCGCGTTACTAACGCGTGTTCAAACGCCGGCCCGACGTGGCCCCGCCCTAGACTCCATCCCGTCAACACCTCATCCCGTCCTGACTGTCCAGCACTCCCTACCAGGCACCGCTCATCCCCCGTCAGGGAAGAAGCCGCTGTCCTCAAGACAGTCTGCCCCCCTGAACGCCCTCTGCTCGGTCCTCTGCAGCTCATCCGTGCCTGCGCCCGACTCAATTCATGCAGGCACTAACTGGGCGCCAACCCACCTCCTGCCCTCGCTCATTGCACTTTTGCCTTGACCCACCTCCTGAACGTGCCTTGCAGCCGCACCACGTTGGGGTGGGATGGCAGGAGGGACAGCACCCTCAGCTCCCGGAGCGCCAGGCGACAGCACTGCGGCCGGGCGTAGGCAGGCAACGAAGGTAGGCGAAGAGTCGGTACCGGTAGTGGCAAGCACAGCGTCGGTGCACAGTGGGGGCTATCGTAGCGAGCGCGGAGTGTGGCATACTTGATTACGGTGGGGATGAGACGGCGGAGAACAGCGTGGTGGCGCGCAAGGGGGGGTTGCAGTGGTTAAGGGAAGCTTGTGGACTCAGCCCGGCACCGCAGGCGGGCGGGCCCCTCCTGAGGTAACCCCTGTTTCAGACCCACGCCCTACGCCCACGCACAACAAGGCGCTTCGCGCCACGTTGATGTCTGCTAAACCCTCCTGGTGTGCTGTTCACTCCTGGTTCACTCACGTGAGCATCGGTGTGGGAGTCCTTGAACCTGGGGGCGGCGGAATGGCAGCAATTAATTCCGCGCGAATGGATGTGGGGTGCGGGCTGCAAGTACACGTGCGATTGCTGGCAGACGCTGGCAGTGCCCTCCGACAGCCCGCACAGGGTCTCACCGCTTTACGACGACGGTGGTCCCAGACGGGAGGTGTAGGGCCTCGTACACAATTGCGTAGGTCCCCTCCCCAATCTCACACACGGGCTTCAATTCATCCGAGTTTGTGACCTGCAACGGGGATCACGGTATCGGCCGTAAGGTAAGGAGGCCGGGATGCGGGGGTGGGGATCTGACGAGAACAACGTGGCAAGAAGCCGCATCGTGTAGGTGAAGGGGATAGGGGGCAGCACCGCTAGTCGTGTTCGGGGCGCGGCCAGGCGCGGCTGAGGCACGTGGTCTCAGTTACAATGAGAACGACGGAACGCCCGTTCCGGCGGCGGATTCAGGTCAACCGCGTGTCACAGCAACTAGGGCAACATGTGAGCACAGCACAGTCGGCACGGCTGGCAGGTCAGAGCGAAGTGCGCATCGTGAACGGCGGGACATCAACGCAACGCTACCTGGAAGAGGGGCTCCCGACGTGCGCGTGGACGCTCTGCGTACGTGA
This sequence comes from Edaphochlamys debaryana, assembly GCA_016858145.1. Classification (NCBI taxonomy): domain Eukaryota; kingdom Viridiplantae; phylum Chlorophyta; class Chlorophyceae; order Chlamydomonadales; genus Edaphochlamys; species Edaphochlamys debaryana. Next base: position 270,737 of record JAEHOE010000079.1, read on the forward strand.
TCGACATTCTTTCGTGTTGTGGTGCCACTGAAGGCGATAAGTCTCCGCGACCAGGACCGGGCAGACCTGGCAACGCGCCGCTCTGCAGAATCGCTACTGAGTACCGGCAGCCCTGTATCAGCCTGCATTAGCTCAAACTATGTCATGTGCACGAGTGACCGTGTGGTGTCGCCAGGGGTCGATGCACGTTGAGGGAGCCGCGGGAGACGCAATCACTCAAGTACAGGTTATCGATGGAGCGAACTGAGTGTTTGCGCTGTGTTTCGTGAGCAGCGACGCCTATACTTGACACGCCTGACGCGCCGAAAATAACGCGGTTTCGATGGACTCGATTTCCCGGACACTTACGCGTCTCAACCATGGAGCTCAATCAAATGAAGAACAGGCCAGTTCAAGTCGATCGGTACAGCACGACACGCGGGCTCTCGAAGGGGCACGGGCCCCGTGCTCCAGGTCGGGCCCCTAATTATCGACTAGCACTGGACTTCTCCCGCAAGCAGTGACCAGTTTGACAGCCGATACGTGTCAAGCTCGGTGAGCACAAAGGTTGGGACTGTGCTCGGTTGGGCCTGGCTAGTTCAGCCCGATTAGGGTACGTGTTCGCATTTCGCATGTTCGCAGTGTTCGGCTGCCTCCTCGCGTGGGCAAGTTGAGCAATCACAGGGTCGTAGTGCACACCCAAGTGCGCGTCCACAATCACGCGACACGGCGCCTGTGGCTGAGCTCAACGGTCCCGGAGATGCTAGCATCTAGGTGCTTTCGGTGTCAGGCTCTGGGGCAGACGAGCTCATAGTATTCAGTCCGCAGAACCCGCCCTAGACGGCAGCCTCCAGCACACTGCGCCCCGTACGCCCCCCCACCCCCCTTGACTTGGACGCCATCAGGGCAGCGGCTGCTCCTGCCCAAGGCCATGTGCAGCTTTCCGGCGGGCGTGGCCAAAGGGCGGTGGCCGCCGTCACAAAACGGGCATGCGGTCGGCCAGGGGCAAGGCGCTTCGCAGCGGCGCCCGGTCGGTCAGCAACTGCCAGCGTTCGCAGGACTGAGTCCGCCGGGGAGGTGGCGGCGGCAGGCGCCCAAGCAGCAGCGTGTGCATGCGGGCACTGGCGCTGCACGGCGGTCGCCCGGCGGGGCGGCTTGGCAATGCGCCAGCAGCGCGCCGTGGACAGGCGCCAGCTGGCGGCATTGCGGCAGCCGGGGCGGGCGCAGTGGCGGGGCCGGGGCGAGCAGCAGCCCATGTGCTGGCGCGGCAGTGGCGGCGGGGGTGGTACCGCCAGCGGGGGCGAGCGAGGGGCCCACCAGGACCACAGAGCGGCGGGCTGAGCCGGCGGCCCCACAAGGAAAGGCTGCCCGGTCAGCGCACCGTCGCTGAGGTATCAGCGGGGGCCTCGGGGCAGGCTGAGCTCCTCGTGCGCATGGTCGAATGCATCCAGCGATTCCTGCAGCAGCCTCCAAGCTGGTGTTCCAGGGCTCCAGGCCAGCCAAGGAGACCGGGGCAGAGGGTGGTACCGGTAAGTGGCACGTACCAGGCGGTACATCACCTCAGTACTACCGGTCCACACAGCAGCTGCCTGAGAGGACGCTCAGGTCGAGAGTGCGCGCTGCACTCAGCCCAGAAGGGCCCAGACGAGGGCGCGCACAGCTCCGGAGTCCGGACCCCTAGGTGGGTGGGCTCAGCCCAGGCGGGGTGGTCGTGGACAGTCGTAGACGTAGCAGTCAGTTGATCCTTACAAGCCCTAGCGGTCACCTCGAGTTATGGAGGCCTCGCTTTAGGCTGGCCTCCTGCCTTGACGTCTTCAACTCTGGCATCCTACATCCTTCCATGGCGCCCTTGCCTGCCACGCAGTCCTTTCAAAGGACGTTCACCAAATGCTGATGAGGCACGGCGCGCCACAACCGCTTGCGTCGATGCAAGGCCCATGCAGGCCTTCGCGAGCACGGCCCCTCTCTCTGTCTGTCGCCCTCTTGGGCGCTAATCGGGATCCGCCCTCGGCGGAAGCCCGGCCCTAATCTCTACGGGCAGCACTGCAGCCGCCGCGGGGCAAGAGCCGGCGCAACAGACCAGAGCCCTGCCCCAGCGGCGACTAGGCAGCGTTGCCCCTTCGCGCAGTCTCTCGCACGCTCTCACAGTCCCACTCGAGCCCACGTCACCAGTCAACAGTCAACGCAGCGGTCAAATGCAGCATTCAAGTAAAGCCTGCGACCAGTCAAAGGCATGTCAAACCTAGTCACCCTTTGCTGGCTGCTGTCTCAGCCAGCCCGGGGGCCGAGGCTTCACCGCCGCTGCTTCTTGGCGGGTGCCGCTGCCGGCTTGGCCGCGCCCTTGCCCTTCGGAGCCTCCGCCTTGCCCTGCGCAGCCTTGCCCTTGGCTCCCGCCGGAGCGGCCTTGGCCTTGGGCTCGGCGGCCTTGGGCTGGGGCTTGGGCTGGCCCATCGGCCCTGCCGCGCCCTCGGCCGCAAGCTTGGTCTTGCGCGTCTCGAGGGTCTGAACGCGCTCCTTCTTCGCGACCTCCTTCGCGACCATGTTGTTGTACATCTTGCGCGTCTTGCGAGGCATCATAATGTCGGCCATGGCCTTCTCCTCCTCGGCCGCGATCTCCGCCGCCGACCGCTTCTTCGGCTTGGACGCGGGCTTGGCCTCCTCCTCCTCCTCGCCGTCGGCATCCTCGTCGGCGTCCGCATCCTCCGCGGCATCCTCGTCGGCGTCGGGCGCCGAGCGCTTGCGCGCAGCCTGCTTGAGCTCCTTGGCGAGCTCGGCCTTGTACACGCGCTCCGCCTCCTCCAGGTCCTCGCCCGCGGCGCCCTCGCCGGCATCGGCATCGGTCGCGCCCTCGCCGACGAACTCGGACCCATCTGCGCCCTTAAGCACCAACCCCGCGGCACGCAACCGGGCAGCGTGGGCAGCGTCCTGAAAGGGGCACGGAGGAAGGGGCAGGCACGGTAAGGATGATGCAGGCAAGGTGGAGGAATGGTGAGGGGGTGGGGGTGTGCGAGGTAGGCATTTAGGACAATTAAGTGACCCACCCGCCACTGCAGACGGGAAAGCCGGATAGGGCCCGTTCATGTCCTCGACCACGATTCGCATCCTAGCCAGGGTATATGGCATGGTGCGTGCCCAAAGTAGTCGAGTTGCGAAGATGCGTGTCCTTGCCAAGAACCCTGAAGCCAACCTCTACCCGTCACCGACCCCAGAAAGCTGCGACCACGTTATGAGATTTAGGACCCTTAAGTGACCCGCCCGCCACCGCAGACGGGAAAGCCGGATAGGGCCCGTTGATGTCCTCGACCACGATTCGCATCCTAGCCAGGGTATATGGCATGGTGCGTGCCCAAAGTAGTCGAGTTCCGTCGTACCATTCGTACAGCCTAATCCCTATAACCGCTGCCATACATGCTCCACTCCTGCTCTCCATTAAGCCCGTGCTCTTCATTCTCCACTCTTGCTGCTTCCCAGCCCAGCAGGAACGGTCCTTGACACACACCTGCAGGCGCTTGATGGTCTTGGCGTAGTCGGGGGTGTAGCCGTCGTCGTCCTCCCCCACGAAGGGCGACAGGTGGGGCGGGGGCACCTGCGAAAGTCACGAAAGACACGGGGCACCCTTGTCAGACACGCATCGCCGTGAACCAACACCCCCAACCCAGCCTCAACACTGGACCCCAGCACCCTCCTTCCTCTCCCGCCTCCCCCCTTCCCCGCAGCGTCTCCCCACCTGGCCGGGCGCGTAGGCGTCCGTGGGCAAAAGCACGCGGAAGTTGGCGCTATCGAACACCCACTGCGGCTGCACGTACTCGCGCGAAAGGAAGCGGTGGCCCTGGCGCGGGCGGTCCACAACCTGGGCGGGCGGGGGCAGAGGGGCAGGGGGAGGGGTCAGTAGGTTGCAGGGGCAGCGATTGAGGCAGGAGGTGGCAGGAGAGCAGGGCGGCGGCCACACACACGGGCGCAGACTCGGGTTGCAATCGGCCAGCACTCCAGGAACCTGCTCCAAACGCACCCTGCATTCTGCAACCTTGCACCCCCTCCCACACTCACGAACCCACACCCGCCCCACCTGGTGCGTGATGGCCTCGCTCGTCTCCTCGTACGGCGAGCCCTCGCCGTCCCACGCCGCCACACCGCCGAACGCGCGCACCACCAGCATGAGCGGCTCCCGGGGCACCTCGCGCCCCAGGAAGAACACGCGGCCGCGAAACAGGTTGGCGCACAGCGCGTCGTCGTCCGCAGGGTCGATGCCGGCGCCCAGCGCGCCGCCGGCCGCCCGTGTGCCGGCGTCCTGGTCAGCCGCAGAGCCGGCGTGCACTGCGGAAGCGGAGAGGAGAGGAAGGCGGGGATGCAGGGTTTAGGCGGGTTTTCGGCGGGTGTGGTTTGGCGGGGGGCAGGGCCGGTAGAAAGGCCGGGCAGGGCGATGACGTCACGTGTACGGCCGCATCAAGGAAGCTCGGGTGGTACGGCAACGAGGTAGATGCGATGACTCACCGTCCACGTCATCGTCGTCGTCGTTGTCCTCCTCGCTGTCGTCCCCGAGCAGCGCCGAGACGGGGCGCGCGCCGGAAGCCCTGCGCCTGGCGGCCTCGTCCCCCTCCTCCGACCCGGCCTCGTCATCCTCCTCCTCGTCCTCCTCCGCGTCATCGCTGTCGCTGCCGCCCGTGTCGAGGATCGGCTCGTCATCGTCCTCCTCAGCGTCCGCCTCGCTGTCAGGCTCCTCCTCCTCCTCCTCCTCCTCTGCCTCGTCGTCGTCGGCCCCCTCCTCGGCCTCGCCGCCAGCGCCCACGAGCTCTCGCAAGCGGCCCTGCAGGGGAGCACAGGCACGTGGAAGGGGGGGTGTATGGTGAGGAGATGTACGGCGAGGACAGCACGGCGGAGGGTTGCTCATCCAGGCCCAGTGCGGGACCCAGGCCCACAGCAGGCCCCGTCCCAGGCCCAGGCCGGGCCCACCTGCAGCGAGTCGATGCGCGCCTGCATCTCCGCGTCGCCCTCGCCAGCACCCGCAGCCGCCGCAGCGCCCTCGCCGGCCGCCGCAGCGTCCGCAGCGCGGTCCGTCTCCGCCGTGTCCCGCAGGCCTGAGCGTTGGGAGCACGAGGCGACACGTTAGTAAAGCTCGGAACAGTGGAACAGTGGAGCACCAACAATGGCTTTGCAGCGCCCCGTCTCGGCAGCTGACAAAGCTCTCAGGAGAGAGCCCTGTGCAGCGGCGGTATGCCTCCAGCCCGCAAGCCCCCGGCCCGCTAGCTTACCCGCGATCTTAGGGATGCCCCTGCCCCGTCCCTAGGCCCCGCCCCGCCTGCAACGCCCCAACCCCCTCACCCGCGATGTCCTTCATGATGCCCGCCAGCTCCGCGGCCGCCTCCTCCAGGCGCTGGTCCAGCAGGGGCGGGTAGCGCAGCTGGGGGGGAGGAAGGGGGGAAGGAGGGGATGCAGGGGAGGGTGAGGGTCAGGGGCCGAGGAGGAGGCGAGGGCGGCCAGGGGGCGCATGCGGAGCGGGCGCAAGGACAGAGCCCGGGGAACAGGGAGGAAGCCCAGGGAGACCGGAAGCGCATGCACGAGTGCGTGTGGAGGTGAATGCTGGTGTGCAGGTAGCTCAGAGGCTGAGAGCCAATGTTGCGTGTCAGTGTAACTATGACATAAAGTAAACTCATCAGGAGCCGCTACCCCCAGGAACTGGGAGCGTTCGCAGCTCAGGACTTGGTTTATCTTCATCCACGCCTTGGTGTTGCTCTTGTTGCGGTCAGTGTGCTCTCAGGGGTGCTCTCACAGACCAGTGCGCGCCGTTGACCCTGTTGCCCGTCTTGTCGCCCCCCGCCCAACAGTCCCAAACCCCCAGCCGCCACCGCCACCACCACCACCACCACCCCGAACCGCCCGAACCCGAACCCAGGCCGGGGGCCCGTCGCTCACCCCCAGCATGTAGTAGAGCTTGAAGTTGACGAACTGCAGCAGCGTGTTGTGGAACTCGAGGAACGTGAGCATGACCTTGTAGTCCACGTCGGGGGGCAGCACCTGGGGATGGGGGTAGCGACATGGGAGGGAGACGCGGTGGTCAGTCAGGGGAGCGGGGACTTGGGTTGCCATCAGCAGCAGTGCAGCATGCAGCATACTGCAGCCCGCCGGCTCTCATGCGAGCGCGGTCGTGGGCCCCCCTGCGGGCGCCACGGACGTGTCCCGCCCACGTGTCCCGCGCACGTGTCCACACCCACGTGTCCCGACGGACCCACCTGGCTCAGCGCGTGCGGCACCAGCCACGTGACGCTCTGCCCCAGCACCGAGGCCTGGAAGTAGTAGCCCTTGACGCTCACAAACACGCGCCGCAGCGAGTTGGAGCGCACCACGTACGCCTGCCACTCCAGCGCCAGCCGCCGGGCCGTGTGCACCGCCTGGGGAGGAGGGGGTGGAGGAGGTGGGGGTGGTGGGGGTGGGGAAGGGAGAGGGAGGGAGAGGGCAGGGGTGAGGACGGAGACGGGCGGACAGGGAGGGCAGGCGGCCTGGCGGCAGGCGGAGGCGGGCGGAGGTGCAGCCAGCGGGGCGTCGTGCGGTGCGGTACCGGTGCGGTAGGGTGTGTGCACGTGGGCACGTGTCGTACCTTGGTGGGGATGTCGTACTTGCTCTCCGCCGGCAGCGTGGCGAACAGATGCACCATTGTCAGGGCGTCGTCCAGGTCGCGGAGGGCGTCCACGAACGAGGGGTACCTGGGGGAAGGAGTGGAGGGACAGGGGGCGTGGGAGAGGAGTGGGTGGAACGAGTGAGGCGGGGGAGGGACAAACGATGCGCTAGGGCTTCTCACTCAGGACCCGAGCCGCACCCCGCAGAACCGCAGCCTCGGGGGACACGACAACCGGGGTCATCGCTTGCTCTGCCCCTGATGTTACCGAAAGCCGCCCCCCCTTCGTCTGCAATCTCCTGTCCGCTCACCGCTCCTTGACCAGGTGGTCGAGGCGGTAGGTGGGCGTGAGCGCCGCCAGGCGCTTGGCCAGGTCGGCATTGTGCTTGGCGCGGGCCTTGCGGACCTTGCGGTCGTGGGCCTTGATGTTCCTGGGGTGATGGGGGGAGGACAGGGAGGGTAGAGGGGAAGGGTGAGGAGAAGTGGGGATAGAGAGTGGGTGAGGGCAGGCGCGGGGGCGCAGGGGAGGGAGGAGGGACGGCCGCCGCCGCCAGTGCGTGTCGGAAGGGTGCCGGCGCGACGGCAAGCAGCAGGCCAGGGTTCCGCCCTCGTTAAACGCGACTATAGGTAGACAGTCGTCCGCAAGGGCACGCGCGGGAGAGCAGCCAGCGCGTTGCGACGCCGCTGCGGCCGTCGCGCCGATTCACCTGAAGGCATTCAGCAGAGGCTCGTGTGCGAGCCAGTTGATGTCCTTCAGGTGGTAATAGGTCTTGTTGGCGCCTTTAGGCTTCTTCTTGGGCTCGCGAGGGTGCACACCCTTGAGGATGCAAAGCCGCCTGAACTCGGAAAGCCGCAGCTGCAGCTTCCGGACGGCCTGCGTCCTCGTTATGTATTGGGCGGCATTTCCCGCCTTGCCCTGCGCAAAGGGTTGTTCTGGTTGGCGAGATGCCTCGCCGCCGACATGCGCCGCGGCGCAGACGCACGCCACAGCCAGGCGAGCATTCCAACGTGACCCGTACACACACCTTCTTAAGCTTCCGGCCCATTTGGCCGCGCCGGGGGCGGCCGGCGCCGCCGGTCGGCTAGGTTCTGGGCAACCGAGACGCCAGGGCGGGTAACAGCGTCTCTTGTGACGGCTCTGTCGCCTTTAGTCGCGATATACGTGTGGGGCCCGGGTTATACAAGAATTCGTGCAACGCGGACCCTATTACCCTGCCGCGCACCCCAGATGGGTGCGCACCGCATGGAGGGGCTCCGGGGGCCGCCACCACTCCGACCTTTGGTTGCATGCGCAGCAGCAGTCGCAAGCCCATCCTACGCTGTAATGCTGCTGAGCTCAACCAGCTGGACCTGGTCGCCCCAACACCGATCTTGCCGCAGACCTTCCCAACGCACCCGTCTCTGCTTCTGATCATGTCAGTACCATTCGTGAAGTGCTAGGCTAGCAGACGCCAGGCGCCCGGAGCCCGCCAGGCTCAAACGCAGAGATGGCGCCAGTCGCAATTTCTATGCCGGGAGACCGCGCCGGCGCTCTGTCCGCTCTGGCATCCAGCAACCTCAAAGAGCTGCACCTCAAGCGCGCTGACGGCAGCCGCACGCTCGACAGCCTGCACAATGTCTGCCGGAGCGCCGGTATTCTCCCGCTCGGCGCCCCCGACGCGACGCCCCGCGAGCGCTACCTGGCGGTCTTTGACGCAGCGCTCGCTGGCGGGCTCGGCAGCTGGATTCTCGACTACGTCGAGGTGGTCTGCGCGGACCGGCATCTCACCTCGAACGACCCCTTAGAAGCCTACCTCCTAGACGGTGGCTTCGTCAAGGCCTGGGCCCAGGCCTCTCTACAGCGTTCGGAGGCCGCCGCCTCAGCAGCCCTTAGCGGCGAGGCGGCCTTTGCGACCTTCCTCACCAGCGGCCTGCAGGCCGCCCTCGCCCAGTCCCACGTGCTCGTCGCCGTACTGCGGGCGCTGGATCGGATCCGCGGGGGCGCGGGTGCCACGTCAGCGCCGGGACAACTGCCGTCGGCTGCGGAGGACCGGTGAGCGTGTCGCGCAACGGGCTGCTGGGATGAGCTGGATGGGGGCGGGGGTCCAAGCGGAGGACTGGGCAAGATGCACATGCACATGCGGCTAGGATCTGGATCTGAGGTCTGTGAGGGCGGGGCCATGGAATGGCCATGGCTTGGGGCTTGTGAGATCAGGCGCGGTACAGCCAAAAGGGGACGGGGGTCCACGTGGAGGGCCGGGGACAGATTCGTGCGGCTAGGCCTTGGGCGCTAGGCCTTGGGCGCTGTGAGTTGGACAGCACCGCTTCGGACGGCCTCAAATGAGTCCGGCCACGAGTTGGGCGCTAGGATTTGGGCAGCACCGCTCGCGACCTCCCTGCGCGGCCCGTGGCCGTACCCTCACGGCCGCCGCCCCCTCTTCTTCCCCCCTGCGCCCCTCCACGCCCCTCTGCAGTCTGTCTGTCAAGGCGGAGCTGCGGCAGGCGGTGCTGATGGAGCAGGCCTACATGGTGGGGGGGGAGGGGGGAGGAGGGAGGGGAGAGGGGAGAGGGGGGATGGGGGGGCGGTGTGGGGAGAGGGGGAGGCGGAGGCGCAAGGCGGGCTGGCGGGAGCGAGGAGAGGAGCTGGCTCTGGGACACAGGTCGGCTCCTTCCGAGGCCCCTGAGGGATTGAGGGACCTCGGCGCCCCGCGGATCCCGGCCGTTTGCGAATCCGGCCGCGGCCGAGGGCTCTCCTTCCCGCCCCAGCGTTGGGTTCCCGGCCTCCCGCATTGGGACGCCCCTCCCGCTGCACGCTCCACGCTCCATTCCATGCGCGGCTGACGCACCCGGACCTTGCCCTCCACGACCCTAGGTCATGGACTGGCTGGCCCGCCAGGCCGGGGGCCCCGGATCGGGATCCGGATCCGTGTACGGCAGCGTGTACGGCAGCTACGCCGAGTGGTCACGGGCGGTCAGCGCGCGGCGGAGCAGGGCGGCGCCCCGGCAGCTGTTCCTGGACTCCCTGCTGCAGGTGGGGGGAGGGGGGAGGGGAGGGCGGGGGAGGGAAGGGGGAAGAGGGCGTGTGTTTTGACACGGTACGGCACGCCATGGGCCAGAGGCTGGCCCGCCCTCCTAAGGCACAGGGTACTGGACTCCCTGCTGCAGGTGGGGTGGGGGAAGAGGGGAGAGAGAGGGTGTGTGCAGACCCTTCTGCCAGCAACATCTGGGAATCAAGACAGGGTGTGTCTTGACACGTGTGTTCTGACACGCGGGCCTCGCCCAGCCCCGCTTAGAGGTACAGCCCATGATGCCGCGCGGCCGCATGGGGAGGCCGGGGTGGGACCGCTTCCCCCCCCCTTCAACTCCCCCCACTCCCCCCACAGCCTGCCCCCCCACCCCCCTCCTCCTCCCCCCTCCCCTCCCCCCAGTCACTCAACCTGGCCGGCGCCTACCCCGCCTCCTCCCCCCCCGCCATGCTGTCCACCCTCCTGCTGGTCGTGCGGGACGTGGGCGAGGGCGCGTGGGCGGCCAAGCTGGCGCTGCTGGCATACTACGTGCAGGTGAGAGTGTGTGTGTGGGGGGGTAATGGGGTATTTGTTGCTGAGCGGGAACGCACCGACGCCAGGGAATCCTTGCATGGATAGGTACATGCCGCCGAGTTGACCGTGTTGGGGGTAAAGGGGGAGGTAGAGGGAAAAGGGCAAGAGGGGGAGGGGAGAGGCTAAGGGGGAAGGGGGATGGCGATGCTGGCCTACTGCGTGCATGTGGTACGGGCTCACCCTTGTGGGCGTCCTAAGCCTGATTTGTAAGGGTATAAATGGGGAGGTAGGGGGAGGGGGAGGGGGGGAAGGGGACGAGCGGGCTGCTGGCATACTGCGTGCATGTGGGGTGGAGCGTCGAGGCTTGAGGGACAGAGGGGCTTGTCCTGTGTTTTTTGGGGCGGTAGGCCCTCCGCACCCGCCGCCCCCCACCTCCCCTTCACCCCCTCACGTCCCCTTCTGAGCCTCAGGACGCCGGCCTCCTCGACGGCCCCAGTGCCAGCGGCGCCCCGCCCCTCCCCGGCTCCGTTCCCCCGGGGGGCGCCCCGCCCCTCTCCGATGGGGGCGGCGCCCCGCCCCTGGCCCCCGCCTCCCGCCTGGACGCGGCCCTGGAGGAGCTGCGCCGCACCTTCCGGCGGCCCCCCGCCGAGGTGGGGCTGTGGCAGTGCGCCTACCTGCTCGACTGCGCCGCGGCAGGTGGGTGGGGCGTGGGGGTGGCGGGTATGGGAGAAGGATTCTCGGGTATGCCGACCCTATGTTTGGGTCTAGGGCGTCTGGGATGGGGTCAGCATGGAGCCGCTTCTCTGGGTGGGTGCAGAACCCGAGGGCTGGCTCGCAGGGCCGCGGAGCTGACGTCCGCATCTGCCCTCTTCAACACGCGTGTAGCCTCGCTTCAAGGGTTGTGGGGACCCCACACATCTGCCCCCGCCCCTGCCCCTGCCCCACCCGTCCCCAGAGGCCCCCGGCGCCCCGCCCGACCCCCACCTGGCCCGCGCCTGCGCCCTGCTGCCCTCCTGCGTCACCCCCGACACGCCCTTCGCGTTCGTGGAGGTAGGAGGGGTTGGAGTCCCGCTTTTATGCGCATGTGTCCCGCGAAGCGGAAGGCAGTCGCGGGCCGCGTTCTGCGGGCCCGTGACCGGTACAGTAGCAGGCACCCCAGGAGATGGAAACGGGTGGCGGGGTGCGGGCATGGGCCATGGAGATGGAAACGGGTTGCGGGGTTTGGCGGCTAGGTGCGGACGCCAAAGGGCAGGGCAAGCATAGGGCTGCAGGGGCCTGCATGCAGGGGGAAGGTTCCCCCGCCCTTTCCCGCGCGCTCTCGAAGCGCAGGGCGAAGCAAGTAATCACCCTCCACGCACCACACTGGCCACAATAGCCTCTGCAAAACCCACCTACCCACCCACCCACCCACCCTCAAAACCCCGGGCGCTGCTAGCCCCTTGAAGGCCCTCACCTGCTCACGCTGCACCTACCGCAGCTGTTCTCTGTAGCCCCGCATGACCCCTCTCCATGCAAGGTTTCCCTGGCGTCGGCGCGTTCCCGCTCAGCAGCAAACACCCCTCCCATACCCCCATATCCCCCAACCAGACGCTCTCCCGCTCAGCTTCAAAGAATGCCCTTCTGTAGCCCCGCATCACCCCTCCCACCCACCCCCAAACCTCAACTCATCAAAGATCACCCTCCCATAACCCCATTCCCCATAACCCCCCAGGCGCTGCTGGACCTGGGCCGGCCGGACGTGGCCCTCGCCGTGGACCGGGGGCAGAGCGGCGCGGAGGCGGAGGCGGGGGGGGCGGGGGCTGGAGCCGGGGCGGGGGCGGGGGCGCCCCACCCCGGGGGCACACGGCCGTGCCGCAGCCTGGCGCAGGCGACCGTGCTCCTGGACACTCGGCTCAGGTGGGGTGGGGTGGGGTGGGGTGGGGTGGGGTGGGGTGGGGTGGGGTGGGGTGGGGTGGGGTGGGGTGGGGTGGGGTGGGGTGGACGTGGTGGAGGGGGCTGGCGTGCGGGGTGGGGTGATGGTGGAGGTGGCGGCGAACACTCGGCGGTGGGAAGTAGCCAGTGGAAAGTGGCGTGCGAGGCGGTGCTAGGTTTGGTGAGGGTATGGGGGGGGGGTAGGTAGGGGGCATGGTGGAGCGGGATGGCTGGGGGCAGGGGGTTCAGCTGGTGTGGGCGGGGCTAGGGAGCGGGACTTGGGCTGGGGGCTGCTTGTTGGGGGAGGGATAGGTCTGCTGCAGGGCGGCAGAGGGCCGGGGGAGCGAGCCCGCGGGTCCAATGGCGTCCCGCTCTCTCGCGTTGGCGGCACTGCAGCCCAGCCCCTGCTTGGGTCACTTTGACCCCCCCCCTCCCTCCATCTCCTCGCTTTCCGGTGTTGCCCCCCTCACGCCTGTACCCTTGATCACTGTCCACACCCCACCAGGTGCGGTCTCATGACGGAGGCCTTCATGCTCCTCCGCCAGCACACCGCACAGCTGGCGGCGGCGGCGGCGGCGGAGGTGGAGGCTCACACCCGCGCGCTGCTGGGACACCTGGCGGCGTGGGCGGCGGCGGCGGATGAGAAGGAGGCCGAGGCGGCGGCGGGGTGTGCCGACGGCGCCGCCGGGGGCCGGGCGCTGACGGGGTGGCTCAACCGCCTCACGGAGCTGCCCCTGAACGCCACGGGTGGGGTGGGGGGTGGGGCGGGGGGTGTTTGAATCTGAGAGCGGGAGAGCGTCTTTACGGGGGCGGGGGGAGGTGGGTGGGTGGGGGCGGGTGGCACTCCGGCTGGGGGCAGGCAGGCAGGCAGGCAGGCACGGTGCGGCGGGGAGGTGCCAGGAAGGATGGCGCGCAGTTGGCATGCAAGCATGCGGGCTGCGTCACGACCTGATACCGCCCCTCAGCCCGGCAACGTGTGCATCCCGCGTGCCAACCTCCTCGTTCCCACACCTCGTCCCGCCCCCCCGCCCCCCCGCCCCCCCTGGCGTAAACACTCCCACGCGCCCCTCTCCCTCGCTCCCCAACTCCCCGCAGAGGAGGCCGTCCTGGTGGGGTGGCTGGGCGGCGAGGCGTACGCGGGGCGGCCCGCGGGCGACCTGCTGCCGCTCTTCTTCCTGCAGCGGGGGCGTGTGAGCGAGGGGCTGCAGGCCTGGAGGAGGTGAGCGGGCGGAGGAGGGGGGGCGCAAGGGCACCAGGGGAGACGGCAGCGTACGTTCCTAAGGGAGGGAGAAGTTAACGCTTGGATGGGGGAGGCTGCGTAGGGGCAGGGCCCAACGGCAGCTACCCCGCGCTACCCTTGTACCCGGGACCTCCCTCACCTCTAGAACCCCCTCGCTCACGCTTGCTTCCGCACACTCACACCCTGTTCAGGTGGGACACGCGCCAAACGGCGCTGGCGGCCGCCGGCCGCCGCCGCTCGCCCCTTAGCGACCTCATCAGCGCCGCCCTGGACGCAGCCCACGGGGCGGGGCTGGCGGCGTCGGCGCGTAACGCTCACGTGCCGGCGCCCGGCGGCGCCGACCCCTCCGCCACGCCGCTTCCGGAGCTGCTGGCGGCGCTGGCACCGGGGCAGGGAGCGGTTGGGATCCTGGCGGGCCTGCTGGATCACGCCTCGCCAGATCAACCGCTCGCCGTACTGCCGTTCCACGGGTCAGAGCCGCCGCCGCTGCTGGCGCGGCCGGTGCAGCTGCCGCCGCCCAGCGCCGCCGCCGCGGCAGCGGCCGAGGCGGCGGCGGCTGCCGCGACGGCGGCGGCGGCGCAGGCGCCGCTTGAGGCGGCGGAGACGGCGCCGGAGGCGCCCTTCTCCATGCCGGCGGCACAGCCGGCGGCTGCGGCGCAAGCCCAGGCGCAGAGTCTGGCGGCCGCCGCCGGAGCGTCGGCGGCGCCGTTCGCGCCAATGACGCTGCTGCTGCCCGTCGCCGCGCCGTTCCGGCCGCCGCCGGGAACGCCGGGACCCGATTCTAGCTTCTTCCGAGGTTCGGGTGGCGGCGGTGCCGGAGGTGGCGGCGGCGGCGGGCTGCTGTTCAGCGTCGGTGCCGCCGGCGCCGTGGCGGCCGGTGCCGCCGGGCCTGGTGGCGGCGGTGCGGCGGCAGCGGCGCTGCGTGGCTCCAAACGGCCGAAGCCCAACGACTGGATGCTTGGGTGAAGCGGCGGATGGGTTTAGACCAGTTGGGGTAGACCGTGGCCACCTGGGGCTACTGGCAGCTTTGGAAGGGCGACGAGGTGGAGGCATCGGTCGCAGTAGGGTCCGGGCTCCAGGGAATCCGTGCGGCATGCGTTGAGCAACAGCCAACTGTCCGCAGAGCTCGACCTCATGGTCCGGCGCCAGTGCGCGGTGCGCGTGTGGGTTAAGGCGGGTTGGAGTCAGGTGCAGGGTAGAGCCTAGGAGGTTGCAAGCAGCGGTGGTGAAGGTCACGAAGTCATGGACTGGACGGTGTGGTCGGACGCGCGGGAAGCAAGTGCGATGGCGGCCGGAAGTGGCCTTCGACGGTCCCTTGCGCACGCTGCGCGCGCACAAATCGCGTGCGATGTAATCACAGTAACTTCCGCAACCTGCATCGTGCCCGGCTCTCGGTTAGCGACTTGCTGGACTTGCTGGAACGGACTGGTCCCGGCAGGCTGCGGTCACACCTGCCTAGCGAGCTATCTGCGCATATCTCTGCTGTTCCTGCTTAATGCCCTTCATGGATCACGTTGTGCTACCCGCGCTGGCTTATGTGTTCGCTCTCGCGCTCTTCGCGGGTCGCAGCGCATGTGCAGCTTCGATGCTCGCAAACCCACGTTTGGCGAACGCTCGGCACCTGCTACTGCTGAAACAACAAGACCTGGTGCGCAGAGGCTGTCTAAGCCTGTGATGCTTGCCCCGTCGCGCCTTCACCTTGGCACCCTCTCTCCCCTGCTCGTTCCCCTGCCAAACCCACCTTGCCTTGACCTGCCTTTGACCCTGCTGCTCCTCCTCCCCCTCTTTTATCCTCAGGGTGACAACGGCAGTCGCCGGGTGCTTGCGGGTGTCGCTTCCAGCTCCAGAGCCGCCGCGGGCGGCTCCGCCTCCCCCGCACCCACCTCTGAATCAACGGCCGGGCCGGGCCGGGCGGGCGCACGGCCGAGCCAGCAGAGGGCGACAACGAGGGAGCTAGTGCTAGGCTCAGCAGCCCGGGCGCAGTGGACGCCGAAAGAGAGCTTGGTTAGCAACGGCGTGGAGGCTGGGGCGGAGGCTGGGCCGCTGGCGGCGGCAGAGGCGAAGGCGGAGGCGCAGCCGGCGCTGCGAAGGGCGGCGGCGGGGGCTGCGGCCGCCGCTGGGGCCACCAGCTCCGATGACTCACAGCTTCTAACGCTGCGGTGTGGTCTGGAGTTTCAAGCCAGGTGTGGCTGTGTGTGTGTCAAGGAGGGACGGGTGTGTGGGTCCGTCGTGACGCCGAGGCGCCGGGGTCGATGAGGCGAGGCGAGGGGGGCCAAGCTCGGGGCCCAAGGTGCGCAGGGCTGTTCGCGTGAGCCGTGGAAGCGTCGGCGCGGTGAAGAACCGGCCGGTGTGGTGTGTGTGTGAACTGCGCCGCATGGACCCAGGCGGAGACCGACCTCCACATGCCAAGGCCACGTGCCTGGGGTTTGTGCCTCGGGGGCAACACATGAGGCTGTGTGCCAACCCTAGGAATCAGAGACATGAGACTGTGTATGTCGTGCTGCGTACTCCTTCCCTCGCCTTCCCGCAGGGACGAGTTCGAGGGGGTCTACCCCGTCCTCACGTTTGCCATCGGCATCCTCGCCAAGTGTGAGGCGGCCCCCGCTGGGTGGGGAGTCTGGGCCTACAAGCTCTGGCCTGACGGAGTGCTCTTTGCCGGCCCTGGTGCCCCCCGCCAGTGCCTCTGATTTCTCGCCGTGCGCCCCTTTCCCCAGGCACTGAGTCGATGTGTCGGGTGCTTGTGTTCAGGTGGTCACAATGCACGGGTGCCATGGGGCGGGCGGAAGCTGGGAGGAGGCGGTTGGGGGTCCTGCCTGCGCTGGGGCTCCAAACACCGCACGTCCACACCCACTGCCTCCCCCCTCCTCCTACAGGCGTGCCTTGTCCGCAGACCGGTACCTCACAACTCACTCCGCCCCTCGCCCGCACTCTGACGACGCACCCGCCACTTTCCTCGGCTCCCCTCTCCCCCTGCCCCACACCCCCTCAGTGGCTCCCTGAACAAGACCTCCCTGCCCGGGGACACGTACCAGCTCCTCAAGCTCAGCCTGAGGAACGGCTCGCAAGTCGGTGAGTGTCCAAAGCGAGCACGGAAGCGCCCACCTGGATGGGGAGCGGCACAACTGTGCCTGTGGGGCTGAGTGGTTTCCGGCACGCTGACGCCAAGGCGCGCAGGGATGCACCAGTGTCGCCTGGTGGATTAGTGAGTTTGCTCATGGCGCGCGCGTCATGTGTACTACAGCCAGCTGTTCGTGCACCCAAAGCACCGCCCTCCGCCCTTCTGGGGCCTGTGCCCCCGCACCCCTTCCCAGGCCTCGACCCACGAACTGGCCTGAGCGTGACGGGTCTGGACATGGTAACGGACCGCGGTTACAGCGTGAGCCACGGACGCAGTGAGGGGGGAGGGGGTGGGGCTTGGTGTGTCAAGGCCAGAGGACGCGTTATGCCCGTGCCGTGTAGTGAGAGGGAGAGAGCGGGGTTTTGTGTGGAAACGCCCAGGACGATTCACCCCGCAACCCCCTCCCCCGCCCCACACATCTTTATGACGTACGACATGTGTGCAGTACGGGCTGTGGTATGAAGATCCGGTGTACAAGGTATGGGGCGGGTAATGCCGATGACGGCCTTCCGTGCAGTGTATGCTGCACGCATCTACTACAACAGGCCAGCCGACTGCCCCCCGACACAAGCCTCTCACGTGCCGCACTCGGCCCTCACCGCCCTCGCCCGCACCCTCCCCCGCGCCTGCGCTCGCGCCTTCTAATGCGCCCTCGCCCACGCCCGCGCCCACGCCCACGTCCGCAGTTCAGCTGCAACGACCCGTACCCAGGCGAGGCTGGCCCCGTGGGCCGGGCGCTGAGTGCCGTGCCGCCATAACCAACCGCCACCCGGGTGGCTATTGTCCATTGGCTATTGAGCACTTGCGGAGTTTCCCTGCTGGCGCTCCGAATGCTCCTGCCACGCGCCCCTGATGGCGCCTCGGCCACAGCCGGGCACGTGTGCCGCTTGCGCAGTATCTAGTCAACCTCGGGCCCCTGCGCTCCATCCGCGCCTGAGAACGCCCGGCCCTGGCCTTCCCCCTCCGTGTGCTCCCACAGACATCGTGTTCCGCGCCGTTCGCTACACGGGCGACGAATGCGCCTGGGTCCCATCTAGTAGAGCGAAGGAGGGTGACGGCAGGGGCGGTGAGGCACGAGGCAAGGTCCAGTCCTTTGGTACGGTCTTGGTCGCGGGAAGGGCGCAATGAGCCGTGACCTTCAGAACTTTGGTTTGGTCGACTGGCACGCTTAGGAAGGGGGGGTACAGGGCCTTGGGTACGACAGGACGTGAGGTATGTGTGGACACTTAGACGGGATTGCAGCGGGTTACACTGCAGAACTGGCGTGGGCGGTGTGCGGCCGGTGAAGGGGGGAGATTAGGGGCCGGAAGCAGGGGGATGGCTACCGAGGCACGTCACACTTGGGACTGACGGATGGAAGGGGCAGTACCGGCATGTGTTTGATGCTGTATAGCACCGGCGACCCAAGCGTACGGGCTGTGCACAGTGCTCATGCGGCTAGAAGTACCGTGGGGGTCGGTGCTGCAGCTGAGTCTTAGGCACTTACACACAGCGCCCTGGTCTGGCCCTGATGACATACATGGGCCCTGGCAGTCACTGGGGTTAAAAGTCTATCAAGACCGCCGGTTGCCTACCTAGGCTAAGGCGGGAGGTCTCGCCTTGCACGTACCCTCGTCGCCGCACTGATCAGCCACACGGACCGCCCTCAGCACGCCGGCCCTGATCTTCCTCATGGGGACCTGTGGACCTTCGCCGTGCCCTCCCTAAGCTCTTCCCCAATCAGCTAGTTGCGTCTAGGTGCCTGATCATGGTCACCAAAACTGCCTCCGCCTCCTTCTAAGGGTCCCCCCAGTCTAGCTAACGTGCCCGGCCGTGAATGAAGGGGCTGATGAATGGAATGCTAAAGCTTCGCCCTGCATGCAGCCTCAGCTCGCCGGCTTGCCCACCCATGCACATACACTAAAACCCGTGGCACCCGAGGCCCCCCGTGCACAACCAATCCAATCATCTAATTCCTATCCGCGCTGTGGTCACTCCAAGCCACGCCAGAACCGGGCATACTAGGTAGGTCAAGACACGCACGGACGCACGTGTTAGTGCCGCCGCATGAAGAAGAATCAAGGTGCACGCCCGGACTCAAGCAAAACAGCCCGAGCACACACACGGCGGGCATGTAGCACAAAAGCAAGAGGCAAGTGAAGAGAGTAGAGCATAACGAGAGGGGGTTACTGCGGCATTTATGAGCAGAACGCTTTGCCGCATTCGACGCATGCGCGCATCATGCAATAGGTATTCTCTCGTAAGCTTGTGCCCTGACTCGGGGATAGGATGGGTGGCACCCCAACCTGCCCTATGGCGAAAGTCCCGGCTTGCGGGGGCCGGGCAGCAACAAAACACCACACCTTGCAGCCCAGGGCGCACATTCATGCCCAGTCGTATCGACGTCCTGCCTCGGCCGTTGCGGGCGTGCACCGTCCTTCGGCAACAGCACGCCAGGAACCCGATCGCGAAGCACGCAACGGTACTGCACGGTTACGGTTACGTAACACTGTCGTACGTTTTATTACGTCATGCGGCGTGTGGCCGTGGCCTTCTTCCCCTGCTTGCCCTTCTTGGGCGGTGGCGGCCTGCGGGGCGGCGGCGACTTCTTAAGCTTCAGCTTCTTGTGGGGCGGCGGCGGGGACTTCTTGGACTTCTTGGGCGAGGGCTTGACAGCCGGGGGCGGCGGGGACGATATCACCACGGGCTCTGGCTTGATGTTTGCACCTGTGCGGGGTGGGGGGTGGGGAAGGAGAGGTTGCAGGCCCCGTGCTTCAATACCCTGCCTGGACGACCAGGGCCAGGTGGCCAGGCGCCGGCACGACGCCTGTGGCGAAGCCCAGCGCAACCCGGCCCCTGCCGCCACCGCTGAGGCGTGTACGCGCCCAAACGCGCACCCGCCGCCCGTTTGCCGTTTAACCCCTGCCCTGCCCCTGTCCCCCCTGCCCCTGCCCCTGGGCCCTCTGCCTTCCCCACCCCCCCGACCCCCTCCGATCCCGCTGGCTCACACTCGGGCGCCATGCGGTCTATGTCCTACCTCCTGCCCCCCTGCCCCTGGCCCTGGACCCTACATCGGCCCCTGGGCCCTATACCTGGCCCTGGGCCCGATATACAGGCCCTGCTGCCCCCACCCCCTCCCGACTCACACTCGGGCGCCATGCAGTCCGTGTCCACCTCGATGGTGAGGTTGTTGGTGCGCCAGTAGGCCAGGTAGCCGATGGGGGCCACGGTGACACGGAAGAAGGCGGGGCCTGGGGGCATGCGGGTGGGTGGCTGGGTGGTTCAGGGCGTGTGTGTTTGACGGCTGCTCCGGATGTTGGCCTGGTTGCCGTGGGCAGGGGGGGGGGCGCTCGATCCAGCATGTCCACGGCCCATCCACGGCCCTCACGTCCCTCAGCCCGTCGAGGCGCATGCCGATGGCCGGGACCCCAGCTCTAATCCCCCAATTCCCGCCAAGCCCGACGGCCACCGCTCACGGCCGCCATGACTGCACAGAAGGTAGCCCCCCCCTTCGCCCGCACACGGCAACGCAAGCCGGGCGGGCTACCTTACTTCCCGCGGCTTCCCCAAGCACTCCGCCCCGGCCCCGCCCTGCGCACCCGCAGGGTGGCCCCCGCTCGCTCCCCTCTCCCCCGCTCCTCCGCTCCCACCTCCTCTCCCACGCTGCACGGCGGCACGCCTGCACGTTACGCTCCCCCTCCCCCTGCTCCTCCCCTCGCCTCCCCCACTCCTCCGCTCCCACCCCACGCCCACCCACCCGAGTGGGCGCACGGCCTCGACTGGCCGCTCCCAACCCCTGCTCTTTCCCTTCAGCCCCTGCTCCCAGCCAGCGACCTTCGCTTCTGCTGTGTTTCGTCAACCCCCCGCGCCCACCCACCCGTGGGGTTGCACGAGGCTGTGTAGTTGGCCACCAGGGAGTAGGCGGCGTGGTCACGGCGGGAGCCACCCATATCGATGCGGTTGGGGCTGGGGGTGAAGAGGAGAGGGGGACGGGAGGGACGGGCCAGGTAACGCATTCCGCCCTGGGAGTTGTATGTTGCTATCTCAGACCTGGTTGCCATTCACTCCCCGCCCCAACTCATCCTGCCAAAGCCCGCCTTCAGGCCTCAGCCCCAGCTCCTGTTGCTCTGTTGCTTGCGCGAATTTGACCCCAGCCGGGTTTCGGCCCCCACTCCCAATCCTTGGCGCCCTTACCCACCTGCGTCGCCTCTAGCCCCGCGTCCCCTCACTACCCACCCACCTCTACACCACGCCTGACCCCCAAGCCTGACCACCCCTCCTCACCAGCCGGGCGTGGCGTGCTCGAACACGCCCTCTGTCGCGCTCATCAGCGCCAAGCTGAGGTCCTCGAACGTGAGCTGCGGGGGGGGGGAGGGTCGGGTTGACCTCAGTCCGAAGGCGGTTGGGCCCCGGCTACGTCAGCTCGCAATGAGGAGCCGATCTGCAAATCTCATGCGCTCACCGGCCACACCGGATCTTGTGCAGTCCTTTCTGCGGTGCGTTTCTGTCCCGTTTCTAATTCCTCAGTCCCCCTTCAGCTGAGCCCTTGTCAGATTTCTCAGTCCCATTTACTCCCAGTCAGCTCAAGCCGTGTAGCTGCTGCGTGCCCCCCACCCCCCTGTTCCTCCGACTCCCGGCCTCCCCTGTGTAGCTCCCCTGTGCTCACCGTGATTGCGTACTGCTCGCCCGCGCAGAGGGAGGTCACCAGCTCGGGGGTGGGGGTCATGGTGCTGCGGAATGGGAGAGGCGCGGGGTGGGGGGAGTCGGAGGAAAGCCGGGCGTGGGGTGGGCCGGTGGGGTGAGGTCAGCTCAGGCGCGGCGGTACGGTGGTATCGGAGCCGCCAAAGCGTGCGGAACGAGGACCCATTGCTGCCCAGATCTGGCAGTTTTTGCACGCAAACGAGCAGGACCTTCCTCACGGCCCTGCGACTAGACGGTGCCTGCGCCCGTCCTATGCCTTCCAAGAAGCGGTGTATGCCTGCCTTAGCTCGCCACTTACGTGAACTTAAACGTGAGCTCAGGGTCAGGCCTGGGAAAGGCGTGTGGGGACTCGAGGAAGAAACCGTCTGGACCCAAAAGGTCTGGGTATGCGCGGTCCGGGTGCGCCGTACATGCTGGGGTGTCCACCATGATGCCTTGGGACGGATCCCACCTGCGACGACGGGGTGGCACGAACGCCTTGAGACAAGGACTACTTATGCAGTCCTGGTGCAGGGAGCCCCAATGCGACTGCGCGGGGAAAGACGCACGGACATCCCGCCTCGCCAAGCGGCGGGATGGAGGGCGCCGCACATGTGTGCCCCGTTCTGTACCGGGCTGCTGCCCTCAAGGCCCGGCACTCCCGGCATTTACTCCGAAGCTACGCACCAGTATTTGCTGCGGGGGGCAGGGAACAGCGGACAGAGCGCGGCGGGCGTCGACGAGCGAAGCAGGGCGGACAGGGACGACAAGGCAGAAACGGTGTAAGGACAAGCGCGACACGATAAGCTACCGGCAACTGCAAGCCAATGCTTACGCGTATCCATAGCAGCCGCAGGCGGCAGCTAACAGCTGTAGAACAATCAGTGCGGAACGCATCCCGTCGCCTGGTGTCGACTTCACTCCTAGGTTCGGCTCTGTCCTCCTATAACTGTAAGACTAGGTATACTGTATGGGTCCGGTGTCAGGCGGAGTGGGTGTGGACAACGGACGCAACGGGTCGATGGGGCGCGACTCGTTGTGCTACGCTGTATTGGGTAGGCGGACAAACAGTGATAGGGCTACGTGCTGGTCGTCATCAGGTCGACAGTAGCGGGCCACAATTCTTGCGTAATCATCGCAGTCCGCCATGGCGCGCTCGTATGCCGGGGGAAATGGTACCGGTACCGGCGCGCGCGTAACTCCCCGAGGTCAGGCGCGCGCGCTGGGTGCCGCTGAGAAGCTACCTATCCACGAAGCCAGGAGCAAACACACGGCGGCTCATATGCCAACTCCCGAAGGTAGTTGCGCAGCCCCAAGCAGGCCGTGTCGGCCACGGACCCGAACGACCGACTCCGAGAGCCTCCGCCAAGGAGCGGGTTTCCCGCAGCTCTCCACAGCCGTTACCAGAAAGCACAGATGCAGGCATAAGCAGGAGTGAGGAGTACATACGGAACCGTGCGCGATGCGGTCCGGCCGGGACCGAGACACCAGCGCCACGGCGTCGCCCATCCCGCATTTCCGTGGCAAGACATCCCGCCGCCCGAGCAACTCGACTGCGTGAACGCGCACGACTCCTAGACATACGCCAGGCATATCCTTGCTTGTGGCACATACAACACAGTCCAAGCGCGGACCTTGGCCTTTGGCGGGAGGCTGGTGGGCATCGCTTGGCTGTGCCGGTGTTTTGGGAAGGGGCCGGCCCTGCGACCCCGGCTTGGAACGCGGGAGCGCAACGCCCCTCCAGTCCACTGCTTGCTGCTTAGTCATGCGTTTGGCCTCGTTAGGGCCCTTCCCTGCAAACGCCAGCCCACTGTTACTGCTGGTGCGCGACCTACAGTACGATCCGTACCGGCTGCCGGCTGTGGGCAGGTACGGTACTGTCCCGCATGGCCCTGAGCGGACTGTGGTCCTCTGGGGAACGGGGTTCGGCGCGTGCCGCATTCGCTCCGTCGTTACAGCGCAGGGGTATGACTGGCCGGCCGAGGCCGCCGAGACCATTAGGGGAACCCGGCACGCAGCAACCCTGGATTCGCCGGCCGGCCATGCATGCCTTCACAAATGTTGCAGGTACCAGCTGCCTCACATGCCAACGGCCTCGGGGCGTTCGCTCATGCCCACGAACGTTGCAGGCACAAGGTATGCCCGCGGCATGTAGTCTGGCCACGACGGGCAGCGGGCAACATTAAGAGGCCACCTTATCCTCACCGTACTCTCTACCACGCCGGCTGCCGTCCACCTGTCGACGGCCCTGCTGAGACCAACAACTATGAACAAAGTATAGTAAGAAACAGAAACAGGGTTACCGCTCAGATATCGTACGGTTCCGTCTCACAGGCGCCGGCCTTCCCAAGCAGTCGCAGTGGCCACTGGGGCCAGCCCCATCACTAGGTATGATACAAGCCCCCACTTACCGACCCACGGAAGCACGCTGACAAACCAACAAACGCCCATCCCCCATTGCATCCCGCATCTTTTGTCTCTCTCCAACCCGGGCCCGCAGCTGACTTTGGCCCTCTCTCTACCCCTGCTCCCTCCGACCCTCCGGCCAGGGCTCTTCCACAACCAGCAATGTGCCGTTTGCTTGGCCCGTTCTCGACCCGTCGCATTGCCGGCTAGTGGGCACCCGGTTGCACGTAGCCCCCTCCTAACCCCCCTCTTCACCAGCCGACAGCATCCTTATTTCCCCCAAGCCAACAGTGTTCAAACACCCTCCTGCCACTCAAGGTTGCTCACTCAGGGCTGCTCAACCTAAGCCAGGGCCCTCTGTGGGGCCACGGCGGCGACCGTGCTGACGGCGGCGCCTCGGCCACTCCGCAGGCGCTTCGCCGCCGGCGCTCCGGCGTCGGCGGCCACCGCAGAGGCCACGTGCGCCGCTGCCGCCGCAGCCTTGAACGCGTGAAGGACGCTGGCGGCGCGTGCCGGGTTCAGCTGGAGCGTGCTGCGTCCGAGGGGGGGGGCGGGGTGGGGAACACGGCGTAAGTTGGAGGAGGGGCTCGAAAAGGCGGTGGGCGTGCGGGGTGAATCAGTATGGAGCGTGGGTGGCAGACTTGAGGAGGCTTGACGGGGGCGCGCAACGCGACGGGGTCGCTCCGAGGCAGCCCTCCTCCGGCACGGCTTGGACCCGCCCTCTAGGGGGGGCTCCTGCCGCGGGCTGCCCCTTTCCGCGCCACACCTCGCGCGCGCCGCACCCCCTTGCGGCGCTTCCTGCTCCACTCGCATGCATACAGACACCCCCGCG
Organism: Edaphochlamys debaryana; assembly: GCA_016858145.1. Lineage (NCBI taxonomy): Eukaryota > Viridiplantae > Chlorophyta > Chlorophyceae > Chlamydomonadales > Edaphochlamys > Edaphochlamys debaryana. Next base: position 295,010 of record JAEHOE010000079.1, read on the forward strand.
AGTTCCAGTCCCGCCTCACCTGTACTGTGCGGGCGTCAGAATCGGGATGGGCTTGCCCAGGTACTTGCCGTCCGGGAACTGCGCGGGTCGGACGACTTGGCTCGGGACCGACCGGTGGGGGCTTGCCGGGAGGGGCTCCGCGCTGTCGGGGTCTCGGGGGCGTTTGGGGTGGCCCTGCCTCATTAAAGGCGTCAGGGCGGCAGGCAGCGGCGTTCGAGGCTGGTTGAGGGGCAGCGGAGCCATGGAGGCCCGAAGGGGGTGAGCGCTTGGGAGAGCGTCGGGGGTGGCGGGCGCCAGGCTCGTGGCAAGGGACTTCGGCGTGAGATCATCTTCAGCCTGCGAGGGAGAGATGGGAGGAGAAGGCGTTGAGGACCGTTCGGCGCAGGCTGGCGCGAGAGCCCTAGTCAGTGTGGGGCAGGGCGGGGGCAGCCCACACCGGCCCTCACAAGCCGGCCGGCCGGCCCAGCCGAGCGCCCACCTGAGCCAGGCGGCTGTGCGCCTCCACCGAGATATAGCTGACGGTGCGGTCTGGAATCTGCAATGCAGACGGGCAAGGAAGGCAGAGCTCCGTTCAGGACGCTGGAAGGATGCGCGATTGCGCCCCGACTCTCGACGCCCCAGCAAGTGGAGACATGGGCGATAGGCGCATGTAGGCACCCCTCTGCAGCTGGAAGACAGGTGCGCGAGGGGGCTTCCACACCGCGACGAAAGGGATGTGCGTAGCCTCAGTCCCGGTAGGGTCCAGCATAGGCCCAGGCTTACAGCCGGACACGCTTACCATTCTCGCTCGATTGCTGCGACTTCCCGGGGGCGGGGCGTTGACTGCCTTGCTTGCAGTGCGCGGTGTCGCGCGAAGGCTGGAGTGGTGCTGGAGTGGCGTTTGGAGTTTGGAGTGGCGAGTTCGCTGAGTGGACCGGAATGCCTGACACTTCTGCGAATGCCTGCTTATGTATCCCTAGCGTCCTCCATGGCGCTGGCCCGGCCCGGCCCTCGCCGGTCCGCTGGCCGGCCAGCTCGCCGGCCCAGCGCGGCCAGCTCGCGTGGCCGCACGCTCCCAAACGCTCCACTGCTTCCTGCTCCATAAGCCGCGTAGCCCACCTCTCAAATCCAGCAGCGGTTGGCTCCAGCGCGCTGGCGCGGCCTCATCCTGGGCACACGGGGCTCAACCTCGGCTTCCGAAGTTGGCCAGAGTCACTACATACTATCACGAGCTCAACGAGCGTTCGGCTGGTGACCGGCCAGCCCGCTGGCGCGGCCATGGCCCGGTCTATTGGAGAACAAGAGCTAGGAGTCTGCGGATTGTGTTGCCATACGGGCTTGTATGTGAGCAGTAAAGGATTCTGGGCACTGTGCCCAACCCGGGCCTGGACACGCGGTCGTACCGAAGCACACGCTGTGAACCCCTCACGCTCCCCCCGGCACTCCGCCCAGGCTTACAAGCCCTGGGTCTTCTTCTTCCATGATGATCACCTGATGCCTCTGACGCTGCTTGTCCGAACCCGCCTCGCTTCCTGTCCCGTTGGCCCATTCCGTTTGGCGCGGCCCCCGCCCCCCCTCCCCCTGTGGCCCCCCTCGTTCCCGTTTCCCATTCCCCCTGTGGCGCAACGCCATTTTGTTCTTTCCTCAAACCCGCCCCCTGATGCACCCCTCACGCCCTCAGTAAGTGTTCTCATAGGTTATCCAGTGGTAGATTGCATACCCCAAGCACGCAAAGCGGGCCAGAACCCGAAGAGACCCTTAGACATGTGGTGGGCCTCAAGCACCCCCACGAAGTGCCTTAGTCTCCAATCAACCCAGGATCATCCCTCCACCACCGGGCCCTGCCTCAGCACTGCTGGGGACGTGGGGAGCCTGCACCCTGTAGGCGTGGGGCGCAATTTGGCACGTGGTGGGCAGTGGGGCGGCGGCATGGCTGTGCAGCTCCACATCCCCGCTGCACCTGGTTGGCGCAAGCAATTCAGGGCGTGAACGAATGACCTACCTGGGACTCTGGGAACCGTTCCCCTAGATTTGATAGTGAGTTGCTATGATGTGACCCCGGTCTCTTTGTCCTGGGGGGCTGCAAGGATCGATACTGAGCATTGCGTTACACGTTCTCTTTGCAGAGCGCGTGCACCAACGGCAAGGTGGCTCCGGGCCCCCCTTGACCCTCACCCCCCTCCCGCACCCCCCCCCAATAACCAATCCTTTGCAGCGGAACTGTGATCCGCACATTGAGTCAAAGTCCAAGTCCTGGAGTTAACCGAAGTGACACAACTAATTCCCTGCTTACCCCTACCTTGCAGGCTAACCGGGCACCACCCTAAGGACCGCAGCGCGCAACCCTGCATGCGGCCTTTGCAAATGCTCCGAAATCTGGACCGCAAATCCGCAATACCAAGTACAAGTTGAGATCATAGAAGAGCAACTTGCCTCTGCCTGCAAGTACTGTACCAAAGGAAGACATGCACCTGCCTTGCGTACTTGGTAGTTGCAACACTGTGCACTTGCCGGACTCGATGGTCCATTGGCCAACGGGCCAAGGCTAAGGTCTGTCCGCCTAGTAGCTAGACCAACACCGCAGACCTGCTTCCCCCCCCCCGACCCCATGTTCATTTCCTCGAATCCCTCAACAAGTAAACGGCCCCTACCAAAGTGTAAGACGTGTGCAAACTGTCCACACTTCCAAGACAAAAGAGACGCCGTTCAAGGCTTAGCCCCAACTATGAGGCAGCAGATGCATCCTGCCTAGCTCCTGTACAGCTGTACAAAGGGACGACACCTAAGGTCCTACCTACCTACCGCAAGCGAGCTCCAAGTTGTGCCTGCGCTTGTTGTCCAAGACTGCTTGTTGTCCAAGACTGCTTGTTGTCCAAGACCTACTGAGCTGACCTAACTAGCTGCAAGCGCTCTGGCTGGCCTGAACGTGTCACGTTGTCCTGCGATGCCCTGCCTGGCGTTCTGGCTCCCCCAACCCCTTCTCTCTCATTCTGTACACAAGAACTCTCCTCTCGGCTGCTTTCCCCCCAAAGCAGCGCCAACGCTTTTCATGTTTCTCCGCAGCGGTGAGGTGAGGTCAGGCCCTCCCGACTGCTGTGCTCCTCAGCGACGGGCAGGGGTGACGGTCACCCCTGGCGACGGGCACGCACGGTCCCTCCGTCCACAGCGGTCGGGTCGGGACGACACCGTGCCGCCGTCCGCCTGTAGCAGCGTCCACGGGCGCCCCCCGCCGCCTCGCACGCACGCGAGTGCGCAGTGCCACGGCAGGAGCATGTCCATCATTGGTCCACCGGTTGTACTCCATCCCACGCTCCTCGGCTTCCCTTCAAGCCGCGCTGGCGGCGGCAGGGGCAGTCGTGACGGCGGAGGTGGCGGAGGAGGCGGAGACCCGTGCGAGGCTGACGATTGCCAGGCGGGACTGAAACGCGCGCAGCCGGGAACGCTCCAGCAGGGCAGGGCTGGAGGGCAGGGCAGGGTTGGACAGGGCCGGTTGAGTGCAAGGTCAGGTCAGTTAGAAGTTTGGGTGGATGGCGGGTCGCTTGCCGATCCCGCCACCACCCCGCTAGCTGCCATGGTGCAGCTCTGTCTAAGCCCCCCCTGCCTTTGGATTAGGCCAGGAGCGTTCCCCGGAGCCCTCCACAATCGAGCAGCCCCAAACTACCCAAACTCACTTGAAATCGCTCGCTTGGACCACCCGGATCGGACGGCCCTTGTACTCTCCGCTCGGGAAGTTCGCGGGCCGGAGGGCGGCACCGACGCTGGCCCCAGACGCAGGCATGGGCGGCTGGACGGCCTGGAAGGCACAGAGGGCGCATTCGTAAGCAAGGTTGACAAACTGCAAAGTGGTATCAGCTTCAGCATGCGCTTGCAGTGCACCGAACTAGGTCTCGCCGAGTAAGGGTCAGGATAGTCAGGAGCCAGCCACGCTGGCGGGTTGTGGGACGAGGGTTCGGCAGGGTTTGGGCCGTGCCGGGCCCGGCCTGGGCTCCCGAGCTTGGCCACACAGAGGAACCTTTGCCAACCATAGAACTACCACTCTGGTACTGTGCATCGTCTGAGTGCTTGACTGGTCGCTCGGCAACCGCTCCAGACAACCATCCTGAGAATCGGCGCTATACTCGCCAGCTGGCGAACCTGCCCAACAGCTTGTGAGAGCAGCATATGCTCACCTGCATTGCTTTGGATCTCCTCCTCGTGTCGGCGACGGTCCGCGGAAAGCCGCCTATAGGAAAAGACGCGAACGAGACTCGCAGATGGCGTTGGTTGCGAAGGTTGCGCAGACAGCTAGACGGGAGATAGTGCTAACGGCTACTCGTGTAAGCTTAAGGCGATAGTGTACAGTGCTCTGTGTTTGCCAGGCTCTGTGCTTGCCAGCTGATGTCAGGCCCCCTTCGCGCAATGGGCGCATGGGTGGCGGAGTTGGGCCCGGCCCGCAGGCAGGCCCATCGGGGGGTTACGGGGGGTGGGCTCGGGGAGAGGAACACACGGGCAGATGTACAGATCCACCCAAGCCACGTCGCACATAGCAGCAAAGGCCTGGTCAGGCCTGGTGTACCGTACGCAGGTCCTCCCTGCCTGGAGCGGCCCGGAGCGGCCGGGGGAGCCGCTGGAGCACGGCCCGCTCAGGCCTTGTCCAGGCCCCTCCCCCGAGGCCCCCCCGAGGCCCCCTCCCCCTCCCAGGCCCTCCCCCCACCGTTCGCGATAAACCCTGATTTCCTGAAGGACCTGCATCACGCGACGACGCCTCTTCCCCCTCGTATGAGCACTCGGTCCATGTGGGCGGCCTAGGTACCCACCATGGCTCTTGGCGCGTCTGCCGTCAGGCACCGAAATCTGGGGGACAGACCGGTGCCCGATGCGGTGGGAACTTCAAGGGTAGACACAAACTTCATGCAAGTTGCCCTTGCATATGGGCACGGCAACCGCCGGTTGCCGTGCCCATATATATGCGAGGGCCGGCGGCAGTCTCGACCTGTCTCCATCGACGGAAGCCCCGGGCGTATGGGGAGCACGACGCCGGCGGGAGCACAGCCACGCGGCCAGGCCCTGGCTGGGCCCAGCCAGGGCCTTCTGGGCCCAGCATGGACAGATCTGCCAAGATCGCGCCTTCGCCCCTCGCCCCGGGGCGCCCGCAGCACTACGCCTCGTTGTCCATGATATCCACGAGCCCCAGTCCCAACACCCCGCCGCGTGGCAAGATCGGCTTCCCTGGCCACTCGGTGCGCGCATGACGTCATTGACGTGGCAGGGTAATGCCCCCCTCTGCCCTCTCCTCGAATTGCGGCAGCGGCTACGTCGACACGCTCAGCTGCATGCCCCGGCGCCGTCCTGACCAAGCTGCACGGCCCCTGCGAGCACAGAACCCTCTGCCCTCTACCTGCAGAGCCCCTGCGAGCACAGACCATTGTCGCCCGCCGGCCAGTATTGCCATCTTCCCTCGGCTACCGGTAGTCTATATCTGCAGGGTATGGGTCCGGCCGGCTATGTCCAGGCCGACGCGGTTGGACGCTTGACCAGCGCATCACCTCGTGTAATGCAGGGTTAAAACGGATTACTGGCTGGGTGCGAGCACGGAGCCACGCTCGAACATTGGACCCCCTGGGGGGAACCACGGGGCTCAGCCCTTTTTCCTGCCTTCGGGCAGCCACCCTTCCGTCCGTCCATGCATGATCAATCCCTTGCTTCCTCGCCTGCCATGCGTGTTGAAGCTTGCGAGCCCGAGCCTCCCCGTCCAGCCTACTGCTATGCCACCCTCCTTACTCGGCGAAATGCTTCCCTTTGCCTGCTTCAGTTGCTGTCATGCCCTAGGCCCTCATTAAGCCCTCGCGCACTCGCTTGCCCTGCACCACTGTTTTATGAACCCTCGTCTCGAGATCCAATTAGCCAGATCCCTTAACCAGGCAGTCCGCGCCCGTGCATCCTCAAGATTACTACCCGCCAGGAGAGCGGGATGCGCCGGTTCCGCGACACCCCCCATATGCACAACCGTCGATCACGACCATACAGCCTCCAAGCAAGGCCCCCAATTCCCACGCCCCGAAACACACCCTCCCTCCCCATACAAGCCATCCTCCACCATGCAACGAGCGCCAAGCCTCACCACACCCCGCACAACAACGGCTCAACGGCCGGTCCTTCCTCAGTCCTCAGTCGCTCAGCCGCCGCGCGTCCGACCGCGCGACGCCCTTCCATCCCTTGGGCCCGCCTCCCAGCAACCCGACCCCCACCTCCTCCTCCGCCTCCCTGCCGCCCTTGCCGCCGCCCGCGCTCAGCAGCTGCCGCTCCCCCAGCCGCACGCTCACGCTCGGGCCCTCGCTGTCCCCCTCGCCGCCCCCGTGCCTGCTGGCGCCCTCGTCGCCGCCCACGGCCGTGCCTCGGTACACCCGCGGCGGCCGCTTGTAGCGCCGCAGCAGCAGCGATGAGAGCACCACGGACACAGAGGAGAAGGCCATGCACAGGCCGGCGAGCCAGGGAGGCAGCTGCGAAGCGGTGGGAAGGGAGGGTGGAGGGGGAGGGGGGCAGGGGTGGGTGGGCGGGTGCGAGCTGTTGGAGGAGGGCTGCGTGCTCGACTCTCTTTTTCGCACTCGAGTCTCGACGGTTCCCGCGCACGCTCTTTCTCGCCTCGCCCCTCTTCCACCCATCACTTCCTCCTGCCACACACACCCGGCCCCCCTTTCCCCCGCACCCTCCCCTCCCGCCCCCACCTGCAGGTGCACCAGCGGGTAGAACACCCCCGCCGCCACGGGGATCATGAGCGTGTTGTATCCCATGGCCCACAGGTAGTTGAGGCGGATGCGGTTGAAGGTGCGGCGGGACACATCCAGGGCCACGAGCACGTCCTGGGGTGGGGTGGGTGTGGGTGTGGGTGTGGGTGTGGGTGTGGGTGTGGGTGTGGGTGTGGGTGTGGGATGGGTGTGGGGCAGGGGGTTGAGAGGGAGAGGTGATCGGGCGTGGTAGCAGGGTGTGCAGGTGCCCTGCAGAGCAGGGCGCGCACGATGGGCCCGAAAGGGCCCAAACACGTTCAAAAGACCCTCTGTTTCCTACTCTCTCCCCCACCTCCAGGTCGTCCCGCATCAGCCCCTACTGCCTACCGCACGCACGAAACACACACGCTCTCCCCCCTCGCTCCCCCTCCGTTGCCCCCCACCTCCAGGTCGTCCCGCATCAGCACGTAGTCCGCCGCCTCGATGGCGATGTCCGTACCGCTGCCGATGGCAACGCCCACGTCAGCAGCCGCAAGGGCGGGCGAGTCGTTGACGCCGTCGCCCACCATCGCAACCACGTGGCCTTGGGACTGCAGCTCGCGGATCTGTGGCGGTTGGGAGTTGGCCGTTGGGAGTTGGTCGATTGGGAGTGGTTGGTGGGCTGCGGTGGAGGTTGAGGAGCGGGTGCGAGGAGTGGAACGGCGGGAGCAACAGCCCGGGCCTCCCGACCCGCCACCCCCTGCCCCCCCTCCTCCCGCTCCCCTAGCCCTCCTCCGCCCTACACCCAGCTTCCCGCACCTTCTGCGCCTTGGTCTTGGGCAGCGTCTCGGCGTTGACCTGGTCAATGCCCAGCGTGCCCGCCAGCGCACGTGCCGTACGCCAGTTGTCCCCCGTCAGCATGACGCAATCCACGCCACGTGCCCGCAGCGCCCCCACCACCCCCGCCGCCTCGGGCTTGAGGGGGTCGGCGATGGCCAAGAGGCCCGCCAGGTAGCCGTTGAGGGCCACGTGCACGACCTGACAGGGGGGGGGAGAGGGATGGGGGGGGAGGGAAAGGGGGGGAGGTAAGGGGGGGAGGGCAAGCAGGCCCGCCAGGTAGCCGTTGAGGGCCACGTGCACGACCTGACAGGGGGGGGGACATGAGGGATGGCCGTTGGGTGGGGTTCGGAGGAGCAAAGGGCTCGCTTGCCCTCTCTCCCCCGTGGAGGCCGCCGCCCCCTCTGCCACGCAAGCCCGCGCCCCGCATTCCATCCTTCACCAACTCCCCCAAGCCGCCACCCTCACCCCCACCCCCACCCCCACCCCCACCCCCACCCCCAACACCACCACCCCAACCCCCAACCGCCCACCGTGTGCCCGCTGCTCTCCAATGGCTCCACGTAGTCCTCCGCGCCCTCGGGCAGCGCCACCCCCTCCTGCTGCATCAGCAGCCGGTTGCCCACCGCCACGCGCACCACACCATTCTGGGTGCCGGGGGGCAGGCGCGCGGCGGGGTTGGAGGCGGCGGAGGCAGAGGCGGCGGCCTTGTCGCCGGCTGTGCTGGCGCCCTTCACGCCTGGGGGGTGGAGGACGGGGGTAGGGGTGGGAGTAGGGGGCGAGGGACAGTGGCGGGAGGGGAGAAATGCAAGATGGTGCAGCGGTCGTCGGCTTGGCCTGCCACCGGCATGCTCTGAGAACCGGTGCTCGAGCGAGCGAACGAGCGAGCGACCCTAGGGGCCTCGCAGCGCGCGTGCACGGCTCTGCCCCTCACCTCCCTCCCTACGGCCCCCATGTACCTTTTCCACCACCCCTTGCGGGGCCCCCATTCTCCTTGCCTCTGCACATTCACCCGCCGGCGCCAGCGCTTGGTCCGCGGCCACGGTGCACGTGATGCCCTCCCCCCTCCTCACTCCCTTCCCCCTTGCAACACCCCCCCTCCCCTAAACTCCCTACACACACACCCCTCCTTGCACCCACCCGCCAGAGAGAGCAGTTGGTCCGCGGCAACGGTGCACGTGATGCCCGTACCGGGGGCAACCACCACATTGGCGCTCTTCGGCAGCAGCGACTCCAGGTCAGACGGGGAAGACGAAGAGCCGCGACGGCCGCTGCGGCTGCCGCCGCCGAGGGAGGCGGCGCTGCGGCCGCCGGGGAGGAGCGCGGCGGCCGAGGTGGAGGTGGGGAGCGCGGGGCCGGGGTTGGCGAGGGAGGCGGTGGAGGCGGTGGTGGCGCCGTGACGTGCCATTACAAGCTGCACCCTGCAGGGGTCGGGAGGGGGGGGGATGGATGGGCGGAGGGTAAGCTGTGTGCGCGTTGAGGAGACGGAGCTTGGCAGCGGGGGCCAGCTGGGCGCACTTCCATCGCACAGCAGCACGCAGCGCACGCACAGCAAGGGCACGGCACGCTCGGCACAGCAAGGGCACAGCACGCGCCGGACGCGCCTGCAGAAGTCCAGGATGGCCTTGGCCAGGGGGTGCTCGGAGCCGCTCTCGGTGGCGCCCACGCAGCGGCAGAGCAGGGCCATGTCGGCGGCAGCCTCGGCGGAGGCCTGGTGGGGGAGGGGGCGCACGAGCGGTGGTAGGGTGGGTGGGTGCGAGCCTAGGTGAGGGAGAGTTCACGCGAGGCGGGTGGGTGAGCGCGGGTTGTGCGTAGGGGTAAGCGCTAGTCGGCAAGGTGGGTGGCGGTGCAGGGCAGAGCGGAGCGGGCCCGACCACAACCGCACGCCCGGCCATACAGCAGTACCGGTACCCCGCGCCCGTTGGCCAAGGGACCCAGGAGTATGAGGCCGGCCCCCGCACTCACCTGGGAGGAGCCGCCCCCGCCGCCGCCCCCCGGTGCAGGGCCGCCCAGCCCCGAGGTCCACCGCTGCGGCAGGAGGTCGCCCGTGCCGCGGAAGTCGAGGAGCCGCCAGTCGGTGACGGTGGGCCTTGGAAGGGGGCCGGGGGGGGGGCGGGGGAGGGGGGTTTAGGGTTTAGGGAGGGGAGGAGGGGGGGGCGTCGGGTGTGTGGCAGCGGAGGAGCAGCGGAACGGGTCAGCCAACACAGGGCTGAGAGGGGAGGCTAGGGGGGCTATCCATCGCCAAGCCATGTGCTGGTCCCTGGTGTGCCCCAGCCAGACCTCCCGGGTCGCCCGCTCTCACTTTCCGCGCGTGAGGGTGCCGGTCTTGTCGAACACCACCACGTCCACGTGGCTGGCGGCCTGGGGGTTAGCCGGTTGAGGCGTGGTTGTGCGGTCGGGCACACGATGTCAGGCGGGCCCCCACGCATGACCCAGCCCTGTACGGCACACTGACGACACCCCACCATACGACACCGTACGGCACCCCCACCCCACTACCTCATCCCTCACACCAGCCTCACCTCCAGCGCGTCCGCGCCCTTGATCAGGATCCCCATCTGCGCCGCCACGCCCGTGCCGACCATGACCGCGGTGGGGGTGGCGAGGCCCAGGGCGCATGGGCAGGCGATGACCATGACGGCGATGCCGAACAGCAGCGCAAACAGGAAGGGCGTGTGGCCCTCGGGCAGCCAGTCCTCGGGAAAGGTGTGGAGGCTGCCGCCGATGAACCAGCCCATCCACGTCAGCAGCGAGACGGCGATGACGGTGGGCACGAAGATGGCGGCGACGCGGTCGGCAAAGGCCTGGGGGAGAGGGAGGGGGGGAGGGATGGAGGGGAGTGAGAGGGGGGGGGAGGGGAGGAGGGGAGTGAGGGGGGGGGGGAGTGAGGATGGGGGTACTGAGGAGGCGGGTCGGCAAAGGCCTGGGGGAGAGGGAGGGGGGAGGGATGGAGGGGGAGGGGGTGGAGGCGGGGAAGGGCGGAGTGAGGAGGCAGGGTGAGAGGTGAGGGGGCAGGGTGGCGGGGCGCCCCGGGGTCCCTGGCCTGCACTGCAACCCCCCTTCCCCCCCCCCGCCCCCCCCCCCCCCCCCCCCCGCACCTGCACCGGCGCCTTGCTCATCTGCGCGTGCTCCACCAGTCGCACGATCTGGGACAGCACCGTCTCAGAGCCCACCTGGGGGGGAGAGGGAGAGGGGAGGGAGACAAAGGGGGGGTCTGGGTGGGAAGGCAACACCATGAGCCCGCCCCTACCGGTTCCCTGCGCGCGTGGGCGTCCCCCTCCTGTCCCCACATAACAACCCCCCGCTGTACCTGCATCACTGCCAGCCTCCCCGCCCCTGCCTGACCCCCGCCCTCCCTGCCCCCGCCCCCGCCCCCACGCACCCGCGTGGCCCGGATGAGCAGGGGGTTGGATGTGTTGATGGTGCCCCCGATGATGACGTCCCCGGGGCGCTTCCACTTGGGCACCGACTCCCCCGTCACCATGGACTCGTTCAGGTAGGACTGACCCTCCGTGATCACTCCGTCCGTGGGCACCTTGGCGCCCGGGAGCACCTGCGGGGAGGCGGGGGTTGGGTGGTGGTTGGGTGGTGGTTGGGTGGTGGTTGGCTGGTGGTTGGGTGGTGGTTGAGTGGCGGTTGAGTGGCGGTTGAGTGGTGGATTGGGCGACCTTGAGCTTGTTAACCCATACCAGGGTAGCGGGCCCCTCGGTACCCGCGCATTCCCCCTCTCCAGCTCCAGCTTAATACGCCCGCACCCGTGCTGGCTCTTCACCCCAGGCCTCGGCCCACGCCCCACGCTTCTCCAACCTCCCCAGCCCCTCCAGACCCAGCCCCAGCCCCAGCCCCAGTTCCAGCTTCAAATACCCCCCACCCTCACCCCAACCTCCCCAGGCCCGCCAGGCTGCAGCGGCCCCCCTCTTCACCCGCGCCCTCGCCTCATGGCCCACGGTGCTCAGACCTCCACAAGCCCCTCCAGCCCCCCCCCCCGCCCCACCCTGAGCACGTCCCCCCGGTGGATGAGCGCCGACGCCACCTCCTGCGTCTCCACCACCGCCCCGCTCTCGGGGTCCAGGGTGACCAGGGTGGCGGTGTCGGGGGCGAGGGCGGCCAGGGCGGCCAGGGCGGCAGAGGTGCGGCCCTGGGGGTGGGGTGAGTGGGTGGGGGGTGGGTGGGTGGGGCGGGAAGCGGAGGGGTGTTGGGGCGTTGCTTGCCTTGTCGTCACCAGCGAGCTCACACTTGCTTTTCCGCTGCGTCCCAGACCTGCGTCCCTCTATTCCCACACAACCCTCCCGCACCCCCCCCCCTGCAGCCAACCCCTTCTAGACCCCACCTTTGCTGCGCTCTCCAGGTACTTGCCCAGCAGGATGAAGGAGATGAGCATGGCGCTGGTCTCGAAGAAGTCGGTGGGCACGTACTCGCGGTTGAGGCGGTGCCTTTGGGGGGGCGGGGGAGGGGGGAGGGGGGTATGAGTTGGGTCAGAGGCAGAGGGAGGAGACGGGCGAAGGAGGGTGGTGGTTGAGGGGGGGAGGGGGGTCGGTGGGCACGTACTCGCGGTTGGGCCGATGCCTGGGAGGGCAGGGGGCAAAGGGCGGAAGGTAGAAGGGGGAGGGTTGGCTGGGCGGGTGAGTGTCGGTGGTTGTGGGTGACCGTAAAATCCGCGCACGCACAGCAACAATCTGGCCGCCCGCCCTCTGGCCCCATGCGTACTGCTCGGCGGCCCGTACCTGTTCATGTGGTGGTGCATGATGCTGATCACGCTGTAGATGTACGACGCCCACGTGCCCAGGGATACGAGCACGTCCATGTTTGCCGTACCGCGGCGCAGGGCCTGGGGTGGGGGAGAGGGGGGCGGGGGAGTGAATCGAGGGCACTAAGGGGGCCTCTTTTTTGATCTTCAGTGTTGGGCTGCCACTCGGAGTGGGTGGACTCCGGTGGAGCCCGGTGGTGACAGCAGGCGTTGTCAGCGGCTGAGCCCGGGTTGGGCCCGGCCGAGGAGTAGGGCCCGCGTCGGGCCCAGTCGAGGTCTACAACAGGCCCACATCAGTCGCAACCACGGGCCCAAGCTGCGCACAACCTGGGTCCACGCTGGGCTCAGTGAACCTCTAACGCCGCGCCTCTCTCCCCACCCCACCCCACCCTACACCCCCACGCGCCCTTCCCCGCCCGCACCTTGATCGCTCCCTTGTGGAAGCGCCACCCCACCACGAACTGCACGGGGGTGGCCAGGGCCCACTTGACCAGCTGGTTGCAGGGAAAGCCCATGATGAGCGTGGCGGTGAAGGCCTTGGAGCCTGGAGAGGCGGGGGGGGCGGCGCAAGCAGGGGGGGTTCAGGGGCCCAGTCGCAGGCACGGAGAGGGCACGGCCAACACACGGGGCCCGGCGGTAGAGGCCTTCGTACTCGGGAAGGATTAGGGATTTGGTTGATGGAGAGTGTCATGACATGAAGAGGGAGGGGGAGGGCAGGCGAAGAAGCGGTGGGCCAGGGGGTCGCAAACGAGCGAGCCGGACACCATTCAAAGCGCACGAGAAGGCCACCACGGGGTCTATGGCCACAGAGTGCCCAGCTGCCCCTTGCTCCCGCCGCCACCCGTGCCCCCATGTCTTTCCATGCCATCTTTCTGTACCTCCCCCTCACCCGGCAGCATGGGCACGTCTTCAACGGACCACGTGGGACCCCCCGCTCCTTGCTCGCCGCCCATGCCGCCACCCGTTCCCCACCCCCGACGCCACCCAAGCCCCCCATTTGACATCTCGGAGCGAGCACCCCTCGGAGGTCCCTCGGCATAAGCGAGCACCACCCCCCGTGTTTGACACACGCCACCTCCGCAGCGCCTCCCTCCTCACCCGGCAGCATGGGCAGAATCATAGACACGAAGAACACGGGGATGGTGAAGACGAGGCTGGTGTTGAGCAGCCCGCGCCAGTAGCGCGTCTCGCGCTCCGACGCGGCCGCCGCGCCGCCGCCCGCGGCCGGGTCCTCCCCCGGCCGCACCAGGGTGGCAGTCAGCGGCCCCGCGCCCCCCTCGGCGGGCACCCTCTCCACCGCGGCAATCAGGTCGCGCGGGCCTGGCGCGGAGTGGGAGCAAAGGAGAAAGATATCAAACGAGAGCGTAAGACGAGGGCGGGTGCAGGTGGGGGCATGCGGTTGTGCATGCGGTTGTGGAAGCAAGGAAGGAATAATGAAAGAAGAGCACGAGACAAGGGCGAGTGCAGGTGTGTGCGGGTCGAGCTAGGGGGCGGGACGAGCCGCCAGCCCGGCCGCCATCACAAGCGATGCTGCGTACGGGTACCGGTACCGGTACCGGTACCTTTTGCACGCACCCCGGGCCGACGGACCCCTCTGTCCCACCACCACGCCCGTGCGCCTCATGCCGCCGCCGCCCCAGGCGGCCCCACCGCTGTACGGCAGTGTGTACGGCAGTGCGCACCTGTGGTGTTGGGGTCGTACCACACCTCGGCCTGCCCCGTCAGCAGCGCCACCGCCGCCTTGGCCACGCCCGGCACGCGGCGCAGGGAGGCCTCCACGCCCACGCAGTCGCCAGAGGAGGTCATGCCCGCCACCTGCACGGTTGCCGGTTGGCGGTTGGCAGTTGGCGGTTGCCCGCAAGAACCGCCGGGGCCCATAAGAAGCCTGTACTCGTCCCGCAGAGAGCTGTGGTGGCTCGCAAGCCGCCGCGCTCTCCGCCGACCACGACGGCCGGTCCCAGCCGCCCTCCCAACGCCAACCAAGCCTCAGCAACAGGCCGCCCCTGCGGCTCCCCACGTGTGCCCCACCCCGCCCCCTCTCTCACCCTCAGCACCAGGCTCTCCAGGCCCCCGTGCGATAGCATGATGGCCTCAAAGCCCGCGTCCTCCACCGCCCCGATCAGCGTCTCCTGTTGGGCGCGGGAGGGGGGGCACAGGCAAAAGAGTGGGAACGGACGTCCAAGGTGCAGACGGCCGCTGAGGAAGACCGGCCGTGCCCCCAGCCTTGACCGCCCAGGCCGCCCACCCTGCCCGCCCTCTCCGCCCGGACACCGCCCACCCCACGCCCCAGTATCCACACTGCACCCCCTGCACCCCCTGCAACCTCACGCTCTCCCGCCCACGCCCTCCCGCCCTTCCCCCACCCTCCACACCCCCACCCACCGCCGACACCACGCTCGAGTCGTGGTGCACCTCCACCTCCCCCGAGGCCAGCGCCACGGCCGCCTTGCTCACGCCCGCCTGCGCCAGCAGCGCGTTCTCGACGGCCGTGGAGCAGGAGGCGCACACCATGCCGCTCACACGCAGGCGCAGCACCTGAGGGAGGGATGGGGGGCAAGACGAGTGCGTGTGTGCGTGTCAGGGGGCTGCTCCTCACGGCCGGTTGTTTAGCGGAGCGGAGTGAGGAAGGAGGCGCCTAGGACGGGAGGGAGCCCCGGCCCTGGTGTCTTCGCCCCGGCCGCCAAAACCCCTGCCAAGAGGGACCCACCAGCTGCCGCCATCGCCCACGGGACAAGCACCCCACCCCCACCCACCCTCCCAAGGACGCCCAACCCCCGGGGTCTCGCTCCTCCCCATCACCACCCCCCACCCCTCCCCCACCTCGAGCTGCTGCTTGGGGTGCCGCACCCCCACCAGGCCGCCGTCGAAGCCCGCGTCCTCCACCGCCGCCACCAGCTGCTCCGGCGTCACGGCAGAGTCGTCGTACACCACCTGCCGTACAAGGGACACACACCACACACGGAGGGCCGGGATGGTGAGCAGCTGGCACGGGCGGCCGGGCTTGTCGGTCATCTCAGTCGCCATTCTCCCCGAGGCAGGGCCGCCACCCCGGGAGCTCTCGTTATGGAGTGCCAGTGTGCGCCGCTGGGGTGCGGTTCGCTGCTGTTGAGTCTACCCCTGGGCCTGCTTCGAGCCCGCCCTCACCTCTGCGCTCTCTCCCAAGAGGGCCACGCTGACCTTCTTCACGCCAGTCACAGAGCTGCACGACACGGAGCGAGGCATGGGCAAGGGTCATATTTGTAGCTAAGCCAAGGCCGATTCCCGCCCGTGAAGTATGGCAGCTCGCTCCCAGAAACGACGGGAAGGGTGGAGCGGCCCAAGTCCGCAAGTCCCAGACCAGACGATGCCCGGCCCTGCCCCCTGCTCAGCCCGAGGCCCCTCTCGTTCTAGGATCATGTCGTTTCCCAGGTTTGGGTGTCCCCGGATGCATCGCAAGGCTATCGGCGGTAGCCTCAGGGTGGGGCCGCAGGCGCCAGCTCGGTGGGGGGGTACCCAGGCCACGAGTAGCCGGCTCGCCCTTGTTCCCCCCCTGAACCAGGACCGCCCTCGTCATGGAGAGCGTCCCAATACCTGCCTGAGAGCGCTGTCCACAGCCTTTGAGCAGGCGGCGCAGGTCATTCCCTTGACGGAAAGCTGCAACGACCACACACGCGAACGGTGAGGCCCACGCCGCTGGTCATTCGCTCAATACCAGGGAGTCATCGCAAGCTCACCAACGCAACCGGCCAGCGCGAGGGGTCGCTGAGCGTGGCCATTGCCACGCCCATACTCTTCGACGAGGACGGGTTGTCCCTGTCATCCTTCTCCTTCTCTGGGAGCTTCTCATAGCGGGCAGGGACCAGGAGGCTCACTAGGCTCTTGACTTGTTGCATTTTCGCGCCCCACGTTGCGCCTGCGCTAACCAGTGACTACACTAGGTTGCTGGGCTAGTCACAAGCTCGTAGACGTAGCCGGCATCTGGCGTGTTCTGGACACGCGCACAGTCCGAGAATTGAAGTTGGTCGCCTCGCAACGTTGCTGCACGTGCCTAGAGTTTCAGAAGCGCTAGAGATCACACACTGTAGGCGCAGCGTAGCAACGCCGTGGTAGCGCGGGTCAGGCCAGGCTAGTTTCACGGCGAAGCTGCTGGCCCCCGTGCACGAGGTGAGACCGACGCAGTCGCAAAGCTGTAACCAGTTGGAAGTAGTTCAATTGAAGCAAGTGGCGCGAGAGGGAGCCTACGCATCCTAGACTCAACGGGCCCTCATTGCCCGTGCGGGCGGGCCTTTTCTAACCCCCACCCGGGCCTCTCCCCGAAGTCCCCGCCCAGGCAGACCCTCACACACGGCCTCAGATGCCCCTTGCCCCGCGCTAGGTACAGCGCGCTTCATCGTGTGAGATAAATTCCCTGACACATGACAAGCCACGCCGATGTCCGATGCGACGACCTGGACCTGCGCCTCACACCTTTCCATGCCTGGCCAAACGTTACCCTACCCAACCCTGACTTAGTTCACCCTCATTCGCCATACCCCACTACCCCACAGTGGCTAGTTGCACGTTGCATTGACCCCACAGTGGTCGACACAGGAGTCGGGACGCGCTAGGTGCGGGCGCCTCAGCGTCACGGCAAAGCAGATCTCCTGGCGCGCCACACGCAAGCCCGCGTACGACATGCACACACACGGTACGACCACACCATCGCCGCCACCAGCCAGGGCTGCCAGGCCGCGTACCAGGTGGCTGCGGGCTGCGCTCGCCCGTGACCGGTAAGACTGGACGGACGCCCGACCACACATGCCGACAGCGGTTGCCGCACACCCGAGGCCGCCCAGCTGAGGCCTGTGGCCCCCACTCCACAGCACTGTTTCTGCCAGGGGCGGAGCTCCGGCATTGTGTGGTGCGTTCGCCCGCTTCCACTTGCCGACCGGGGCGCCCAGTACCTCTACGGCCCCGCGTGGGGTGCTGGCGGCTGCTGGGCGCAGCGGGCCGGTGAACCGGTCACGGGGCAGGCCCATCCGGGGCCACCCCCGCCCCTCAGCGCCGCGACAGCGCCATGCCGGCCGCTGCCGTGAGTGCCACGATGCCCCCCACGCCCTTGACTCCGCCCTGGAGGGCAGCCTTGGCTTGGTCCACCTAGGGCAGACAGGCAGATGACAGTGTGATGTCAGGGGTTGTGCTCCATCTGTGCTCTGTCCCCTAATGCGCACCCTTGAGAGCATGGCAGGGAGCTGCGTTGAGGAGGCTGGGAGCATATCGGCCGTGTGTATGCGGCTGGGAGCTGGGCCTGCATCCACCTGGCCCGTGCAAGTCGACCCGCGGCAAGCTGAGTCCCAGTCTCTGCCCTCCAGCCCCGAGCACAGGCCCCCACGGGGCACATGCATGCTAGCTGACAGGGTTACAAGGCAACAGCCGAGCGCTCCTGCCCCGCCTGCCCACCTGCTCTGAGAACGCCTCGTGACCGTTGTAGCACCAGTAGGCGAAGTGCTCGCAGTTGTTGGTGATCACGTTGTATGGCTGCCCCGCGAACACACCGTCGAGGTCCATTGCAACATGCCGGGCTCGCTCCACAATGTCCGCCGCATGCTGAGGGTAGACAGGGGTGACGGAAGGCCGGGAGTTGGGGGCTTGGAGCGAGCTAAGGTGTGCTGGGCCCCATTGTAGCCCCGGGGTAAAGGGTATCAGGGTATGGGAGGCCCAAGGCCCGAGGAGGCGAGGCCCCGAGAGCCCGGAGTAAGGGCAAGCCCCTCCGCTCTCGCCTGCACGTCCCGAGGCGCCTTGTTGAGCCGCAGGCGTGCGCCCAGATCCGCCATCTGCACCATCTCCGCCAGGGGGGTGCGCCGAACCACCATGGCCCCCCTGTCCGTGCCGCAGCCTCCACCGCTTGGCGAAGCGCCGGAGCAGAAGTGGCCGATCTGGATGGTGTACGCGTTGGCACCCTCTGGGGGCACCGCCGTTACAACTGCAAAGTGGTAGCAGGGGAGGCCGTGGGGGCCGCGGAAGCGGATGCTGATCACCTGCAGCCGCGGGGGAGGGCGGCAGGGGGAGGCAGGGCGGGGAAGCGCACAGGGGAGCGCCGAGAGCTCCGTCGGCAGCAGGCGACACACGACCGCACGACCTCGTCTCCCTCTTGGTAATGAGCTGGATGAGCAGCAGTGCCAACGCCCGCCGCCGTCACCCCTTGTCCTCACCTGGCCCGCCTGCAGCACGGCCTGCAGCGTGGCCGCGTCGAAGGGGTCCAGCTCCAGCGGGTCGTGCGACACGGCGCGCGACACGGTGCGGGACGCGGTGTTGCCCATGGCGCAGGGGCGAGGGCGCAGGGGCGAGGGCGCAGGGGCGAGGGCGCAAGGGCGAGGGCGTTGGGGGCGGGGACCTCGATTTCGACCGCAGCCGCGGGTTGCCGAAGCCGTGGGCGTTGGCTGCGCGCATCGGTCCAAGGCCCTGCCCTCGGCCGTCGCCCTCCTCTAGCGCTTGAAGCTCACGGGTGCAGCGAAAGGACGAGGCCGGCGTGGCTGCAAGGAGCCATGCAAGCCCGGAGCTGCAGAATGAGCGCCTGTCGGCAGCTGTTGGCCCGATCGCCTCGGGCTTCCTCTGCACAAATCGCGAGCATGCCTAAGCCAAACGGCGCACTCAGCAGCCACCGAAGTCTCGCAATCTGGCTCTCAGCTGCGCTCTCGGTGGTCGTGGGAGCGAGCATCGCCATGGCCTGGAGCAAACAAAGGAAGCGACCAAAGCCTAGTGGCTATGCGAGCATGTTCTCTCAGTTAGCAAAGTTTAGGCCGGGAGCGCTCGCCGCTTCCTACCGCGACCTGCTGAGCGGGGCGTGGCCCGACTCTTCAAAGCTGCCGGTCGTCTACCACGATTCGGTAAGCGTGACTGCAGGTATATCACGAGCCTTAGAAACACGTCCGAGCTCGATGGGACGAGTCTTGGTTTCGACGCGTGCCGGGGGCCCAGCTACCCAGAGCTGCTCCGGAAGCCCCCGCAGCCCCCCCGAAGGCTAGCGCTCTCCTTGCCCCCCTCGCGCAGTACAACATCCGCTTCCTGGGGCTTGAAAAGCTGCACCCATTCGACTCATGCAAGTACGCCAAGGTTCTCGCGGGGCTGCAGAAGCAGGGCCTACTCCACAAGGCCTGGGTGAGTCTTGTAGGCCCGCTGGGCCCGCGTGCGGCCCCAGACCCCAGGCGGACGGAGGAGCTGGCGCCGAGGCCGTGCGGGGGCCATGACTCGCTCTCGCCCACACCAGATATCTCCTCCTCCCATCCCCTCAACAGACGGTCAAGCCCAGGCAGGCGACCCTCGAGGTCCTGGCCGACG
The DNA here is from genome assembly GCA_016858145.1 of Edaphochlamys debaryana. Taxonomy (NCBI): domain Eukaryota; kingdom Viridiplantae; phylum Chlorophyta; class Chlorophyceae; order Chlamydomonadales; genus Edaphochlamys; species Edaphochlamys debaryana. The sequence goes on from JAEHOE010000079.1 coordinate 314,552, forward strand.
TGCACACCCAGGTGGGGAGGCTTTTGGCGCCGCGGGAACAGGGCGTGTTAGCAGGGCGTGGTGACACCTCGACCGGGCCATCCGCCTCTGTGCTCGTCCCTGAACCTCCACGCCTGCTCCGCTCTCCATCTCCCTCCCTTGCCCCTCCCCCACGCCCCTACCCTCCCTTGCCCTCCCTTTCCCCGCACCCCCCACACACACTCGTTCCCAGCATTACCTCGGGGACATGCACGCTCCTCTGCCTGCACGCTCTCATCCCTCTCCCCTTTTTCCCCCTTCCAACCTTCCCCCCTCCCTGCCCTTTCCCCCCACCCCCAGCGCTACATCGGGGACATCCACGCCCACCCCTCCACCGTGGCTCAGGTCACGGAGCTGGCGCCCCTGGCCTGCCTGCCCATGTGCCTGCTGGAGCGATTCGTACTGGCGCCCATGCGGTGAGGCTGCCGTACGATGCCACAACTGTCGTACGGCAGCATGCAGGGCGCTCTCAGGACAGTGCCACGGGTTGTTTTACAGCTGTGCCACATTCCTGAAGAGCCCTCACCTGGAGGTCTGGACCTCTGCCCGCGTCCCACGCACGTGCCCTTCATTCCTCCGTCCTCCTCCGTCCTGCATCCTCCCTCCCTGGACCTGACACCTGACAGGTACCACGTGGGGGGGACCATGCTGGCCGCGGCCCTGGCGCTGGAGCGGGGCTGGGCGGTCAACCTGGGCGGCGGTATGCACCACGCGGCGGCGGACCGCGGCATGGGCTGGTGCCCCTTCGACGACATCGTGCTGGCCGTGCGGCGCGCGCGGGCCGCAGCACACGCAGCAGACGCGGCCTCAGCAGGCACAGCAGGCGCAGCAGCGGGCGCGGACCCCGGCCCCGCCTCCACGTCGGGGCCCGCAGCGGGAAACGCCGGCGCGGGCGCGGGGTTGGGGGCCGGAGCTGGTGCCGCCTCGGGGCCGGTGGCGGAAGGCACAGAGGGGTCCTCGGGTCAGCAGGGCCTTGGAAGCTCGGGCCCCGGAGCGGGCGGGCGGCAGGGGCAGGGGCAGGGCCAAGCCGAGGGCCTGGGTCAGGGCCGGGGGCAGGGGCAGGGGCAGGGGCAGGCGGGGGAGAGGATCAAGGTGCTGGTGATTGACCTGGACGCGCACCAAGGCAACGGAGTGGAGCGGGTGAGGCGGGGAAAGGGTGAAGGGGGGCCCTCGGGCGCAACATGAAGCTGGGAGCAGGAAGGGGACGCGGGGAGGCGGCTGCGGGGGCCAGGAGGCACGAGAAGGAGCAGCCCGGCGCACGCCCCAAGCAGCCATCTTGGCCAGGGATCGAGCCCCACGGCCATTCACCCGTTTCTGTCCAGCCGTCGCAGCCGCATGTTGTGTGCTGACCCTTGCCGCACTGTGCTGTGCGTGGTACGACTGCAGGACAAGCTGGAGTACGACATGGCCGACTTCTACATCCTGGACGCATACAACGAAGGGGTCTTCCCGGCGGACCGGCTGGCAAAGGTGCGTGCAGTGTACGACGTCATACGTACCGTACGTGCTCACCGCACAACACCCCAGACCCTGCCCCCCTTCCAACCTCCCGTCCTTTTCCCTTCGCTCCTCCCCACGATCAAACCCGCCCCTCCATCTCCCCGGCCTTCCGCAGAGCGCCATCGACGTGCCCATGCCGCTGCGCCCGCTCACCCCCACCGCCACCTACCTGCAGCTTCTCGACCGCGCTCTGGAGCGGGCGGCGGAGCAGCTGCCGCGGCCGGACCTGGTGGGGCGGAAGCCAGGACGGGCGGGGGGGGGCAAAGGCAGTGGGGGAAGGGGGGCGCGGGGGCCGGTTGGAGGGGCGCGTGCGGGGGGATGAGTGGGCTTGGATGGGATGGAATGCGTGGGGGTGGGCGTGGGAGGGGGCGGCTTTGGAGCGGGGCGAGGCCAGCGGGGCGGGTGGGGGTGGAGGCGCGTGCGGGAGAGGCGCGTGGTGCCGGTGGACCGGGGGCCAGGGCGTGGGCGCACGCGGGGCCGCAGCGCGGTGCGGGGGCGAGCGTGCGGAGGGACGGGTGAGGGACACGGGGCGCAGCAAGCCCAGCGGACGTGGGGGCGGGCCGACGTGGCGAGACCGTGGCGATCCTGCCCCGGCCGGCCCCCATGTACAGGTACGTCCACACCCACGCTCCCCAACCCGACCCGCAGGTGGTCTACAACGCCGGCACTGACGTCCTGGAGGGCGACCCCCTGGGCGGCCTGGCCGTGAGCGCGGCGGGGGTCATCCAGCGGGATGAGCGGGTGGGTGGGTGGGTGGGGGGCCGGGGGTGGCACGCGGGCGGGCGGCAGCATGGGACATGCGCCACGCACGGGGCACGCGGAAGCGGGGTGTGTAGTCAAGGCCCGAGTTCGTGCTACTGTCTTCCCGTGACCCCACGCTATATCCGCGCCCTTCAACCCCATCACCGTTCCGGCCCGCCCCGCCCCGCCCCGCCTAGGTCTGGCGCTGGTGCCTCGAGACCGCCCGCTGCCCCGTGCTCATGCTGCTGAGCGGCGGATACGCGCCCGAGTCAGCGGCCGTGATCACGGCCTCGCTCGCCAACCTGTTCCGCACGTTCCGGCTGGGCATGGCGCCGCCGGCGGGCGAGTAGGAGGAGCACAAGTAGATCGATGGGCAGGTGGACGGGGAGCAGCGGGGCAGAGAGCGAGGCGGCGGGCGGTGGTGGAGGGATGCGGCACGGGGGAGGGACGACTGATACGAGCGATAGCGGTTTGCTGAGTTGCGTGAGTGGGACTGGTGGGAGGTTAGGGTCTGCAGCTGGAGCCGAGCTGGGGCGTCACGGGCCCTGGGAGCGCCTGGGAGGCAGCCTGGTGAGTGATGACCTGTTGATGAGATGAAGGCACGCCTGGACTCCGGTACTTGCTGGGCTCCGGTGTAACGCTCGCTCCCCCTTCACTGTGAACTTGCGGACACCTAGCGACTAGCGAGGCTGTTCTGGGGTTAGAACCCCACTGCACTGACTGCAGCCTGCAGTCTGGAGGTCGTTGCTTGGAGCGGGAGAGGGCAAGACACGAATTACAGGCAGTGCACCGCTCTGCGCTTCCCGGCTTCTCAGGGCTCCGCCTCATGGCCCCGTCTGCAGGCCCACTTAAGGGAAGGGGCCTGCAGTCCAAACAAGGATTACCGTATCCCAAACAAAGCCACCGCCCGTCTGCCCTCGTCTCGGCGCTGGGACAAGGGTGGCCGCCGAAGGCAGGACGGCGAAGCGAAACGGTTAGTGCTACCAGGGGCCTCGCCTAGAAACATTCGGGATAACTCAAACGAAGCCAAAACCGAGCTTACTTTCGAAGCTGTACTGGAGCTTCTTGCCCGCGCTTACGCCTGGTGCAATCCCACACAAAGGGTGGTCGTGATACCATCCGGTATCAGTCACACGTGTACGAACCAGTAGACCAGCACATTGTTACTTGTCCTCGGTTGTCCTCACTTGTCCCAAATTTGCCGTAACCGTCATGAGCCCGCCGCCCGCTCCTTTCCAAAACAGCACGCCTGGTGCTGGTGTTGAGGATTACTAATGAGGAAGAATCACACTCTGGCTTCGTGCCCACGCGTTGTGTCCACAATACGTCCCAATCTCCCAATCACAAGTCCTGCTCCCTGCAATTTAAGCGAGAGCTCATGCGCTCTTAACTCGCAAGAGCTGCGCTTCAGTCACCGAGCTGAGAAACAATAGCTTTACCATGCATGGGAAGCAATCGAGGGGAAAAGCTGCCAAGCCCGCCACCGCCATCCCCTCATGCCCTGGCGGTGCACCCACTAATAAGCAGCCCAAGCAGGCCGCTGCGTTGGGCGCAAAGCGCGTCAGGGCGCGTCCAAGTGTCACGCATGCGGCCACACACACCCTGGTATCCCTCTCCCTTTCGCAAGGAGAACGGGCCATCAAAGTAGTAAGAAGCCAGCTGGTTATTGTCCAAACTGCGCTGTCCGGCCATAAACTCAAGCCATCCAGCATTCGGAATAATCAGTACCGTGCGCTCTGACAGACTGTTCTCATCACCGGTGGGGTGGGGTGAGATCACTCGGAGCCGCCGCTCTGCATCCCATCCACGCACATGCGCGTCCCTCATACGCACATGCGACACATTGGCAAACATAAATGGTAAGGATATGACCGCTAGATGCTGGGCATGCATTGGATGGCCAGCCCCAATCCCTATTTATTTCAGAGATTGGGATGTATGGGCCGACACCTCACCACCTGGCTCTTATGCAGAGCTCAAGGTACAGCAGTACGTAGGTCACCTCCGGCCCGCCGGGTGGCCTGGATTGGACCTCCGGGGGGACTCCACGTCGTCCTCGGCCTCAGCCGTCCCCTGGGCCGGCTGCTGCTGGCTGCCCGCATGGTGCTGGGCGTGTCGCAGCACCCGCAAGCTCCACCGGTGCAGGCCATGGCGGCCGCCGGCTGCGGGCTCGTCTGCAGAGGGCGCAGTAATGCGACATGGAGCAAGGCACTGATGAGCAAGAATCCCCCAGTATGTAGATAGCATAACACGGCTTGCTTCTTGTGCGTGCCTCATCAACGAACCCTTGACCCTAAACCCCAGCGTGGGGAACCGAGGAGCATCACCGAATGAAGGCGCCCCCGCCCCTGCCCAGCCACGCACCCGTGTCAAGCTGAATCGTGATGGACGGCTCTCCGTCATCAGGAGTCCCCGATTGTCCGGTGGGCCACATTATTCCACCCGCAGGAGTCGACCCTCGCTTCCGGTGGGGCCGACCCGCAACCGCATCCAGCGGGATCGAGATCGACTGCGGCATCCCTCCATCCGCATCCATCTGGATCGAGACCGACGGCACCTGCTCTTCTGGATCCAGCTGGATCGAGACGGAGGGCTGCTCGGTATCCAGCCCAGATCTCTCGGAACCGGGCATGAACAGGCCCGCATCGATGTCCGGCTTGAGCCTGAGCTGACGCCGCCGCCGCTGCTGCATTACAAATACCGCAACCAGAACTGATGACAAGAGGGCGGCACAGACCCCGCCCACGATAGCGCCGATGAAGGCCGCCGCCGATCCGTTCGAAGACGAGCCGCCGCCGCCGCCGCCGCCACCGCCGTTGCCGGCGGGTGGAAGCGGGGCGGCCGTGCTGCTGCTGTCGCTGCCGTCGCCGAGGGGAGCCGCGGCCCCGCCTGCCGATGCGTCGCCGCTACCGGAGCCGTTGCTGCTGCCGTCACGAGGGGCGTTTGTGGCTGGGGAGGGGCTGTTGGTGACGGAGCCGGGCGCCGCAGCGGCAGCGGGGGAGGCCTCGGCGGCGGCGGGGCTCTGGGCCTGCGGGCCGGGCTGCTCCGCCTGGACGACCGGCTCGTCCTCGGCGGGGATGGCCCCGGTGGCGGCAGGGCATCCCGCCATCACGTCTGCGCGCGGACGCGGAGGGCCGCCGCAAGCAGCCAGCAGGGGACAGGGAGCAGCGACTCAGGTGGCTGGGAGCGACAAATAGCAAGCGCAGGCAGGAGCGTTGCGGGCCCGGGGGACCGTACAGCGCCCTACGCCCCACGGCAGTCCTGGGATGTCCCGCCAGGACTGACCACATCAACTCCCCGCTACGCTGGTGCAGCAGCCCACTCACCTAGCACGATCGGTGCGTCATCGGGCGACTGCCACGAGCTGCCGAGCGCTGAGGGTGCGTCTGACGGCAGGGCGCTCGTGATGGTGACGTCGGAGCCGCTCCAGCCCAGGTGCTGCATGGCTGACAGGTGCACCGTGTCGTCCGTGAACCAGGAAACCTGTGGATTTGGGTTGGAGGCATGGCAAGACACAGGGCATGGGATGTTAGCACAAGAAGGAGTGCGGGTTCCTTAAGCCCCGTCCCCCGGGCGCCCGGAGCTGTTCGTGCCGTCAGACCCACGCACCTTACTTGCCACGGACCGCGTCTCCCGTGAAACCCATGACACGCACGCACGGTAGCACGAGCCAACAAGAAACTTCTGGCCCCACCCACCGTGCTCTGGACCGCGAACCACACCAGAGAGGAGAAGGCGCAGTCCTTCCAGCGCCCCGCGTCGCCGCTCGCCACCACGGCCGCGGCGGCCGCGGGGGAGGCGGCGGGGTCCTCCAGTCCCGCCAGCAGCACGCGCCGCCGCCCCGAGCCGGCCGCCGACCGCAGCTGCCGTGTTGCGGACGCCATCATGGCCTGCCGCCGGCTGCTCGTGTAGCCGCCTGGCAGCCGCCCCGCGAGGCCCAGCATGTGCAGGAGAAGGTCCACCTCCGCCTGCAGGTGTGAGAGGTGGGGCCGCAGGTTTACCCGTAAAGCATGCCCTTGCAGCCCATGGACCTCATGCAGCAAGCACGCGCGCACATAGCCCAAGAAGCGCAGCACGCAGCGCGACGCACGCACCTGCGATACCACGAGGGTGACGTTCTTGAGCTGCAGCGGGAGCGAGGGAGTGGCGTCGCCGCGCAGGAGCTCCAGGCTCGACCTTCGCACGCACCCAAGGCAGCAGAGAGCGGTGAGGTATACGAGGCCACGAGCGAGGAGAGGTTCAAACATGCGTTGAGGCAAGCGAGCACATGCAGCCAGGCAGGCCCTGCCGTACCGGTACGACAGCGGCCAAGCCATGCCCATGCGCGCATGCCCACACACCTGCTGAAGTTGAACATCCAGAGGCAGGGCCAGGGAGTGGTTGGCCAGGGGGTGGTCGGGTGACGACGGTTCGGCTTCCGTGGCCGCCGGCGCCTCCACCGCAGAGGGGCCCATGTTGTGGAGGATGAGGCCTGACGAAGGGGCGGCGGGAATGAAAGGGTAGGTTGATCATTGAGCCGAGGAGGTTTGCGGGTGGCTTTCAAGCAGGACGATGTGGTCCCATGTGGCGTGGATGCAGCAGTCGAGATGCTGGTCCTTGCGCTTACCCTCGAGCGTCAGGCGGCTGGTGGAGGGGATGTGGATGCTCCCTGATCCCTCCTGCGTACGGCAAGCGCGTCGGGAAGATGGTTCGAAGATGAGCCATGAGCCCATAGCATGCAAAGGCGCCACGCACATGCCAGCCTGTAGCTGGCGGCACCCGCCCATTCCCAAACCACGCGAGCAAGGCCCCGCCGCCTCTATCCGGCCCCCAGAGCTGCTGATGACTCACCATGGCGTCCCAGGCCACCCGGCGGCGCGTCTGCGCCGCGGGCGGCGCCACCAGGCTGCAGCTGGCCCCCTCCGGCAGCTCCACCACCGCCGCCGCCTGCTGGGCCGACGCCAGGCTGCCGCTCACAAGTAGCACCGCCTCACGCTGCGCCCCGGAACCCGCCTCTGCCGCCTCTGCCGCCGCCTGCTGCGAGGGCGCGGACCGCTGCGCCTCGAGCGCTGCGCTGGCAGGGGTGTCACGGTCGAACGCGAGGGCGCCGCGTGCCGACGGGACCATCATGATCCCCGTCTGCCCATCGGTTCGGGAGCAGGACGCCAGCTGGGCGACGGGGTCGGCGACTGCGCACGAACGGGCCACTGGGGTCGCACGAACCCGCCGGGGGACGGGGTCAATCAGAGCCAGCAGTGGTCACGGTGTGAGGGCTTGCCCACGACGGCGTGATCTTGCCGTACAGTGTTCATATGTGACGGGGTTCGTGCGTGACAGAACGGCGCGTGTGAATAGGGGGGAGCTCACATGCGCACCGGGGTTCGTGCGGGGGATTCGGGCGAACCCTGTTCACACGCGCCGTTCTGGCACGCCCGAACCCCGACAGAGGAACCCCCGCCGTCAGGACTGAATAAGCTTAAGACCGTTCACTGGATGGCCTCCGTCTGCTCCTGCAACACTTCTTCAGCTCTTCTGCGGTAGTCACGCCTCGCCCGGCGCAGAGCCTGAAATCGCCTCTGATATAATCTTTGTGTATCAAGGACAGCTACCGACATCTGTAGCGACTTCTGAACAAGCGCAAAGGCCAGGTCGGCGTTGATGCGGCTTGGCGTGTGACGACCTGAGCTCTAACATTGCCCAAGAGCAACCATTGATAGCTCATAAGTGTAAAGCTGCTTATGGTTAGGAGCTTAAGCCGAAAAGGTCGGCGCGGTCAAGTCGCGAGTGGTTGCTGGTGCAATTTGGGCGCGATCTGGTCTACGATGGGTCCGAAGGCTATGGGAGAAGTCGGCGCCTTCAGGGATGCAGCGTGGAGTACGCTTGGCGACGAACCCCGCACGAAACCCGGCGCGAGCCCAGGTCGCGTGCGGGGTCCCGTCACCCGTCACATGTGAACACCCCCTAACCCCCCGTTCATCTAGCTGCACGTACGGCACCCATGCACGCACCTGTCATCATGCTGAGGTCCCCCAGAGGCGGCGGCCCCGGCGGGTTGCCGCCATCCGCGCCACCGCCAGCCAGCGGCCACGCCGCACCCACGGCCGCCACCGCTGCCGACACGGCTCCCGCCGCCGCCCGGGTGCCGTACAACGTGTACGGCATGATGGTCGAGCTGACCAGCCTGACGCGCGGCACGCTCAGCACGCCCGAGTCCGCCAGGAGCTGGACGCCGACTGCCTCTGGCGCGCCCGACCCCAGGGCTTGGCTGCCCTGCGGGCGCAAGCTGCGTGCGCAGGTAGGTGGCAAGGGGCAACCCAACGCGTCATGAGGCCAAGGGGGACCCGCTGGCGAGGGTCTGACAGGGGAGGACGCACGAGAGGCCCCAACCAGCCCCAATGCTGTCCTTGCTGTGCCTTGTGCCCCGAGATTTCCCGCGTCGCCTGTGCCGCCCCGCCTCACCTCCAAGAGCTGGGCAGCACGCCTTCCGCACCCGAAGCCGCTCGGCCCCACCAGGCAGCCTCCGCGTCTGGCACGACCAGGGCGCAGCGGGTGCACGTGGTCCGCGGCTCCAGCAGCAGACCCGTCACGTCCACGGCCTCAGGGGCCTCGTCACCCCAGCGGAGCCTGGTACGTCCATAAGCCGACAGAAATAGCAGGGGCGGCTGGTTCAGTGTCGGCTGTCGCGTGGTCGTCCCGTGACCGCTATCCGCCCGGTTCTTACTAGGGTGGCCAAACCGAAAGCCCTGGCATTTGTAGCACCAGCCAGCGGAACCCACCAGTCCTGCTTGACCGAGTGCAGAAACGCCGCCACCAGCTGCTCCTGGCGGCTGATGCTGGCGGGGTACGGCAGGCCGAGCAGCGTTACGTCGTACAGGTACAGCCGAGCGCCGCGGGACGAAACGGAGATGGCAGCCTCCACGCCGCCGAAGTCGATCTGCGTACGGCAGGGTTGCGGATACGGCGGGGGATGCATGACGACACGGCCGCCCCCTTGCCTTGCGTCTTGCCAGCCATGCACACTCTGCTAGACCCCACGCGGCCCTTTGGCTCTTCCCGCTCGATCCCCAGCCCCTTGGCTCGTTCGACCCCAAAACCTCCCTCCCCCAATCCAATGCAGCCATTGCTGTCTCCTGCCTACCCTCGTCTCCTCCGCCTGGCTGCCGTACAAAGCCAGCTGGCAGCCGCCTGGCACCACCAGCCGACTCCAGGAGGCCGCGTCGATGCTGACGTGCCCTGCTAGGGACAGCAGCAGCGTTAACCTCGTGCTCGTGCTGTTGGTTGGCAGCAGGGCGGCCGCCACCTCCTGAAGCTCTTGCGCTGACCCCACAACAGCTGCAGCGCAGTCCGCAGCGGGATCTGTCAGTCCCTCGGCATTCGAAGCATCGTCATCCTCCAAGGCATCGGCCTCGAAGTCTGACGTGCTCTGGAGCGAAGCAACGTCCACATCCGCAGGGTCCAGACACGTGACGGCCACGCCAGCTAACGTGACATGTACGGCCGGGCTCGTCCCAGCCAGTACGACATTGCCGGCGTCGTACTGGACGAGCACGTCGCTGGCACTGATGCCGCGGCGTGCCAGGGCAGGCCGCACGCCGTACGGCGGGCACAGCGCGCACGGGAGGTACGCGAGCTCCCTGGGAGGGGAGGAAGCGCGCGCACACGGGGGAACGTGAGGCATGGAGCTAAGCTGTAAGTGCCGACCCGCCGGATCCACCCCTACCTGACAGCGGGTGCCCCTGCCCCCCAAGGCCCCAACCGGCCCGCACTCACTCGCAGGCGGGGACCTGGAGAACGACTCCTCTGAGCACAACGCGCGGCGCGGGAAGGCCCGTGGAGGAGGCAGTGTGGAGGGCCGCAGCAAAGATGCGCTCGAGGGGACCGCGAGTGCTCCGACTGCTAGGGGCCTCGGGCAGCAGCAAGGTAAGGTTCTGCAGGACAAGCTCCGCCCCTGTGATGGGTCAAGTTGGGTTGTTGGGTTGGGGTTCAGCACAATCAGCAGCAGTTGTTGGACACACGCAGGTGTCATGTCGCCTGCTTTACTTTGGTTGAGCGGTATAGTCGGAAGGTGAGGCGAATGAAGGCGCCCCCGCGCTCTCCCCGACACGCAGGCCCCTGCTGCACGTGCGAATGTCGCGTCGGTCCCGTCGGATGCCTCCGAGCGACATGTCTGGTTCCCAAGTCCCCCCAGAGCTATAGACGACTATATGGGCTCTCTTGATGCTCTGCCGAGTGCGTTCGCGGTCACTGGCTTGCGTCTCCAGTGGCGGCACTCCGGACACCGGACGAAACCGAGCGGCGTGCGCAAGGATGCCATTGCCCCCCCAGCCACCTGGGTGTAACTCGAACACTCCGTTGCCAGTGTTGAAGGCACGAAGGTCAATGCGAACGTCAGGCGTTGCGGAGCTGCCTCCCGACAGCTTGAAGACAGTGGCTGCTGCTAATGGGGCGCCAAGGGCTTGGAGGGCAAGCGGCTCCGGCTTTGTAACTGACCTGTAGAGCGGCCGTAAACCAGCAGAGGGCGGCCGTCAGGTCGGCGGGGAAGCTCTTCAGCTTAATAAGGTGTGCGGGAATGGCAGGACAGTTTAGAGCCGAGAGGCCTTACCATGTTCCTTGCGCCAGATGAGCGCCTTCAGACGCAACGGTCCTCATCAGCTCCTCAAGGGTGTCGACGTTGACCATTCGCGTTGCGTCGGGCGACGGGACGGTGGCATGCACGCCGTCGCCAGGCTCCTGCTGCCCAATTTGTGCGCCGCTGAGGTGCCCTAGCAGCGCCAGTGCTGCCAGCACCAACCATCCTCTGAGCATCGGCGTGTGCCGCCCAGCGCCCGCAGGCTGTAATGACCTAGGGGCGCTCGCGGCTTCCGTCGCAGTTACTCGCCGGTCAAATCGGGCAATGGCGGTCCCTATATATCTGTATGGTCTTAAGGAGTTCTCTTGACATTATTGGGCTCAGAAAAGGTAAGGAAACTAGGCGGACGAAGCGTCTGGGGGACAAATGTACTTCGGGTTGAAGTGCGTCACTCCGTTTCAGGCAAGTATTTTTGGCGGTGGTGTGTGCCTTCTGGTCATGTGTCTTACCGAGGGAGCAGATGTTTGGCGACTTGTGGGCGCGCTGCGCCGGCCGGCGTGCTGACGTGCAATACGCAGGGTTTCGCTCGCAAGGCCCAGCCGTGCTGCGGGCAACCACCTTTATTACTCCATAGTACACAGCTATAGACGCGACAGTACTGACGCTCTGGCCCAGAAAAGGGCCGACCATTGGTCAACTTGACTTGACCTTATGGAGGGCCAGAGATGAGGTGTTTCTGTGTGGACTGCCTGAGCGGACGGAGCGTTTCGTCATGCCGAGGTCGCTTGGAAGCGAGCCCACACGCTTTGCCACTGCTCATCCTTCTTTGCTTCACAGCGGGCGCCCTCGGACAAACGCTTACCACAGTGTATGGCAAGGGCACAGGTGAGTTGCTACTGCTGCGCGCTGTCAAAACGTCAGAGCACGCTCGACCAGGCGGGGCTGTTCGAAGAGCCAACTTGTGGGGTCATAACCGGAATTTAACATAGCGGTTAGTACGCCTGGAGGGTTCCGTCCGACACACGCCCAAGGTTAAGACGCAGCCCCGACCGTGCGTGGTCTCGGCATTGTCGGCAACCTTCCCCCCGGCGAGCCTCCCGCAGCGGATACTGATAACACTAGCTTCCGGTCCACATGCCCTCACCCGCCTTGCAGCCAACACGACCGCTTACTCGGGGAATGCCCTCAACTGCAATGGCAACCTCACGGGGCCCCCCGACTACACCACGACTTGCGACTCCAGCAACCCCTCTGCTACGCACCTGAAGCAGGCCTGGTGCACCAAGAAAGTGAGCTGACTGCGGACTGTACGTGCATTCTAGCCTGGAAGACGGGCAATCAATGGAGTAGACGGAGGCCACCCACGGCACCCAGGCGTGTCCCCGCCCACCTGCGTTTGAGCTGTGGACCCCCTGCCCTCACCCCCCTAGGGCGTCGGCAACTGGTCAGTGACGGTTGCCTTCACGTCTCCTCTCTGGGCAACCCAGATCGGTATCTTTGCGGTCGACTGTAACACCGGATGGCTTCCAGGTGATTGCAGCAGGGTTGTGATAGCGTTAGCCTCAGGGGAAGGAGGCTAGAGCCAGGGCCACAGCAGGTACCCATTGCCGGAGGGTAGGGGTCGGCAGGATGAGGCTGTGGGCGTGGCAGGCCGAGCCGTCCGCACACGGGCCCTGAAACCGCCCCGGGTCCCCGTGACAGGCACCAACACACGCCTGCTCTTGGCCAACGGCTCCACTGTGACGATCACGTGCCCAACCGACGCAACGGCCACTGTCACCAAGACGTACTGGTGAGTCATCATCATCATCATCATCACCAGCCGTCCGTACCGGCTAATCGTGATCATGACCTGTCATTTGGAACCACCAGCACTGCTCACCTGCGTCGCCCTTTCCTGGCCTGCAGGTATAACTGCACGGTCCCCAGCACCCCACAGCTGCAGGTCTCAGCCATGACGTTCACAGTAGCGGGGGTCAACACAGAGCACGTGATCGATGCCGTACGGCTGATCGGCTACACGACAGCATTCTCACCGCCTCCGCCACCTAGCCCCACGCCCCCGAGTCCTTTCCCGCCCTTTCCTCCGCCTAAGCCGCCATCACCACCCCTACCGCCCTTGCCTCCGGCTCCTCCGGGAGGGTACTCACCGCCGCCACCACCTTCACCGCCATCCCCAAACCCCCGTCGCCCAGCCCGCCAGCCCCACCCCCGCCGTCCCCATCACCTCCGGTCCCCTCGCCGCCAAGCCCAGCTCCATCCCCTCCCTTGCCCCCAAGTCCCCCACCAGACCCCCCAACAGCACCAGACCCCCCGACTGCCCCCAACACGCCCCCACCTACTCCGCCATCCCCTCCTCCCCTTCCACCAAGTCCCTTTCCTCCGAGTCCTCCGCCGCCGAGTCCCGGCCCTCCCAGTCCGCTGCCGCCGAGCCCACCGCCCAGCCCTGTCCCGCCCAGCCCTGTCCCGCCAAGCCCGCCGCCGCCGAGCCCCGACCCTCCCAGTCCGCTCCCGCCGAGCCCACCGCCCAGCCCGGTACCGCCCAGCCCGCCTCCGCCGAGCCCCGACCCCCCCAGCCCGCTGCCGCCGAGCCCGCCGCCCAGCCCGGTACCGCCGAGCCCGCCTCCGCCGAGCCCCGAGCCCCCGAGCCCGCGGCCGCCGAGCCCGCCGCCCAGCCCGGTACCGCCGAGCCCGCCGCCGCCGAGCCCCGAGCCCCCCAGTCCGCTCCCGCCGAGCCCACCGCCCAGCCCGGTACCGCCCAGCCCGCCGCCGCCGAGCCCCGAGCCCCCGAGCCCACCGCCCAGCCCTGTCCCGCCCAGCCCTGTCCCGCCAAGCCCGCCGCCGCCGAGCCCCGACCCTCCCAGTCCGCTCCCGCCGAGCCCACCGCCCAGCCCGGTACCGCCCAGCCCGCCGCCGCCGAGCCCCGACCCCCCCAGCCCGCTGCCGCCGAGCCCGCCGCCCAGCCCGGTACCGCCGAGCCCGCCTCCGCCGAGCCCCGAGCCCCCGAGCCCGCGGCCGCCGAGCCCGCCGCCAAGCCCTGTCCCGCCCAGCCCGCCCCCGCCGAGCCCCGAGCCCCCCAGTCCGCTCCCGCCGAGCCCGCCGCCCAGCCCTGTCCCGCCGAGCCCGCCTCCGCCGAGCCCCGAGCCCCCGAGCCCGCTTCCGCCGACCCCGCCGCCGAGCCCCGTCCCTCCCAGCCCACCTCCTCCGAGCCCTTTCCCTCCAAGTCCGCTCCCGCCGAGCCCGCCGCCCAGCCCGGTACCCCCCAGCCCGCCTCCACCAAGCCCCGAGCCCCCCAGCCCGCTGCCGCCGAGCCCACCGCCAAGCCCTGTCCCGCCCAACCCACCTCCGCCGAGCCCCGAGCCCCCCAGCCCGCTTCCGCCGAGCCCACCGCCCAGCCCGGTACCGCCCAGCCCGCCTCCGCCGAGCCCTGAGCCCCCCAGCCCGCTGCCGCCAAGCCCACCGCCAAGCCCGGTACCGCCCAGCCCGCCTCCGCCGAGCCCCGAGCCCCCGAGCCCGCGGCCGCCGAGCCCGCCGCCAAGCCCCGTCCCACCAAGCCCACCTCCGCCGAGCCCCGAGCCCCCCAGCCCGCTGCCGCCAAGCCCACCGCCAAGCCCCGTCCCTCCGAGCCCACCTCCGCCAAGCCCTGAGCCCCCCAGCCCTCTACCGCCGAGCCCGCCGCCCAGCCCGGTACCCCCGAGCCCGCCTCCGCGAAGCCCTGAGCCCCCGAGCCCCCGGCCGCCGAGCCCGCCGCCAAGCCCGGTACCCCCCAGCCCGCCTCCGCTGAGCCCTGACCCCCCAGCCCGCGGCCGCCGAGCCCGCAGCCCAGCCCCGTCCCCCCGAGCCCGCCCCCGCCAAGCCCCGAGCCCCCCAGCCCGCTGCCACCAAGCCCACCGCCCAGCCCCGTCCCTCCAAGCCCGCCTCCGCCAAGCCCTGAGCCCCCGAGCCCTCTACCGCCGAGCCCGCCGCCCAGCCCGGTACCCCCCAGCCCGCCTCCGCCAAGCCCTGAGCCCCCGAGCCCCCGGCCGCCGAGCCCGCAGCCCAGCCCCCCGCCCTCGCCTGCTCCACCGGAGACCCCAACGCCTGAGCCTCCGAGCCCCAAGCCTCCGAGCCCTCCCCCACCTTCTCCTTCCCCTCCTTCTCCGGAGCCCCCGTCTCCTGAGCCACCCAGCCCCAAGCCTCCTCGGCACCCGCCCTCGCCTGCTCCTCCGGAGCCCCCAACGCCTGAGCCTCCGAGCCCCAAGCCTCCGAGCCCTCCTCCACCTTCTCCTTCCCCCCCTTCTCCGGAGCCCCCGTCTCCTGAGCCGCCCCGCCCCAAGCCCCCTCGGCACCCGCCCTCGCCTTCTCCTCCGGAGCCCCCAACGCCTGAGCCTCCGAGCCCCAAGCCTCCGAGCCCTCCTCGACCTTCTCCTTCCCCTCCTTCTCCGGAGCCCCCGTCTCCTGAGCCGCCCAGCCCCAAGCCTCCTCGCGGCACCCGCCCTCGCCTGCTCCACTGGAGCCCCCAACGCCTGAGCCTCCGAGCCCCAAGCCTCCGAGCCCTCCCCCACCTTCTCCTTCCCCTCCTTCTCCGGAGCCCCCGTCTCCTGAGCCACCCAGCCCCAAGCCTCCTCGGCACCCGCCCTCGCCTGCTCCTCCGGAGCCCCCAACGCCTGAGCCTCCGAGCCCCAAGCCTCCGAGCCCTCCTCCACCTTCTCCTTCCCCCCCTTCTCCGGAGCCCCCGTCTCCTGAGCCGCCCCGCCCCAAGCCCCCTCGGCACCCGCCCTCGCCTTCTCCTCCGGAGCCCCCAACGCCTGAGCCTCCGAGCCCCAAGCCTCCGAGCCCTCCTCGACCTTCTCCTTCCCCCCCTTCTCCGGAGCCCCCGTCTCCTGATCCACCCAGCCCCAAGCCTCCTTGGCACCCGCCCTCGCCTGCTCCTCCAGAGCCCCCAACGCCTGAGCCTCCGAGCCCCAAGCCTCCGAGCCATCCCTCACCTTCTCCTTCCCCTCCTTCTCCGGAGCCCCCATCTCCTGAGCCGCCCAGCCCCAAGCCCCCTCGGCACCCGCCCTCGCCTGCTCCTCCGGAGCCCCCAACGCCTGAGCCTCCGAGCCCCAAGCCTCCGAGCCCTCCTCCACCTTCTCCTTCCCCTCCTTCTCCGGAGCCCCCGTCTCCTGAGCCGCCCAGCCCCAAGCCCCCTCGGCACCCGCCCTCGCCTTCTTCTCCAGAGCCCCCAACGCCTGAGCCTCCGAGCCCCAAGCCTCCGAGCCCTCCCCCACCTTCTCCTTCCCCCCCTTCTCCGGAGCCCCCATCTCCTGAGCCGCCCAGCCCCAAGCCTCCTCGGCACCCGCCCTCGCCTGCTCCACCGGAGCCCCCAACGCCTGAGCCTCCGAGCCCCAAGCCTCCGAGCCCTCCCCCACCTTCTCCTTCCCCTCCTTCTCCGGAGCCCCCGTCTCCTGAGCCGCCCAGCCCCAAGCCTCCTCGGCACCCGCCCTCGCCTGCTCCACCGGAGCCCCCAACGCCTGAGCCTCCGAGCCCCAAGCCTCCGAGCCCTCCCCCACCTTCTCCTTCCCCTCCTTCTCCGGAGCCCCCGTCTCCTGAGCCACCCAGCCCCAAGCCTCCTCGGCACCCGCCCTCGCCTGCTCCTCCGGAGCCCCCAACGCCTGAGCCTCCGAGCCCCAAGCCTCCGAGCCCTCCTCCACCTTCTCCTTCCCCTCCTTCTCCGGAGCCCCCGTCTCCTGAGCCGCCCAGCCCCAAGCCCCCTCGGCAACCGCCCTCGCCTGCTCCACCGGAGACCCCAACGCCTGAGCCTCCGAGCCCCAAGCCTCCGAGCCCTCCCCCACCTTCTCCTTCCCCTCCTTCTCCGGAGCCCCCGTCTCCTGAGCCACCCAGCCCCAAGCCCCCTCGGCAACCGCCCTCGCCTGCTCCTCCGGAGCCCCCAACGCCTGAGCCTCCGAGCCCCAAGCCTCCGAGCCCTCCTCCACCTTCTCCTTCCCCCCCTTCTCCGGAGCCCCCGTCTCCTGAGCCGCCCAGCCCCAAGCCCCCTCGGCAACCGCCCTCGCCTTCTCCTCCAGAGCCCCCAACGCCTGAGCCTCCGAGCCCCAAGCCTCCGAGCCATCCCTCACCTTCTCCTTCCCCTCCTTCTCCCGAGCCCCCGTCTCCTGAGCCGCCCAGCCCCAAGCCCCCTCGGCAACCGCCCTCACCTTCTCCTCCGGAGCCCCCAACACCTGAGCCTCCGAGCCCCAAGCCTCCGAGCCCTCCTCCACCTTCTCCTTCCCCTCCTTCTCCGGAGCCCCCGTCTCCTGAGCCACCCAGCCCCAAGCCTCCTCGGCACCCGCCCTCGCCTGCTCCTCCGGAGCCCCCAACGCCTGAGCCTCCGAGCCCCAAGCCTCCGAGCCCTCCTCCACCTTCTCCTTCCCCTCCTTCTCCGGAGCCCCTGTCTCCTGAGCCGCCCAGCCCCAAGCCCCCTCGGCACCCGCCCTCGCCTGCTCCACCGGAGACCCCAACGCCTGAGCCTCCGAGCCCCAAGCCTCCGAGCCCTCCCCCACCTTCTCCTTCCCCTCCTTCTCCGGAGCCCCCGTCTCCTGAGCCACCCAGCCCCAGGCCCCCTCGGCAACCGCCCTCGCCTGCTCCTCCGGAGCCCCCAACGCCTGAGCCTCCGAGCCCCAAGCCTCCGAGCCCTCCTCCACCTTCTCCTTCCCCCCCTTCTCCGGAGCCCCCGTCTCCTGAGCCGCCCAGCCCCAAGCCCCCTCGGCAACCGCCCTCGCCTTCTCCTCCAGAGCCCCCAACGCCTGAGCCTCCGAGCCCCAAGCCTCCGAGCCATCCCTCACCTTCTCCTTCCCCTCCTTCTCCCGAGCCCCCGTCTCCTGAGCCGCCCAGCCCCAAGCCCCCTCGGCAACCGCCCTCACCTTCTCCTCCGGAGCCCCCAACGCCTGAGCCTCCGAGCCCCAAGCCTCCGAGCCCTCCTCCACCTTCTCCTTCCCCTCCTTCTCCGGAGCCCCCGTCTCCTGAGCCGCCCAGCCCCAAGCCTCCTTGGCACCCGCCCTCGCCTTCTCCTCCAGAGCCCCCAACGCCTGAGCCTCCGAGCCCCAAGCCTCCGAGCCATCCCTCACCTTCTCCTTCCCCTCCTTCTCCGGAGCCCCCATCTCCTGAGCCACCCAGCCCCAAGCCCCCTCGGCACCCGCCCTCGCCTGCTCCACCGGAGCCCCCAACGCCTGAGCCTCCGAGCCCCAAGCCTCCGAGCCCTCCTCCACCTTCTCCTTCCCCTCCTTCTCCGGAGCCCCCATCTCCTGAGCCGCCCAGCCCCAAGCCTCCTCGGCACCCGCCCTCGCCTGCTCCACCGGAGCCCCCAACGCCTGAGCCTCCGAGCCCCAAGCCTCCGAGCCCTCCCCCACCTTCTCCTTCCCCTCCTTCTCCGGAGCCCCCGTCTCCTGAGCCACCCAGCCCCAAGCCTCCTCGGCACCCGCCCTCGCCTGCTCCTCCGGAGCCCCCAACGCCTGAGCCTCCGAGCCCCAAGCCTCCGAGCCCTCCCCCACCTTCTCCTTCCCCTCCTTCTCCGGAGCCCCCGTCTCCTGAGCCACCCAGCCCCAAGCCTCCTTGGCACCCGCCCTCGCCTGCTCCTCCGGAGCCCCCAACGCCTGAGCCTCCGAGCCCCAAGCCTCCGAGCCCTCCTCCACCTTCTCCTTCCCCTCCTTCTCCGGAGCCCCCGTCTCCTGAGCCGCCCAGCCCCAAGCCCCCTCGGCAACCGCCCTCGCCTGCTCCTCCGGAGCCCCCAACGCCTGAGCCTCCGAGCCCCAAGCCTCCGAGCCCTCCTCCACCTTCTCCTTCCCCCCCTTCTCCGGAGCCCCCGTCTCCTGAGCCACCCAGCCCCAAGCCTCCTTGGCACCCGCCCTCGCCTGCTCCTCCGGAGCCCCCAACGCCTGAGCCTCCGAGCCCCAAGCCTCCGAGCCCTCCCCCACCTTCTCCTTCCCCTCCTTCTCCGGAGCCCCCGTCTCCTGAGCCACCCAGCCCCAAGCCTCCTCGGCACCCGCCCTCGCCTGCTCCTCCGGAGCCCCCAACGCCTGAGCCTCCGAGCCCCAAGCCTCCGAGCCCTCCCCCACCTTCTCCTTCCCCTCCTTCTCCGGAGCCCCCGTCTCCTGAGCCACCCAGCCCCAAGCCTCCTTGGCACCCGCCCTCGCCTGCTCCTCCGGAGCCCCCAACGCCTGAGCCTCCGAGCCCCAAGCCTCCGAGCCCTCCCCCACCTTCTCCTTCCCCTCCTTCTCCGGAGCCCCCGTCTCCTGAGCCACCCAGCCCCAAGCCTCCTCGGCACCCGCCCTCGCCTGCTCCACCGGAGCCCCCAACGCCTGAGCCTCCGAGCCCCAAGCCTCCGAGCCCTCCCCCACCTTCTCCTTCCCCTCCTTCTCCGGAGCCCCCGTCTCCTGAGCCGCCCAGCCCCAAGCCCCCTCGGCAACCGCCCTCGCCTGCTCCTCTGGAGCCCCCAACGCCTGAGCCTCCGAGCCCCAAGCCTCCAAGCCCTCCCCCACCTTCTCCTTCCCCTCCTTCTCCGGAGCCCCCCTCTCCTGAGCCACCCAGCCCCAAGCCTCCTCGGCACCCGCCCTCGCCTGCTCCACCGGAGCCCCCAACGCCTGAGCCTCCGAGCCCCAAGCCTCCGAGCCCTCCCCCACCTTCTCCTTCCCCTCCTTCTCCGGAGCCCCCGTCTCCTGAGCCACCCAGCCCCAAGCCTCCTTGGCACCCGCCCTCGCCTGCTCCTCCGGAGCCCCCAACGCCTGAGCCTCCGAGCCCCAAGCCTCCGAGCCCTCCCCCACCTTCTCCTTCCCCTCCTTCTCCGGAGCCCCCGTCTCCTGAGCCACCCAGCCCCAAGCCTCCTCGGCACCCGCCCTCGCCTGCTCCACCGGAGCCCCCAACGCCTGAGCCTCCGAGCCCCAAGCCTCCGAGCCCTCCCCCACCTTCTCCTTCCCCTCCTTCTCCGGAGCCCCCGTCTCCTGAGCCGCCCAGCCCCAAGCCCCCTCGGCAACCGCCCTCGCCTGCTCCTCCGGAGCCCCCAACGCCTGAGCCTCCGAGCCCCAAGCCTCCAAGCCCTCCCCCACCTTCTCCTTCCCCTCCTTCTCCGGAGCCCCCGTCTCCTGAGCCGCCCAGCCCCAAGCCTCCTCGGCACCCGCCCTCGCCTGCTCCTCCGGAGCCCCCAACGCCTGAGCCTCCGAGCCCCAAGCCTCCGAGCCCTCCTCCACCTTCTCCTTCCCCCCCTTCTCCGGAGCCCCCGTCTCCTGAGCCACCCAGCCCCAAGCCTCCTCGGCACCCGCCCTCGCCTGCTCCTCCGGAGCCCCCAACGCCTGAGCCTCCGAGCCCCAAGCCTCCGAGCCCTCCCCCACCTTCTCCTTCCCCTCCTTCTCCGGAGCCCCCGTCTCCTGAGCCGCCCAGCCCCAAGCCCCCTCGGCACCCGCCCTCGCCTGCTCCTCCGGAGCCCCCAACGCCTGAGCCTCCGAGCCCCAAGCCTCCGAGCCCTCCTCCACCTTCTCCTTCCCCCCCTTCTCCGGAGCCCCCGTCTCCTGAGCCGCCCAGCTCCAAGCCCCCTCGGCAACCGCCCTCGCCTTCTCCTCCGGAGCCCCCAACGCCTGAGCCTCCAAGCCCCAAGCCTCCGAGCCCTCCCCCACCTTCTCCTTCCCCTCCTTCTCCCGAGCCCCCGTCTCCTGATCCACCCAGCCCCAAGCCCCCTCGGCACCCGCCCTCGCCTGCTCCTCCGGAGCCCCCAATGCCTGAGCCTCCGAGCCCCAAGCCTCCGAGCCCTCCCCCACCTTCTCCTTCCCCTCCTTCTCCGGAGCCCCCGTCTCCTGAGCCGCCCAGCCCCAAGCCCCCTCGGCACCCGCCCTCGCCTTCTCCTCCGGAGCCCCCAACGCCTGAGCCTCCGAGCCCCAAGCCTCCGAGCCCTCCTCGACCTTCTCCTTCCCCCCCTTCTCCCGAGCCCCCGTCTCCTGATCCACCCAGCCCCAAGCCTCCTTGGCACCCGCCCTCGCCTGCTCCTCCGGAGCCCCCAACGCCTGAGCCTCCGAGCCCCAAGCCTCCGAGCCCTCCCCCACCTTCTCCTTCCCCTCCTTCTCCGGAGCCCCCGTCTCCTGAGCCACCCAGCCCCAAGCCTCCTCGGCACCCGCCCTCGCCTGCTCCACCGGAGCCCCCAACGCCTGAGCCTCCGAGCCCCAAGCCTCCGAGCCCTCCCCCACCTTCTCCTTCCCCTCCTTCTCCGGAGCCCCCGTCTCCTGAGCCGCCCAGCCCCAAGCCTCCTTGGCAACCGCCCTCGCCTGCTCCTCCGGAGCCCCCAACGCCTGAGCCTCCGAGCCCCAAGCCTCCGAGCCCTCCTCCACCTTCTCCTTCCCCCCCTTCTCCCGAGCCCCCGTCTCCTGATCCACCCAGCCCCAAGCCTCCTTGGCACCCGCCCTCGCCTGCTCCTCCGGAGCCCCCAACGCCTGAGCCTCCGAGCCCCAAGCCTCCGAGCCCTCCCCCACCTTCTCCTTCCCCTCCTTCTCCGGAGCCCCCGTCTCCTGAGCCACCCAGCCCCAAGCCTCCTTGGCACCCGCCCTCGCCTGCTCCTCCAGAGGCCCCAACGCCTGAGCCTCCGAGCCCCAAGCCTCCGAGCCCTCCCCCACCTTCTCCTTCCCCTCCTTCTCCGGAGCCCCCGTCTCCTGAGCCACCCAGCCCCAAGCCCCCTCGGCACCCGCCCTCGCCTGCTCCTCCGGAGCCCCCAACGCCTGAGCCTCCGAGCCCCAAGCCTCCGAGCCCTCCTCCACCTTCTCCTTCCCCTCCTTCTCCGGAGCCCCCGTCTCCTGATCCACCCAGCCCCAAGCCTCCTTGGCACCCGCCCTCGCCTGCTCCTCCGGAGCCCCCAACGCCTGAGCCTCCGAGCCCCAAGCCTCCGAGCCCTCCCCCACCTTCTCCTTCCCCTCCTTCTCCGGAGCCCCCGTCTCCTGAGCCGCCCAGCCCCAAGCCCCCTCGGCACCCGCCCTCGCCTGCTACTCCGGAGCCCCCAACGCCTGAGCCTCCGAGCCCCAAGCCTCCGAGCCCTCCTCCACCTTCTCCTTCCCCTCCTTCTCCGGAGCCCCCGTCTCCTGATCCACCCAGCCCCAAGCCTCCTCGGCACCCGCCCTCGCCTGCTCCTCCGGAGCCCCCAACGCCTGAGCCTCCGAGCCCCAAGCCTCCGAGCCCTCCCCCACCTTCTCCTTCCCCTCCTTCTCCGGAGCCCCCGTCTCCTGAGCCGCCCAGCCCCAAGCCCCCTCGGCAACCGCCCTCGCCTTCTCCTCCGGAGCCCCCAACGCCTGAGCCTCCGAGCCCCAAGCCTCCGAGCCCTCCCTCCACCTTCTCCTTCCCCTCCTTCTCCGGAGCCCCCGTCTCCTGAGCCGCCCAGCCCCAAGCCTCCTCGGCACCCGCCCTCGCCTGCTCCTACCGGAGCCCCCAACGCCTGAGCCTCCGAGCCCCAAGCCTCCGAGCCCTCCCCCACCTTCTCCTTCCCCTCCTTCTCCGGAGCCCCCGTCTCCTGAGCCGCCCAGCCCCAAGCCTCCTCGGCACCCGCCCTCGCCTGCTCCACCGGAGCCCCCAACGCCTGAGCCTCCGAGCCCCAAGCCTCCGAGCCCTCCTCCACCTTCTCCTTCCCCTCCTTCTCCGGAGCCCCCGTCTCCTGAGCCACCCAGCCCCAAGCCTCCTTGGCACCCGCCCTCGCCTGCTCCTCCGGAGCCCCCAACGCCTGAGCCTCCGAGCCCCAAGCCTCCGAGCCCTCCTCCACCTTCTCCTTCCCCTCCTTCTCCGGAGCCCCCATCTCCTGAGCCGCCCAGCCCCAAGCCCCCTCGGCACCCGCCCTCGCCTGCTCCTCCGGAGCCCCCAACGCCTGAGCCTCCGAGCCCCAAGCCTCCGAGCCCTCCTCCACCTTCTCCTTCCCCTCCTTCTCCGGAGCCCCCGTCTCCTGAGCCACCCAGCCCCAAGCCTCCTTGGCACCCGCCCTCGCCTGCTCCTCCGGAGCCCCCAACGCCTGAGCCTCCGAGCCCCAAGCCTCCGAGCCCTCCTCCACCTTCTCCTTCCCCCCCTTCTCCGGAGCCCCCGTCTCCTGAGCCGCCCAGCCCCAAGCCTCCTTGGCACCCGCCCTCGCCTGCTCCTCCGGAGCCCCCAACGCCTGAGCCTCCGAGCCCCAAGCCTCCGAGCCCTCCCCCACCTTCTCCTTCCCCTCCTTCTCCGGAGCCCCGTCTCCTGAGCCGCCCAGCCCCAAGCCTCCTCGGCACCCGCCCTCGCCTGCTCCTCCGGAGCCCCCAACGCCTGAGCCTCCGAGCCCCAAGCCTCCGAGCCCTCCTCCACCTTCTCCTTCCCCCTCCTTCTCCGGAGCCCCCGTCTCCTGAGCCGCCCAGCCCCAAGCCTCCTTGGCACCCGCCCTCGCCTGCTCCTCCAGGAGCCCCCAACGCCTGAGCCTCCGAGCCCCAAGCCTCCGAGCCCTCCTCCACCTTCTCCTTCCCCTCCTTCCTCCGGAGCCCCCGTCTCCTGAGCCACCCAGCCCCAAGCCTCCTCGGCACCCGCCCTCGCCTTCTCCTCCGGAGCCCCCAACGCCTGAGCCTCCGAGCCCCAAGCCTCCGAGCCCTCCCCCACCTTCTCCTTCCCCTCCTTCTCCCGGAGCCCCCGTCTCCTGAGCCGCCCAGCCCCAAGCCTCCTCGGCACCCGCCCTCGCCTTCTCCTCCGGAGCCCCCAACGCCTGAGCCTCCGAGCCCCAAGCCTCCGAGCCCTCCCCCACCTTCTCCTTCCCCTCCTTCTCCGGAGCCCCCGTCTCCTGAGCCGCCCAGCCCCAAGCCCCCTCGGCACCCGCCCTCGCCTTCTCCTCCGGAGCCCCCAACGCCTGAGCCTCCGAGCCCCAAGCCTCCGAGCCCTCCCCCACCTTCTCCTTCCCCCCCTTCTCCGGAGCCCCCGTCTCCTGAGCCGCCCAGCCCCAAGCCCCCTCGGCAACCGCCCTCGCCTTCTCCTCCGGAGCCCCCAACGCCTGAGCCTCCGAGCCCCAAGCCTCCGAGCCCTCCCCCACCTTCTCCTTCCCCTCCTTCTCCGGAGCCCCCGTCTCCTGAGCCACCCAGCCCCAAGCCTCCTCGGCACCCGCCCTCGCCTTCTCCTCCGGAGCCCCCAACGCCTGAGCCTCCGAGCCCCAAGCCTCCGAGCCCTCCCCCACCTTCTCCTTCCCCTCCTTCTCCGGAGCCCCCGTCTCCTGAGCCGCCCAGCCCCAAGCCCCCTCGGCACCCGCCCTCGCCTTCTCCTCCGGAGCCCCCAACGCCTGAGCCTCCGAGCCCCAAGCCTCCGAGCCCTCCTCCCACCTTCTCCTTCCCCTCCTTCTCCGGAGCCCCCGTCTCCTGAGCCGCCCAGCCCCAAGCCCCCTCGGCACCCGCCCTCGCCTTCTCCTCCGGAGCCCCCAACGCCTGAGCCTCCGAGCCCCAAGCCTCCGAGCCCTCCTCCACCTTCTCCTTCCCCCTCCTTCTCCGGAGCCCCCGTCTCCTGAGCCGCCCAGCCCCAAGCCCCCTCGGCAACCGCCCCTCGCCTTCTCCTCCGGAGCCCCCAACGCCTGAGCCTCCGAGCCCCAAGCCTCCGAGCCCTCCTCCCACCTTCTCCTTCCCCCTCCTTCTCCGGAGCCCCCGTCTCCTGAGCCACCCAGCCCCAAGCCTCCTCGGCACCCGCCCTCGCCTTCTCCTCCGGAGCCCCCAACGCCTGAGCCTCCGAGCCCCAAGCCTCCGAGCCCTCCCCCACCTTCTCCTTCCCCTCCTTCTCCCGAGCCCCCGTCTCCTGAGCCGCCCAGCCCCAAGCCCCCTCGGCAACCGCCCTCGCCTTCTCCTCCGGAGCCCCCAACGCCTGAGCCTCCGAGCCCCAAGCCTCCGAGCCCTCCCCCACCTTCTCCTTCCCCTCCTTCTCCGGAGCCCCCGTCTCCTGAGCCGCCCAGCCCCAAGCCCCCTCGGCACCCGCCCTCGCCTGCTCCTCCGGAGCCCCCAACGCCTGAGCCTCCGAGCCCCAAGCCTCCGAGCCCTCCCCCACCTTCTCCTTCCCCCCCTTCTCCGGAGCCCCCGTCTCCTGAGCCGCCCAGCCCCAAGCCCCCTCGGCACCCACCCTCGCCTGCTCCTCCGGAGCCCCCAACGCCTGAGCCTCCGAGCCCCAAGCCTCCGAGCCCTCCTCCACCTTCTCCTTCCCCTCCTTCTCCGGAGCCCCCGTCTCCTGAGCCACCCAGCCCCAAGCCTCCTTGGCACCCGCCCTCGCCTGCTCCTCCGGAGCCCCCAACGCCTGAGCCTCCGAGCCCCAAGCCTCCGAGCCCTCCCCCACCTTCTCCTTCCCCTCCTTCTCCGGAGCCCCCGTCTCCTGAGCCACCCAGCCCCAAGCCTCCTCGGCACCCGCCCTCGCCTTCTCCTCCGGAGCCCCCAACGCCTGAGCCTCCGAGCCCCAAGCCTCCGAGCCCTCCCCCACCTTCTCCTTCCCCTCCTTCTCCGGAGCCCCCGTCTCCTGAGCCGCCCAGCCCCAAGCCCCCTCGGCACCCGCCCTCGCCTGCTCCTCCGGAGCCCCCAACGCCTGAGCCTCCGAGCCCCAAGCCTCCGAGCCCTCCTCCACCTTCTCCTTCCCCTCCTTCTCCGGAGCCCCCGTCTCCTGAGCCGCCCAGCCCCAAGCCCCCTCGGCACCCGCCCTCGCCTTCTCCTCCGGAGCCCCCAACGCCTGAGCCTCCGAGCCCCAAGCCTCCGAGCCCTCCTCCACCTTCTCCTTCCCCTCCTTCTCCGGAGCCCCCGTCTCCTGAGCCGCCCAGCCCCAAGCCCCCTCGGCACCCGCCCTCGCCTTCTCCTCCGGAGCCCCCAACGCCTGAGCCTCCGAGCCCCAAGCCTCCGAGCCCTCCTCCACCTTCTCCTTCCCCTCCTTCTCCGGAGCCCCCGTCTCCTGAGCCGCCCAGCCCCAAGCCCCCTCGGCACCCGCCCTCGCCTTCTCCTCCGGAGCCCCCAACGCCTGAGCCTCCGAGCCCCAAGCCTCCGAGCCCTCCCCCACCTTCTCCTTCCCCTCCTTCTCCGGAGCCCCCGTCTCCTGAGCCGCCCAGCCCCAAGCCTCCCTCGGCACCCGCCCTCGCCTGCTCCTCCGGAGCCCCCAACGCCTGAGCCTCCGAGCCCCAAGCCTCCGAGCCCTCCTCCACCTTCTCCTTCCCCTCCTTCTCCGGAGCCCCCGTCTCCTGAGCCCCCCAGCCCCAAGCCCCCTCGGCACCCGCCCTCGCCTTCTCCTCCGGAGCCCCCCAACGCCTGAGCCTCCGAGCCCCAAGCCTCCGAGCCCTCCTCCACCTTCTCCTTCCCCTCCTTCTCCCGGAGCCCCCGTCTCCTGAGCCGCCCAGCCCCAAGCCCCCTCGGCAACCCGCCCTCGCCTTCTCCTCCGGAGCCCCCAACGCCTGAGCCTCCGAGCCCCAAGCCTCCGAGCCCTCCCCCACCTTCTCCTTCCCCTCCTTCTCCGGAGCCCCCGTCTCCTGAGCCGCCCAGCCCCAAGCCCCCTCGGCACCCGCCCTCGCCTTCTCCTCCGGAGCCCCCAACGCCTGAGCCTCCGAGCCCCAAGCCTCCGAGCCCTCCCCCACCTTCTCCTTCCCCTCCTTCTCCGGAGCCCCCGTCTCCTGAGCCACCCAGCCCCAAAGCCTCCTTGGCAACCGCCCTCGCCTGCTCCTCTGGAGCCCCCCAACGCCTGAGCCTCCGAGCCCCAAGCCTCCGAGCCCTCCCCCACCTTCTCCTTCCCCTCCTTCTCCGGAGCCCCCGTCTCCTGAGCCACCCAGCCCCAAGCCTCCTCGGCACCCGCCCTCGCCTTCTCCTCCGGAGCCCCCAACGCCTGAGCCTCCGAGCCCCAAGCCTCCGAGCCCTCCCCCACCTTCTCCTTCCCCTCCTTCTCCGGAGCCCCCGTCTCCTGAGCCACCCAGCCCCAAGCCCTCCTTGGCACCCGCCCTCGCCTTCTCCTCCGGAGCCCCCAACGCCTGAGCCTCCGAGCCCCAAGCCTCCGAGCCCTCCCCCACCTTCTCCTTCCCCCCTTCTCCGGAGCCCCCGTCTCCTGAGCCACCCAGCCCCAAGCCTCCTTGGCAACCGCCCTCGCCTTCTCCTCCGGAGCCCCCAACGCCTGAGCCTCCGAGCCCCAAGCCTCCGAGCCCTCCTCCACCTTCTCCTTCCCCTCCTTCTCCGGAGCCCCCGTCTCCTGAGCCGCCCAGCCCCAAGCCTCCTCGGCACCCGCCCTCGCCTGCTCCTCCGGAGCCCCCAACGCCTGAGCCTCCGAGCCCCAAGCCTCCGAGCCCTCCCCACCTTCTCCTTCCCCTCCTTCTCCCGGAGCCCCCGTCTCCTGAGCCAGCCCAGCCCCAAGCCCCCTCGGCAACCCGCCCTCGCCTGCTCCTCCGGAGCCCCCAACGCCTGAGCCTCCGAGCCCCAAGCCTCCGAGCCCTCCCCCACCTTCTCCTTCCCCTCCTTCTCCGGAGCCCCCGTCTCCTGAGCCACCCAGCCCCAAGCCTCCTCGGCACCCGCCCTCGCCTGCTCCATCCGAAGCCCCCAACGCCTGAGCCTCCGAGCCCCAAGCCTCCGAGCCCTCCCCCACCTTCTCCTTCCCCTCCTTCTCCGGAGCCCCCGTCTCCTGAGCCGCCCAGCCCCAAGCCCCCCTCGGCACCCGCCCTCGCCTGCTCCTCCGGAGCCCCCAACGCCTGAGCCTCCGAGCCCCAAGCCTCCGAGCCCTCCCCCACCTTCTCCTTCCCCTCCTTCTCCGGAGCCCCCGTCTCCTGAGCCGCCCAGCCCCAAGCCCTCCTCGGCAACCGCCCTCGCCTTCTCCTCTGGAGCCCCCAACGCCTGAGCCTCCGAGCCCCAAGCCTCCGAGCCCTCCCCCACCTTCTCCTTCCCCTCCTTCTCCGGAGCCCCCGTCTCCTGAGCCACCCAGCCCCAAGCCTCCTCGGCACCCGCCCTCGCCTTCTCCTCCGGAGCCCCCAACGCCTGAGCCTCCGAGCCCCAAGCCTCCGAGCCCTCCCTCCACCTTCTCCTTCCCCTCCTTCTCCGGAGCCCCCGTCTCCTGAGCCACCCAGCCCCAAGCCCCCTCGGCACCGCCCCTCGCCTGCTCCTCCGGAGCCCCCAACGCCTGAGCCTCCGAGCCCCAAGCCTCCGAGCCCTCCCCCACCTTCTCCTTCCCCTCCTTCTCCGGAGCCCCCGTCTCCTGAGCCGCCCAGCCCCAAGCCTCCTTGGCACCCGCCCTCGCCTTCTCCTACCGGAGCCCCCAACGCCTGAGCCTCCGAGCCCCAAGCCTCCGAGCCCTCCCCCACCTTCTCCTTCCCCTCCTTCTCCGGAGCCCCCGTCTCCTGAGCCACCCAGCCCCAAGCCCCCTCGGCAACCGCCCTCGCCTTCTCCTCCGGAGCCCCCAACGCCTGAGCCTCCGAGCCCCAAGCCTCCGAGCCCTCCCCCACCTTCTCCTTCCCCTCCTTCTCCGGAGCCCCCGTCTCCTGAGCCACCCAGCCCCAAGCCCCCTCGGCAACCGCCCTCGCCTTCTCCTCCGGAGCCCCCAACGCCTGAGCCTCCGAGCCCCAAGCCTCCGAGCCCTCCCCCACCTTCTCCTTCCCCTCCTTCTCCGGAGCCCCCGTCTCCTGAGCCGCCCAGCCCCAAGCCTCCTCGGCACCCGCCCTCGCCTGCTCCTCCGGAGCCCCCAACGCCTGAGCCTCCGAGCCCCAAGCCTCCGAGCCCTCCCCCACCTTCTCCTTCCCCTCCTTCTCCGGAGCCCCCGTCTCCTGAGCCGCCCAGCCCCAAGCCTCCTCGGCACCCGCCCTCGCCTGCTCCTCCGGAGCCCCCAACGCCTGAGCCTCCGAGCCCCAAGCCTCCGAGCCCTCCCCCACCTTCTCCTTCCCCTCCTTCTCCGGAGCCCCCGTCTCCTGAGCCAGCCCAGCCCCAAGCCTCCTTCGGCACCCGCCCTCGCCTGCTCCTCCGGAGCCCCCAACGCCTGAGCCTCCGAGCCCCAAGCCTCCGAGCCCTCCCCCACCTTCTCCTTCCCCTCCTTCTCCGGAGCCCCCGTCTCCTGAGCCGCCCAGCCCCAAGCCTCCCTCGGCACCCGCCCTCGCCTGCTCCTCCGGAGCCCCCAACGCCTGAGCCTCCGAGCCCCAAGCCTCCGAGCCCTCCTCCACCTTCTCCTTCCCCTCCTTCTCCGGAGCCCCCGTCTCCTGAGCCGCCCAGCCCCAAGCCCCCTCGGCACCCGCCCTCGCCTTCTCCTCCGGAGCCCCCAACGCCTGAGCCTCCGAGCCCCAAGCCTCCGAGCCCTCCCCCACCTTCTCCTTCCCCTCCTTCTCCGGAGACCCCGTCTCCTGAGCCACCCAGCCCCAAGCCTCCTCGGCACCCGCCCTCGCCTGCTCCTCCGGAGCCCCCAACGCCTGAGCCTCCGAGCCCTCTCCCACCTTCTCCTTCCCTTCTCCTTCCCCTCCTTCTCCGGAGCCCCCGTCTCCTGAGCCACCCAGCCCCAAGCCCCCTCGGCACCCGCCCTCGCCTTCTCCTCCGGAGCCCCCAACGCCTGAGCCTCCAAGCCCCAAGCCTCCGAGCCCTCCCCCACCTTCTCCTTCCCCTCCTTCTCCGGAGCCCCCGTCTCCTGAGCCGCCCAGCCCCAAGCCTCATTGGCACCCGCCCTCGCCTGCTCCTCCGGAGCCCCCAACGCCTGAGCCTCCGAGCCCCAAGCCTCCGAGCCCTCCCCCACCTTCTCCTTCCCCTCCTTCTCCGGAGCCCCCGTCTCCTGAGCCACCCAGCCCCAAGCCCCCTCGGCAACCGCCCTCACCTTCTCCTCCGGAGCCCCCAACGCCTGAGCCTCCGAGCCCCAAGCCTCCGAGCCCTCCCCCACCTTCTCCTTCCCCTCCTTCTCCGGAGCCCCCGTCTCCTGAGCCACCCAGCCCCAAGCCTCCTCTGGCACCCGCCCTCGCCTTCTCCTCCGGAGCCCCCAACGCCTGAGCCTCCGAGCCCCAAGCCTCCGAGCCCTCCTCCACCTTCTCCTTCCCCTCCTTCTCCGGAGCCCCCGTCTCCTGAGCCACCCAGCCCCAAGCCTCCTTGGCACCCGCCCTCGCCTGCTCCACCGGAGCCCCCAACGCCTGAGCCTTCGAGCCCCAAGCCTCCGAGCCCTCCCCCACCTTCTCCTTCCCCCCCTTCTCCGGAGCCCCCGTCTCCTGAGCCGCCCAGCCCCAAGCCTCCTCGGCACCCGCCCTCGCCTGCTCCACCGGAGCCCCCAACGCCTGAGCCTCCGAGCCCTCCTCCACCTTCTCCTTCCCTTCTCCTTCCCCTCCTTCTCCGGAGCCCCCATCTCCTGAGCCGCCCAGCCCCAAGCCCCCTCGGCACCCGCCCTCGCCTGCTCCTCCGGAGCCCCCAACGCCTGAGCCTCCGAGCCCCAAGCCTCCGAGCCCTCCCCCACCTTCTCCTTCCCCTCCTTCTCCGGAGCCCCCGTCTCCTGAGCCACCCAGCCCCAAGCCTCCTTGGCACCCGCCCTCGCCTTCTCCTCCGGAGCCCCCAACGCCTGAGCCTCCGAGCCCCAAGCCTCCGAGCCCTCCCCCACCTTCTCCTTCCCCTCCTTCTCCGGAGCCCCCGTCTCCTGAGCCACCCAGCCCCAAGCCTCCTTGGCACCCGCCCTCGCCTTCTCCTCCGGAGCCCCCAACGCCTGAGCCTCCGAGCCCCAAGCCTCCGAGCCCTCCCCCACCTTCTCCTTCCCCTCCTTCTCCGGAGCCCCCGTCTCCTGAGCCACCCAGCCCCAAGCCTCCTTGGCACCCGCCCTCGCCTTCTCCTCCGGAGCCCCCAACGCCTGAGCCTCCGAGCCCCAAGCCTCCGAGCCCTCCCCCACCTTCTCCTTCCCCTCCTTCTCCGGAGCCCCCGTCTCCTGAGCCGCCCAGCCCCAAGCCCCCTCGGCAACCGCCCTCGCCTGCTCCTCCGGAGCCTCCGAGCCCCAAGCCTCCGAGCCCTCCCCCACCTTCTCCTTCCCCTCCTTCTCCGGAGCCCCCGTCTCCTGAGCCGCCCAACCCCAAGCCTCCTCAGCACCCGCCCTCGCCTGCTCCACCGGAGCCCCCAACGCCTGAGCCTCCGAGCCCCAAGCCTCCGAGCCCTCCCCCACCTTCTCCTTCCCCTCCTTCTCCGGAGCCCCCGTCTCCTGAGCCGCCCAGCCCCAAGCCCCCTCGGCACCCGCCCTCGCCTGCTCCACCGGAGCCCCCAACGCCTGAGCCTCTGAGCCCCAAGCCTCCGAGCCCTCCCCCACCTTCTCCTTCCCCTCCTTCTCCGGAGCCCCCGTCTCCTGAGCCGCCCAGCCCCAAGCCTCCTCGGCACCCGCCCTCGCCTGCTCCTCCGGAGCCCCCAACGCCTGAGCCTCCGAGCCCCAAGCCTCCGAGCCCTCCCCCACCTTCTCCTTCCCCCCCTTCTCCAGAGCCCCCGTCTCCTGAGCCACCCAGCCCCAAGCCTCCTCGGCACCCGCCCTCACCTGCTCCACCGGAGCCCCCAACGCCTGAGCCTCCGAGCCCCAAGCCTCCGAGCCCTCTCCCACCTTCTCCTTCCCCTCCTTCTCCCGAGCCCCCGTCTCCTGAGCCACCCAGCCCAAGCCTCCTCGGGACCCGCCCTCGCCTGCTCCTCCGGAGCCCCCAACGCCTGAGCCTCCGAGCCCCAAGCCTCCGAGCCCTCCCCCACCTTCTCCTTCCCCTCCTTCTCCGGAGCCCCCGTCTCCTGAGCCACCCAGCCCCAAGCCCCCTCTGCAACCGCCCTCGCCTTCTCCTCCGGAGCCCCCAACGCCTGAGCCTCCGAGCCCCAAGCCTCCGAGCCCTCCCCCACCTTCTCCTTCCCCTCCTTCTCCGGAGCCCCCGTCTCCTGAGCCGCCCAGCCCCAAGCCCCCTCGGCACCCGCCCTCGCCTGCTCCACCGGAGCCCCCAACGCCTGAGCCTCCGAGCCCCAAGCCTCCGAGCCCTCCCCCACCTTCTCCTTCCCCTCCTTCTCCGGAGCCCCCGTCTCCTGAGCCGCCCCAGCCCCAAGCCCCCTCGGCAACCGCCCTCGCCTGCTCCTCCGGAGCCTCCGAGCCCCAAGCCCCCGAGCCCTCCCCCACCTTCTCCTTCCCCTCCTTCTCCGGAGCCCCCGTCTCCTGAGCCGCCCAACCCCAAGCCTCCTCAGCACCCGCCCTCGCCTGCTCCACCGGAGCCCCCAACGCCTGAGCCTCCGAGCCCCAAGCCTCCGAGCCCTCCCCCACCTTCTCCTTCCCCTCCTTCTCCGGAGCCCCCGTCTCCTGAGCCGCCCAGCCCCAAGCCCCCTCGGCACCCGCCCTCGCCTGCTCCACCGGAGCCCCCAACGCCTGAGCCTCTGAGCCCCAAGCCTCCGAGCCCTCCCCCACCTTCTCCTTCCCCTCCTTCTCCGGAGCCCCCGTCTCCTGAGCCACCCAGCCCCAAGCCTCCTCGGCACCCGCCCTCGCCTGCTCCACCGGAGCCCCCAACGCCTGAGCCTCCGAGCCCCAAGCCTCCGAGCCCTCCCCCACCTTCTCCTTCCCCTCCTTCTCCGGAGCCCCCGTCTCCTGAGCCACCCAGCCCCAAGCCTCCTCGGCACCCGCCCTCGCCTGCTCCTCCGGAGCCCCCAACGCCTGAGCCTCCGAGCCCCAAGCCTCCGAGCCCTCTCCCACCTTCTCCTTCCCCTCCTTCTCCCGAGCCCCCGTCTCCTGAGCCACCCAGCCCCAAGCCTCCTCGGGACCCGCCCTCGCCTGCTCCTCCGGAGCCCCCAACGCCTGAGCCTCCGAGCCCCAAGCCTCTGAGCCCTCCCCCACCTTCTCCTTCCCCTCCTTCTCCGGAGCCCCCGTCTCCTGAGCCGCCCAGCCCCAAGCCCCCCTCTGCAACCGCCCTCGCCTTCTCCTCCGGAGCCCCCAACGCCTGAGCCTCCAAGCCCCAAGCCTCCGAGCCCTCCCCCACCTTCTCCTTCCCCCCCTTCTCCGGAGCCCCCGTCTCCTGAGCCGCCCAGCCCCAAGCCCCCCTCGGCAACTGCCCTCGCCTGCTCCTCCGGAGCCTCGAGCCCCAAGCCTCCGAGCCCTCCCCCACCTTCTCCTTCCCCTCCTTCTCCGGAGCCCCCGTCTCCTGAGCCGCCCAACCCCAAGCCTCCTCAGCACCCGCCCTCGCCTGCTCCACCGGGGCCCCCAACGCCTGAGCCTCCGAGCCCCAAGCCTCCGAGCCCTCCCCCACCTTCTCCTTCCCCTCCTTCTCCGGAGCCCCCGTCTCCTGAGCCGCCCAGCCCCAAGCCCCCTCGGCACCCGCCCTCGCCTGCTCCACCGGAGCCCCCAACGCCTGAGCCTCTGAGCCCCAAGCCTCCGAGCCCTCCCCCACCTTCTCCTTCCCCTCCTTCTCCGGAGCCCCCGTCTCCTGAGCCACCCAGCCCCAAGCCTCCTCGGCACCCGCCCTCGCCTGCTCCTCCGGAGCCCCCAACGCCTGAGCCTCCGAGCCCCAAGCCTCCGAGCCCTCCCCCACCTTCTCCTTCCCCTCCTTCTCCGGAGCCCCCGTCTCCTGAGCCACCCAGCCCCAAGCCTCCTCGGCACCCGCCCTCACCTGCTCCTCCGGAGCCCCCAACGCCTGAGCCTCCGAGCCCCAAGCCTCCGAGCCCTCTCCCACCTTCTCCTTCCCCTCCTTCTCCCGAGCCCCCGTCTCCTGAGCCACCCAGCCCCAAGCCTCCTCGGGACCCGCCCTCGCCTGCTCCTCCGGAGCCCCCAACGCCTGAGCCTCCGAGCCCCAAGCCTCCGAGCCCTCCCCCACCTTCTCCTTCCCCTCCTTCTCCGGAGCCCCCGTCTCCTGAGCCGCCCAGCCCCAAGCCCCCTCTGCAACCGCCCTCGCCTTCTCCTCCGGAGCCCCCAACGCCTGAGCCTCCGAGCCCCAAGCCTCCGAGCCCTCCCCCACCTTCTCCTTCCCCCCCTTCTCCGGAGCCCCCGTCTCCTGAGCCACCCAGCCCCAAGCCTCCTCGGCACCCGCCCTCACCTGCTCCACCGGAGCCCCCAACGCCTGAGCCTCCGAGCCCCAAGCCTCCGAGCCCTCCCCCACCTTCTCCTTCCCCTCCTTCTCCCGAGCCCCCGTCTCCTGAGCCACCCAGCCCCAAGCCTCCTCGGCACCCGCCCTCACCTGCTCCTCCGGAGCCCCCAACGCCTGAGCCTCCGAGCCCCAAGCCTCCGAGCCCTCCCCCACCTTCTCCTTCCCCTCCTTCTCCGGAGACCCCGTCTCCTGAGCCACCCAGCCCCAAGCCTCCTCGGCACCCGCCCTCGCCTGCTCCACCGGAGCCCCCAACGCCTGAGCCTCCGAGCCCCAAGCCTCCGAGCCCTCCCCCACCTTCTCCTTCCCCTCCTTCTCCGGAGCCCCCGTCTCCTGAGCCGCCCAGCCCCAAGCCCCCTCGGCACCCGCCCTCACCTGCTCCACCGGAGCCCCCAAGGCCTGAGCCTCCGAGCCCCAAGCCTCCGAGCCCTCCCCCACCTTCTCCTTCCCCTCCTTCTCCGTAGCCCCCGTCTCCTGAGCCGCCCAGCCCCAAGCCCCCTCTGCAACCGCCCTCGCCTTCTCCTCCGGAGCCCCCAACGCCTGAGCCTCCGAGCCCCAAGTCTCCGAGCCCTCCCCCACCTTCTCCTTCCCCTCCTTCTCCGGAGACCCCGTCTCCTGAGCCACCCAGCCCCAAGCCTCCTTGGCACCCGCCCTCGCCTGCTCCTCCGGAGCCCCCAACGCCTGAGCCTCCGAGCCCTCCCCCACCTTCTCCTTCCCCTCCTTCTCCGGAGCCCCCGTCTCCTGAGCCGCCCAGCCCCAAGCCCCCTCTGCAACCGCCCTCGCCTTCTCCTCCGGAGCCCCCAACGCCTGAGCCTCCGAGCCCCAAGTCTCCGAGCCCTCCCCCACCTTCTCCTTCCCCTCCTTCTCTGGAGCCCCCGTCTCCTGAGCCGCCCAGCCCCAAGCCCCCTCGGCACCCGCCCTCGCCTGCTCCTCCGGAGCCCCCAACGCCTGAGCCTCCGAGCCCCAAGCCTCCGAGCCCTCCTCCACCTTCTCCTTCCCCTCCTTCTCCGGAGCCCCCGTCTCCTGAGCCACCCAGCCCCAAGCCCCCTCGGCAACCGCCCTCGCCTGCTCCTCCGGAGCCCCCAACGCCTGAGCCTCCGAGCCCCAAGCCTCCGAGCCCTCCTCCACCTTCTTCTTCCCCTCCTTCTCCGGAGCCCCCGTCTCCTGAGCCACCCAGCCCCAAGCCTCATTGGCACCCGCCCTCGCCTGCTCCTCCGGAGCCCCCAACGCCTGAGCCTCCGAGCCCCAAGCCTCCGAGCCCTCCCCCACCTTCTCCTTCCCCTCCTTCTCCGGAGCCCCCGTCTCCTGAGCCACCCAGCCCCAAGCCTCCTTGGCACCCGCCCTCGCCTTCGCCTCTGGAGCCCCCAACGCCTGAGCCTCCGAGCCCCAAGCCTCCGAGCCCTCCTCCACCTTCTCCTTCCCCTCCTCCTCCGGAGCCCCCGTCTCCTGAGCCGCCCAGCCCCAAGCCCCCTCTGCAACCGCCCTCGCCTTCTCCTCCGGAGCCCCCAACGCCTGAGCCTCCGAGCCCCAAGTCTCCGAGCCCTCCCCCACCTTCTCCTTCCCCTCCTTCTCCCGAGCCCCCGTCTCCTGAGCCACCCAGCCCCAAGCCTCCTCGGGACCCGCCCTCGCCTGCTCCTCCGGAGCCCCCAACGCCTGAGCCTCTGAGCCCCAAGCCTCCGAGCCCTCCCCCACCTTCTCCTTCCCCTCCTTCTCCGGAGCCCCCGTCTCCTGAGCCACCCAGCCCCAAGCCTCCTTGGCACCCGCCCTCGCCTTCTCCTCCGGAGCCCCCAACGCCTGAGCCTCCGAGCCCCAAGCCTCCGAGCCCTCCCCCACCTTCTCCTTCCCCTCCTTCTCCGGAGCCCCCGTCTCCTGAGCCGCCCAGCCCCAAGCCTCCTTGGCACCCGCCCTTGCCTTCTCCTCCGGAGCCCCCAACGCCTGAGCCTCCGAGCCCCAAGCCTCCGAGCCCTCCCCCACCTTCTCCTTCCCCTCCTTCTCCGGAGACCCCGTCTCCTGAGCCACCCAGCCCCAAGCCTCCTCGGCACCCGCCCTCGCCTGCTCCTCCGGAGCCCCCAACGCCTGAGCCTCCGAGCCCTCCTCCACCTTCTCCTTCCCTTCTCCTTCCCCTCCTTCTCCGGAGCCCCCGTCTCCTGAGCCGCCCAGCCCCAAGCCCCCTCGGCACCCGCCCTCGCCTTCTCCTCCGGAGCCCCCAACGCCTGAGCCTCCGAGCCCCAAGCCTCCGAGCCCTCC
This sequence comes from Edaphochlamys debaryana, assembly GCA_016858145.1. Taxonomy (NCBI): domain Eukaryota; kingdom Viridiplantae; phylum Chlorophyta; class Chlorophyceae; order Chlamydomonadales; genus Edaphochlamys; species Edaphochlamys debaryana. The sequence continues at coordinate 350,581 of JAEHOE010000079.1, forward strand.
TCCACCTTCTCCTTCCCCTCCTTCTCCGGAGCCCCCGTCTCCTGAGCCGCCCAGCCCCAAGCCCCCTCGGCAACCGCCCTCGCCTTCTCCTCCGGAGCCCCCAACGCCTGAGCCTCCGAGCCCCAAGCCTCCGAGCCCTCCTCCACCTTCTCCTTCCCCCCCTTCTCCGGAGCCCCCGTCTCCTGAGCCACCCAGCCCCAAGCCTCATTGGCACCCGCCCTCGCCTGCTCCTCCGGAGCCCCCAACGCCTGAGCCGCCCAGCCCCAAGCCTCCGAGCCCTCCCCCACCTTCTCCTTCCCCTCCTTCTCCGGAGCCCCCGTCTCCTGAGCCACCCAGCCCCAAGCCTCCTCGGCACCCGCCCTCGCCTGCTCCTCCGGAGCCCCCAACGCCTGAGCCTCCGAGCCCCAAGCCTCCGAGCCCTCCTCCACCTTCTCCTTCCCCTCCTCCTCCGGAGCCCCCGTCTCCTGAGCCGCCCAGCCCCAAGCCTCCTCGGCACCCGCCCTCGCCTTCTCCTCCGGAGCCCCCAACGCCTGAGCCTCCGAGCCCCAAGCCTCCGAGCCCTCCCCCACCTTCTCCTTCCCCTCCTTCTCCGGAGCCCCCGTCTCCTGAGCCACCCAGCCCCAAGCCTCCTCGGCACCCGCCCTCGCCTTCTCCTCCGGAGCCCCCAACGCCTGAGCCTCCGAGCCCCGAGCCTCCGAGCCCTCCCCCACCTTCTCCTTCCCCTCCTTCTCCGGAGCCCCCGTCTCCTGAGCCACCCAGCCCCAAGCCTCCTTGGCACCCGCCCTCGCCTGCTCCTCCGGAGCCCCCAACGCCTGAGCCTCCGAGCCCCAAGCCTCCGAGCCCTCCCCCACCTTCTCCTTCCCCTCCTTCTCCGGAGCCCCCGTCTCCTGAGCCGCCCAACCCCAAGCCTCCTCAGGACCCGCCCTCGCCTGCTCCACCGGAGCCCCCAACGCCTGAGCCTCCGAGCCCCAAGCCTCCGAGCCCTCCCCCACCTTCTCCTTCCCCTCCTTCTCCGGAGCCCCCGTCTCCTGAGCCACCCAGCCCCAAGCCTCCTCGGCACCCGCCCTCGCCTGCTCCTCCGGAGCCCCCAACGCCTGAGCCTCCGAGCCCCAAGCCTCCGAGCCCTCCCCCACCTTCTCCTTCCCCCCCTTCTCCGGAGCCCCCGTCTCCTGAGCCACCCAGCCCCAAGCCTCCTCGGCACCCGCCCTCGCCTGCTCCACCGGAGCCCCCAACGCCTGAGCCTCCGAGCCCCAAGCCTCCGATCCCTCCCCCACCTTCTCCTTCCCCTCCTTCTCCGGAGCCCCCGTCTCCTGAGCCACCCAGCCCCAAGCCTCCTCGGCACCCGCCCTCGCCTGCTCCTCCGGAGCCCCCAACGCCTGAGCCTCCGAGCCCCAAGCCTCCGAGCCCTCCTCCACCTTCTCCTTTCCCCCCTTCTCCGGAGCCCCCGTCTCCTGAGCCACCCAGCCCCAAGCCTCCTCGGCACCCGCCCTCGCCTTCTCCTCCGGAGCCCCCAACGCCTGAGCCTCCGAGCCCCAAGCCTCCGAGCCCTCCCCCACCTTCTCCTTCCCCTCCTTCTCCGGAGCCCCCGTCTCCTGAGCCGCCCAGCCCCAAGCCTCCTCGGCACCCGCCCTCGCCTGCTCCTCCGGAGCCCCCAACGCCTGAGCCTCCGAGCCCCAAGCCTCCGAGCCCTCCCCCACCTTCTCCTTCCCCTCCTTCTCCGGAGCCCCCGTCTCCTGAGCCGCCCAGCCCCAAGCCTCCTTGGCACCCGCCCTCGCCTTCTCCTCCGGAGCCCCCAACGCCTGAGCCTCCGAGCCCCAAGCCTCCGAGCCCTCCCCCACCTTCTCCTTCCCCCCCTTCTCCGGAGCCCCCGTCTCCTGAGCCGCCCAGCCCCAAGCCCCCTCGGCAACCGCCCTCACCTTCTCCTCCGGAGCCCCCAACGCCTGAGCCTCCGAGCCCCAAGCCTCCGAGCCCTCCTCCACCTTCTCCTTCCCCCCCTTCTCCGGAGCCCCCGTCTCCTGAGCCGCCCAGCCCCAAGCCTCCTTGGCACCCGCCCTCGCCTTCTCCTCCGGAGCCCCCCAACGCCTGAGCCTCCGAGCCCCAAGCCTCCGAGCCCTCCCCCCACCTTCTCCTTCCCCCCCTTCTCCGGAGCCCCCGTCTCCTGAGCCGCCCAGCCCCAAGCCTCCTCGGCACCCGCCCTCGCCTGCTCCTCCGGAGCCCCCAACGCCTGAGCCTCCGAGCCCTCCTCCACCTTCTCCTTCCCTTCTTCTTCCCCTCCTTCTCCGGAGCCCCCGTCTCCTGAGCCGCCCAGCCCCAAGCCCCCTCGGCAACCGCCCTCGCCTTCTCCTCCGGAGCCCCCAACGCCTGAGCCTCCGAGCCCCAAGCCTCCGAGCCCTCCTCCACCTTCTCCTTCCCCCCCTTCTCCGGAGCCCCCGTCTCCTGAGCCACCCAGCCCCAAGCCTCCTTGGCACCCTCCCTCGCCTTCTCCTCCGGAGCCCCCAACGCCTGAGCCTCCGAGCCCCAAGCCTCCGAGCCCTCCCCCCCACCTTCTCCTTCCCCCCCTTCTCCGGAGCCCCCGTCTCCTGAGCCGCCCAGCCCCAAGCCTCCTCGGCACCCGCCCTCGCCTGCTCCTCCGGAGCCCCCAACGCCTGAGCCTCCGAGCCCTCCTCCACCTTCTCCTTCCCTTCTTCTTCCCCTCCTTCTCCGGAGCCCCCGTCTCCTGAGCCGCCCAGCCCAAGCCCCCTCGGCACCCGCCCTCGCCTGCTCCTCCGGAGCCCCCAACGCCTGAGCCTCCGAGCCCCAAGCCTCCGAGCCCTCCCCCCACCTTCTCCTTCCCCTCCTTCTCCGGAGCCCCCGTCTCCTGAGCCACCCAGCCCCAAGCCTCCTCGGCACCCGCCCTCGCCTTCTCCTCCGGAGCCCCCAACGCCTGAGCCTCCGAGCCCCAAGCCTCTGAGCCCTCCCCCACCTTCTCCTTCCCCTCCTTCTCCGGAGCCCCCGTCTCCTGAGCCACCCAGCCCCAAGCCTCCTTGACACCCGCCCTCGCCTTCTCCTCCGGAGCCCCCAACGCCTGAGCCTCCGAGCCCCAAGCCTCCGAGCCCTCCCCCACCTTCTCTTTCCCCTCCTTCTCTGGAGCCCCCGTCTCCTGAGCCGCCCAACCCCAAGCCTCCTCAGGACCCGCCCTCGCCTGCTCCACCGAAGCCCCCAACGCCTGAGCCTCCGAGCCCCAAGCCTCCGAGCCCTCCCCCACCTTCTCCTTCCCCTCCTTCTCCGGAGACCCCGTCTCCTGAGCCACCCAGCCCCAAGCCTCCTCGGCACCCGCCCTCGCCTGCTCCACCGGAGCCCCCAACGCCTGAGCCTCCGAGCCCCAAGCCTCCGAGCCCTCCCCCACCTTCTCCTTCCCCTCCTTCTCCGGAGCCCCCGTCTCCTGAGCCGCCCCAGCCCAAGCCTCCTCGGCACCCGCCCTCGCCTGCTCCACCGGAGCCCCCAACGCCTGAGCCTCCGAGCCCCAAGCCTCCGAGCCCTCCCCCACCTTCTCCTTCCCCTCCTTCTCCGGAGCCCCCAACGCCTGAGCCGCCCAGCCCAAGCCTCCGAGCCCTCCCCCACCTTCTCCTTCCCCCCCTTCTCCGGAGCCCCCGTCTCCTGAGCCACCCAGCCCCAAGCCTCCTCGGCACCCGCCCTCGCCTGCTCCACCGGAGCCCCCAACGCCTGAGCCTCCGAGCCCCAAGCCTCCGAGCCCTCCCCCACCTTCTCCTTCCCCTCCTTCTCCGGAGCCCCCGTCTCCTGAGCCACCCAGCCCCAAGCCTCCTCGGCACCCGCCCTCGCCTGCTCCTCCGGAGCCCCAACGCCTGAGCCTCCGAGCCCCAAGCCTCCGAGCCCTCCTCCACCTTCTCCTTCCCCCCCTTCTCCGGAGCCCCCGTCTCCTGAGCCACCCAGCCCCAAGCCTCCTCGGCACCCACCCTCGCCTTCTCCTCCGGAGCCCCCCAACGCCTGAGCCTCCGAGCCCCAAGCCTCCGAGCCCTCCCCCACCTTCTCCTTCCCCTCCTTCTCCGGAGCCCCTGTCTCCTGAGCCGCCCAGCCCCAAGCCTCCTCGGCACCCCGCCCTCGCCTGCTCCACCGGAGCCCCCAACGCCTGAGCCTCCGAGCCCCAAGCCTCCGAGCCCTCCCCCACCTTCTCCTTCCCCTCCTTCTCCGGAGCCCCCGTCTCCTGAGCCACCCAGCCCCAAGCCTCCTCGGCACCCGCCCTCGCCTGCTCCACCGGAGCCCCCAACGCCTGAGCCTCCGAGCCCCAAGCCTCCGAGCCCTCCCCCACCTTCTCCTTCCCCTCCTTCTCCGGAGCCCCCGTCTCCTGAGCCGCCCAGCCCCAAGCCTCCTCGGCACCCGCCCTCGCCTTCTCCTCCGGAGCCCCCAACGCCTGAGCCTCCGAGCCCCAAGCCTCCGAGCCCTCCCCCACCTTCTCCTTCCCCTCCTTCTCCAGAGCCCCCAACGCCTGAGCCGCCCAGCCCCAAGCCTCCGAGCCCTCCCCCACCTTCTCCTTCCCCCCCTTCTCCGGAGCCCCCGTCTCCTGAGCCACCCAGCCCCAAGCCTCCTCGGCACCCGCCCTCGCCTGCTCCACCGGAGCCCCCAACGCCTGAGCCTCCGAGCCCCAAGCCTCCGAGCCCTCCCCCACCTTCTCCTTCCCCTCCTTCTCCGGAGCCCCCGTCTCCTGAGCCACCCAGCCCCAAGCCTCCTCGGCACCCGCCCTCGCCTGCTCCACCGGAGCCCCCAACGCCTGAGCCTCCGAGCCCCAAGCCTCCGAGCCCTCCCCCACCTTCTCCTTCCCCTCCTTCTCCGGAGACCCCGTCTCCTGAGCCACCCAGCCCCAAGCCTCCTCGGCACCCGCCCTCGCCTGCTCCACCGGAGCCCCCAACGCCTGAGCCTCCGAGCCCCAAGCCTCCGAGCCCTCCCCCACCTTCTCCTTCCCCTCCTTCTCCGGAGCCCCCGTCTCCTGAGCCGCCCAGCCCCAAGCCTCCTCGGCACCCGCCCTCGCCTTCTCCTCCGGAGCCCCCCAACGCCTGAGCCTCCGAGCCCCAAGCCTCCGAGCCCTCCCCCACCTTCTCCTTCCCCTCCTTCTCCAGAGCCCCAACGCCTGAGCCGCCCAGCCCCAAGCCTCCGAGCCCTCCCCCACCTTCTCCTTCCCCCCCTTCTCCGGAGCCCCCGTCTCCTGAGCCACCCAGCCCCAAGCCTCCTCGGCACCCGCCCTCGCCTGCTCCACCGGAGCCCCCAACGCCTGAGCCTCCGAGCCCCAAGCCTCCGAGCCCTCCCCCACCTTCTCCTTCCCCTCCTTCTCCGGAGCCCCCGTCTCCTGAGCCACCCAGCCCCAAGCCTCCTCGGCACCCGCCCTCGCCTGCTCCTCCGGAGCCCCCAACGCCTGAGCCTCCGAGCCCCAAGCCTCCGAGCCCTCCTCCACCTTCTCCTTCCCCCCCCTTCTCCGGAGCCCCCGTCTCCTGAGCCACCCAGCCCCAAGCCTCCTCGGCACCCGCCCTCGCCTGCTCCTCCGGAGCCCCCAACGCCTGAGCCTCCGAGCCCCAAGCCTCCGAGCCCTCCCCCACCTTCTCCTTCCCCTCCTTCTCCGGAGCCCCCGTCTCCTGAGCCGCCCAGCCCCAAGCCTCCTCGGCACCCGCCCTCGCCTGCTCCACCGGAGCCCCCAACGCCTGAGCCTCCGAGCCCCAAGCCTCCGAGCCCTCCCCCACCTTCTCCTTCCCCTCCTTCTCTGGAGCCCCCGTCTCCTGAGCCACCCAGCCCCAAGCCTCCTCGGCACCCACCCTCGCCTTCTCCTCCGGAGCCCCCCAACGCCTGAGCCTCCGAGCCCCAAGCCTCCGAGCCCTCCTCCACCTTCTTCTTCCCCCCCTTCTCCGGAGCCCCCGTCTCCTGAGCCACCCAGCCCCAAGCCTCCTCGGCACCCGCCCTCGCCTGCTCCTCCGGAGCCCCCAACGCCTGAGCCTCCGAGCCCCAAGCCTCCGAGCCCTCCCCCACCTTCTCCTTCCCCTCCTTCTCCGGAGCCCCTGTCTCCTGAGCCGCCCAGCCCCAAGCCCCCTCGGCACCCGCCCTCGCCTTCTCCTCCGGAGCCTCCGAGCCCCAAGCCTCCGAGCCCTCCCCCACCTTCTCCTTCCCCCCCTTCTCCGGAGCCCCCGTCTCCTGAGCCGCCCAGCCCCAAGCCTCCTCGGCACCCGCCCTCGCCTGCTCCTCCGGAGCCCCCAACGCCTGAGCCTCCGAGCCCCAAGCCTCCGAGCCCTCCCCCACCTTCTCCTTCCCCTCCTTCTCCGGAGCCCCCGTCTCCTGAGCCGCCCAGCCCCAAGCCTCGTCGGCACCCGCCCTCGCCTTCTCCTCCGGAGCCCCCAACGCCTGAGCCTCCGAGCCCCAAGCCTCCGAGCCCTCCTCCACCTTCTCCTTCCCCCCCTTCTCCGGAGCCCCCGTCTCCTGAGCCACCCAGCCCCAAGCCTCCTCGGCACCCGCCCTCGCCTGCTCCTCCGGAGCCCCCAACGCCTGAGCCTCCGAGCCCCAAGCCTCCGAGCCCTCCCCCACCTTCTCCTTCCCCTCCTTCTCCGGAGCCCCCGTCTCCTGAGCCACCCAGCCCCAAGCCTCCTCGGCACCCGCCCTCGCCTGCTCCTCCGGAGCCCCCAACGCCTGAGCCTCCGAGCCCCAAGCCTCCGAGCCCTCCTCCACCTTCTCCTTCCCCCCCTTCTCCGGAGCCCCCGTCTCCTGAGCCACCCAGCCCCAAGCCTCCTCGGCACCCGCCCTCGCCTGCTCCTCCGGAGCCCCCAACGCCTGAGCCTCCGAGCCCCAAGCCTCCGAGCCCTCCCCCACCTTCTCCTTCCCCTCCTTCTCCGGAGCCCCCGTCTCCTGAGCCGCCCAGCCCCAAGCCTCCTCGGCACCCGCCCTCGCCTGCTCCACCGGAGCCCCCAACGCCTGAGCCTCCGAGCCCCAAGCCTCCGAGCCCTCCCCCACCTTCTCCTTCCCCTCCTTCTCTGGAGCCCCCGTCTCCTGAGCCACCCAGCCCCAAGCCTCCTCGGCACCCACCCTCGCCTTCTCCTCCGGAGCCCCCAACGCCTGAGCCTCCGAGCCCCAAGCCTCCGAGCCCTCCTCCACCTTCTTCTTCCCCCCCTTCTCCGGAGCCCCCGTCTCCTGAGCCACCCAGCCCCAAGCCTCCTCGGCACCCGCCCTCGCCTGCTCCTCCGGAGCCCCCAACGCCTGAGCCTCCGAGCCCCAAGCCTCCGAGCCCTCCCCCCACCTTCTCCTTCCCCTCCTTCTCCGGAGCCCCTGTCTCCTGAGCCGCCCAGCCCCAAGCCCCCTCGGCACCCGCCCTCGCCTTCTCCTCCGGAGCCTCCGAGCCCCAAGCCTCCGAGCCCTCCCCCACCTTCTCCTTCCCCCCCTTCTCCGGAGCCCCCGTCTCCTGAGCCGCCCAGCCCCAAGCCTCCTCGGCACCCGCCCTCGCCTGCTCCTCCGGAGCCCCCAACGCCTGAGCCTCCGAGCCCCAAGCCTCCGAGCCCTCCCCCACCTTCTCCTTCCCCTCCTTCTCCGGAGCCCCCGTCTCCTGAGCCGCCCAGCCCCAAGCCTCGTCGGCACCCGCCCTCGCCTTCTCCTCCGGAGCCCCCAACGCCTGAGCCTCCGAGCCCCAAGCCTCCGAGCCCTCCCCCACCTTCTCCTTCCCCTCCTTCTCCGGAGCCCCCGTCTCCTGAGCCGCCCAGCCCCAAGCCCCCTCGGCACCCGCCCTCGCCTGCTCCTCCGGAGCCTCCGAGCCCCAAGCCTCCGAGCCCTCCCCCACCTTCTCCTTCCCCCCCTTCTCCGGAGCCCCCGTCTCCTGAGCCGCCCAGCCCCAAGCCTCCTCGGCACCCGCCCTCGCCTGCTCCTCCGGAGCCCCCAACGCCTGAGCCTCCGAGCCCCAAGCCTCCGAGCCCTCCCCCACCTTCTCCTTCCCCTCCTTCTCCGGAGCCCCCGTCTCCTGAGCCGCCCAGCCCCAAGCCTCCTCGGCACCCGCCCTCGCCTGCTCCTCCGGAGCCCCCAACGCCTGAGCCTCCGAGCCCCAAGCCTCCGAGCCCTCCCCCACCTTCTCCTTCCCCTCCTTCTCCGGAGCCCCCGTCTCCTGAGCCGCCCAGCCCCAAGCCTCCTTGGCACCCGCCCTCGCCTTCTCCTCCGGAGCCCCCAACGCCTGAGCCTCCGAGCCCCAAGCCTCCGAGCCCTCCCCCACCTTCTCCTTCCCCCCCTTCTCCGGAGCCCCCGTCTCCTGAGCCACCCAGCCCCAAGCCTCCTCGGCACCCGCCCTCGCCTGCTCCTCCGGAGCCCCCAACGCCTGAGCCTCCGAGCCCCAAGCCTCCGAGCCCTCCTCCACCTTCTCCTTCCCCCCCTTCTCCGGAGCCCCCGTCTCCTGAGCCACCCAGCCCCAAGCCTCCTTGGCACCCGCCCTCGCCTTCTCCTCCGGAGCCCCCAACGCCTGAGCCTCCGAGCCCCAAGCCTCCGAGCCCTCCCCCACCTTCTCCTTCCCCCCCTTCTCCGGAGCCCCCGTCTCCTGAGCCGCCCAGCCCCAAGCCTCCTCGGCACCCGCCCTCGCCTGCTCCTCTGGAGCCCCCAACGCCTGAGCCTCCGAGCCCTCCTCCACCTTCTCCTTCCCTTCTTCTTCCCCTCCTTCTCCGGAGCCCCCGTCTCCTGAGCCGCCCAGCCCCAAGCCCCCTCGGCACCCGCCCTCGCCTGCTCCTCCGGAGCCCCCAACGCCTGAGCCTCCGAGCCCCAAGCCTCCGAGCCCTCCCCCACCTTCTCCTTCCCCTCCTTCTCAGGAGCCCCCGTCTCCTGAGCCACCCAGCCCCAAGCCCCCTCGGCACCCGCCCTCGCCTTCTCCTCCGGAGCCCCCAACGCCTGAGCCTCCGAGCCCCAAGCCTCCGAGCCCTCCCCCACCTTCTCCTTCCCCTCCTTCTCCGGAGCCCCCGTCTCCTGAGCCACCCAGCCCCAAGCCTCCTTGGCACCCGCCCTCGCCTGCTCCTCCGGAGCCCCCAACGCCTGAGCCTCCGAGCCCCAAGCCTCCGAGCCCTCCCCCACCTTCTCCTTCCCCTCCTTCTCTGGAGCCCCCCGTCTCCTGAGCCGCCCAACCCCAAGCCTCCTCAGGACCCGCCCTCGCCTGCTCCACCGGAGCCCCCAACGCCTGAGCCTCCGAGCCCCAAGCCTCCGAGCCCTCCCCCACCTTCTCCTTCCCCTCCTTCTCCGGAGCCCCCGTCTCCTGAGCCGCCCAACCCCAAGCCTCCTCAGGACCCGCCCTCGCCTGCTCCACCGGAGCCCCCAACGCCTGAGCCTCCGAGCCCCAAGCCTCCGAGCCCTCCCCCACCTTCTCCTTCCCCTCCTTCTCCAGAGCCCCCGTCTCCTGAGCCACCCAGCCCCAAGCCTCCTCGGCACCCGCCCTCGCCTGCTCCTCCGGAGCCCCCAACGCCTGAGCCTCCGAGCCCCAAGCCTCCGACCCCTCCCCCACCTTCTCCTTCCCCTCCTTCTCCGGAGACCCCGTCTCCTGAGCCACCCAGCCCCAAGCCTCCTCGGCACCCGCCCTCGCCTGCTCCACCGGAGCCCCCAACGCCTGAGCCTCCGAGCCCCAAGCCTCCGAGCCCTCCCCCACCTTCTCCTTCCCCTCCTTCTCCGGAGCCCCCGTCTCCTGAGCCGCCCAGCCCCAAGCCTCGTCGGCACCCGCCCTCGCCTGCTCCACCGGAGCCCCCAACGCCTGAGCCTCCGAGCCCCAAGCCTCCGAGCCCTCCCCCACCTTCTCCTTCCCCACCTTCTCCGGAGCCCCCGTCTCCTGAGCCACCCAGCCCCAAGCCTCCTCGGCACCCGCCCTCGCCTGCTCCTCCGGAGCCCCCAACGCCTGAGCCTCCGAGCCCCAAGCCTCCGAGCCCTCCCCCACCTTCTCCTTCCCCTCCTTCTCCGGAGCCCCCGTCTCCTGAGCCGCCCAGCCCCAAGCCCCCTCGGCACCCGCCCTCGCCTTCTCCTCCGGAGCCTCCTGCGCCGTAGCCTCCTCAGCCTTCTCCACCGTCCCCTGTGCCTCCTTCTCCGGAGCCTTCTTTTTTGGAACCACCTAGTCCTAGGCCGCCCCGGCGCCCTCACTCGCCCACTCCTCCTGAGCCCTCTCCGCAGCCTCCATTGCTTGAACCACCCAGCCCCAGGCCTCCCCGACAACCTCCCTCGCCTCCTCCGCTCGAGCCGCCTTCGCCACAGCCGCCTAGCCCCAGGCCGCCAAGACACCCTCGCTCACCCCCACCTTCGGAGCCTCCCTCGCCGGACCCTCCTAGCCCTCAACCGCCTCAGCACCCGCCCTCACCTCAACCTTCTGAGCCTCTCTCGCCAGAGCCGCCCAGCCCCAGGCCGCCCCGGCGTCCTCGCGCACCTCCACCTTCGGAGCCTCCCTCGCCGGACCCCCTAGCCCTCCACCGCCCCACCACCCGCCCTCACCTCAACCTCCTGAGCCTCCGGCTCCCGAGCCGCCCAGCCCCAAGCCGCCCCGGCGTCCTCGCGCACCCCCACCTTCGGAGCCTCCCTCGCCGGACCCCCCTAGCCCTCCACCGCCCCACCATCCGCCGCCCTCACCTCAACCTCCTGAGCCTCTCTCGCCAGAGCCGCCCAGCCCCAAGCCGCCCCGGCGTCCTCGCGCACCCCCACCTTCGGAGCCTCCCTCGCCGGACCCCCCCTAGCCCTCCACCGCCCCACCATCCGCCCTCACCTCTTCCACCGGACCCGCCAGCTCTGGAACCGCCCAGCCCCAGGCCGCCTCGGCACCCTCGCTCGCCTCCTCCCCTGGAACCTCTCTCGCCGGAACCGCCCAGCCCCAGGCCTCCGCACCCACCGCCCTCGCCTCCACCGCCGGAGCCGCCCTCACCGGAACCGCCCAGCCCCAAGCCGCCCCGTCGCCCGAGACCTCCCCCTCCCGAACCTCCGTCCCCAGAACCCTTCATCCCCAAATCGGCAAGGGATCCTGAAGCACCGCCTCCTCCAGATACGCCCCTCTCGGAGTCCCCCAGCCCGAAGCCACCCCGTCACCCGCCTCCATCGCCCTCCCCCCTTCCGCCTGGCGATCCCGCGTTCGATCCACCCAGCCCTAGGCCGCCCAGGCACCCCCGGGCTCCGCCACCGCCCGATGAGGTGCTTTCACCCGACCCACCGAGCCCCCGCCCACCTCGACGCCCTAGGGCCCCCCCGCCTCTCATGCCGCCCCCTGCGGGCGTCACTGAGAGCTTTGCGTCTCCGTCCTTCTCCCGTTACTCACCCCCTCCTCCGCCTCCGCCCCCGCCTGACAACGATCCCCCACCTCCCCCACCTGATGCCACGCCGCCACCGCCGCCTCCGCCTCCGCCAGTCTCCGCAGCAATCCCGCCGACGCCACCGCCTCCGGACGGAGCCTTCACCACCCTCGGCCCTCCGATCCCCCGAACACCCCGCCAGCCTCGCCGCCCCCCATCCCCGCCGCCCGCAAGCCTCTCTCCCTCTGAAGGGTCAGCGTCTAACCCGCCCTCGCCGACGGCAGATGGGCCCTCGCCATCGCCGGCTCCGACGTTTGCGTTCGGCTGCAGCTGCGGGCTCGCAGGCTCAGGAGGTGAGCGAGCTGCTTGGTGTCATAGCGTGCAGCGGCCTCGCTCTCCGCCGTACTGTACTCCCGACAACGCCAATCACCTGTCGTACCAACCGTGACCCCCTCACAGGCGTCGGCTATGTGCTGAGCTCAGCGGACGACGCTCTTGCCACCGTCTTTGCGCGCAGCTACCTGGGCCAGGTAACAGCGCTTAGACCTTCCCCGTTCGCTACTTCCCTTTGAAGCACACCCCGCTAGCTAGGTTTTACGCCCTCCCTCTCATCACAGCACGCTCGTACGCGCTGAGGGCTGTTTAACATTCCCTTTGACCAACACCCCACTCCACGCCGTGCCTTGCACCCGCAGGCCGTGCCTACGCCGGAGCTCTGCCAGGGCATTGCCGCCACGCTCACAACCGATGCCACGTGGGCTGCCCTCACGGACTCCTCTGCAGCCGGCAGCAGCGAGAGCTCCCGTGACGCAAGCGACGCGCTGAGCACCCTGTCGGGGTCTCTACGCCTAGACGCGGGCAGCGTCACAACTGTGCTGTTGGTTCCGGCAGCTGCGACCGATGTGTCGGCAATGCTGTCGGCCCTGACGGGGCGTACGATGCGGTGCAAGCTGGTGAGTCGTAGGGGTCACACAGAGGCAGGCCATGCAAGCAGGCTGAAGCGGAGCAGCTCTTCCACACTCTTTCGTTCCCCTACCCACGCACGCCCCTTCATCCGTGCCCCGCCCTGCTCGCTCCGCCTTCACGCCCGTCACAGGTCGATCCCCTGACCGGCGCATCCATTGGCTCAGGCGGCACTTGGGTGAACGCCATCGCCATTGACGCCTCCACGCCCCGCCTGGCCTCCGCTTCGGCCGTGGAGTACCTGAGCTGCGACGCCGCCGCCAAGGCCACTGCGCTGCTGGCCATCGACGTGGCGGGAAGCAGCCGCGCCCTGGCGGTCAGCATCAGAGTGCCCGGAGGTGAGCTAGTACGACACAGCTACTGTACGACACCCACGCACACGTACGGAAGCGGTTTAGCCGCATCGGGGTCAGCGGGCCACGGCAGGGCTGCTAGTAGCTCTCCCCGCCGCGAGCTATGCCTGCAGGCGATGCCATGTACTCGAAATGATACTTGCTTGCTCTACCCTCGCCCCTGCCAGGAGGCATGCTCCGCCTAGTCTCCTTCAACACGCTCCAAGTGGCGCCCGGGTCTGTGGCGGCCCTTCTCACCCAGGGCGTCAACACGGCCTGCCGGCACCCGCCATCGCCGCCATCGCCCCCCTCTCCTCCGCCACCTATGGTCCCCGCTCCGCCGCTGGTTCCCGTCGAGTGGGAGGCCTACACCTTCTGCGCCGCGTGCCTCATCTCCGCCGTCACCTCGGGCTCCCAACGGCGCGCGCTGCAAGGCACCGCGTACGCCTCGGCCGCGGCAGCGGCGGCAGACGCCTCTGTGTACGAGTTCGTCCGCGGCGTCGTGGGGGGCCTTGACACCACCAGCCCGGTTCGAGCCATCCCTCCAGACTCCGACCTCCTTGTTCTCAGTGACGAAGCCCTTGCTGCCGTGCTGGAGGATGCATCCGCGTCGGCCATCCTGTCCCGGCGCCTGCGCCGCGCTTCCCAGGCGGACACGGTGACGGCGGTCTTCCTGACGAGCGGCCGCGCGGCCAGCGGAGGCGGCGGGGGTGCAGACGGCGCGGGGTCCGCTGCGACGCTGCTCCAGCGCCTCGCGGGCAATAATAGCGCGGCACGCTGTGCGCTGGTGAGCGGCGAGCGCAGCTAGCGGGCGATGGGCGCTCGCTGTTGCGTTCGGGCTGTGCATTCTGGCCTGTCCCGCTGAGCTCGTTCTGCAAGGCCCTTTCCGTTGCGCTGTTGTCCTACCTTTTCAGTCCACACACACCTCACTCCCCTGTGTCCATGTGCGCCCACTCCCGACCCAGATTGACACCAACACGGGCAACGTCATCGGCACCCGCTCGCCCCCCGCCTGGGGCGCCAGCGCAGTTGAGATCCCCCACCTCCAGGACGTACCGGCTGCCGTACGGCCGCCACGTGACGGCAGCGCCATGGAGGCCATCAGCTGCGCGCCCGGTGCCGTACAACAGGTGGCCCGAGTGATCGGGGACTACAAGACCCGGTCGCTGCCACAGCAACCCCTCGTCGTGGACATCCGTCCGTACGCCAACGGTAGGCTGTACGAGCGAGTCTGTCACGCGGCCCTGCCGTACAGCACGGGGCTTACGGGGCCGTGAGCAATCTATCAATTAAACATTCTAAAACAACTTTTAATTGTGCTGAAGCGTGTCTTTATTCCCATGCCGCCGTGCTCAGGGGGCGTGCTGCGGCTGATTCCCGCCACACTGGCCGCCCTTCACGCCGATAGTGTTGCGGCAGCGCTCCTGAAGGGCCTGCCGGACACGTTTGGCTCCGCCTGCCCGTCCAGCCCACCGCCGGTCAAGGCCAAGGCCACACAGCCGAAGAAGCCTCGCGCTCCACCACCCCAAGCTCCGGCACGGGCCCCGCCGTCGCCCCCGCCTCCTGCGCTGCCGCCACCGCCGCCGCCTTTGGGCACCGCCTCATCCGTCGAATATGGGACGAGCGCATGTGAGTGCCTCGCACGCTTGCTCACAACCCCATCAAGGGCGTGCCTGTGCGTCGTCTGGTCGCGCCCTTTCCCCAACCCACATCGATGCACACGCTTCGCTGCAACGCCCTGCGTCAAAGCTCACAGCTGTGTATCGTGCCCCACGTCATGTCATCTCATGTCATGTCCCCGACTCAGAACGCCTCCTCCCCCCTACGCAGGCCTCTCCCGCGTTGTCGCTGGCGACGACACGGAGTCACAGGTGCTCCTGGCATTTCTGGACAAGTACTTCCCGGTGCGTTTCTCTATCCGCGGCTGCCTGCTTGATGGGCCATGTAACGAAGCAGCGTGGGGAGCTGCTTCCGCCCGACACCGTCCCTGCACAGTATCCTTCTGCCTCAGCTCCGCCGCCCGCCAGACGGCCCGCCCAATCACACCCCTTCCTCTGCCCGCCCGCCCCCCTGCCCCGCAGGCCTCCCCCTCGTCCGCGCTGCCCGCCTCCCCGGGTCCCTTGCTGGTCACCGACTCGGCGCTGCTGCTGATGCGGAGCGCCTCCAGCCAGAGGCAATTCCGGGACCTGGCGGCGTGGACGGCGCAGCCGGGCGTCACGGTGACGGTGCTGCTGTGGCCCGACGTGCAGAGCTCCGTCACACTGCTGTCGGCACTGAACGGCGCACGGCTGCGCTGCGGGCTGGTGAGTGGGATCCACGTTCTGGGCAGGGCTTCTCTGTCCCCCAGGTCCCCCGGTTTTATTTCCTGGGCCGTTTCCCTGGCTGAGTCCCATCCTGGCCCCCTGTCCCCTCCCCGTTTTCTCCTCGTCTGACCCCAGGTCCACCCCGAGGATGGGTCCCTCGTGCAGCCGGGCACGCGCTTCACGTCCACGGTGGACGTGACGGCGGCACAGGTGGTGGAGGGCGTGGGCTCGGTCCTGGGCATTGCCTGCGCCGCGGGCCTCGCCAAGGCGACTGTGGTGGCTGCTGGCACCGGCGTGCCCCTCATCGTGCACCTGCCCCTGGCAAACGGTGAGCGCTCGCAGCGCGGTTCTGCTGTGGGCACAGGACTGGGCGTCAAGCCCCCTCGGGCTGGGGCTAGGGGCCATCCCTTGTCGTGGCTTCACACCATCTACCTTGCCCCCGCCCCTTCAGGCAACATGCTACGCCTCGCCGCGGCATCGCTCGCGGCCGTGGCCCCAGCGGTCTTGGCGGCAGACATGGTGACAGACTCGAGCAGCTGCGAACCCATTTTGGTGCCCGTGCTGTCGCCGCCGCCCAAGAGGGCCGCGCGCCAGCCCCGGTCCCCGCCCCCGGCCCAGCAGCAGTCGTGTGTATCGGTCTCGGACGCCGGGGGTGCGGGCACGGTCGTGGTTTTGCCGAAGCGGGACAAGGACGATCTGTCCCAGGCGCTCAGGGCCTTCTTGCCGCAAGGCCTGCCCTCGGCGTCGGTGATTACCTCAATCGTGGATCTCCCGACCGGTGGGTGCCGTGGTGGCAGGCGCAGGGTGGGCCCCCCTCAGGCGGCGTGGTGGTGAGCCGGGGCCTGATGGGCTGGCTGGCACCCCCAGCCCCTCCGCTTCTCATGCTGTTTTCCGCCTGTGCCCCTCTGGTCTGCTCTTCGTGCTATGGCGTGCGTGAGACCTCGCGAGCATCTCACACCGCTGACTGACAGGCCCTGTGCTATTCGACTCGCTCCTGTGCAGTGGACTCCCGGAGTCTTGTGATGACAGCAGACCTGCTGTTGCAGCTCAATGCCAAGGGGCAGAAGGTGGTGGCCGACTTTGCCGCCACAGCAGGCCAGGCGGTCACCCTCCTGTTCGGCAAGCCCGGATCTGTCAACTCGGATGACGTGGACCTCTCGGCGGCCCTCGACATCCTGCAGTTGGGCAGCGCCGCCAGCTGTACCGTGGCCAACCGCTCCGCCGATGACGGCAGCGTGCTGCTGATCAACTGCCAACTGCCAACCGCCCTGTCGGTTAACTGCGCCAGGGAGAAGGAGCTGGCGGCGGTTGTGCCCATCGCGACCGCGGCGGGCGCTGGGCGCGTGCGGATCGTCGCGGCGGGCTCCCTGCTCCAGAGCATACAGAGCATTGGCGACGAGGGAGCGCTGTCCGGGGATGCAGTAGGAGCCATGCTGTCGGGTTACGTTGCTGGGGTGGGGGCACGTTCGACGGTTGGGACGAGGAGCGCGGAGCTTCCAACCGACCCCGCTTGGAAGGTGGACGCCTGCCGGTCCGTGTTCGGGCCGTGCGTGGACGAGCCGGATGACTCACCGCCGTACATCGTGTCCGAGGGGGCCACGTACCGGCAGTCCACGGTCGACGGTTGGCACGAGGTGGGTGTTAGATGCGCATGCATGAGGGAAGGGCAACAGCCCTTGTCAAAGGCACTGCCGCTGCGTGTGTCCTCATCACGTGTGCTCATCCTGCCTGTCCTTACTGACCTGCTCCACAGGTGGTCCTGGGGATCCAGCCTCTGGCTGACACTTTGAACACGTCAGCGGCGTATTCCATCATGGTGAGTCATGCCGCGAACGGGTTCACTTCTTCGCTCCACCCAAGGACCGTGCTGGGCGTGGGCCTTTGCTCCTGCTTCGCTCCGCCAAGCAACCGCATCTCCGTCGACCCCTCCCTCCTCTCAACTCGCCGACCATGTCTTCCCACGTTCCCCCTCCGGACCGCAGTTCCTGACCAATCCGGTGTGCGAGGGCAGCCTTCTGACGGCGGGCCTGCTCCTCCCCGACGAGTTCGTGGTGCGTAGGTTAACGCGCGCGTACGACAGGGACGCAGACGTACATGACGCCTGCCCCGCCGCCCATGCACGCACCAGCAGCAGCGCCCGCTCACCCCAGTCCCTGGCTGGTGCCGTACAGGCGCCTCGCCGCATCGCCTCGATACCCAAGTTTCCTTCCTCTCTTACTAGCCCGCGCCCCACCCTGCCTTCAGTCGGTGCAAATCCGGGCCCGGCCCTGGGACTTCCGAACGGAGGAGGACCGCCTGGCAGCGCCCACCAACTGCTCGGCGGTGGCGGTGCCCGGCATCGTGCTCACCCCCGAGCTGGCCGCCAAGCCCGGGCTCAAGCTGCTCCTGCGCTTCAGCCTGGCCTCGGCCTGCAGCAGCCTGGCGGACCTGTGCGGGGACTACATGGACGGGTGAGCGGCCTGGGTGTGGGTGTGGGCGTGGGCGTGGGCGTGGGCGCCCAGTGGTTGGGTCCTTGCACGACCAGATGAGGCCGTTATTAGATATTGACTCATGCATCCCCGCTGCTTGCTCGGTCTTGCTCGCTGCAGGCATTGCGTGTATGCCATCGTTAATCCGGAGCACACGGTGCGTTCCGGGAGGGCTGTGTGGGGGGGGGGGGGGGGGGGGGGGGTGTCAAGCGTCGAGGGTTGGGGAGCGAGGCAGGGGGCTTGCCGGGTGGCTGGTGGACGCATGCTAAGGGTTTGGGCCGCGCGCCACATGACCCTCCATTCCTGACGGTTGGCTGCCCCTTCCGCCCGCCCTCACCGCCCACCCGCAGTTCTGCCGTATGGGCAAGGTGCAGTACCCAAAGAGCGGTTAAAGCTGCGTACGGCGGCGTACGACTGCATGCGTGCTTGCCTTATTGCGTGCCTCTGCGTGTGTGCCGGTCCGGGCACTAGCTTCCCCTCGACACGCCCCCGCGCCGTACATTGGCAGGGTGCAAGGCCCCCGCTTAATTTGTTGGATTGCTGCGCGCGCATATTCAATCTCTGAGGGTAGTGGGCTCGCTTGGGCATGCATGCGCATGCAAGCTTATTTGGGGCACGCTCGGCCAAGCATGGCAGCTGGGTTTCTGCGTGCCGCCATTACTAAGTAAGTGATTCGATGCAATGTTGGTCCATGAATGTGCGTGATTGAGAACTGCACGCAAATAACAGGTTGGGTAGGTGGGTGTGCGTGGGGTGTGTTTTGCGTTGGCATTTACCAAATGGAACTCGCATTCTCTCAGGACGTCAGGGTCTGCCCCTGTCCATTGGGGCCTACTGGGCCCGATCCCTGGGGGCATCCCTTTTCTGGAGGGACGTTCCGTTTTTGGGGATGCGTCTGCTTTGCGCCTGGCTCCCTTGGCTACCTTGATCGCATCCCTCTCTCTGAGTTCTGACTCCTCTGACCGTGCGACCAGCTCTGATTAACGAGCATAAGCCGGACAGTGGAGATTTTCGCACGAACGCACCCTCTCACGCAACAATGAATTTGGGAGGCGGCTCGCTCTCTGACTTGGATTTTGTACTGCAATACATGTTGGATGCTATGGGCTGCTATCCAGCAGGTAGCATTCTGGTCAGAACGGTTGGGTGTATTGACCCTTAGGCCCCGCAAGCTCAATGCATCCGCGCCTCCCATGGGGGATCAAGCTTGATGTGGAAACGGCGGTCTGCGTGCCCAGCCGCAACGCAGGCAGGCAACCGAGGGGGTTATCAATGCTGTGAGCCGCAAGCAAGGGTGGTCAAAAGCTGGTGAGCCCCTCACATTAGGGAATCTGCTCATGTGCGTGGGTGAGCAGGCCGGACTACGTATGTTCGGCTAGTTACCGAAATGGGCCTTGTCGTTTGGCACAGGAGGGCACCTCCTGGTTTGGCATGCGTGCTTACATGGCCTCGAGCGTGTATAGGCCGTGCCTCCCTCTACCCTTTTGGGCTGAGCCGCCGCCGTCAGGCTCTGCGGGCGTCACACATCAACTTGCAAGTACTCGTGATTTTGTCAAGTGTGTGGTGACACGACGTGCGCACACACGTAGGCCACTGAGCCACGTGCGCAATGCTTACGGTTTCCGCGTTACCTAACACGTAGGACACGCATGCATGCACGAATACTGACTGCGGACCGAATAATAAAGAGGCGGCGCACAGTGGTTAAGCGTTAAGCCTCTGCCCCCCCCCCCGCCCTGTAAGCGCTGCTGGGCCTGTTGAGCCTACCTCCCCCTGCAAGTGCTTACCGGGTCGCCGGCTGCAAAATATTGTCCCTCCGAACACCAAGAACCGGTCCAGCTAGCGCAGGAGAGAGTTCCCGCGCGCTCCGCAGCCCACAAGGGAGTTCACCTCGCCCGCTAGCTACCGCCTGGCCAGTTGAATGGCACAATTCCGTACTTTTGTACCAAGCCGTGGTACGACCTGGGGCGCGAGTGTGACGGCTGAGATGCCATCAAGACACGCTTGGGCGGCTCCGTACTTTCCGTACTTTCGTGTGGTGTACGACCTAGGGCGCGGGGTGTATCTAGGCATTCTCTCCGGCCTGTGTGATCTCTCTCTCTCTCTCTCGCCGGCGTCTCTTCCCCTTGCTATCGTGGCACCACGTGGCACGGGCACACCGCCGCTGTCACCTGCTCCCGGTGTGAGCCGTGGCGTCTCCTCACACTCTCAGTAGGCAGCCGCGTGTGGAGCGTTCAAGCCCATCCAGCTGTCGACGTGCCGACCCTTCAGCCCTTTGAACGCCTCCCTGCTCGGGGGTGGCATTCCCCTGCATCCGCGCCCTCATATTCCTGTCGGCTGGGAAGGCGACCTCTAGGGCCTCGCGACATCGCTGCGTGCACTAATTCGTCACTGCTTGCATATGCATAGGGCTCGCGTGTTGCTCTGGCGTCTCTACAATGCGGCTCCTTGCCTCCCCGATGCGCCGCAACACTGGAGTGCCTCACTTGGGGCGCGAATCTCGACCCCCACAATTCCGCTCCCCCACAGCGCCGAATGCGACCGCCTCAACCCCCCACACCCTCGGGGCCTCGCCCCAGTCCCGTTGCCATCGGCACGCATGCATACGGTAGCGTATAGGGGGCCCATCCACCCCGGTGCGCCTCGGGCAGGGAGCCCTCATAGGCTGCTGTGCAACACGGCAATGCAGCCCCCAAGCCGCACTGCACCCTCACCCCCCGCTCCACCTCGCGCCACATCACACTGCACCGCCTCGCCTCCAGAACCGGCGCCGTCATTTAATTGCCTCTGATTCCCTTGCGCCCAGTCAACCCATATGCTTGGACATACACAGGCCTCCTCCTTGCCATCAAGGCCGCACTGGGATGCGGCACAGCACACAGCACACCGCATGCTTCCACGAAACACGAATGAGCAGCTCTCGGGCGTGCGTTGACTGCGTTTGACTGACTTGACCGAACCTGCTCTCAACTGCCTTTTACTGCCGGCAATGCGACACGAAACAAGGCCGCCACCGGTAAACACTGCCTGCCTCCGCGCCACAGGAGGCAGGAATTAACCCATCCATCAGGCCACCACCACTCCACCTCCACCCCCCTCGCACCGCGCGTAATCCTTCCTTGCCCCCCGGCAATCCCGGCCACCACAGATACGAACGTACCGGTACCCATCGGGCTGCGCCAGTTACCCTTCCTGCGTCCCAACGCACCAAATAATCCTCCGCCAGCTCCCCTCCAGCACACCTCCAGCAAAGGAGCGCCAGAAGGCATAGGCGAAGGCAATCCGCACACATTCCGCAAAACCTTGCCCTCCTCCCGATCACAGCTTTCGTCGCCCCACACCCCACGAGCAACACACCCGCCCCCCTCCATGACCAAAGCAACAGGGTGATTTACTATGCCTCTCTACTGAAGGCACTGAAGGCAGGGAAAAAGCACTTGAGGGGCAACTCACACCAAACATAATGCGTCGGCCCATACCATTCGCTCATGACCGCACGCCGCTACTTCCCGGATCGCGCCTGCAAGACCTGCTCGCGCGCAAGCGCAGGGGCCCTCGGTTTGCCGGGCATGCTCAACCCATCCGCCGATACGCAACCAAGCCCCAAGCCCGCAGCCCCAAGCCCATCCACCCCGCGCCCTTCAAAGCAACCACAGGCCCGTTCGAGGCCCCACTTAGGCCCCAGTGCAGAAAGTGCTTTCCGTAACGGCAGAGTCTCGCGGGGCAGAGTCCGGGTAGCATCAAAAGCCCAACGGAATCCAGACGGAATTCAGACGGAATCCGAGGCACGCACGCCCCTGCCCCTCCCCACGATACCTGCTTACTGTCAGCCTCCCATGACCGCACTCGCAGGCCCGCTGCCCACCGCTCGCTTACCCCTCCCCTCTCGCTCCCCCTTGCTCCCGCTTCCGCTCCCCGTACGCCGTGCTCTCCCCTCTCCGTATCCTCGTCCCATCTCACCTCACATCGCGTCGCCCCACTGCGCCCCGCCCTCGGCCCCGCCCACGGCCCCCGCCCCGGCCCCGCCTCTGCCAGCCTCTCGGACGCCGCAGGCGGATTTGCTTAGGCCGCCTGTGCTGGTCAAAGCACCCGCCAACCCGTCAGGAGGAGGAGGGGCTCCGGCCTCGGCGCCGGCGCTTACCCTTGCTCCGGGCCCAGGCCCGACGCTGCAAGCCCCGGCTCGGGCCCAGCCCAGGCCCAGCCTGGACCGCCTCGGGCCCGTGGGGCGCCGGTCCCCGCGTGCAGAGCCGCAGCTGTCCGCCCAAGGCTCCCCGCTCCAAGCCGCTCCGGCCGCTCTCCGCTTCGGACCCCGCCCCTCGCGGGCCAGAGCGCGCCGCGGTCATCGCTGCCCACAGGACCCAGCCCCCCCCCGCCGCGCACTCCGCCCGCTCCAGGCCTGCACAGTCGCGGCGAGGCGCCCGGCTAGCTGGCGCCCGCGTCCCGGGCCCGGGCCCGCGTAGGCCTGGTCCAGGGCCCGCGCGGGCCCTGTCCTGGGCCCGTGTGGGCCTGGCCCCCAGCAGGCCGCCGCTCTCCGCCCGAGGCTGCTGCCAGCGTTCGGGTCCAGGTACGTCCGTCTCAGTGACGCCGCTGCCGCTGCCGCCACGCGCCCGGGGCCGCTGTCTGTCTGGTGCTGGTGCTGGTGCTGGGCTCACAGAATGTGGAGCGGGAACTCCCCATCCGCGGCGTCCTGGGGGGATGGAGGGCAGGGAGGTGTGTTGGGCAACGCGTAAACCGCAAGCAAGCAGCAAGCCGGGCGGTGTGATGGGAAACGCGGGAAGGCGTATGTGGGTGGGGGCGGTGGGGGGCTGCGAGAGGTGGTCCGGGTACACGGGCAGCACCTCCCCCCGTGCCGTGCCGTGCCGTGCCGTCCCAAAACACACGCCTTCCTTCCCCCGCCCCCGCCCCGCCCCCACCTGCAGGTAGTCCGGGTACACGGGCAGCCTCGCGGCGCTGCTCGAGAGCGTCAGCAGCGACTCGCGGCCCATGAGCTCGGCGTCCTTGAGCATCTCGTGGATGCGGTCCATCACCTGCGGCGGTTGGCGGTTGGGGCGGTTGGTGGCGGTTGGTGGCGGTTGGTGGCGGTTGAGGTGGTTGCGTGGCGGTTGGTGGTCGGCGGGGCGGGGGCGGCGGCCGGCTGGCGGCGCGGCAAGGCGGGGCGGGGCGGGACGGGGGGCACGCTCGGCGATCGCCCAGGGGCGTGCGGCACGGGAACAGGCGCGCGGGTGGGGTGCGGGGCCGCGCGCTCACTCGCCTGTCGGAAGGTGGGCCGCAGCCGCCGGTCCCCCTGCCAGCACTTCTGAGCCAGCTCCCTGCGCAGAGAGAGGGGCGGAAGGGCGGGAGGCGGCGGCGTCAAAGCCCCGGCAGAGGCATCACCACTCTCCCGAACCTAGCCACCCCCCCCACACACGCACTTGAAGGAGTTGTGTGTGGACGATGGGAACTCGGGTCGCAGGCCCTCCTTGGACACCTTGACGGCCACGTCAATCGTACGGTAGCCCGTGTACGGCCGCAGGCCCGTGTACAGCTCCCACATCATGATGCCGAACTGTACGGCAGGCGGTACGGGGCGGGGCGGGGCGGCGGAGGGTTTGCGAGCGGGGGGCAAGGGCGTGTTGTGGCGTTGCCCACCCCCCGACCGCATATGCGATATGCCTTCCTTCAACTAGACTGTACCCCTCCCTAGCCCCGTTCCCAACCTCTCCCCCGTTCCTCCTCCCTCGCCCCCATGCCACATCCTTACACTCCTTCCCCCCTCCCCTTCCCCCCTGACCGGCCCCCCCCCCTCACCGCGTACACGTCCACCGCCTTAGTCAGCTTGCCGTTGGGCTGCATGGCCTCCGGGGCCAGGTGCGTGATGGTGCCCTCGGCGTGCTTGTTGAAGTAGGAGTTGTCCGACACAATGTTGGAGAGGCCGAAGTCGGCGACCTTCATCAAGGATACAGGAGAGGGAGAGGAAGGGGAGGTTGCGGGTCGCACCGTATGTTGCAGGCACATGTTGCAGGCAAACGTGGGTGGGCATGGTTCAGTCGTGGTTCAGCCCGACGCCTCTGCTGACCCCACCAGTACCCCTTCCTCGCGCCCGGCCGCCTGCCCCGCCCCGCCCCCAGAAACCGCCCCCGACGGCACCCCCCCCCCCCAAACCCCCCAGCCCCCCCCCCCCACCTTGCAGTTGAACCCCCGGCTGTCGATGGTGGATGACTTGAGCAACACGTTCTCGGGCTTGAGGTCGTAGTGCACTATGCCTGGGGGGTTCGGAGGGGGGGTGGGGGGTGGGGGGAGGAGGTGAGAAGGGGTGGATGCGTGTGGCGCTGCACCCAACGGTCGCACCCGGCAGCCACCTAACCCACCCCTCATTTGCAGCTCTTCCCGCCCCACCCCTTGCGACTCCCCGCCCTCCCCGCCTTTCGACCCCCCTCCTCCTCCTTCAGCCCCTCCCCTCCCCTCCACCTTTCACCCCCGCCCCCTCCTGCAGCCACCCCCCCACCCCACCTATGGAGTGCAGGTAGTGCAGCGCCGACGCCACCTCTAGCAGGCAGTGCAGGATGGCGGGCATGGCCACCTTGCCCGCGTGGTGGCGCAGGAGGGAGGTGTTGAGCACGTCGGCGAGGGAGCCCATGTCGCAGAAGTCCATGACCAGGACCTGACAGGGGGGGGACGGGGGGTGGAGGGGTCATGTGTTTTAGGCACAGGGGTGTACGGCACGTCGGACCCTCGTCGTCGTCATCATTGTCCCCCGGCCCCTTCCACCGCCGGAATGTCCCCTGCTCGCCCCTGCCTACCCCCGCTTTCGCCTCGCATGCAACCCCACGGGACCATGCACACCCCAGCCCCCAGCCCCCCACCTGGCAGTTCTGCTTCTGATCCCTCACAGACCCCCCCCCGTCCCCTGACCCCTCATCTGATCCCTCACATGCCCGCCCCGCTCACAGCCCGCCCCCCACTTCCCCCCAGCCCCCCACCTGGCAGTTCTGCTCGCTGGGGCGGTTGAGCTTGCCGCTGCCGTCCTTGCCCTGCCCCCCCGGGCCGCCCTGCCCCGGGCCCTGCCCCTCGCCCTCCTTCTGGCTGGTGGGGTTGTTATGGCCCCGAACGAACTTGATCGAATTGAGCGGCACGTCGGCGTAGTACGTGTGGATCTGGATTCGGATTCGGATTGGATGGAAAGGGCGGGCAAGGATCCGGGATTTAAATGGGGCAAGGACCGGTGTGTGCGGTTGGTGTGGATTTGGAATTGCACCCCCACGAGGGACCACGAGGGAACAAGGCTTTCCCTACACGCCCAAACTCCATCGCTGCCCCTCACCCTACCCCCACCTGAATGATGTTGGGGTGGGAGATGGACGTGAGCAGCGCCAGCTCCCTCCCCCCCTGCCCTTCCATGACACGCCCATACACACCTGGCAGCCCCCGCCACCCCCTCCCCTCCCTCCCCGCCCTATCCCCCACCTGTATGATGTTGGGGTGGGAGATGGACGTGAGCAGCGCCAGCTCCCTCCCCCCCTGCCCTTCCATGACACGCCCATACACACCTGGCAGCCCCCGCCACCCCCTCCCCTCCCTCCCCGCCCTATCCCCCACCTGTATGATGTTGGGGTGGGAGATGGACGTGAGCAGCGCCAGCTCCAGCGCCCCGTTGAGTGAGCCGTTGTCCACGTCACGGTCGCACACCACCTTGACGGCGGCCAGCTGGCCCTTGTAGATCTGGAGGGGGAGGGGGAGGGGAGGTTGGAGAAGGAGGGGGGGTGATCGCTTGACGAATTGCGCGAACCGTAGCCAAAGAGAAAGTTGGCGGGGTGGTGGGTGGGGTTGGAGAAGGAGGGGTTCGTGAAGAAGGCGTTCCAGGCTGAGCGGCAGGGCGATGTCTCGCCAATGGGGGAGGGTGGGAGAAGGGTCGTGTATGTCTTGGGCCAATCGTAAGGGAGTCGCAGCCAACGGTACGGGTGCCTGCCGTACATCACTCCCTCCCCCGTACATGCCGTACTCACCGCCCGGTACACGGTGCCGTACCCCCCCCTCCCCAGCTCGTCGTACACCTCCAGGTCCTCCAGCATGTTGTTGGGCCCCGGGTCGGGGTGGCCCCTGTACACCTGACAGGGGGGGGAGGGGGGAGGGGGAGGGGCGGGATAAAGAGGGGAATGACGTGCGCCGAACCCTACCAGCTTCCCCACGCATCCCTCCCTCACTCCCTCATATCCCACCACCCACCCCTCAGCCCAGCCATCGAATCCCCAGCCCCCCACCTTCGCCAGCTGCCGCCGCACCTGCTCCTGCAGCTCGGCCACTCATGCCCCCTCACCCCGCACCCACCCCCCCAGCCCCATCAAAACCGCCGCTGCCACAGGCGTTCGTGCCCCCTTACCTTGGCCAGCTGCCTCCGTATCTGCTCCTGCAGCTCGGCTATGAATGCGTCCTTCTCCGGCCGCGTGCCCAGCACCAGGTCCTTGGTGGACTCCAGGGTGGCGGAGTCGGAGGTGCCCAGCTCGTCCTTGGCGTTGGCGCCGGTGGCGGAGAGGGACTCGAACTTGCAGCTCTGGGGGTGGGGGGGGGTTGGGGTTGGGGTTGGGGTTGGGGTTGGGGTTGGGGTTGGGGTTGGGGTTGGGGTTGGGGGTGTTTGTTGCTGAGCGAGATGGGGGTGGGGGGTTTGGAAGGGGGGTAAGGGTGTGTGGGGGATTGTTTCAGACGAGCAAGGTCACAAGGGCGGTGGGGCGAGAAGCGTGCGCGTGTCAAGCGTTGACCACCGCGAGCTTGATGAGCCTCAGTGCCACCTCCCCCACCCCCAACCCGCAACCCCAACCCCCAACGTCCTCACCTCGCTGACTTCTATGAGCTTGCGGTTCAGCTCCGAGTAGAGCTTCTGCTGCAGCGTGGGCACCATGAGCTTGACAAGGTCCATCACCTCGCGGCGGACCATGCCGAAGTCGGTGGCGGTCCTGGGGGGGGGGGGGAGGGGGGGGAGGGGTGGAAGGGGGGAGGGGGGAGCGTGGAGTGACGGCGTGGCAAGTTTGGGGTGGGGGGCAGCGACGGGGGGGCCAAGGGTCGTAGCTGCGAGGGGGCACGTCGACGGGGTCGGGTCGGGCTGCTGCGTCCATGGGGGGGCCTTCCCGTCCCTCCCCTCCCTCCCCCTTTCCCCCCCCTCCCCCCCACACCTGCTTATGGCGTACAGCCCCCCTATGCGCGCTGCGTCCGGCGCCACCAGCGGCAGCACCATGACGGACGCCGGGGAGCGGCCCTCGGACTTGTACAGTATGGCCACGTCAGCACCGGTCTTGTAGAGGCGCAGGTAGCGGCGCATGTTGGCCACCTTCATGACCTGGGGGTGGGGGGTGGAGGGATAGGGGCGGAGGGGGAGGGGCAGTGGCAGGAGTGTGTTTTGCTGAGCGCAAGCGGGAAGGGCTGTGTCACAAGGCGACAGGGAGCCGGGCTCTTTTCGCCTAGCGCCGTGGATCCCGGCGGGAAGCCTTCCCGACACTCCCGCTGGATCCGGATCTAGATGCCCAGATCCGCACCTGCCCCGTGGCCAGTGCATTCTCCAGCAGCGTCTCGTTGGTCACGAAGCCGTGCATGTCCTGACAGGGGGGCAGGGGGGAGGAGGGCTTGGGAAGGGGCTCCGGGGAAGCCAATCCAGGAGAGGCTGGGCTGTGGGCGTGCGGCCGGGTGGGGCCTGCCACCCCGCCTGCCGATTCAGCCGCAACCCACCGGCCCCCAACCGCACGAGCTCCATGCCTGCAGAGCACAGAGCTCCTCCGGACCAAGCCAGTCTGGGGGCACGCGCCCCATACCATGGCTGCCACAGAGCCAAGGGGCGAAATCGTGGGAGTGGCCCCGCTGCTGCACATGTCCCCGGCTGAACTCCGCTAGTGCGTCGCCGGCGCATGCGTGTTTGCTGCTGCCGGCCCCGTGCTGGCCCCGTGGCCCCGGCCCTGGTCCCCGTCCCGGCCACCCGCCATCGCCCCTCGGAACCAAGAGCCCCTTTCCCTCCAGGTGCTCCATGACCTCCCTGCACCCCGCCCGCCCTTCCCCCTCCCCCTCCCTCCCCTCCCCTCCTCCCCCCCCCCACCAACCAACGACCCACCACGTGCTCCTTGTAGTCGGGCGAGCGCCGCTCCCCCACCGCCTCCACCATCTCCCGGCTGAGCGAGAACATGATGGCGCAGGGCCGCCCGGGCAGCACCAGGGCGATGTAGAAGGACAGGTCCTGGAGGGCGTCGAAGATGTCCGTCAGGCCCTGACAGGGGGAGGGGGGGGGAAGAGGAGGGGAGGGTTTCTTGCTGAGACGGGAGGAGGGGGGAAGAGAGAAGAGAGGAAGAGTGCAACTGGCAGGGCGCAGGAAGGCGGTGCAGGTGCGGCCCGGTGCGGGTGCCTGCCCAGCGTCTGGAGCAGCAGGAGCAGGGCCCCGCGCCCGGGCCCGCGCCTGCCCCGGGCGGCGGCGCATGCGACCCCGGGCGGCACCGGCCGGACCCCGCAGCCCTCAGCCGCACCACCCCAAGAGGCGCGGACCCGGCCGCCGGGGGCCCAGCGAGGCTCGCAGTGTCCCCACACCCACGGCTGACGACAGGCAGCGCCCGTGCGCCCCTGCCCGGGCGACTGGGCCCCGGCCCCTCGGCGCCGCCCCTCAGCCCGGGCCAAGGCCGCGGGGCCGGGACCCAGGGAGCACGGGGCCCTCCTCCGCAAACGCTGGCAGCCCAGCCCCAGGCGGCAGCGGCGGGCCACCCGCAGTGCCGCACTCGCCAGTACCCTCCGCCCCCGCCCCTCTGCAGAGCACCGCGAGGGCCAGGCGCAGGACGGCACTGGCCAGCCCCCTCCCTCCGCCTCCGCCTCCGCCCCGATCACCGCCAGGGCGCCAGGGTGCAGGGGGCCAAGGCGCAGGCGGAGCCGGACCGCCCGTGCCGTCGGCGGCGATGCACGGACGACGCAGAGGGGCGCAGCGCTGCGGACCGCAGGGGCCGCGGCCCCGTCGCAGCGGCCGTGTCCGCCCAAGCAGCCGGGAGCTGCGCTCATACACACCGTTTGCTGGGAGCCGCCGGGAGGCCCGCCGGCCGCAGCGCACCCAGCCTTTCCCTGACCCCGGCGGCCCCAGGCGTCGCCAGTCAACGTGCGACGCAGCCCCATCGCAGCCCCGCGTGCGCCGGGCCGCGCTGAGCCAGCACCCCCTTCCGCCCCCAGCCAAGTTGGCCGGGGAGTCCCGGTCCCGACCATGTGTCCCTGGGCCGGGCCCCCCACCCGCTGCGGCCGGGCCAGGCCGGGCCCCCAGCCGGCCCTGGCCCCGCTGCTGCCGACGCCGGGCCGCCGCAATGCCCGGCACGCCCAGTCCTCGCTGCGACGCGCCGCAGCCCAGCCTGCCCTCGGCCGAGCCCAGGCCCGGCACACGGCCCAAGGCACTGCGCAGTGAAGCGCAGGGGCCAGAGGCGGACCGGGCCCGCAGCCGGCCGTCGCCCGGGCCCGACGGGGCCCAGGTCCCCGACAGGTGGGGGCCCGGACGAGGCCCAGACGTTTCGGGACCCTCCGCCACAGGCTCCGAGCCGCCGCCTGGGCGCCGGGGCCGGGGCCGGCGCCGGGGCCCGACACCGAGCGGCAGGTGCCGACGCTTGCGGTATGGCCGAGTCGAGCCCGCAGCTGGCTCAGGCATTGCATCGCCCATCGCCCGGCACGCCCATTCCTCGCTACGACCCGGCCTGGCCCAGCTACGGCCCGGCCCCGCCCGGGCCGGGGCCTCAGCGCACGGCCCCAGCGCTGCGCTGCGCCGTGGGGGAGGCCGTGCCAGAGGCCCTTGCTGGAGTCTTCGCTGGCACGGCTCCGAGGGCTGCGCTGCCGTCTCCGCATCCCGGCTCTGCCGGCGCCTCCCGCTCGAGCGAGATGGGGCCCCTCGGGCGGAGCAACACCCGGCGCCCCACCGCCACGCGCCCCAGACCGGGCGGCCGCTGCTGCGCCCCGCCTCCGCCGGCCGCTCGCTCTCGACCCCGCTGCAGACGCCTGCACCTGCTGCGACCCCGCCCGCAGCTGTCCCTGGGCCCCCCGGCCAGGAGGCGGTTCCGCCAGCGCCCAGGCTGGCGCTTGCGGGTGGCGGGGCCCCGCCGGGCGCAGCCCAGCGCGCCGCCCGCAGCCCCCGTAGACAGCTGACCACCGGACGGGCGCGTTGCGAGCCCCCGGTCCACACCAGCGGCCCGTGGTACTGCTGCCATCCGCTCCGGTGCCATCCGGCGGCGCCGCTGGCACCGCCAGCTCCGGGGCGGCCCCGGCCCCGCTCCGGAACCGGCCGCTGGTGGGGGGGGGGCCCGGGCTGGGCCGCATGGGGGTGTGCGCTGCGCCGTGTGCGCCGCTCTCCAGGGCTAATGCGCGGGTCCGCGGCTCTGGGGCGGCCTCTCCCCCGCCGCCACTGCTCCAGAGCGCTGCGCCGCCGCGCGAGGGGTAGTGGCCTCGCCCAGCCACGCCCCGCCCCGCCTCGCCCCGCCTCGCCTCGCAATGTGAGGAAGTCCCAGCCCCAGGCCCACACGTGGGCGCTGCCGCCCAGCCGCCGGCCGCTGTCCGGCACTGGGCACCCAGAGCCCCCCGCATCCGCCGCCCACTCCGTCCCTCCGTCCCTCCCGCCTGCCCTCCCGAATCCGCCCCGCCCCAATCGTCCCCTGCGGGCCTAGGAGGACCTCCGCCCCAGGCGCCACCGCCCTCCCTTGGTCCCCTATCGGAAGCCTACGGCATCCTCCTATTGAATGCCTGCCCTGGCCCCCCTACCTTCAGCGTCGCCATGGAGAGCTGCTCAACCGTCTCCTGCTTGGCTATGCTCTGCAGCCAGCTGACTTTGGAGCGCAGGTGCGCGTCGTGGAAGTGCTGCGCCAGCACCGCGGCCAGCAGCCGCAGCTGCAGGCCCCACCTGGAGGGTGGGCGGGGGGGCGCGGGGGGAGCGGGAGGGGCGGGTTTGGCACGGGGTCGGGGTGCGGAGGGGGTTGCAGTGGGGTGTGGGGATGGCCCGCGCGTGTGGTGCAACGTCCGGCCCGAGCCGCCGCGGGCGCAGGCGAGGTGGGGTCGCTGCTGAGAGGTTGTATTGGGCGGGGGGGCATGGCTGGCAAGGGGATGGGGGTGGTGAGGGGAGACAGGGCCGCTCACCAGTGTTTCTGCTCGTCGACCTCGATAACGAGGGCCACGTTGAGCACGCCCACGAGCTGCGCGCCCACTTTGATGGGCACCGCCAGGAACGATTTGAGCTTCTGCATCTTGAATAAGCACTTCCAGTCCTCCGGCAGCTCGTTTGCGTTGTGTTCCCCTGCCGCCCAGAAGCATGCCGTGCCCTCCGACACCACGCGCTGAACGGACCAGTGCGAGCTCGCCACGTTAAGCAGGTAGTGCTTTGGAAGGAAGTCCGAGCCCACGCCAGAGGCGGTGAGCACCATAAAAACCTGCTCATCCTCGCTGACCACCGAGATACTGCACGAAACGGGTAGCGCGCGTCACGTTGCAGGCCTAGCACGAGAATTTAATCGCCGTGCCGGCAAGCATACCTCGCAAACTGCACGTAGCTCTCGCCAACGAGAAGACTGGTGAAAGCCTCGACCTTCTCCACCGCCGTCCCCTCAATCGCCGAAAGCGACTCTATGAGTTGCGTTCCCTGAGGCAGGCCGTTGAAGAGTCAGGCGCTCCGCTCGAACGGCAGCCGGACATCAAGCGAGGCCCCACCTTGTCGACCGCCGCAAACGTGTGCTTATTTGTTGTGACCTTTCGTCCGGCTGCCGAGACTGGGGGCTTGTCTGGGGGCGTCGTTACCCCTTGCCCACTGTCCTTGCCGCCCGAATCCCCACGGCTGCTTGGTGCGGGTGCCGAGCCCGCGCCTGCATCGATAGCCAAGCCAGCTCCATTGCTGTGGGCTCCAGACGGCTGCGGCTCGGCCTCCTTGATGCTCCCTGCCGCGGCAGGTGCTGCTGGAGCGACAACGGTAGGCCGCGGCTCGGGCGGCGCTCCAACCGAGACAGGGGATGCTGGCGTTGCCGGGGCTGCGGGCTTGCTTTGCAGGCAGCCCATCGCGCTAAAGAGCCATTGTGCAGTCTTACTTGCCCCCTACGTGCAGCCCTTTCCTACTTCTTGGTCAGTTACTGGCTACAGACAACGGAGCGATAGACGTGGTGGCGAGGCCACAAGGAAGCCAGTCGTGTGCAGACACAAGAAAGCGGGGGGCCTGCGTTTGGCTCCTGTTACGTACTCGGGTCTGAAGGAGTGTGGAGTGTGCAGTTTGCTACCGGGCAGTATTGCGTCTGGGGCGAGAGCGCACACAGAGGCCGGGTTAGCGGGCGGCCCGATCGCCTCAGCCCGCGGTTGCGGCCCGTGCTGCGCTTGGGGCCCGCCAGCATAGCTCGGCTTGTTGGTCCACTCCAGCCAACCCGTCACGGGCCTCATTGTGTCACCTGAACATGGTCCTGGCATCCTACCACAGTCGGGCCAGTTTTGGGGTCACCCATCGACGTGCATTGTCGGGGAATTGCCGTTTCGCCTGGCACACTTGCTGCCGTCCAACCCCGCGCACCTTCCCCCTCCTCCCTGCCCCATTCCCGGTCTCCAACTTCCTTTGTTGCAGTGCTTTGGTGAGGTCGGGGTGAGACGGGGCAAAAGGGGGCGCCCCTTCGCCAGGTCCGTCCAGGCCCGGGGCAAGAACGAACTGCCGGGGAATCCTTTGGTAAATGATTATTGCCTTCGATTTCTCAACCTGAGCGGTGCGAGTGTGCAATCGCTCACGCATCCAATCGGGATGGGCGAGTCGAGGAGGCCGGGCCACGAGTCCAGATTCTGCAAGCCGGCAAGCGGATGCACCGACCCCTGGTCCCATTGGGAACTGTCGTACTCACCATGGCATGCCGTACCTATCGTCCTTCTGGATGCCCCTCACCAATAAACGGCAGGAAGCAGCAGGGAGGAGGTGGGCGAGGTGGCCCTGACTAGGCCAGGCTTGCCTAAGAGCTGTGTTAGTCATGGTTGCGGTCGAAGATACGGCGCGGACCATACAGTACCGCGCTGCTGGTCGCACCGCTAAGAAACGCCCCGAAGCCAGCCGCAGTTGTTCCAGATAATGCCCATGATAGCCAGATAACCTGTTCTTAATCCATCCATCCAGCGTACGCCTCTTCCACGCACGCCACCCTGCGAGCTGCGACCCTCCTGGCCTCAGCTGCCCTGACCAGTGCCGCCCCCGGCAGCTGCAGCTTCTTGTCGTCACGACCTCCATCCCCAAACCCCCCCAGCAGAGGCCCTCCCCTGCCAGGAGCCCGCCCGGCATTGCGGGCGTCGGCCCAGGCCTCCTCGCAGCGGCTGCCGTACGCGGCTGTCCGCCCTTGCCAGCCTCGCCCCTCACCCACTGCCGTACACAGCAGTACGGCGGTACCGGCGAACGGCAGTAGTCGCGGTTGGAGAGATGCGGGGCCGGGGCCACACTCTGCTCTCAAGCGTGACCACTGCGGGACCGCCGTGGTCTGCCCCTAGC
The DNA here is from genome assembly GCA_016858145.1 of Edaphochlamys debaryana. Classification (NCBI taxonomy): domain Eukaryota; kingdom Viridiplantae; phylum Chlorophyta; class Chlorophyceae; order Chlamydomonadales; genus Edaphochlamys; species Edaphochlamys debaryana. The sequence continues at coordinate 383,341 of JAEHOE010000079.1, forward strand.
CCAGAGGCCCGCCTCCGCCCACCTGCCCCTCCATACTACCGGTATTTTGTGCATACAACGATTCGCCCTTGCCCGGCTGTCTTCGCCCCTCGCCCCGTCCATGCCAACAGTCGCGCCTGCTGTGAGCGGGGCTCCGCCTCCTCTTCATCGGCCGACCTTGCCTGGTGGGTGGAGGGCGAACGACCGGAAGACCGGCAAAAGTTAGCGACCTGGGAATTGCTTCCTGAGCTCACGACTCGCGAACCCAGCCAGCCAGCGAGCGTGAACTGGTTGGTGCCCCCACTCCGCCCCTCCACACCTGTCCAGCCAAGAGACTCGGGCTTGCCGATCATTCCGCCCCTCTGCAGACTCCCGTCCATACTAGCCGTGCTGCGACCTTTACCCCTGGCAGCTGCCGCCTCCCCCATCCAACCCGCGTCCAGACGCCCTTGCACGCCCGCCAGACTCCGCCCTCCACCCCTGCGGCCGCGCACCTAGGCTCGAATCGGTCTTGGGGTTGGCCGTGTACTCCTGGGATCAGGGAGGAGGGAGACGAAAGGGCACGCAGATGAGGACCAGGCTGCGGAGTTGTACGACAATCTGGAAGGTGAACGGACTTGCCAGAGCCCGGGAGTGTGGCCGGCTGGGAGAAAAGGTCAGAGGCAAAGGACGCAAATTGTGACCATGTGGCGAAAGCCCGATAGGCTGCGTGCAGTCCCGGGTCAGCGGCGCGCGCAGGGGTGTCTAGTTATGGAGTTATGGTGCGCACAGGGAGCCGGGCGACTGATGGGAGAAAGCTTAGTCTACGGAGGGGCGACTACATGCGCCGTTGAAGGCCGCCAGCTCCGGTGTGCCTGCGGTACCGGTGCATGCGGTACCGCACGGGGGCCATCATCTGCCGTACCGGTGCCGTACCTGCATCTCCACCAGCGCGTGATCGATCTGCGACTGCAGCCGCCGGAGGTCCTGGACGTAGGCCAGGCGCAGGGCCTTGGCGGCCCGGTTGAGCGCCTCACCTGGAGAGGGAAGGGGACGTGGGACGAGGCGGCTATGTAAAGTCGGGGCCGGGCTGAGAGCCATTGTTTGGCAAACTCGGTACGGCAAGTTGATTTCTCAACCGTACACTGTGGCATCGCCGGGCAGGGAAGGACGGGTGTGGTCCGCGCAGCCCCTAGCTCCGACCCCCCCCCCCCCCACACACACACACAGCCTGGACTCGGGCGGGAGAGGGCGGGGGAGGGTGGCAGCTTCGCTCAGCCCCGAGCGTCCCCGAGCGTCGCCAGCCCAGCTCCGCGCTGCCCCGCCCGTCCGCGGTCCGCCCAGGCCCCACGCACCCTCCACGTTGAAGCCCAGGGGCACGTGTGCGAGGGCCGCCCGGGCCGCCCGCCCGTCCGTCCACCCCCCCGCAGCCAGGGCGGGGCCCACCGCCGCCACCGCCAGATCGGCAGCCTCCTGAGGGTGGGAGGGGGGAGGGGGAGGGGAAAACGATTCAGGAGGGAGGGGTAACCGAAGTTATGTCTTATGTCTGAGAGTGCATGGGTGGGCAGGAACCGAGGGGTGGGTTGCCAGTGGGCCAAGGCCGTATGTGGGCTGAGTGCAGGGTCGAGTGCAGGGTTGAGTGCAGGGGCGGCTGGGCTGGCGACTGCCCAGTGGAGGCCCCCCACCGCCACCGCGACCTCAATCGCACCCCATGACCAGCCCCAACTCTGACTGAGCCACACCCCTTGCCCACCCTCCCTCCCGCCCCCCCTCCCTCCCTCCCACCACCACCACCACCCCGCCCGGCCCCACCTGCAGCTCGTCCACATGCCCGACAGCGCCAACCACCCAACCGAACGACCAACCGCCCAATCACCACAACCGAGCAACCGCCCCACCTGCAGCTCGTCCACAATTCCCGCCCCCTCGGACACCTGCGCCACGCGTATGAGCTCCCGCACCGCCGCCACCGTTGCGGGGTCAGCCACTGCACCGAGGGGATGGAGGGAGGGGGCGGGGAGGCAGGGAGGAGGGCCTGGGGCAAGGACAATGCGTATGGGCATAAGGAGGTAGGCGGGGAAGCGGGGGCCAGGCGGACGGACCGCAGGCCCGCCCCACCCCAGGCAAACCCAGGGCTCACGGTCCGTGAAGGCCTGCGCCCCCCTGGAGGACGCAGGGGCCGCCGGCTTGGCGGCGGGGGGGGCTGCAGGCGCCGGGGCTGGAGCGGGGGCCGCCGGCGGCGGGAGCTTGTCGGCTGGAAGTACGGCAAGGGAGCGGATACACAGCAGGGAGGAGAGGGGGCCAGGTGAGGACGGGGCGTGGGGAAGCGGGCAGCACGGAACTCTCGCATGGGCGGCGCCGGACCGCTGAAGCGAGGACGGAGCCCCCAGCGCTGAAGCTACCAAGGGGCCCCGAGGCCCAGCCGCCAAACGGCCTCCCTCCAACCAGCCCTCACAGTGCCCCCCTGCTGTGTGCCCTAGACCTAGCTCCCAACGCCCAACGCCCAACTAGCAACGCCCAGCGGCCAACGGCCAACCGACTGACCGTTGTCCTCGTATTCGAGGTTTACGGCGAACGCCACTAGCCACTCCACGGCGGCTTTGAGGTCGGTTGAGGGCACCGGGCAGCTGAGATCCGATAGGTACTGACGGGCGAGACGGGGAAGGCGGGGAAAGGGGTGACTGGGCAGGGCTCCAAAGAAAGGAGCGCTTTGTACAGTGGATACTTGTCCTAGCCTGTTGGTCTCCCATGCAGCCAGCCCCCAGAGGCCCTGGGCCCCATTTCCACTCCGCATAGGCCAGCCGGCCCCAGCGAGGCGGGCCCCGCCCCCGCCCCCGCTGCACCGTGCAGCAGCCCCCGCCCCGCAACCCACTTTGCCGAAGGCGGCGCCCCTGCAGCGCAGCGCGAGGGGGAGCAAAGGCGCGGGAGAATGTGGGTCGGGATGTGGGTCGGGATGTGGGTCGGATGGGGCAGGGCAATCGCGGGCAGGTGGACTTCCCTGGCGCCCAGGGCCCCGCCGTCCCAGCCCGCCCAGACCCGCTCGCCCGCTGCCCCGCTCCGCACCAGGTTGGGGACGCTGTGTCGGCCAGGGGCTTGCGGTCCTCGATCTTATACTCCCGGATCTTGGGGGGAGAGGAGGAAGAGATAGGGGAAGGGCAAAGAGGCTCGGTGCAGTGAGACATCTTGTGCGGGCCCGTCATCGACAGTCTGGGCCCCAGACCGCGAACCACAGGGGCCCAAAGGCAAGGGCGCGCCGCTGCAGCCACTGCCCTTGCCAAAACCTCCCAATGCAGCGCCTTTCGCCTGGAAAGCCGGTCCGGCAGCAACGATCGAGGATGCACGCGCAGGCATTGTCTGCCGACGTGATGCCCGCAACGCCTGACCTTTAGGTTCTCTAGCCATATTACCAGCTTGCGCGCCGCCTCTGGGTTGTCCGCGTCGACGTCGACGGGCCCATGCGGGTAGCGCAGCGCGCGCAGCTGAAAGCCCAACCACGTCATGTTCCAAGGGCGCTACATACGGCGAGAACTACGATTGGTAAACTTTGCTCGACGGTGCAACCGGTTTCAGTTGAGCGCCGCGACGTATGGACAACAAGGAGTCCTCGAGGCTTTCAGGTTGTTAAACAAGTGTGTGGAGAGAAACTTGTATGTGCTGCTACGAAAGTCAGAAAAGGGGAGCCGAGGATGGGCAAGGAGGCCCCGGGCTGATCGGGGGTGTGGGTCGGCACCCATGAGGCGGGCAGGAGACCTGGAGACCGGGTCTGAGTCGGCCCTTGCAGGATGTTGACCAGCGGCTGTTGCTCGCGATTACATTCTCTTGGGGGCCCTTCTTGCCCTCAAACGGGCCAGGGGCCACCGACACGCGGTGAGGTCTGGTGCCCACGGGGGTGCCCGCGCCCGGCCCTGTCACCCATCTGCACCGTGTGGACCGCTGGGCAGCATCGATGCCGTCCCAGGGTCCCAACACCCATACGCGGGCAGCCCAGGCTGCCCAGCACCCAGCTGTGAAGGCCGGCCATCAATCTTCAACTGCCAAGCCCTCCGTCGAATGGTGCATCGTGCATGCCGCCTGCTTCCTTGAGCTGCCGTGAGGGCCCCCCGCTTCGCCATTCCCCGCCCCCCCCCCCCCACCTCCGCGCCTCAAGTACATACCCTTGTACGCTCGCTCTCACAGGATTCTGGTAAGGCACTCCTCACCACCACCACCACCACCACCACCACCACCATAGCACGTCAACGTCAGGCAAAACGTTCGACAAAACTTCCAACAACGATGTGAAACAAAATCCGGTCCCTGACTACCCAGTCCCTAGTCCCGGACCCTGCACGCCAAAGCTAACTCTCACTTCGCCTGTGTTGGCCTTTGTTGGCTACACCCCCTGGGTCTCTACCACGGCGGAGCACAACCCCGCGAGCACGCACACCGTACCCCTTGAAACCAAACCTTGCTGGTCCTTACGAGCCCATCCACGCACTCAGTCACTGACCGGGCGGGCCACGCCGACGATTTAGCCGGTTTCTCCTCCGCCGCCTCCACTCCAGGCCCTCCAGTTCAGGTTGGTGGTGAGGGGGGTGAAGGGGTGGTGGTGAGGGCGGGGGCGCACATCGCTCATGCACTCGCAGGCGCTGGCCCATATCCCACCACGTTGAAGCACGCTCGGGCGTTCCCTTCCTCTTCTTTCCTCTTAATATCTCCCATGAAGGGGGAGGGCAAGCCGCGGCGAGGGCGAGAGGCGATCATCGCTCGCAGGCGCTGCCCGGGGGGGCGTCCGGGCGGCACACGCACACAGGCTGCTGCGGGGCGGCGGGGACCGCGCAGACCCCCACTGCGGGGTCGCATGTGATGCGGCACTCCTCGACTGGGGGGTTGGGGCAGGGAGCGTGGAGAGGAGGGGGCCAGAAGGTGAGAAGGCGCAGGCGGGAGGGGCGACGCGCAAGACCAGGGGCACAGTACCAGGTACGGCACACGTGTACCGCGGACTGCCCGGACAAAGCGTACACCGTACGCTTCCTCCCCCGCGCCCTCCCCTGCCCCAGCCCCTGCGGCCCCCGCACTCACACGAAGAGCAGGAGCCCTGGCCTGCAAGGCCCGGCACCCACACCTCCGACGCTCCGCACTGCTTGTCGCAGTTGGGCCCGACCCAGCCGGGCCGGCACGCGCACATGGGCCCCGCGTCGGTCTCCTTGCACGTGCCGCCCACGCACTTGTACGACGAGCACGCGTACGCACGCACTGGCCGCGCTGCCAGACCTCAGATCCGGAGCAGGGCGTGTCGCAGATGCCCCCTGGCACGCTCGACTGCCAGTTCGCGCTGCAGGCGCACGTGGGGCCGCTGGGAGTCAGCTGACACACGCCCTGTTTTGAGGGTGGAGGGTGGCGGCAGAAAGCGATAGGGGTGTCAGTCAAGAGGTAGGGAGGAAAGGGCAGGGCGGTCCCGCACGGCGAGGGGCCAAGACGGGGGGCGCCGCCCCGCCCGGCCCTTCTCGTGCCGTACCTGGCCGCAGTTGACCGTACGGCACGTGTCCTTGACGCACTGCCCGTCCTCCCACAGCGTGCCGTCGGGGCACTGCCGGTCGCAGCGGTCGCCCGTCCACCCCGCCAGGCAGCGGCAGCCGGGCGACCCGTCATCACGGGTCTGACACACGCCGTTGCCGCAGCCACCCGCCGGGCACACGTCCACTGCGAGCGTGGCGGGATGCGGGTTTAGAACGTAGGGTTTAGAGTGAAGAAAGATAGATGGATGGGCTTGGTGGGTGTGGGAGCAGGAAGCGGGCCGAGCGAGGGTGCCGCGTACACGTGTGCGTACGGCGCGTGACTCACCCACGCATTGCCACCTTCCGGCCACCTGCTTGAGCGTACGGCCGTCCATGCACGGCGTCATCTCGCACAGGAAGAGCTGCTGCATGAGGAACTGTACGGCAGCGAGGAGGACGGGGTGAGGGTGGTGCGAGCCAAGGAGAAATCCAGTGGTCAGGGGGTCAGGGGGTAGGACAGCAGGGGCAGGCTGGTTAGCTCGCGTGAGACGCAGCGGGGCTTCGCTATGTGCGCCAAAGGAGAGCGAGCGTGAGGCGAGAGGCTGGGGTGCGAAAGGACTGGATGCGGGTCCGGTGGAAGCTCTGAGCCAACCACGGCACTGCCCACAGCCCTACTAACAAACCACACCCCCACCACCACCGCCACCACCCCCACCCCCACCACCCCCACCAACCCCACCGCCCCTCCCGCCGCCTCACCCGCTGGTCCGAGGTCATGCCCGCGGTGCACGCCGTGGCGGCCGCAGCCCGGGAGAAGGAGGGGCTGCGGTGGAGGATGACGTAGTTGCCCTGGAGGGGCTCTGGGGGGGGGCGAAGGGTCGGGGACAGACGCAGGATCGGTTGGGCGCAAAGCGGTGCGAGGCGCTGGGGCACAAGCTCCCCCCACCTCTGTCAGACAATCACCAGACCACTGCCGCCTATACGCCTTTACCTGCCATCCCCGCCCCGTGAGACCTCCAAAAGCTCCGAAACCCCTAGGGCGCCCTTTTCCCCGCCCCAGCCCTCCCCCCCCACAACCCCCTGTGTCGGGGTCCCCCACGTGCATCAGTCCACGCCCTGTGCGCCCCCCTCACCCCCCGGCCCCTTCCCCTCACCCCCCCAACCCCGCCCCCCTCACCCCCCGTGTCGGGGTCCACCGCCCATCTCTACCCATCCCTACCCTATAGCTTCTCAAGCTCCCAAACCCCTGTGGCACCCTTTTCCCCGCCCCAACCCCCCCCTCCCTCACCCCCCGTGTCGGGGTCCCTGCAGGGCAGCGTCACGGGCTCCGCGGGCAGCGGGTTGGTGCGGTTGAAGGCCCCGCACAAGCGGGCCTCGCGGGGGATGCCGGAGAGGGCGTTGGCCACGCTTACGCGGTATTCGAGGCTGGCGCGGGGGTGGAGGAGGGGTTGGGAAGGGCGGGGTGGGGTTGACAGAAGGCCGGCGACGTGCATTCCTTGCGGTCGCTCGGAGGGTCAAGGGCGCACAGCACTCCCAAACATCTCCCCAACAACCTTGCCCCAAGGCTACTCCGTCTTCCCCCAACCACTTGCTCGGCCCTCGGCCTCCTACCAGCTCCGCACCCCCCCCCCCCCTCACCCCCCCCACCTTCCAACCCCCCCCCGACCCACCCACCCACCCACCCGCACAGCTCCATGCCGCGGTTCGCCGCCTCCCGGGCCGCCTGCCAGCAGCCAAAGTCCACCGTCACCCCCGGCACCGCCCGCGGCTGCAGGTCGTTGGCCAGAATGACCCCCCCCCCAGGGGGTGTCCAGGTCTATGGACCCCGTGCGCCACACGGTGGAGGGGTCGCCGTCGATCATGAGGGCTGCGCGGCCGTTGCCCGAGCCCGCGTCGATGGATTGGGAGGTGGCGGTGACGACTGGGGGAGGGAGGGGGAGGGAGGGGAAGGGAAGGGGGGGGAGGGAGGGGGAGGAGGGGGGAGGGGAGGGGGACGGGGGTGGCGTTTATGGACTGGGAGGTGGCGGTGACGACTGGGGAAAAGGAGGGAGGGGGAGCAGGCGGAACGCTCGACATGCCGCGGCACGGAAGGAGGTGCGGCCAACACTCGACGCCAACACAAGGGCACAATGTTGACACCACTGCAGCCCTCCCCCACACCAGGCCCCCCCCCCGCGACGCCCTCCCATTGCGCCCACCACCAAGACCGCCCACACACCAAGGCCTTCCCCCCTGCCCCGAGCCCCTGCCCCCGCTCACGCAGGCATCCGCCCCAGTCGGTGCGCGCACCCCCGACCCCCTTACCCGCCCACAGCCCCCACCTTCCCCGCCAAGCCGCCCGGCCCCAGACGCCCCTCTGCCCCCCCGGCGTCCACCCGCTCTTCCCCACCCCCTGCTCCGTCCGAAGCCCCAGGAGGGGTGGGGTGGGGCGGGGCAGTCTCCCCTCTCCCAACATCGCCTTTCCCCCCCCTCCCTCTTACGTAAGCATCCGCCCCAGTCGGGGCGCGCGAAGTTCCAAGTGGGGCACTCGCACGAGTAGGTGGACAGGTCCTCGGAGGGGTAGCAGGTGGATCGGTAGCCGCAGGGGTTGGGGACGCAGGGGTTGACTGGGGGGTGGGTGGGTGGGCGGGGGTGTAGGAGGAGAGAGGGTGAGGAGGAGGGGTGGGGTGGGAGTTAGTTGGTGGTGGTAGGACGCGGATGGGGCCTTGCGGTGGGCTTGCGCGGCACTGATGCGCCCGCAGAACTGTCCGCCCCCAAAGGCCGGCGCGCAGTCCACAGCAGTGCGCCCACTCACCCCTGCAGGCGCCGTTGACCCACTGCTGGCCGTAGGGGCAGCCCTCAGCCGCTGCGACAGGGGCCAGGGAGGGGGGTCATGAGGCAGGGGCAGGTAGACCGGGGGTAAGGGGACCGGCTTCTGGAGGCATCGCAAGTGCCGCAGCAGGCGCACAGGGACACCAGCGCACCGCGCCTACGTTTTCCCGGCCTTTACACGAGCAGCCCTGAACACGCGAGCGCGAGCCGGTGTGGCGTGCACGCCAAGGCAGCCCCGCCCCTCCGCCCCGCCCCGCCCCGCCCCGAGGCTCACTCTTGCAGGTGCGGGACGTGAGGTCAAAGGCGTAGGGGATGCCGGCGGTTCCCGGGCAGCGGCAGGCGTAGTATCCCGAGTTGCTGCAGCTCGAGGGCCAGGGGCACAGCGTGTCGCCCGCCTCGGCGCATGCGTCGAAGGCTGGGGGCGCGGGGCAGCGGGGGCAAGGGAGGATGTTTGATGCTGGAAGGGGGGAAAGGGGGGAATGGGGGCGAGGTACGTGGGGCGTGGTAGCGTGCCGCGCCGGATGACTTTCGGGATGGGATGCAAAGGGCCCAAAGGAGCAGGCATCGGCCACGGTAACGACTAGAGCACGACAGGGAAGGGGGGAAAGGGAAGAAAGGGGGGCGGGACGGGCTGGAGAGGGGCCCAAAGGAGCAGGCATTAACCACCGTACGGTGACGGTTAGACCGCGCTTCGGGGGCGAATCCATCGGAGCAATGACAGAGTACCAAGATCCAAGCGGCCACTGTAAGAATCCAGGATCCAAGCGGCAAGCCCCCACTCACGCACGCATCGCTCCGTCACGGTGGAGTAGCGGGTGCCGGCCAGGCACCCGTCGTAGTCTGCGTGGGGGGCGGGGACCGAGGAGGGGTGTTTGGGTGAGCAGCAGGAGCGGCGCTCTGCTCGAACCCCACACGTCCCGCCTGCCGCCTGTACGGCACGGAGCGGCATGCACGTGAACAGATCCGATCCCGTGTTCGTCCAACCGTTCCTCGGCCGCTCACCTGCGCACGCGCCTCGGCCCCAGTCGTACAGCGGGTAGTCCTTGAAGGCGGCGCAGGAGCAGTCGTACGACCTGTACGGCGGTACGACAAAAGGGCCACAGCATGCTGGACTGGTCGTACCGGCACGACATCCCATGCCCGCGAGCACGGGGGCCTCCCACTACTCAGCGCGCACCTGAAGGGGAAGGTGGTGGCTGGGGGCAGGTCGATGCACGTTGCGCCCCCACCGCAGGCCTGAGCCTGGGTGGTGCACTCGTTGACCGGGGCGCAGGCGGCCGAGGGGGAGGGTCGGGCGGTGCCCCAGCGGCAGCCGGAGGCGTCTGCGGGGGTAGGGAGGGGTGGAGGGTTTAGAGTTATACAGGATTGCGGAGGGAGAAGACGAGAGGGGTGGAAGGGGAGTGCGGGATTTGAGGCGAGAAAGGGTGGCGCAGCAAGGGGAATACGGTAAGGAGACGCGAGGGCATCTTGCCTTTTGCCTCCGACAATCCCACGGGCCGTACCCAGGTGCCTCACCCACGCAGCCCGGCAGCGTCTCGTCGAAGGTCGTGTACGGCGCCCGTGTGCACGAGCATTCGTACCCCGTACGGCCCTGTCGAGGGAGTCGAAGGGGCGCGACGTGAAGGGTCCGGGGAGCGGGCGGCGGCGGAGCGATCAGCCTAGGGTGCCCACAGCTGTACACAGGGGCACACACTCTCCTTGCCCCAGTGCCATGGGCGATGCCTCCCCATCGGCAGCCACTCAGTGCAGTGCAGCTGCGTGTTGTACAGTACAGTACAGCTGCGTGTTGTAGGCCGTCGCCGCTCGCCCAAGCACCGCCACACATGACGAGAGAGCGAGAGGACCTCCCAAGGGGATCCCTACGGGGGATGCCCTGGGGCCTCAGCCCGCCCACAGCCTTGGTGCAGGTGGCCAGCTCCGGAGGACACGCCCATCCCAGTCGTACGGTACAGCATGCACACACGCACACGGCCTCCTCCCTTTCCCTGCCGCTTCCCCCCCGCCCTTCCACACGCCCCCCCGACTGACCACATTAGTGCAGGTGGCACCGGGGCCGCAGATCCCGGGGGTGCGGGCGCAGACGCGGTTGTCTGCGGGTGGGTCGGACAGACAGGGCAAGCGAAGGGGCTGAGGGGGGGCGCCGGGTCCGCCGAGCTCTGCCGGGCTTCGCCCACGCAAGGCCCCACCCTACCGGGAACAGCCCAAGGGGGCGTCGGAGCGGTGCCTGCTTGCTCGCCGCTTACTAACCGCACTGGCACCTCGGTATCGCGCATACACCCCAGCACCTAAACACGCGTAGCATTGTGTGAGCACAGTGTGAACCGATCCCCCTCCCCGCCCTCACCAACGATGTCGGGCGAGGGGCGCAGCGACGGGCGGCGGGGCGCCTGGGGTGGCGGTGACGCAGGCGTGCCTTTGGAGCGAGCGAAAAGAGGGAGGGAGGGCGGTAGAGGCGTGGGAGCAGGACTTTCTCAGTAAACAGGGAAAGAAGATTGTCTTTCCCAGCGGCAAGGCCCTCCACGATTGGCGCGCACCGCTGCCACCCGGGCCCTCCCAGGGTAGCCTGTCTAACTCTGGCCCCAGCGGAGCGTGCGGGTTGGGTCTTCGCGTATGTAACTGTAACTGTAACTGTAACTGCAACTGTATCACGGCACGCCTTTCCAGCGCCCCCACACGCGCCCGTGTCACATGACTCCCATCGCATCGCGCTCCTGCCCTGAACCAATCCCACGCACCGGGGGGGGCAGGAGGCGGCGAGGGCGGCGGGGAGCGCCGGCGGTTGCGTGTGGGGCTGGGCCCGGGGCTGGGGCTGGGGCTGGGCCCGGGGCCCGGGCTGGGGCTGGGCGAGGGCCCGCCCACGGGCGGTGGTGGAGAGGAGCTGGCGGCTGGGGGTTGGAGCGACGGGGGCAGAGCGCAACCCTCAGCTCGCAGACAAGGAAGGGCAAGGAGTCCACAAAATTCTCCCTTTGTGCTGACAACAATTCAACTCCAGGCCGCATAGCCGGAGACCCTGGAATTTCCGCAGGGGGATCCGCTAGGAAGGTCCTACGCGGCACAGGGTCGCACCTGGCGATGGGGGGGGCGAGGGGGGCGGTGACGGGGTGGGCGGAGGCGACCGCTTCCTCCCCACCCTGGGGCTGGGCGTGGGGCCCGCAGAGGGCGAGGGCGAGGGGCTGGCCGCCGGGGGCAGAGGCGACGGGGGCGGGGAGCCTGCAGGGTGGGGGCGGGCGCGGGTGCTCAGCTGTTGCAAGCGGTGTTGCCCTGATACCTCCGCGTCTCGCGCCCCACAAAGCACCGTGCGGAACCTTGTGTTGGCTCCAAGAGGTCCAACATGACCTTGGGCCCATCCCAGCCGAACCAGTTAGTCGTACAGTTGATACCGCTAGCATGATTGGGTGAGTCCTGTAGCTCCGTCCTCCGGATGTCAGCCATTGCCATGGGCCTATCCCAGCCGAATCAGCTAGTCGTACAGTTGATACCGCTAGCATGATTGGGTGAGTCCTGTAGCTCCGTCCTCCGGATATCAGCCATTGCCTTAGGCCTATCCCAGCCAAAGCGAGAGTTCCAAGTCTGCCGTACCTCCGCCCGCACCCGCATGACTCGCGCACGCTTGCTCAACATCGGCCCCACCGCCCCAGGATGGCGGCCTAGGGCCTGGAACCCGGCGTGCACAACTCGGCCCAGCCCCAACTCCTGCCCTCAACCCCACCACCCCGCCGCGAATCTCCAACACCCCGGGCCCCAGCAGCAGGCCAAGGGCCCAGGGGGCCCAGGGCCTCACCTGCCGGGGGCGGGCTCTTCCCCCTCCGCCTGGGCGATGGGTTGGCTTTGGGTGAAGGCGAGGGCGAGGGCGAGGGCAAGGGCGAGGCGCGCTGCTCGCACCGATACCCCGGGTCCGTCCGCGCCTGTTTCGCCTGCAGGGCGGCGAGGGAGGGGGCAGGATCCGCGGACGTTGCACCTCTGCGCATGTGCGGGAAGAAAGAGAGGAAGCGGCGCAGGCGACATGGAGCGCCGCCTGCAACGCAGCCGCCCATCCCTTGGCCCCAGGGCTCAGGCGCTGCCCCTCACGGGTGACGTCCACACGGCCCCCCTGCTCCGCGAGACAGCAGCTGCTTCCCCCCCGCCCCCTGGCCCCCCTGCCCCTGCCATGCCAGGCCCCCCCTGCCACAATCAGAGGGTCGCCTCCGGCAGGGCCCGGTCCGGGGCCCCATGTCAAGGCCCACCAGAGGTCCACCAGAGGCCCGGACCAAGAGGTCCACCAGAGGCCCAGGCCCAATGAGGACCAGGTCCCACTCCCCGCCAGCTCCACCTCGAGCTGCAGCTCCTCCCCACACGCCCTTCCCGCCTCCCGCCTGCCTTTCCCTTCCGTGCCCCGGCGCCGGGCCACCTGGGCTCGGGGCCCCAGGCCGACAGCTGCGTGAGCCGGCCACTGGCACGTGGCCCATCCTTGCAGGACCCCTGCACGTGGGTCCTCCCTCTTCTTTGGGGTGGGGCCTGGCTGCTGGGGTCCATGTCGTACAGGCCCTCCCCGCCCAGAAGGGGCCCCACGGCCGAGGCCAGCAGCGCTTCGCGCCGCTCCAATGCGAGGGCCTTCCTCCGCAGGCCCCAGGGCGCGCTATGGCTGTGCTGACCGTGTTTGAGTGGAGAGAGCCGCGGGCCTTACGGGCCGCTCCCCACGCCTCCAGGCTCATGCCGCTCTCCAGGAACAGTCTGGGCTCTCGAACTCGCGGCCAGGACCCCGCAGCCTCATCCCCTGCGCTCAGAGAAGCCTCCTCGCGCCCCGGCCCGTGCGGATGCGGCCGGGAAAACGCGGGCAGGTGGACTTTCCTGGCGCCCAGGGCCCCGCCGTCCCAGCCCGCCCAGACCCGCTCGCCCCCTGCGCCGCTCCGCACCAGGTGGGGGACGCTGTGTCGGCCAGGGGCTTGCGGTCCTCGATCTTATACTCCCGGATCTTGGGGGGAGAGGAGGAAGAGATAGGGGAAGGGCAAGGAGGCTCGGTCACGGCCGAGACGTGCTGTGTGGGCCCGTCGTTGTGACGGTCTGGGCCCCAGACCGTCGACGACCACAGGGCCCGAAGGCAAGGGCGCGCCGCTGCAGCCACTGCCCTTGCCAAACCCTTCAAATGCGGCGCCTTTCGCCTGGAAAGCCGGTCCGGCAGCAACGATCGAGGATGCACGCGCAGGCATTGTCTGCAGACGTGATGCCCGCAACGCCTGACCTTGAGGTTCTCTAGCCAGATTACCAGCTTGCGCGCTGCCTCCGGGTTGCCCGCGTCGACGTCGACGGGCCCATGCGGGTAGCGCAGCGCGCGCAGCTGAAAGCCCAACCACGTCATGTTCCAAGGGCGCTACATACGGCGAGAACTACGATTGGTAAACTTTGCTCGACGGTGCAACCGGTTTCAGTTGAGCGCCGCGACGTATGGACAACAAAGAGTCCTCGAGGCTTTCAGGTTGTTGAACAAGTGTGTGTAGAGGAACTTGTGTGTGCTGCTACGAAAGGCAGACAAGGTGGCTGCCCGAAGGCAGGAAAAGGGCTGAGCCCCGTGGTCCCCCCCAGGGGGCCCAATGTTCGAGTCTGGCTCCGTGGAGCCCTCAACCCCTCTCCACCACAGCCCGCACCACGGCACGCAGGCTCGCACCCGGCCATTAATCCGTTTGGTGGTGCGCTCGTCAGGCGTCTACTCGCCTCGGCCTGGACATAGCCGGCCGGACCCACCCGCAGCTACGGCTACGGGAACCTCCGCCCTCATCATCCTGCAACACCGCCCCCTCCGCCTCCGCCTCCACCCGCAGCTGCGGCCCCGCACAAGCGGGAAGGTTGAGCTCCAAACATGTCGCCGGCATGTTGGAGTGCCGTCGATAAGTTTCCCTGCTCTCAGTCACAAGCGATAGGGATCAGGAAGCTCCGGGGGCTCAGCCTAAAAAGCATATGCAACATGCCACCTGAGATTAACACGGGGTAATCCCAGGGGGCGCTCGCCCCCTGGCTGGCGCTCCGCGCCAGGCGCTACGCGCCGGGGGCTCAGCCCAAAAAGGGGAGCCGCGGATGGGCAAGGGGGCCCCAGGGCTGATCGGGGGTATCGGCACCCCTGAGGCGGGCAGGAGACCTCCCCCCGGGCTGATCGGGGTATGGGTTGGCACCAATGAGGCGGGCAAGGAGTCCTGGACACCGGGCCCAGATACGTGCTGACATCTGGTGCCCACGGGCCACGGGGGGAGCGCCGCCCGGCCCTGGCACCCAGCTGCACCCAGCTGCACCCGTGCGAACCGCCGGGCAGCATCCATGCCGTCCCAGGGTCCCAACACCCATTCGCGGGCAGCACGCGGCCAGCACCCAGCTATGAAGGCCGACCGTCAACTTCAACTGCCAAGCCCTCCGTCGCATGGTGCATCGTGCATGCCGCCTGCTTCCTTGAGGGCCCCACGCTTCGCCATTCCCCGCCCCACCCCCACCCGTTTCTTTCCCCCCCCACACACGGCCTCCTCAAGTTAGGCTACCCGTACATTCCCGCGTACCCCCCGTGGACCGCTCCGCTGAGTCCTCCTGAGCCAGCCCGGGGCCCCGGGCACGTGGACAGCGTGGCTGCGGCTAAAAGGTCTATGCCTTCAACCGCAACGCCTCAGCTGGCTGTCACGACCCAGCGCCGATTTGCGACGGCGCTGCGGGCTGGCAGGCCATATCTGTCGGCAGCCCGCAGCGGCGTGCCAAATCAGCGCTGGGTCGTGACACTCGCAGGCATGGCGACGCTGACCGGAGGGCCGCCCGTGGCAGCCCGCTCCCGTGGTTCGAGGGGAAGGCGATAAGCAGCGGCGGCTTGGTGGAAAGCGGACCTGCAGGACCTGGAGCGGACTTGCCGGCCTTATGTGTTAGGCAGCAGTAGGTTGGCCTCGTGTGGAGTTCGGCCGAGGTAGCTTGCCTTCGGCGGCAGGCTGACTGACTAAGCCTAAGTGTGCCGCTGGGAGATGAAATAGCTGCAGAGTTACGAGGGAGGCGGGGTGGGAAGGAGGGTTGGTGGGAGGCGCGAGGTGAGAGGGGCAGGGACGAGACTGGAAACGAGACTCTTTGGAGCCTGCTTCGTGAGGATGAAACGAGGCCTCGTTGAGCAAACGAGCTACGAGTCGTCCGCGGACGAGCCTCGTTTCCCACTAAGCCTCGTTGGGCCTCGTTTCCCCTACCCTTGTTCAACCTGGGGGGAAACGAGGTCTGTACTGTCATAGGGCAGTGGGCGGAGCGCATAAGCCATACGCGCCACCGCGCTGCAAAATGGAAGCGCATTACCTGCTCTATCGGCCTTGTTCAACGGGCGTGTCTCGCGGAGACCCTGCTACCGCGGCCTGTGTCAGCATACATTCCACTCGGCGCCTTCGCCCGCCGCGGTGGCCTACCCCGAGCCGCTGACCGGTGCAAAGAGGCACGTTTGATCTGTCGTGTTGGGGCCGGCTTCAGCGCGCAAAGCGCGGGGCCCGACCTCTCGAGTGCCGACCGCTCGCCTTCTTGCGCACTTGCTATACATTACCAGTCGCACTGCAATAGGCTCACACGTAGATAGAATGCCGACCAACGGAGGCGGCGATGCCGAAGCGGCGGGTGCTGCCCCTTCAGCAGCCTCGGCTGCGGCTACGCGCAAGCGCTCTCACGATGATGAGCCAGCTGAGCCGCTTCCGCGCGTCGTGCGTGCGGAGGACCCGAAGCTCGAGTGCGGCCAGTCAGTCGCTGAGGGGCACCCGTATATCCTTACACGAGCGGAGCCCTGCTGGCAATCACCAGCTCCGCTGCGCATGGGCCCAACAGGGCGGCGGCGCCATCATGCCATCAGACCCATCCCGGGCCCCGTCAGGCCTCCTTGCGGAGCACGCAATGATGAAGCCCATCACAATCTTCCCGCCCTCCATCGACGCCACCTGCTCCGCCCCTTGTCGGGCACTGGCGTGTCACGGTGCCTGAAAGGTTTGGGGGTGAAGTGAGGAAGTGAAGATGGCGTGGAGCCATGCCGGGAAGACGTGTGTGGGTCGGCGGGTCGGGGCAGGACCCGCACGAACCCAGTTGCTTTAGCGTGAATATCGCATGTAGTGTCAGCCTGCCGCTGTCAGTGGGGCTGAGTCGAGCGTCTGAAGTGTGGGATTGAGTGGGCAACGGCGTAGAGATGGTGTCGTACGGTGCCCGCAGGGGCACATCAGCGAGGGACAGACCTGTGAGGTTGTCTGTTCCCAAGCTCTCTGGTACAGCCTGCCGGTGTTGCTTACTTAGTGGACAGACCAAGTATGCGTTTAGGTGGCTACTAGAGCCGCTGATCATGTAAGGAGTGAGTGTTCGCTCCACCAGTCGGCATCGACCCGAGCCCCGCCAATTGGCTGCGTGCGCTAGGGTGCGATCGCCCCAGATCTGCGTGTGTCAGAGGCCGTGTGCCACGGCGTGCCTGCTGGACACATCGCTCTTCCCAGCTTGGGAACAGACCGCTGCGCGCCACTGATCGCTTGATCGTCGGAGGACTTTCTCGCGGCAAGCCGCAGCGTCGTTGACTGGAGTGCATGAGAGGTTAAGGCCTCTATCGTGGCGGTGGATCGCAGCTACGGCTGCGTACGTGCTGGGCAATTGGAGCACCATCGGGAGTGCTTCACGCCGTCGCGCGACGAAGATCTGTGTTTTGGAGCTCGTGGCCATGGCCTACTGCAGATGAGTTCTGCAAATCGCCGAACAGCCAGGGGTCAGGGCCCTTGACGATGATGATGGTGACTTCGCGTGGCGCGCTCACGAGCGCTGAATCGGTGGCTCTAGCCGCCATTTGTGTATGGGCCATGGCCCGGATCTGAGCCTTTCGGGTGCGGGCGCGGGAGGGGACCGGGTTTCGACACGCGGTGCCACTCCCGCTGACCCCGTGCGTCGCCTCAGCAGCCTACAGCTTGTTCGTCTGCAGCGGCGCACCATGGCGATCGGGGAGCGCAAGATTGTGACTGGCGCTCTAAGGAGCGTGGCGGCGCTGCGTGTGTTCTGGGAGTGCCTTCCTCGGGTTCGCTCGTCCCCTCGTGACACACAGCAGGCGCCAGAGGGTTATGGCGTTGCAAAGTGCACCGCCAGCACGGGCAGCCAAGGCTGCGGCAGCAGTAGCGTCGAGGAGTGCCACCCGTTGATACCCCGTCTTGCTACATTGACGTCCGCAGCCCCCTCTCTGGCTCCCGAAGCATCCTCGCCCAAGGGTGAGCCTGAGCTCCGTGCGTTGGCACCAGATAACCCCTACAAAGCTCCGAGCAGCAGGTTCGTGCAGCGCTACGGCAGTGCGAACACACAGGTGGGGGCATCTGCGCGCGCGGGAGGCAGCCACGGCTGCGAGACCTACGACCCGGGCGGCAGCTCTGTAGGAGGGCGCCAGGTCGGCAGGCTCTGGTGTTGGGGCCTGTAGCCCAGGGGCAGAGCGCAGCAGCGGCGAGACACCTGTCTATGGACAGCCGCGTGGTCATCGCCCTGCTCGCTGTCAAGGCCGCCTGCCTACCACGGCGGCGGCACCGTCAAGACCGACCGCCTCCGGGGCGGCGGCACAGTGGTTGCGAGTCATGAGGGCTCGCTCGTTTCAAGCCCGCCTGCCTACCACGGCGGCGGCACCGTCAAGACCGACCGTCTCCGGGGCGGCGGCACAGTGGCTGCGAGTCATGAGGGCTCGCTCGTTTCAAGCCCGCCTGCCTACCACGGCGGCGGCACCGTCAAGACCGACCGTCTCCGGGGCGGCGGCACAGTGGCTGCGAGTCATGAGGGCTCGCTCGTTTCAAGTCCGCCCGGCTGCCACGGCAGCGGCGGCACAGGTTGTTTGATCTGCGGCGCCGCCGCAGGCGCCTCTTCAGTTGTGGGCCCGCCGTGCCTCGAACGGTCGGCGGCCCCCGGCGGCGCTGGCCCCTCGCCAGCGCTCCGCCTCGTGTCAAGTCCGCCCGGCTGCCACGGCAGCGGCGGCACAGTTTGTTTGATCTTCGGCGCCGCCGCAGGCGCCTCTTCAGTTGTGGGCCCGCCGTGCCTCGAACGGTCGGCGGCCCCCGGCGGCGCTGGCCCCTCGCCAGCGCTCCGCCTCGTGTCAAGTCCGCCCGGCTGCCACGGCAGCGGCGGCACAGTTTGTTTGATCTTCGGCGCCGCTGCAGGCGCCTCTTCAGTTGTGGGCCCGCCGTGCCTCGAACGGTCGGCGGCCCCCGGCGGCGCTGGCCCCTCGCCAGCGCTCCGCCTCGTTTCAAGTCCGCCCGGCTGCTACGGCAGCGGCGGCACAGTTGGTTTGATCTTCGGCGCCGCCGCAGGCGCCTCTTCAGTTGCGGGCCCGCCGTGCCTCGAACGGTCGGCGGCCCCCGGCGGCGCTGGCCCCTCGCCAGCGCTCTGCCTCGTGTCAAGTCCGCCCGGCTGCCACGGCAGCGGCGGCACAGTTTGTTTGATCTTCGGCGCCGCCGCAGGCGCCTCTTCAGTTGTGGGCCCGCCGTGCCTCGAACGGCCGGCGGCCCCCGGCGGCGCTGGCCCCTCGCCAGCGCTCCGCCTCGTGTCAAGTCCGCCCGGCTGCTACGGCAGCGGCGGCACAGTTTGTTTGATCTTCGGCGCCGCTGCAGGCGCCTCTTCAGTTGTGGGCCCGCCGTGCCTCGAACGGTCGGCGGCCCCCGGCGGCGCTGGCCCCTCGCCAGCGCTCCGCCTCGTTTCAAGTCCGCCCGGCTGCTACGGCAGCGGCGGCACAGTTTGTTTGATCTTCGGCGCCGCCGCAGGCGCCTCTTCAGTTGCGGGCCCGCCGTGCCTCGAACGGCCGGCGGCCCCCGGCGGCGCTGGCCCCTCGACAGCGCTCCGCCTCGTGTCAAGTCCGCCCGGCTGCCACGGCAGCGGCGGCACAGTTTGTTTGATTTTCGGCGCCGCCGCAGGCGCCTCTTCAGTTGCGGGCCCGCCGTGCCTCGAACGGTCGGCGGCCCCCGGCGGCGCTGGCCCCTCGCCAGCGCTCCGCCTCGTGTCAAGTCCGCCCGGCTGCCACGGCAGCGGCGGCACAGTTGGTTTGATCTTCGGCGCCGCCGCAGGCGCCTCTTCAGTTGTGGGCCCGCCGTGCCTCGAACGGCCGGCGGCCCCCGGCGGCGCTGGCCCCTCGCCGGCGCTCTGCCAGCATGACGCGCCACCACCAGGGCACATGGCATCGCGTGCCTGAGGCGTACGTTGCGTGGCGCCCACGTCGACTACGAGCTATGTCTTAAGGCTGGCCCCGATGCGCAGAGGACGCCCGTTGGCAGATAAGAAGACCACTAGCTGAGCGGGTGAGGAAAGACCAGCAAGCGCCTGCATGGACGGAGCATGGTGCACTTGGCATGGCGCATCGTGCAAGGCCCCAATGTTAAGCCCGCCACGGCGGCGGCATCGAGAAGTCCGACAGCCTAGCGGGGCGTCGGCAACCTGTGACCTTCAGCACCATAGCCTGTGCCGAAGTGTGTTGAGATCGCGCCTGACGTGCTAGGGAGAGCACGGGTAGTGCGCCTGGCAGCGCTGGTACGGCTAGCGCTTGGCCTTGTTCAAGCCCGCCCACTTGTGGCGGCAACCTCTTATCATCCGCACCACTGCCGGTGCATCATCTGTTCTGGAGTGACGGTTTGGCGCAAGTTGAGCATGTCCGTGCCTGCATACACTTCCAGCCCACGGCTGCATAGCCGCCGGAGCTGGGGGGGGGACTGACTGCTAGGCACGTGATAGGGGCGGTACGACACGCTAGGGCGTGACAGCTGTCGGGCACTGGCGTGTCACGGTGCCTGAAAGGTTTGGGGGTGAAGTGAGGAAGTGAAGATGGCGTGGAGCCATGCCGGGAAGACGTGTGTGGGTCGGCGGGTCGGGGCAGGACCCGCACGAACCCAGTTGCTTTAGCGTGAATATCGCATGTAGTGTCAGCCTGCCGCTGTCAGTGGGGCTGAGTCGAGCGTCTGAAGTGTGGGATTGAGTGGGCAACGGCGTAGAGATGGTGTCGTACGGTGCCCGCAGGGGCACATCAGCGAGGGACAGACCTGTGAGGTTGTCTGTTCCCAAGCTCTCTGGTACAGCCTGCCGGTGTTGCTTACTTAGTGGACAGACCAAGTATGCGTTTAGGTGGCTACTAGAGCCGCTGATCATGTAAGGAGTGAGTGTTCGCTCCACCAGTCGGCATCGACCCGAGCCCCGCCAATTGGCTGCGTGCGCTAGGGTGCGATCGCCCCAGATCTGCGTGTGTCAGAGGCCGTGTGCCACGGCGTGCCTGCTGGACACATCGCTCTACTGACTGCTAGGCACGTGATAGGGGCGGTACGACACGCTAGGGCGTGACACCCTTCCTCCTTCCTCTCCTGCTCCTTGCGCCCCCCCCCCCTTACACCCCTGCCCCGCCATGCACCAACCAGGCAGCAGTGTTGCTATCAAAGTGACAGAGTGACGGAAAGTGAAGCCGTGTGGCACTTTTCGGGGCTCAGATCCAGGAAAGTGCAGAGCCGGCTTCACTTTTTGCAGCTGTGAACGACCCGAAGTGCTGTCCGCGCCTTCACTCTTTTGCCCCGTCTTGGGCGTGAAGTGCACACCCGGGACCTGTACACCCGGGACCTGCGGGTTCCCACAATCTTTCCCTACGCTTTGCTGCAAGCAGCCCCCACGCCCTCCTCGGCCCTGCACTTTTAGGGCTGCCGGAGGTTGCAAAGTGCTGCCCGCTTCTGCACTTTTGCCGATGGCCAGGGCCTGAAAGTGCCGGGCCCTCCGCACTTTGGCCAAGGGAAGATAGCAACGCTGCCAGGCAGAAGCAGGCGCCGCAAAAGAGACTCGCGCCGCCGCCCTACCCTCATCCCTAGCTGCCCTCCAACAACCCCAACTATCCTCCGCTGTCGCCACCGTCATATGCCCTGTGCCCCCCCCCCCCCGCCTCTGCCCAAGGCGGAAGCGGGGCTGCCGCCGTCGACCGCCTCTCCAGGAGGTAGGCCGGGAGGCGCCGCGGAGCTTGCTGGCGGGGGGCTTCGCGCCGCCGCCGCAGGTGTTGAGTCGCCTCGCTTGGCGACGCCAACCTCGCACCGTCCCGGATGCCGCTGTTGCCGCCCAGCCCCAGCCTCCCTCGCCGCCTTCCCTTGCCCAGCCGTGACGGCCTCGGCACTGTTGCAGCCCCGCACCGCCTCGGCACCGCTAGCTAAGCCCCGCACCGCCGGGTGCCGCCGTCGCCCCCGATGGGCTTGCGCTGGGGGACGGCGCCGAGGTGTGGTTGGGGACAGGGGGCGCCTGCGGAGGCACACAAGGGAGCGAGACGAGCGGTGGGGGCTCGGGCGGTCAGGGTGCGGTGGCAGGAGTGAGGGAGGCGAGGGGCCATCGCCGTGCGTGTGGGCAGGGCCGCGTCGGACGAGGCGGGGCAGGAAGGACGGAGCCTTGCAAAGCGCAGCCAACTGGGAGCGCCCGGGGCTGCCGACAGCGTGAGGCTGTCGGCAGGGAGTCGGCGAGGGACACGCCAGGAGGCATGGCGGCCAACAGGCGCGAGGGCGCAGGCGTGGTGGGCAGGTGCGGGACGGAGGGGAGATCGACACTTCGACAGCCTTCCCGCATCGCAAACCCCAGGCTTCGTGCGCCTTCGCGCAGCAGCCAAGCAACCCACCGCAGAAGTCGCGGGGCCCGGGGCCGACGGCAGGTGGCGGTTGTTGCCGCTGCCGTCGTTCCGGCGGTTGGAGACGGTCAGCCACGTCACGCAGACAATGACCGCCGCAGCCACCATGCTAGTCACCATGCCGAAGGCCAGCCTTGTCGCCCCAGCCGTGGCGCCATTCTCGATGCTCTGGCCAAGCGTCGTCGCCGCCTGTCGCATGCCGTCCCCCACCTGCTGCCCATGCACCTTGGCAGCGCGCGCCAGCAGGCCCTCGGGCTGCGGGCCGTTGGGTGGCGGGCCGCTCGGCGTTGCGGCGACGCTGAGCACAGGGCTGGGCTGGACCGCGGCGCCCGCGCCGCTCAGCTTGGTGGCTCTGCCCTGCGACGTGGGTTGGGGCGACAGAGGGGTGAGGGCCAGCTGGGGGCTGGTTGATGGGGGCCCGCAGCGGCTCACGGGCGCCACACAGCAGCACTGCTCAGCTCGTGCCCAACACGGCCGAGAGGGGGGCGTGAACGACGGAAAGAGCTCCATCGGGCCCCATCGCGGCCCGGCACAGCTAACGACTCGCGACCGCTTGCTCCCCCGGCCCTCAACCCTAAGCGCACACAAGCACAGCGTCGCGGCTTTGCGCCTGGCTGCCTCCATCGAGTGCAGGGTTGGCGTTGGCGCCGCCACGCATCCACAAAATGGAGCCGCCCCGATCCTAGCACCCACCTGCCACGCGCCCGTCAGGAAGGCAAAGACGAGCAGTCCCGCCAGGCCCACCGCGACCGCCAGCCACCGCAGCCAGGAGCGGCCGGGGCTACGGAAGGCCTGAGGATGGCAGGGGCGCGTGTGGCAAGAGGTTAGCACCGCAATGGCGAAGTCCTTCACTTCCCTATCCCAGAGCACGCATCAAGGGGCGGCAGCAGCACAGGAGCGGCACACATGCACACGTGCAGCAGGGCGGCACCCTCCTTGGGAAGGGCGGGCCAGCAGCCCCAGACGGGTGCCCGCCCCGAAGCCTTCGCCCCAACCCGGCTAACCCGGCCCACCCTTCTTCCACCAGCCCCCTTACAGCCCCGCCTCACCCGTGTGCGGCCCGATGTGTCCTCCGCTGGGACATTGGCAGAACTCTGCAGCCACAGGGGCCGAGGGAGGAGCACGTGAGGGGCGTAGAGCCAGGACAGGTCGTGCTTGAAACCCTCCGTGCGTGCGGCGGTAGGGACCTTCACCTCCGACGGACGTGCCCTACCCGCTCTTCCCGCCTCTGCGTGCGCTCTCTTTGTGCTGCTCACTCCCCACCATCCCGCCTCTCATGCCTCCTGGGTCCTGGCACCCTTCGCGCTCCTCGCTTGCGCACCCTTTCCCCGCACCCCTTCCCCGCACACGCACACGCAACCATGGACGTGCATTCTCCGATCCCCTCTGTTCCCCACTTGCCCTCCCTGCCCCGCGGGCACCCAACCTTGACTGCTTCCCCGCCCAACCCCTTCCCCTCCCTTCAGCTCTCCACGCATCCCCCCCCTCATCCCATCGTTTGCTGCCCCGCCACAACATCATGACGCGGGGCCCCGCCGTTTCCCGCCCCCCTTGCGCGAGCTCCCTGCTGCGCCCCGGGTGACCTCCGCCATTCCCTTTCCGCATCCATTCCCTACGTCTTACCGCTGCCTGGAAGTGCGGGGAGCTCAGGGGGCATGGCGTGTGCGCAGATGGCGGGGTCCGGGCTGCCGCAGCAGCGTCCCGCGAGGCGTCGGGGGCCGACGCCGAGGGCCCGACGTCCGCGATGCTCGCGATGCTGCCGCCGCGCTGCCTCGGCAGCGTGTGGCGCGAGCCCACAGGAGGGCTGGCCGATTGGCAACCGGTGGCGCGCCGGACCCGACAGGAGCCTCCCCCGGGCGCCGTGGCCACCCGCTGAAGCGATAACCTAGAGCAGACATGCACACAAGGGTTGTGAGCGCCAACGCGGTGAGAAGGCGCGTGCTCGACAGCAGGCATTGATGCCGCCGGGCTCTCGGATGCGCCCCCGCTGCCGCAGACAGCCCTACCGCATGGTTTGCGCTTAATGCCAGGCTCAGGCGCTGTCCGTCAGCGCGGCGCGAGCCCCGTTGGAAGGGTTTTGTCAAAGCGAAACTGTCGCAATGAGCGACGGGGAGGCGCTCAGGGACTCGGCCGTCAGTCGCAGTGACCTAGAGCTGGAATTCTGCAACCTTGCCGGGGAGGGTATGCCGGCCGGGGCCTTCTGGGCAAGACTACCCGCCGTGCAAGCGGTGACTCACTTCCTTCCCGGCCTTGTCCGCCGGATTGGGTGGCGGCTAGGGCTACAGCCTGTCAGGGAGGGGCAGTCCGGGCTGGGGGCGGTCTGAGTTTGCGGACCTGGGAAGGAGGACCCGCTCCGGGGCTCCGGCAGGCGGCCAGGAGGGAGGGGGGGCCACCCGAATCGAGCCCGCCCCCAAGACGGAGAGGAGGAGCTAGCTAGGGTTGAGGCTGGTGGTAATGCGTTTGCTGGAGCCGTGGCGTACTGTAGTTCGACGAAATCAAGAAACCCAGCCCTCATTGTCATCATCGTCATGGTTGGGAGACGACGGCCTTGCAGGATGCTGCAGCGTGCAGCATGCTCGCCGCGTCACGACACGTCGTCACACCTCCCTCCCTCGCCCTAGATGCCGCCCACCTTGGGCGGCGGCCCGCATTGTCAGCCGCAACTTGGGGATTGGATTGCGAGATGGGAAGGAAGCAGGAGGGTCTGGGTCTTGAGGGACATCACTAGGCACTGGGCCTCACGGGGCGTCATTGGACCTTAACCGCATTGTACGGCCGCACCTTGCGGACCAGCGCATGTCGCCCGCTATTGGAGGCCTGAGCATATCACCGGGCAAGGGGCAATAAGGCGCGCTGGCATGCGCCATAGGAACTGTTCATGAGCTACGAGTTTACGTGATTGGACGCCTGGCGTAGGCCGTGACGTGCTGTCACGGCGGGACGCTCAGGCATGCTTGGACACGAGGACAGGGTTGGACACCTCGCGTGGGCTGCGACGGGACGTCACGTCGGGACACGCAGACAGGGCTTGGACACAGGCTTGGACGCATTGATACGAGCTTTGGTAGGAAGTCATGACGAGACGTTATGGTATGTTGGCTTGCCCCAGTCTCCGCTCGGAGAGCGGAGCAGGGACTACGCCTATGCGGTCACGTCGGCGCCCCCGCCACCTGCCAGTGTTCCAGCGTAGAAGCCGTGTGCGCCCTGAACCAAGTTGCAGAAAGCAGGGGCCGCGGGAAGGCCTGGCGAGGGACGCGGGCGACCCGTTTGCGGACCGCCGACGCGTTTGCGGTGTCTTCCCGAGGCACGCTAGGGCGCCTGCGCCGAGCCGCGCGTGCCACGCATGCTGCATTAGGCGTGTTGGCTACGTATTGCGCCTCGTCGCGTGGTGCAGCGCGGCGGGGTGCACGTGCAGTGCCGCTCGCGCCACGCGGCCTCCCTCCCCCCGCAGCCCCCTCCACCGCCCGTGACCCACCGGCGACCCACCGGCCATGCACACCCAACCCCCAAGTCCCGCTCCCAAAAAAGGGGGGCAAGCCCGGACTGCTGCGCAGCCCACCTCGCGACGTGATTGCATAGGCGTAGCCCCTGCTCCGCTCTCCGAGCGGAGTCTGGGGCAAGCAAACGAGGCTGAGAGAGGTTATGCAATCGAGGGGTGGGACCTGACACCTGACATCCGCGCGTGCTCCGCAGCCCTCCCCCTGTCCCTCATTGTAACCACCGAGGACTGTCAGCTCTCGTTCCACCCGACCTCAGCCATCGAGGAGGATTGAGGCCCACCTGCTTCATCGGCCGGATGGGCGCTCCGCGCCTCAAGTACGTACCCTGTACGCTCGCTCTCACAGGATTCTGGTAAGGCACTCCTCACCACCACCACCACCACAATAGCACGTCAACGTCAGGCAAAACGTTCGACAAAACTTCCAATAACGATGTGAAACGAAATCCGTCCCTAGTCCCGGACCCTGCACGCCACACCGAACCCTCACTTTGCCTGTGTTGGCCTTTGGTGGCTACCACCCCTGGGTCTCTACCACGGCGGAGTAAAACCCCGCGTGCACGCTGGTCCTTACGAGTCCATCCACGAACTGACCGGGCGGGCCATGCCGACGATTCAGCCGGTTTCTCCTCCGCCGCCTCCACTCCAAACCCTCCAGTTCAGGTTGGTGGTGAGGGGGGTGAAGGGGTGGTGGTGAGGGCGGGGGCGCACATCGCTCATGCACTCGCAGGCGCTGGCCCATATCCCACCACGGTGAAGCACGCTCGGGCGTTCCCTTCCTCTTCTTTCCTCTTAATATCTCCCATGCAGGGGGAGGGCAAGCCGCGGCGAGGGCGAGAGGCGATCATCGCTCGCAGGCGCTGCCCGGGGGGGCGTCCGGGCGGCACACGCACACAGGCTGCTGCGGGGCGGCGGGGACCGCGCAGACCCCCACTGCGGGGTCGCATGTGATGCGGCACTCCTCGACTGGGGGGTTGGGGCAGGGAGCGTGGAGAGGAGGGGGGCCAGAAGGTGAGAAGGCGCAGGCGGGAGGGGCGACGCGCAAGACCAGGGGCACAGTACCAGGTACGGCACACGTGTACCGCGGACTGCCCGGACAAAGCGTACACCGTACGCTTCCTCCCCCGCGCCCTCCCCTGCCCCAGCCCCTGCGGCCCCCGCACTCACACGAAGAGCAGGAGCCCTGGCCTGCAAGGCCCGGCACCCACACCTCCGACGCTCCGCACTGCTTGTCGCAGTTGGGCCCGACCCAGCCGGGCCGGCACGCGCACATGGGCCCCGCGTCGGTCTCCTTGCACGTGCCGCCCACGCACTTGTAC
This sequence comes from Edaphochlamys debaryana, assembly GCA_016858145.1. NCBI lineage: Eukaryota > Viridiplantae > Chlorophyta > Chlorophyceae > Chlamydomonadales > Edaphochlamys > Edaphochlamys debaryana. The sequence goes on from JAEHOE010000079.1 coordinate 409,996, forward strand.
GACGAGCACGCGTACGGCACGCACTGGCCGCGCTGCCAGACCTCAGATCCGGAGCAGGGCGTGTCGCAGATGCCCCCTGGCACGCTCGACTGCCAGTTCGCGCTGCAGGCGCACGTGGGGCCGCTGGGAGTCAGCTGACACACGCCCTGTTTTGAGGGTGGAGGGTGGTGGCAGAAAGCGATAGGGGTGTCAGTCAAGAGGTAGGGAGGAAAGGGCAGGGCGGTCCCGCACGGCGAGGGGCCAAGACGGGGGGCGCCGCCCCGCCCGGCCCTTCTCGTGCCGTACCTGGCCGCAGTTGACCGTACGGCACGTGTCCTTGACGCACTGCCCGTCCTCCCACAGCGTGCCGTCGGGGCACTGCCGGTCGCAGCGGTCGCCCGTCCACCCCGCCAGGCAGCGGCAGCCGGGCGACCCGTCGTCACGGGTCTGACACACGCCGTTGCCGCAGCCACCCGCCGGGCACACGTCCACTGCGAGCGAGGCGGGATGCGGGTTTAGAACGTAGGGTTTAGAGTGAAGAAAGATAGATGGATGGGCTTGGTGGGTGTGGGAGCAGGAAGCGGGCCGAGCGAGGGTGCCGCGTGCACGTGTGCGTACGGCGCGTGACTCACCCACGCATTGCCACCTTCCGGCCACCTGCTTGAGCGTACGGCCGTCCATGCACGGCGTCATCTCGCACAGGAAGAGCTGCTGCATGAGGAACTGTACGGCAGCGAGGAGGACGGGGTGAGGGTGGTGCGAGCCAAGGAGAAATCCAGTGGTCAGGGGGTCAGGGGGTAGGACAGCAGGGGCAGGCTGGTTAGCTCGCGTGAGACGCAGCGGGGCTTCGCTATGTGCGCCAAAGGAGAGCGAGCGTGAGGCGAGAGGCTGGGGTGCGAAAGGACTGGATGCGGGTCCGGTGGAAGCTCTGAGCCAACCACGGCACTGCCCACAGCCCTACTAACAAACCACACCCCCACCACCACCGCCACCACCCCCACCCCCACCACCCCCACCAACCCCACCGCCCCTCCCGCCGCCTCACCCGCTGGTCCGAGGTCATGCCCGCGGTGCACGCCGTGGCGGCCGCAGCCCGGGAGAAGGAGGGGCTGCGGTGGAGGATGACGTAGTTGCCCTGGAGGGGCTCTGGGGGGGGGCGAAGGGTCGGGGACAGACGCAGGATCGGTTGGGCGCAAAGCGGTGCGAGGCGCTGGGGCACAAGCTCCCCCCACCTCTGTCAGACAATCACCAGACCACTGCCGCCTATACGCCTTTACCTGCCATCCCCGCCCCGTGAGACCTCCAAAAGCTCCGAAACCCCTAGGGCGCCCTTTTCCCCGCCCCAGCCCTCCCCCCCCACAACCCCCTGTGTCGGGGTCCCCCACGTGCATCAGTCCACGCCCTGTGCGCCCCCCTCACCCCCCGGCCCCTTCCCCTCACCCCCCGGCCCCTTCCCCTCACCCCCCGTGTCGGGGTCCACCGCCCATCCGCCCATCTCTACCCATCCCTACCCTATAGCTTCTCAAGCTCCCAAACCCCTGTGGCACCCTTTTCCCCGCCCCAACCCCCCCCTCCCTCACCCCCCGTGTCGGGGTCCCTGCAGGGCAGCGTCACGGGCTCCGCGGGCAGCGGGTTGGTGCGGTTGAAGGCCCCGCACAGGCGGGCCTCGCGGGGGATGCCGGAGAGGGCGTTGGCCACGCTTACGCGGTATTCGAGGCTGGCGCGGGGGTGGAGGAGGGGTTGGGAAGGGCGGGGTGGGGTTGACAGAAGGCCGGCGACGTGCATTCCTTGCGGTCGCTCGGAGGGTCAAGGGCGCACAGCACTCCCAAACATCTCCCCAACAACCTTGCCCCAAGGCTACTCCGTCTTCCCCCAACCACTTGCTCGGCCCTCGGCCTCCTACCAGCTCCGCACCCCCCCCCCCTCACCCCCCCCACCTTCCAACCCCCCCCCCCCGACCCACCCACCCACCCACCCGCACAGCTCCATGCCGCGGTTCGCCGCCTCCCGGGCCGCCTGCCAGCAGCCAAAGTCCACCGTCACCCCCGGCACCGCCCGCGGCTGCAGGTCGTTGGCCAGAATGACCCCCCCCCAGGGGGTGTCCAGGTCTATGGACCCCGTGCGCCACACGGTGGAGGGGTCGCCGTCGATCATGAGGGCTGCGCGGCCGTTGCCCGAGCCCGCGTCGATGGATTGGGAGGTGGCGGTGACGACTGGGGGAGGGAGGGGGAGGGAGGGGAAGGGAAGGGGGGGGGAGGGAGGGGGAGGAGGGGGAGGAGGGGGGAGGGGAGGGGGACGGGGGTGGCGTTTATGGACTGGGAGGTGGCGGTGACGACTGGGGAAAAGGAGGGAGGGGGAGCAGGCGGAACGCTCGACATGCCGCGGCACGGAAGGAGGTGCGGCCAACACTCGACGCCAACACAAGGGCACAATGTTGACACCACTGCAGCCCTCCCCCACACCAGGCCCCCCCCCCGCGACGCCCTCCCATTGCGCCCACCACCAAGACCGCCCACACACCAAGGCCTTCCCCCCTGCCCCGAGCCCCTGCCCCCGCTCACGCAGGCATCCGCCCCAGTCGGTGCGCGCACCCCCGACCCCCTTACCCGCCCACAGCCCCCACCTTCCCCGCCAAGCCGCCCGGCCCCAGACGCCCCTCTGCCCCCCCGGCGTCCACCCGCTCTTCCCCACCCCCTGCTCCGTCCGAAGCCCCAGGAGGGGTGGGGTGGGGCGGGGCAGTCTCCCCTCTCCCAACATCGCCTTTCCCCCCCCTCCCTCTTACGTAAGCATCCGCCCCAGTCGGGGCGCGCGAAGTTCCAAGTGGGGCACTCGCACGAGTAGGTGGACAGGTCCTCGGAGGGGTAGCAGGTGGATCGGTAGCCGCAGGGGTTGGGGACGCAGGGGTTGGCTGGGGGGTGGGTGGGTGGGCGGGGGTGTAGGAGGAGAGAGGGTGAGGAGGAGGGGTGGGGTGGGAGTTAGTTGGTGGTGGTAGGACGCGGATGGGGCCTTGCGGTGGGCTTGCGCGGCACTGATGCGCCCGCAGAACTGTCCGCCCCCAAAGGCCGGCGCGCAGTCCACAGCAGTGCGCCCACTCACCCCTGCAGGCGCCGTTGACCCACTGCTGGCCGTAGGGGCAGCCCTCAGCCGCTGCGACAGGGGCCAGGGAGGGGGGTCATGAGGCAGGGGCAGGAAGACCGGGGGTAAGGGGACCGGCTTCTGGAGGCATCGCAAGTGCCGCAGCAGGCGCACTGGGACACCAGCGCACCGCGCCTACGTTTTCCCGGCCTTTACACGAGCAGCCCTGAACACGCGAGCGCGAGCCGGTGTGGCGTGCACGCCAAGGCAGCCCCGCCCCTCCGCCCCGCCCCACCCCGCCCCGAGGCTCACTCTTGCAGGTGCGGGACGTGAGGTCAAAGGCGTAGGGGATGCCGGCGGTTCCCGGGCAGCGGCAGGCGTAGTATCCCGAGTTGCTGCAGCTCGAGGGCCAGGGGCACAGCGTGTCGCCCGCCTCGGCGCATGCGTCGAAGGCTGGGGGCGCGGGGCAGCGGGGGCAAGGGAGGATGTTTGATGCTGGAAGGGGGGAAAGGGGGGAACGGGGGCGAGGTACGTGGGGCGTGGTAGCGTGCCGCGCCGGATGACTTTCGGGATGGGATGCAAAGGGCCCAAAGGAGCAGGCATCGGCCACGGTAACGACTAGAGCACGACAGGGAAGGGGGGAAAGGGAAGAAAGGGGGGCGGGACGGGCTGGAGAGGGGCCCAAAGGAGCAGGCATTAACCACCGTACGGTGACGGTTAGACCGCGCTTCGGGGGCGAATCCATCGGAGCAATGACAGAGTACCAAGATCCAAGCGGCCACTGTAAGAATCCAGGATCCAAGCGGCAAGCCCCCACTCACGCATGCATCGCTCCGTCACGGTGGAGTAGCGGGTGCCGGCCAGGCACCCGTCGTAGTCTGCGTGGGGGGCGGGGACCGAGGAGGGGTGTTTGGGTGAGCAGCAGGAGCGGCGCTCTGCTCGAACCCCACACGTCCCGCCTGCCGCCTGTACGGCACGGAGCGGCATGCACGTGAACAGATCCGATCCCGTGTTCGTCCAACCGTTCCTCGGCCGCTCACCTGCGCACGCGCCTCGGCCCCAGTCGTACAGCGGGTAGTCCTTGAAGGCGGCGCAGGAGCAGTCGTACGACCTGTACGGCGGTACGACAAAAGGGCCACAGCATGCTGGACTGGTCGTACCGGCACGACATCCCATGCCCGCGAGCACGGGGGCCTCCCACTACTCAGCGCGCACCTGAAGGGGAAGGTGGTGGCTGGGGGCAGGTCGATGCACGTTGCGCCCCCACCGCAGGCCTGAGCCTGGGTGGTGCACTCGTTGACCGGGGCGCAGGCGGCCGAGGGGGAGGGTCGGGCGGTGCCCCAGCGGCAGCCGGAGGCGTCTGCGGGTGTAGGGAGGGGTGGAGGGTTCGGGGTTATACATAGGATCACGGAGGGTAGAAGACGAGAGGGGTGCAAGGGGAGGGCGAGGAAGGGTGGCGCAGCAAGGGAGATACGGTAAGGAGACGCGAGGGCATCTTGCCTTTTGCCTCCGACAATCCCACGGGCCGCACCCAGGTGCCTCACCCACGCAGCCCGGCAGCGTCTCGTCGAAGGTCGTGTACGGCGCCCGTGTGCACGAGCATTCGTACCCCGTACGGCCCTGTCCAGGGAGTCGAAGGGCGCGACGTGAAGGGTCCGGGGAGCGGCCGGCGGCGGAGCGATCAGCCTAGGGTGCCCACAGCTGTGCACAGGGGCACACACTCTTCTGCCCCAGTGCCATGGGCGATGCCTGCCCATCAGCAGCCACGGGGTGCAGTGCAGCTGCGTGGTGTAGGGCCGTCGCCGCTCGCCCACCCACCGCCATACATTACGAGGGAGAGGACCTCCAAGGGGGTCCCTACGGGGGATGCCCTTGGGCCTCAGCCCGCCCACAGCCTTGGTGCAGGTGGCCAGCTCCGGAGGACACGCCCATCCCAGTCGTACCGCATGCACACACGCGCACGGTCTCCCCCCTTTCCCTGCCGCTTCCCCCCCGCCCTTCCACACGCCCCCCCGACTGACCACATTAGTGCAGGTGGCACCGGGGCCGCAGATCCCGGGGGTGCGGGCGCAGACGCGGTTGTCTGCGGGTGGGTCGGACAGACAGGGCAAGCGAAGGGGCTGAGGGGGGGCGCCGGGTCCGCCGAGCTCTGCCGGGCTTCGCCCACGCAAGGCCTCACCCTACCGGGAAAACAGCCCAAAGGGGCATCGGAGCGGTGCCTTCTTGCTCGCCGCTTACTAACCGCACTGGCACCTCGGTATCGCGCATACACCCCAGCACCTAAACACGCACACGTAGCATTGTGTGAGCACAGTGTGACCCGATCCCCCTCCCCGCCCTCACCAACGATGTCGGGCGAGGGGCGCAGCGACGGGCGGCGGGGCGCCTGGGGTGGCGGTGACGCAGGCGTGCCTTTGGAGCGAGCGAAAAGAGGGAGGGAGGGCGGTGGAGGCGGGGAAGCAAGGGTTTCCGTCAACAGGGAAAGAATATTGTCTTTCCCAGCGGCAAGGCAAGGCCCTCCACGATTGGCGCGCACCGCTGCCACCCGGGCCCTCCCAGGGTAGCCTGTCTCATTTCTGGCCCCAGCGGAGCGTGCGGGTTGGGTCTTCGCGTATGTAACTGTAACTGCAACTGTATCACGGCACGCCTTTCCAGCGCCCCCACACGCGCCCGTGTCACATGACTCCCATCGCATCGCGCTCCTGCCCTGAACCAATCCCACGCACCGGGGGGGGCAGGAGGCGGCGAGGGCGGCGGGGAGCGCCGGCGGTTGCGTGTGGGGCTGGGCCCGGGGCTGGGGCTGGGGCTGGGCCCGGGGCCCGGGCTGGGGCTGGGCGAGGGCCCGCCCACGGGCGGTGGTGGAGAGGAGCTGGCGGCTGGGGGTTGGAGCGACGGGGGCAGAGCGCAACCCTCAGCTCGCAGACAAGGAAGGGCAAGGAGTCCACAAAATGCTCCGAGAGCAAGGAGTCCACAAAATTCTCCGAGAGCAAGGAGTCCACAAAATTCTCCCTTTGTGCTGACAACAATTCAACTCCAGGCCGCATAGCCGGAGACCCTGGAATTTCCGCAGGGGGATCCGCTAGGAAGGTCCTACGCGGCACAGGGTCGCACCTGGCGATGGGGGGGGCGAGGGGGGCGGTGACGGGGTGGGCGGAGGCGACCGCTTCCTCCCCACCCTGGGGCTGGGCGTGGGGCCCGCAGAGGGCGAGGGCGAGGGGCTGGCCGCCGGGGGCAGAGGCGACGGGGGCGGGGAGCCTGCAGGGTGGGGGCGGGGCGCGGGTGCTCAGCTGTTGCAAGCGGTGTTGCCCTGATACCTCCGCGTCTCGCGCCCCACAAAGCACCGTGCGGAACCTTGTGTTGGCTCCAAGAGGTCCAACATGACCTTGGGCCCATCCCAGCCGAACCAGTTAGTCGTACAGTTGATACCGCTAGCATGATTGGGTGAGTCCTGTAGCTCCGTCTGCCTTACCTCCTCCCGCCCCCGCATAACCAGAGCACGCTTGCTCAGGACCCCCACACACGAACGCCGGCGTCCGGGGGCTCCTAGCTCGCGCTGCCCGCCGCCCAACCCAGACACGCGCTTGCACGTGCGGGCCCGCGACCCTAGCCCCGACGACCCAGCGCCTGCAGCTCGGCCCAGCCCCAGCTTCCCCCAGCTTCCTCCTCAACGGGGCCGCCCCAGCAGCAGGCCAAGGGCCCAGGGGGCCCAGGGCCTCACCTGCCGGGGGCGGGCTCTTCCCCCGCCGCCTGGGCGATGGGTTGGCTTTGGGTGAAGGCGAGGGCGAGGTGCGCTGCTCGCACCGATACCCGGGGTCCGTCCGCGCCTGCTTCGCCTGCAGTGCGGCGAGGGAGGGGCGGGGTTTGCGGACCTCGCACGTCTTTGCATGTGCGGCAAGGAAGAGAGGAAGCGGCGCAGGCGGCAGGCAGGGCCCTCCTGCAACACAGCCGCCCATCCCTTGGCCCCAGGGCTCTAGCGCTGCCCCTCACGGGTGACGTCCACACGGCCCCCCTGCTCCGCGAGACAGCAGCTGCTTCTCCCTCGCCCCCTGGCCCCCATGCCCCTGCCATGCCAGGCCCCCCCTGCCATAACCAGAGGGTCACCTCTGGCAGGGCCCGGTCCGGGGCCCCATGTCAAGGCCCACCAGAGGTCCACCAGAGGCCCGGACCAAGAGGTCCACCAGAGGTCCAGGCCCAATCAGGCCCAGGTCCCACTCCCCGCCAGCTCCGCCTCGAGCTGCAGCCCCTCCCCACACGCCCTTCCCGCCTCCCGCCTGCCTTTCCCTTCCGTGCCCCGGCGCCGGGCCACCTGGGCTCGGGGCCCCAGGCCGACAGCTGCGTGAGCCTGCCACTGGCACGTGGCCCATCCTTGCAGGACCCCCGCACGTGGCCCCTCCCTCTTCCGGGGGGGGGGGGCCTGGCTGCTGGGGTCCATGTCGTACAGGCCCTCCCCCTGCCACGCCCAGAAGGGGGCCCCACGGCCCAGGCCAGCAGCGCTTCGCGCCGCTCCAATGCGAGGGCCTTCCTCCGCAGGCCCCAGGGCGCGCTATGGCTGTGCTGACCGTGTGTTTGAGTGGAGAGAGCCGCGGGCCTTACGGGCCGCTCCCCACGCCTCCAGGCTCATGCCGCTCTCCAGGAACAGTCTGGGCTCTCGAAGTGCGGCCAGGACCCCGCAGCCTCATCCCCTGCGCCCGGAAAAGCCTCCTCGCGCCCCGGCCCGTGCCTCCGCTCCGCCCACCCCACACCCCACGCCCCACACCCCACGCCCCACACCCCACGCCCCACACCCCACGCCCCACACCCCACGCCCCACACCCCACGCCCCACACCCCACACCCCACACCCCACGCCCCACACCCCACGCCCCACACAGGCCCGCGCTCCCGCCCTACCAGGTTGACGCACGTGCTTCCCGCGCCACAGATGGTGGGGTCACGTGCGCACTCGTCCAGGTCTGCGCAGGCGGGCGGGCAGAGGGGTAGAGACGTGGGAGAGGGGGGTTGGGAGAGGGGGACCGTGGGCGGCGGGCACGTGGGACAGAGCTGCAAGCAGGGGGTGGCCGCCCCGCGGTGCATGCAATGGAAGAGTAAGTCTAGATGCGCCATCTGTGCATGGATGGAAGGCACGAGCGGCGCCAGCGCCCTGAATACAGCGGCGCCCTCGGTGTGTCCCCGCCGAGGATGCCTGCCCCCAAGCCCCTATCCCCGCGTGTCTCACCCACGCAGATGGGGCCCTGGGGAGTCGGCTCCGACTTCCACCCCTCATAGCATGCGCCACAGCGATAGCCCCATTCGTTGGCGGACCGGAAGCACTGGCCTCCAGGCGCGCATCGGCAGGTGCCTGGCGGATGGGTGTGGGTTAGTAAACTTGGTGCTATCAGTTGTACGTTTTGCTACCTAACGCGGTATGCTGTGTGAGGCTTTAGGGGCTCGGCCGTCGACAGTCGGCCGCTCTTGTCGCCATCGCCATTCGCCTGCGACGACGTCTACTCGCCCACCAGCGCACCGACGCCACGGAGCGGTTCTGCTGAAGAGACAAACCTGATTGACCGAGCGCGGGAGCTAGGAAGATGCCGGCCAACACCACCAGCAGCGCTGAACGCCTTGGCTGCCGTCGCCCCAATTGGGACATTGTACGCATGTGGGTGCACGCGTGTGTATGCTTACAAGTCCAGAGAAGTGCACGCGGTGCGGGTATGCATGCAACGGGCGAATGGTCACTCCTTCAGTTCAGTACAGGCACTGGCAAGCTGCTGTTGTTAGCCTCAGGCATTTATTGGCGATTTGGTGGTAATACGCATCACAGACAGGACTTCTCGCGAGATAAACGGTTTCAACAAAGTTCGGGGCGTAAAGTAAACTGCAGCGAGCGAACGCAAGCACGCTCCTGTTCAAAGCAATTCATACGTAGCCAAGGTAGGACTACGCTTCGCATCGGGCACGGTCGCCGATTATGCTGGGTGCGCCACCGCCCGCCACGCTCGCCTCACCGGGTCCCGAAGCCGTCGCGCCGAAGCTGGAACTCGGGACTGCGTTCAAGCGTGCGAGCTCTGCGCAGCCTGAAACCCGTCAATTTACAGGAGCGGCGCCGTGCAATCACCTAGCCACGCACCGGCCCCGCGGCCCAACAATACCGGCTGCGCGACTGGGACGAGCGCTTCCCACCGGCTCCGGCTGCCCCTCGGTCAGACACCACACGCTACCGTATACAGATGAGAGACTGGCTGCCCCCAAAGCAATCAGTGCAACGCGACTCAGCTAGTCAATCGCTACCTCTTGACCTAGTTTTGCCTGGTGAGGATGTCATCGGCGTGTGACGCCCTCTACCTCCTACCCTCCAGCTGCTAGCTCCCTTGGGCGCCTTCGTAGCCCTTCGCCGTCCCTTGAATTGCCACCATATCGCTACAGTCCGCAAAGCCCCGTCAACCTCTTGCCTCCACAAGCTCACAGCCTCACCCCCACCCAGCGCGGGCAACCCCCTCAACAGACCTCCACCCTACCAGCACGTCTACCCCTCCCCAACGCCGCCACCACGCCAACCCCAAAACCAGACAGCCGTCCCCGTCCCCGTCCCCGTCCCCGCCCCCATCCCCGCCCTCGCATCTTGCATCAACTGCTGCGTCACACAACACGCACCCCTCCCCCACCCCCTCATCCCCTCCCCGCGCCGGCTGACGCTCCGGCCGCCTCCCTTGGCCCCCCGTGGCGCCAGCTAGCTGCCTCCACGCCTCGCTGCCGGCGGCCCCACTCTCCGTTCGCTGCCACCCGCCTCCGCACACGATCGGACCAAGGGAGCCAGTAGCCCAATTCAATGTGCGAACGTGCCGGTTTGGAACCCCAGCGGGAACAAGCGGGCCGGACACAGCCGACCCCTGCAGCGCTGTGGGCCGCTCGTGTGAGCCCAGGGGCCTAGGCCCCCGATGCGCCGAGGCGGCGGGTGCCAAGGCCAAAGGAGGCGTGCGGTACGGCGCCCCGCGGAGGAGGTGCGTACGGCAGCACACCGTACCGTGCCGTACCGTACCGGGTGGCGCCCCCGCCGATCCCCGCTCTCGCCTAGCCTCTCATCAGCTTCGACACCCGAAGTGGAGGAGGCGGTTGCTGCTGCGCCCCTATGTCTCCGCTTGCAGCCCCCTGCCTCGCGCCTGCCGCCGCCGGCGCCGCCCCCCGGGGTCAGCGCCTCAGCAGATGACGCAGCCCTCGTCCCGCCGGGCCCCGCCGCCGCCGCCGCCGCCGCCGCCCCCCGCGGGGCGCTCGTAGCGGACAACGGCGAACTGCGGAGGGGGGGGAGGGAGGGGGGGGAGGGAGGGGGGGAGGAGGGGGGGAGGTGGTTGGGGTGGGGGCCACAGGGGACGGCGCGGGCTACAGAGCGGCACGGGGGATAGGGGCGCAGAAGGGGGCAGGGACCACGGGGAACTGCGGAAGGGGGAGGCGGGAGAGCGGGCATGAGCGGAAGGGGGAGGGCGAGGCGGGAGGGAGGGCATGAGGTCATGTGCCATAGGTGTGGGGGCTAGGGGCTGGAGGGCAGGCGGCGGCACGAAAGACAGGAGCCGCGCAGGCGTGGGACCAGATCGGCGGGAGGGAGGGAGGGGGGGGAGGGGGGGGGGGGGGCATGACATGTGACGCCACCGTCGGGTGTGAGGGCATGGGGCGCATGGGGGTGATGTTCGCTGGCCTATTCATGCTTCGCCCTGCCCCCTAACCCCTCTTGCCCGGCCCTCTACCGCCTCTCCACCGCCCCCCCACCGCCTCTCCAACCCCCCACCCCCCACCCCCACCCCACCTGTGCGTCGTGCCATCGCTGCTCCATGCGCTCACAGCCCTCCCGCACAGCCGTCACCTCGGCACGGAGCTGGGGGGGGGGTAGGGGCGGAGGGGGGCGGGAGCAGGTGCGTTGGGGGAAGGGGAAGACGGCGACATGGCGCGGGGGAGCCCTGGCGTGGGGCTGGGGTGCCCGGGTGGGTCAGAAGTGGGGTCCCGGGGGGGGCAGGAGTGTAAGGGAGGCGAGCTCGGGGGGTCCGCCCACAAGAAAGCGTCATCCTGCGGATGACACCGCGCGCAATGGGGCTGAAGGGGGGGTTGGAAGGTCAGCCCAGGAGTGGGGAGACGTGCACGGGGTGGGGTGGGACTGTCAGTTTTGTGTGCTTGGGGTGCTCATGCATTTGTGTGTACCGGTATTTGTGTTCATTTGTGTGCGTTCCAAGAGGGGGACACCAACAACGAGGCTCGTAGCCAAGCTGTTCTGTTCCAACCCTTGACCCCACCCCATTCGCGCCCTGGCCCTACACCGCTGCAACGTGCACCAAGCATGCCCGCTTGATCCCTGTCCCCGGTCCCCCTCCCCCTCCCTCCCCTCCCTCCCCTCCCTCCCTCCCTCCCCTCCCTCCCCTCCCTCCCCTCCCTCCCCTCCCTCCCCTCCCTCCCCTCCCTCCCCTCCCTCCCCTCCCTCCCCTCCCTCCCCTCCCTCCCCTCCCTCCCCTCCTCCCCTCCCTCCCCTCCCTCCCCTCCCTCCCCTCCCTCCCCTCCCTCCCCTCCCTCCCCTCCCTCCCCTCCCTCCCCTCCCTCCCCTCCCTCCCCTCCCTCCCCTCCCTCCCCTCCCTCCCCTCCCTCCCCTCCCTCCCCTCCCTCCCCTCCCTCCCCTCCCTCCCCTCCCTCCCCTCCCTCCCCCCCCTCGCCCCCCTCGCCCCCCTCCCCTCCCTCCCCCTCCCTCCCCCTCCCTCCCCCCCTCCCTCCGCTCCCCCCGCCCCCTCCCCCACCTCCGCCAGCTGCGCCTGCGCCTGCAGCAGGCTCACCGCCACCCACGCCCCCGCCGCCGCCAGCAGCGAGGCCCCCGTGAGCGAGCACAGCGCCAGCACCCAGCGCCGCACCGCCGCACGGCCCCGCTGCAGCTCCGCCAGCAGCTGGCGCCGGGCGGGCTCCTCCCTGTGTGGAGGAGGGGGGAGAGGGCCGGTCAGGGGGAGAGGGGAGGGAGGGTGCGAGGGTGGCAGAGGTGAGGGGGGGGTACAGACGGGGAAGGGAAGCACGCGAGGGGGGGGGGTCAATGCAACGTTTAACTAGCCGGGTCTGGCCCACCAGCCGGATGCGACAGGGTATAGAAGCAACGAGCAAAGCTGTCACGGGGGGGGGGTGCGAGGGGGGGTGCCGGGACTGCTGGCAAAGGCGGGGGTCAGGGGTCGGGCTTAGGGGTTGCCGGGTGTCTTGGAGGAGGGCCTTCTGCCGCCGGGTGTCCCCGGGTCCCGGATCGTGCTGCGATCCCCCGCTTCCCCCCCCCCCCCCCCACGCTCCCGCTCTGCCCTGGCATCCCTTCCCCCGCGTCCCAAGTCCCGGGTCCCCCACCACAGGCACTCCCCTCCACCCCCCTTTGGCCCTCCCCCCCTTTCCCCCCCGTCCTCTCTCCACCACCCCCGGGCCCCCCCCACCCCCCACCTGGCCAGCCAGCCGTCCAGGGTGGACTGAAGCACCCCCACCAGTCGGGCTGTGGGGCTGTGGACTCCAGCCGCCGCCGCCGCCGCCGCCGGTGCCGGTGCCGGTGCCGCCGCCACCTTGTCTCCGCAGCCGCCGTCGCCGCCGCCGCCGTCGCCGTCCGGTTGCTCCTTGGCCGGCGCTGGGGCGGAGGGGGCCGCGCGGCGAATGCCGGCCGCAGGGCCGGGGGCGGGGGTGGCGGGGGCGGGGGCGGCGGGGGCGGGGGCGGCGGCGGCTTTGCCGCCGAGGCCCGGGTCGGCGCAGCCGCCGGGGCTGTGCAGGGCCTGCGGGGGGGCGAGGTAACGGACACAAGGGCCCGCGGGGTCGAGAAGGAGGCCGGCCTGAGCGAGAGGCAGCGCTCCCTGTACATGCATGGCTTGTCGTCGCGGCATTTCGCGCAGAGCAGACTCGCGCAGAGAGTCGCGGCAAGCAGTGCGGGAGCAAGAGCCCCGTGACAGCCGTGTGAAGGCTCAAGGCTCAAGCTACCGACGATAAAGGGGGGTGGCGGACACAGGGGCCTGTGAGGCCGCTCTCCATGCAGCTTCTCGCACAGCCCGCGGCGCGACCGCTCCAATAGTGAACCGCGTGAGCAGGCGATGTCGCCGAGCAGCAGCTAGCTCACGGCCGCGTGTGCGGCTCGCCCCCTGGTCTCACGCGCGAGGGCGAGTCCACCACAGCAAACTCCTCCTCCTCGGCGCCGGGCCCCGGGGGAGAGCGCTCGGGGGCGCCTGCAGGGCCGCCCGCGCCCGGGCGCAGCCGGCCGGCGGCAAACATGGCTGCGGAGGGCGCGAACTAGGGTCTTGTGCGCTTTGTCAGATTCTGCTCGTTGGGGCGTTTGCTGCAGAGCGCGTTGGAGGGCGCTGCTGTTGCGTTGCTGACGGAGGGAGCTGTGTGGGCGCAAGATTTCATGGCCGAGAGCGAAGGCGTGTGCGGGGCAGGGACACATGGGCGCGGGGCGGGGGCCCAGGGGTCAGTCGATTGGACTTGGGCTCAAACGCTTACAGCGACCACCCGCGGGCGGTGCGCACATTTGCCGTTGGCAACAGACTGCCCGCATTAACACCACAATACAAGTGCAACCCCTCCAATACCAGTTCTACCGTCCACCGAGCCCCCCGCCTCTCGAAGTATCCACCCGACCCCATGTCACTCCCGAAGTACCCTAGCTCGCAGGCCCCGCCCCCCCCCTGTCCCCCGCTCCTGCCCCACGTCCACTGCATTTGCATGTATGCCCGCGCCAACACCATCGTGTGAGGATCATAGATACCATCCCGCCACCACGCAACACAACTGAGTCCAGGGAGAATTCCCTACAAACAGCAACGGCTGCGGTGACCCCCTTCTCTTGTGACCGCTTCTCTAGTGGCCGCTTTACGCGTCCGGCTTGAATGCGGCGCGGATGCCCTCGGCGTGCTTGTCGTAGTAAGCCTTGACGGCCGGCTCGGAGGCGATCTAGTGGGGGGGAGGGCGGGGCGGTCGGGTTTAGTCATGGTGAGTCCAGAAAGGAGCGAGAGAATTTGGGCTCGCCACCATCCCTCCAGACCCCGTCTTGTGACTCCCAACCCTTCCCCTTCCCCTCCCCCTGCTGTAAGCCCCAACGGTGCGTGCCGGTACAAAGGGAACGCTACGTCCCGCAGAAGAGCGGGAGCAGTGCCACGCCGTACCGGTACGTCTCGCCCTCCCCCTGACAAATCCCCGGCCCTTTTCCACACACTGACAACCCACCCACCTTGTTGCGGAAGGCCTTGAGGTCGGGGAACTCGTCCAGGCAGGTCTTGGACACGCCTGTGGGGGGTTGGGAGGGCGGAGGGGTGGGTGGGTGGGCGAGAGGCAGAGGAGAATGAGGGGTGATGCAGCATTGTGATAGGGAAGTAGGAAATGGCTTCCGCTCCACACCCACACCACTTAGGGCCCGCATCCAGGGACACATACACACGGCACGAGCAGCCCTGAACACACGCGGCACCGGCTAATCACCGCGCCCGAGTCTTCCCGGCTCATGCGAGCAGCCCTTCACACATGGCACCGTTACGCCCATCTCAATAGTACCCCCCCACACACACACACACACATACACACACACTGGCCCCTCCCACCCCTCCCATACACACACACTGGCCCCTCCCACCCCTCCCATACACACACACTGGCCCCTCCACACTGGCCCCTCCACACTGGCCCCTCCCACCCCTCCCATACACACACACACACTGGCCCCTCCCACCCCTCCCATACACACACACTGGCCCCTCCTACCCCTCCCACCCCCGCCCCCAAACCCCGAAACCCGAACTCCCCGACCACCCACCGTCATACTGCCCGCTGGTGAGCGAGCTGAGCACGGCGTACACCCCCAGGTCCGCGAAGGACAGCTTGCCGCCGGCCACGTAGGAGCCACCAGCCTTTGTATGTGTGGGCGGGGGGGTTGGGGCGGGTGAGAGGTGGGGATTAGGAATTGGGGCTGGGGGGGCCAGATGGCGGTGCGCCAAGGGGTAAGCAGCAGGGGCGGGAGCCGAGAGATCGAGCCCACGGCCCCCGAAACTCCACGGTACGACGGCCAATCCACAACCCAGCTCTGCGCCGAGTTCCGGGCCCTCGATCCCCACCGTGATCCTAACCCCCACTCAGGAGCACTTTGCCGTACACGTCCTGGGCCCACTCACCACCAGCTTGGCGAGGTACCCCATCTTCTCCTTGCCCTTGCCCGCCATGATGGCCTCACGGGCTTTGACCTTCTCCTCCAGGGGGAGGGACCAGGTGGGGCCGAAGAGCTGGGGGGAGGGGGGCAGGGGGGAGGGGAGAGGGGGAGGGGAAGGAGTGAGTACGGATACGAGGGGCCAGCAGGAAAACGCAAGCCCGTCAACGCACGTACGGAACATGAAAGCGGTACCTCGGGTTATGTAGCCTGTGGCGTGTGGCCTGGCCCCGCCGGCGTGACCGTGTGCCCGTGCCAATACACACAGCCCGCAGCCCCCTCCGCCCCCCGCCCCCGACCCACATCCATAAGGTCCGTCAGCAGGAACACGGCCTGGTCCGCGTGTGCCGCGTCCAGGGGGTCCTCGGGGTACAGGCCCGCCAGCTTGGCCACGTAGCGGTCTGGGGGGAGGGGTGGGGGAGGACGGGAAAGAGGGGGGGTGTTAGGGAGGGAATGGGGGGGAGCAGTGTTGGAAGAAGTCTCAGGGGGCACTGGGGGCTTGCCCACATGGGTGGCTGGGTACCTCCATGACCTCATGGCGCGTGGACCGGCGACCCCAAACGCCCCGGCCCTCCGTGCCCCTTTCTTCCCCCCCCTCCCAGGCTCCCACCCACCGATGGCGCCGCTCTGTGCCAGCATCTTGCCATCCTCCAACTCTAGCACGGGGACCTGACGGGGGGGGGGGTTGGGGGAGCGGAATTAGGGGATTCAGTCAGGGGGTCAAGAAGGACGGGGACCTGACAGGGGACCGGGGGGGCTCAGGCGGGGGGTCAGGTCACTGGTAGACCTGCTACGCCTAGCACACCAGCACGCCTGACTCAGCACGCAGGGACGCAAATGATTGCCAGCCCCTGCTTCCGGGCGGTTCGCAGCCCTGGTGCCCTTGTGGACGCACGCACCTGGCCGAAGGGGGTCTTGGCCTTGAAGGCGGGGTACGTCTCCTGGCTAAGAGGGGGGAAAGGGCAAGCAAAGGGGAGGTCAGAGTCGCGTTGGGCCCCGCAAGCGTCTCGGGTGCAGGAAATGGGAGGTCAGGGTGACGTGGGAAGAGGCTGCGGGCCTCGCTCCATTCGTGGCGCGGGCCCCAGAGGCAGAGTCCCCCACAGGGCTGGTTTCGGGTGCACGTGCAGACCGGCGCCGAGATACTTCGCGGTTACAGCACCCGGCGCAAGGAGCGCCCTCCATTGTACCGGTACTCACGTGTAGTGCACATCCTGCGGGTGTTGAGGCGGGACGCAGCGAGCGCGAGTTAGGGACGGGCATCCCGAGCAACGTAATACGTCCGGACTCGCCCCGCAAGCGGCCGCAACTACATGAGACTCCCGCGATACCTAAAGCGAGGTCACTGGTATCAACCGGCTACGCTACGGCGGCCCAGATCACCGAAGAGCTAGAAGCATCGCGGGCCATCGCTCTGCACACGCACTCGCACGCCGCATTGCAGCAACTCACCTCGAACGGGATGCCCCCAATCGTGAGGCACAGGCGCGTCACCTCAGCGCGGCCTGGCAGAGCGAAGTAGTGGAGCTTGAGCACCATCTTTGCGGGTTGACCTTGTTGGCGTTACGCTTACGGGGTTAAGAGCTGGGGATATGAGCTCAGACGCGTCAGAGGCGGGTTATATGGGCGTCTTGCGGGGCAACGTTGCGGACCAACGTTGGCAGGGGCGGAATGAGGCATGCTGTGCTGAGGATGACGCCTGGATCCAGGACGAGCTCTGGATGCCGTATTCCCGTCCCGTAGGAACCGCACGCAGAGCACGTCGCACGCAGCCACACCCATACTCTGCCGCGGTGCTGCGACAGGATTCGCGCCGGCCTTGCGACGAGGGCCCGTGGCCAACATTTCCTCGACGGCCGCAGCCATCCTCAGACGAGACGTCCATCGCCATGCCCTTGCACGGGGCCGCAGCTGTGCTCCACGTCCGCCTCCGCCTGCATCGTTGGGGCCGGTCCCTAGCGCTGGCACTCCTCGTCGCGGCGGCCCCAGCCCAGCTCGCAGTAGCGAGTGGCCGCAGCTTGTGCCGTCCGCCGAAGGCGCGCCGGGGCCCCACCGCTGCCTCCGATGCAGCATGCAGACCCCACCACCAACAGAGGCTCCTGTGTTGACCCGGGGCCTGCCAGAGCCCAGAGGCGTCCAGAGAGCGGCGCGAGGGGGTCGTCCGGGGAGTGGGGCGAGGGGTGCGAGATGCGGGGAGGCCGGGGGTGGAGAGGAAGCGCCGCTGGGGCTGGGGGACCTGCTAGGGGGCCCCCGAGGAGCGTGGGGTCAGGCAGAGACAGACAGGTTCCATGACAGCTCACATGACGCTGGACGCTGGACGCGATACTGTTTCTACACCACTCGCAATCCGTGCATTCCGTCAGCACCCGCGTCAGTCCACGCGGATGGGGGCTGTGAGCCCATAGGATTCCTTGGGCTCAAACCCTTCCACCGGTCTCCCCAACTCTAACCCGAAGACCGAAGTCCCGAGCGGAGTTGGGTCATCGCGTGTGGCTCTCTCTCTCCCCCCCCCCTTGCCCGCCTCTGCGCAAACCAACCATGTATGGCATTGGCAATGCAGTGCCCGCATGGACGAGTCACCGCTTGGTTCCGCCCCCCAGGTCCCAAACGCTGGCCCCGCGGTTCAAGCTCAACGGTTGTGTAGCGCACAGGCTACGTTACCCCGCCGGGCGAAATATCGTAGAAGCGTGACTTCTGGCAGGTCTAGACCTGCCCTTTGACACGCATGTACGTCAGGTTGGCTCCCCCCAGCAGCCCGCGGGGGACCCCCGACACTGCACCCGGAAGTTCCCTCCCGCTCCTTCCCACCGCGTGGAGGTCATCATCATGGGTACCACCCCACCACATCAAGATCATCATCAAGATCATCATGGGTACCAGGCCGTACCACCCCACCCCATCAAGATCATCATCAAGATCATCATGGGTACCAGGCCGTACCACCCCACCACATCAAGATCATCATCAAGATCATCATGGGTACCAGGCCACCCCACCCCATCAAGATCCTACATGCAACCCCACAGTCATTGCAACACAACCGCGAAGGGACAGTTCAGCTCGAACAACCATGTCGGTACGGCGGCCCTTCGGGCATTCGGGCGGTCACATCAACGCGGCGGAGCTACGGGCCGCGGGGCCTGCTGACACTGCCCCAAGTGCCTTGCCCCTTCCCCCTCCACACGAGCCGGTCCCTCAAGCGTCCGGCTTGAATGCGGCGCGGATGCCCTCTGTGTGCTTGTCATAGTGGGCCTTGACGGCCGGCTCGGAGGCGATCTGGGGGGAAGGGGGAGGGTGTGCGGGGTGGGGTAAGGTCGCGCGCGGAATGCGGTTCAGCAGGGTGGGGCACCGCAACCCTACGCGCCCCTCCGGCCTGGCCCCCCCGCGCCCCCACCTTGTTGCGGAAGGCCTTGAGGTCGGGGAACTCATCCAGGCAGGTCTTGGACACGCCTGTGGGGGGGGCGGGCGGAGGGGTGGGGTGGGTGGGGGGGTCAGGGCATGCGTCAATGAGGGCGGGACGGGGGATAGGGCGTTCGAGGGCGGGAGGGTGGGTGGCTGAGAGAGAGGGAGAGACGAGAGACAGTAGCGGTGCAGCGTGGGGGAGGGCAAGAAGCACAGAACTATGATTTTTCGCTCCACCCAGTGCCGAGATGCGCATTCCACCGCCCATGCCACCGTGAGGCCGGCCAGCCTAGCTGAGCTGACCCCACACGCCCACCTCATCAGTGTCCCCCCCCCGCCCCCCCACACACACCCTGGCCAGCCTGGCTGAGCTGAGCAGGCAACCCACTCACCCACCCCTCCACACCACACCCACGCCCATCTCCTCACCCCTCCCACGTCCGTGCCCCAATCCCGCAACGCAAACCCCAAGCCCCACCCACCGTCGAACTGCCCGCTGGTGAGCGAGCTGAGCATGACGAACACACCCAGGTCGGCGAAGGACAGCTTGCCGCCGGCCACGTAGGCGCCGCCGGGCTGGGGTTGGGGGGGGGAAAAGGGAGGGGAAGGCTTTGGGGTTGAGGGGCAGGGGAGCAGGGGGGTAGGGGGGCAGGTGAAGGACCGTGCGCATGGCGCTGTCGACCAGAGGGCCCTACCCGGTATGAGCTGGCATACACACTGGCGCCCCAGCCCGAACCTCCACCCCGCCCGAAGCCACCCAGCCGCGGCGCTCCCGCGGTCGCCCCAAACACCACCTGGTTTCCCTCTCGCGTCTCCGGCTTCGGCTCATCCCCGCAGCCGCACAGCTCTCCCCAACAGCTTGGCCAGGTACCCCAGCTGTGAGCCATGCACCCAACACTGCCGTACACGCGGCCGTCACGCAGCACGCCCCGCCTAAGACCCAGGCCCCCACCCGGCCGCTGATTAGCGGTACTCACCACCAGCTTGGCCAGGTAACCCAGCTTCTCCCTGCCCTTGGTCGCCATGATCGCCTCACGGGCCTTGACCTGCTCATCCTTGGGTAGGGCCCACGTGGGGCCGAAGGCCTGGAGGGGGGAAGGGGGATGGGGGATGGGGGAAGGGTATGGGCGTGAGTGAGGTTGGGGCGGCAGCAGGAAAGCCACTCGACATCCCCAGACTCCAATGCAGACTCCTCATGCATACAAGGCCGCTACCGCTCCCCCGTCTGCTGCCGCTCCGCCCCGTCTGCTACCGGGAGGCAGCCTCGAGCGGGCCCACGGCCCTGCTCGCCTGTAAGCGGTCAGTACACCCCATCCCACCCCAGGGACCCACGTCTGTCAGGTCAATCAAGAGGAACACCGCCTGGTCCGCGTGTGCCGCGTCCAGGGGGTCCTCGGGGTACAGGCCCGCCAGCTTGGCCACGTAGCGGTCTGGGGGGAGGGGTGGGGGAGGACGGGAAAGAGGGAGGGTGTTAGGGAGGGAATGGGGGGGAGCAGTGTTGGAAGAAGTCTCAGGGGGCACTGGGGGCTTGCCCACATGGGTGGCTGGGTACCTCCATGACCTCATGGCGCGTGGACCGGCGACCCCAAACGCCCCGGCCCTCCGTGCCCCTTTCTTCCCCCATCCTCCCAGGCTCCCACCCACCGATGGCGCCGCTCTGTGCCAGCATCTTGCCGTCCTCCAGCTCTAGCACGGGGACCTGACAGGGTGAGAGGGGACAGACAGGGAATGAGGGGGAAGCTGCGACGGGGGCGCAGGTGCAGGAGGTCCGGCCGTCCCTGGGCGTCTCGTCAAGGTCTGACGTTGAATACTCAGCACGCCAGTAGTTCCCGAGAACGGGAGCCCGGGCCCCTTTCTGCATGTTGCGCATCTGCGCTCTTCCAATCCAAGTTCAAGTCCAAATCCCCCGCACCCCCACGCCCTGCCCCCCCTTCCCCTCCCTTGACGGCCGCCTCACCTGGCCGAAAGGGGCCTTGGCCTTAAAGGTAGGGAACGTCTCGTGGCTGAGGGGGGACGAAGGGGGGGAGAGCAGGGCAGAGCAGTGCAAGCGGAGGCAAGGGGAGTTCAGGGCGGCGTGTGGAGCGTTTGCGGACCTCGCTTCTCTCGGGGGCGCGGAGGCCGCCCACAGGCAACGCGGGTGCACGTGCAGGCCGGCGCCGAGAAGTATCTTCAGCAGCGGGCCCAGCAGAGCCGGGCCCAGAACGGGTGCACGTCTCCCGAGAGACTTGTCCATTGCACTCACGTGTAGTGCACATCCTGCGGACAGTGGGCCAGCGAGCGCGACTTTAGTGGACTGGGCATTCCGAGCAATCTGCAATAAGTCCTGACTTGCACCGCAAGCGACGGCAACACCGTGACGCGCCACGAGTAGCAACCATGCAAACAAGCGAATTCACGCATCCGCGCCCGCAGGAAGCAGGCCGGGCTTGGGCGCTGCACGCGCATTCGGCAGCCGGGACGACACATCGCACGTAGCTCACCTCGAATGGGATGCCCCCGAGCGTGAGGCACAGGCGAGCAACCTCGGCCTTGCCCGGCGCAGCGAAGTAGTGGAGCTTGAGCACCATCTTTGCGGGTTGACTTGTTCAGCGTTACGCCTACGGGGTTATGAGCTGGGGATATAAGCTAAGAACCGTCAGAGGCGGGATGTATGGAAGTCTCGCGGGAAAATGCTGCAGAATTGAGGCTGGCGGTTGGCGGGATCCAGGACCTTTCCGTACTGCCGTATATGTTGGTTACATGGCCATACAGCACTCTACACGCCGGCCCCCACGCATACTGAGGCATACTTGGGTAGCCCGGTGCTCACGCTGCTCGTGCTTGCGAGGGCGCGCGACTGTTGGCCGACGCTGCATCGTTATTTCAATCCTCGGAGCAGCCCGTCGCCAATGCCACTCCGTAAACGCCACTCGGCGCCGCCGCACCTCCGCCTCCCCCTCCAGCACTTGGGCCGGACTCTAGTATTGGCACTCCTCCTCCTAGGAGCGGCCCCGGCCCTGATCGCACCCCAGGGGGCCTGGGCCGCCCCAGCGGAGGGCACCGCGGGGACCTCTGGAGGCGCCGACACATCCGCGGCTCAGCTGTTGCCGTCCGACGAAGGTGCGCAGGGGCCCCGATGGCTGCAGCAATGTCGTGTGGCGGCAGGCCGATGACCGTACGACCTCTGCTCTCTGCGCATGTCGTCGCCCTGCCCTGCCCTGACCCGGCCGACCCCAGTGCGGACCCCCCTTCCCCCCCTCCCCCTCCCTCCCTCCCCTCCCCTCCTCCCCCCCTCCCGCCCTCCCCCTCCCCCTCCCCCCTCCCCCTCCCCCTCCCCCTCCCCCTCCCCCTCCCCCTCCCCCTCCCCCTCCCCCTCCCCCTCCCCCCCTCCCCCTCCCCCTCCCCCTCCCCCCTCCCCTCCCCCTCCCCCTCCCCCTCCCCCTCCCCCTCCCCCTCCCCCTCCCCCTCCCCCTCCCCCTCCCCCTCCCCCTCCCCCTCCCCCTCCCCCTCCCCCTCCCCAGCCTGGCACCTGCTCCTCCAGGGCCTGGGCTCCCTTGCCTCCGCCTGGGGGGCAGCATCCGACGGAAGTCCGGACGTTCCGGACAGTCCGGCGGGTCCGGCGGGTTCGGACGGTCCGGACGGTCCGGACTTGTCGGACGCTGGCCTGCTCCTGGCCGCAGACCTGGTGGCGGCCATGTCGGCGGCCTGGGTGCGGCAGCAGCGGGCGCAGCAGACACAGCAGGCACAGCAGGAGGCGCAGCAGGGGACACAGCAGGCACAGCAGGGAGCGCCGCAGGCGCCGCAGCGCGCGCAGCAAGCGCAGAAGGGAGCACCGCTGGGGTGGCAGGGGCAGCAGGGATCACTGCAGGGGATGCAGAAAGCGTTGCAGCAGGAGGGGATGCAGGAGGGCGGGGCGGGTGGCGGTGCCCAGGAGCTGGCGAGGGGCGAGCCGTACCACTCGGAGGGCCCGGGCCTTGCGTTCGGGGAGTGGGGGGAGGAAGGCGAGGGGGGCGGGGATGGAGGCGAGGCGTCCCTGGGGCTGGGGGACCTGCTGGGGGGAGGTGGAGGGGCGTGGTACGATCACGTGCTGTACGGCGGTGCGGATGGCTTTAGTCATGAGGAATACGACGACGACGATTCGGATGGCCTCGACGATACCGGCAGCGCACTCAGCGGCGGTCTCTTTGCGGCCCACGACACCTCGACGCCGGCACACGCGGGCAACACAGCGGCCGACGGAGGCCGCAACGCGGGCGGCGGCGGCGGCGGGGGCCGGCGGCTGCAGCAGGCGGGTGGAGCCGGCGGGGGCGGCGGCAGTTACGCCAACGCGTTCCGCCTTATCTTTGGGAACTTCTTCGACTTCGTGGGGGGAGGTGAGGTCGGGGCGGGGGCGGACGGGGGGCGCCGGGGGGACGCGGCGACTGGGCGGACATAGACAGACAGATGTTTCAGGCGCTGACCCAACCCGCACGCTTCGGCGAGATGGTGCTACAGCTCGGTTCGCCAATCTTCGTGTCTATCTAAGGCTGGGCCCGCCGGTGCGGGGGTCTACGCCTTGGTCTTAACCCACATGTGCCCAACGCCAACCCCACCCCCACGCCCGAACCTACATGTACCCATACTGCCACCCTCACACACCCCAGCCCGGCGCTTTCTGGCCACGCTGGCGGCGGAGGCCAACAGCATCCTGCTCAACCTCGAGTGGGGGGAGGGGCAGGCTTGGGCTTGGGTTGGGGGTGGTGGTCTGGCAGTTGGGGCGGGCGGGGTCAGGGTGAGCTAGGGAATTGCGCGCAGGCGGAAGGGTTGACGGGAGAGGCAGGGGTTGGTTCAATCCTGTCATCACCCGCACTCACCCTCGCTCTCTGACGCCGTCTCCGCCCCGCCCCTCCCCCCCCCCCCGCAGCTGGATCCGCGACCTGGCTTACCTGGCCACCGCCCCCTTTGACAACCTGGTCAACTCCAACCCCCTGCCGCTGCCGCAGAGCAACGCGCAGGTGGGGGCCTGGGGGTGGGGGGCGGGAGGGTGGGGGGTGGGGGGTGGGGGGAAGGCATGTGTTTGGCACGCCTGTGACAGCTCTTTCGTGTGACACCCACGCGGCGCACACATATCCACCCACACCCACTCAACCTCCCCTCCCCTCCCCCCCCCAGCTCCGCACGCTCCTGAACACGGCCCTCAACGACTACTGCACCCCCGAGGCCCTGGGGCCCTCTTCCCTGCGCCTGGGGGAGTACCGGGGCCCGGGGCTGACCCTGGCGCTCACCCCCGCCTCCTGCCCGGTGCGGGTGGACCCGGCGACGGCCAGGTGGGCGCGTGTTTGGGAGGGCAGCCCGGGGGGCAGTTAGACGAACAGGCGGACAGGTGGCCTGTTTGCCAGGGAGCAGGGCAGAGGGCGTAGCAGGGAGCAGGGCAGAGGGCGTAGCAGGGAGCAGGGCAGAGGGCGTAGCAGGGAGCAGGGCCGGGGGCACGGCGAGGGCCAGGTGGGCGGGGTGGGGGTGAGAGGGAGTGACACTCAGGCAGAGGAGGGTGGGGCCGGGTCGCCTGGGTGGAGAGAGACGGGAGAGGGGCCAAGAGAGGGGCCAAGGTGCCGGGCAGGTGGCCAGACACTTGGGGGCCTTGAGGGACAGGCTTACGGATAGACGGCCAGGTGGATGCATTGCGTCTTTGGTAGGGCGCAGGGCAGGCTGCGGGGCAGGGGTGGAAGTGTGGGGACAGGTTACACAAGCTAGAGGCCGGACCACGGGGACAAGACGGACGTATTCAGTAGAGGAGCCCCACACACGCCCCCCCCCACCCCGCAGGCGCAGTATCGACTGGGACAAGTGCACCCCTGCGCGCCTCACCATCACCCTCACGCCGGGTGCGTGGGGCCTGCATGGGGCCTGCATTAGGCCTGCTTGGGGCCTGCATTAGGCCTGCGTGGGGGGCCATTCAGGGCCCGGGGGTTGTGGTGCTAGAGAGGCGGAGGTTGTGCGCCCAAGAGCGAAGGGCGGCAGGCATAGCGTTGAGGCCCGACCATGCATGCTCCCTCCCGTGCTCCCCCTCCCGCCCTCCCCTTGCCCCTCCTCCCCAGCCACCTACACCAGCACCCGCTACACCGCCCCCACCTTCGCCGGCCGCCAGTGCCGATACGTGGTGCGGGGGGTGGGGGGAGCGGGGAAGAGCAGCCCCTTCGCTGCGCCGCGAGGCTCCGCTTTGGTGCTTGTGTCTAAGCCCCGCACGGTGCCCGTGACGCCTACATGGCCAACCCTCGTGTGCCCCTGCCTCCCCTGCTCTGGCACATGCGGCTAAGCCCCGCACGGACGCACGGTACCTGTGATCCTGCGTACCCGGCCTTGCCAGTTGCCACCCTTAGCTCCGTGGGGAGGCCCTCTGAGGACGCGCTACAGGCGTCTCACGCCCCACCCCCCCTCCCCCCCGCCGCAGCGCGTGTTCGGAACCGACACCTCCCTCAAGCTCGGCGGGGGCTCCGGCTCCTACACCTTCAGGCGAGAGCATCGCCACCGGCGCTCTGCTTCCCCTGCATCTGCCCGCTTGGGCTCCTTGCCGCGTTCACCACGACCCACGTGCTTGCTGCTGCCCTCCGCTTCACCCTCCCGCGCCCTTGCCTCCCACCTCAACCCCCACGCCCCCCCCCCAGGACCTCGGCACGGCAGCTAGACATTGTGCCCGTGCTCAACCAGTTCTTCCTGCGGGTGGGGAGTTCATGCGGAACTGAAGGGGAAGCGGGGCGTGAGGCTTAGGGCCGCGGCTTCTGCCTTCCTGTGGGTGCCATACCGGTATGCTCCCTCTTGAGCGAAATGGGGAGACTAAGAGCTGGCCCTCACGCCCCAAACCCTCCCTCCCCCAGGGCGCCTTCTCCCCCTTCACGGCTGACACGGCCATAAGCGTCAACGCCACCGGGGGGCCGGTGTTCGAGAGCGAGACGCAGCAGACCAACACCACGAGTGCGTGGGGTGTGCGTGTGGAGGTGGGATGGGCTGGCTGTGGGCCCTCAGGGGCTTCCTCCGAGCCCATGGTCCACTGCAAGTAGCCGGCATGTTGCATCGGGCCTGCAAAGCGCGGACACAATTCATGATTGAGCCGGGGCTTGCACTGCCTCGGCCCCATGCCCCAAGCTCGCGGCAACCGAATTCAGGGCTACCAGGGTGCCACACACCACCACCACCACCAACCCAACAACCCCAGACCCTCACCCCCACCCCCACCCCCACCAACCGCATCGGGCCCCCGGGCTCCCCCCGCCCCCCTTGCACTGAGCCGGACTTGGAGGCACCAGGTCAAGGCCCGCTGCAAACATGAACCGGCGCCATCATGGCCAGTGCCGAGGCCCCACTGTTCATCGCATGCGGCCCGCTCCTGCCAACCGTACCGCCCGGGCGCCGGCCCACGCCCCGGATCCGAGCTGACCACTCCCCACCAGACCTCTCGACGCCTTGTCATCTGTTGCACAACCGAGTCGCTCCTGCACCACGCACTACGCACTCCTTCCCCTCAGTCTCATGCGTAACAAGTTGCCAGGCATCAGCCTCTCCGGTCCCCTCTACTCCTCTGCCACGCCATCCTGCCGACCACGAGCTAGCTTGATCCCGGCCTCTGCCCTATCCGGCCCTGCCCTGCCCCTCCGCCCCTCCACAGCCAACGGCTCCATCACAGCCGTCGTCTTCCGCACCGCACAGGCCGCCGCGCGGGCAGCCGCGTCCAGCGGCGGCGGCAGCGGCGACGCCGGTGACGGCAGCTCCAGCGGGCTGGAGGCTATCGCCACAGACGACCCCATGCGCTACGGCGCCCCGAGGCCGCCTGCCGCGACGCCTCATGCCCCGCCGCCGCCGCCACCACCGTCCCATCGGGTCTCCCCGCCGAGGCCTGAGGCCTCCAGCGGCCAGGCGCGATCCCAGCCGCCGCCGCCGCCGCCGCCTGCTCCGGCACGTGACGGCGGCGGGTCCGGTGGTGCGGACGACGTGACTGTGTGGCCGCAGTCCTCACAGCGGCCACCGCCGCCGTCCCACGAGCCCAGCGGCGGCACGGGGCAGCCCCCCGGCGGCGCCGCCGACGAGGTGGCGGCCTGGGGCCCCCGGGCACGGCCACCACCGCCCCCGCGCCCCGTGCCCACACCAAGCCCGCCCGCATCTGCATCCACATCCCCGCCTGTGACTGGATCCCCCCCGCTGCCAGCTGGGCCCAGTGACACTGACGAAGAGGTACTGACCTGGAGGCCGGGGCGCTCACCATCGCCGCCATTGCCATCGCCGCCCGCACACCACCGCACGCCGCCGTCGCCCTCAGCCGCCGGGTCCAACCCCCAAGGCGGCGGGCTGGGCGACGGCGCTGACGACGTGGCGACATGGGGAGCAGGCGCCGCCGGCTCGAGCGCGCCCTCGCCGCCGGGACAGCGTGCTGACCTCGGGCCGAGGCCGAGCCCCGCTAGCCCTGGGGCCGGGACGGCGGGTGCTGGGGACGAAGGTGTTGACGTGTGGCGGGCTGGCGGGGAGCCGAGGCAAAGCCCGGGGTTCGAGACGGGCAGCCCCTTGCGGGCAGCAGCCGGGCCCCGACCCGACGCGGGAGGGCAGGGGAGGGGAGAGGCTGGGGCGGATGACGGCCCCGGGGGTGGGGCGGGAGAGGATGAGCCGTTCGTGTGGGGCGGCCGGGGGTGATGACGCCAACGTCTCGGGGGCAGGAAGCAGTGGGCGGGTCCTCAGAGGGTGATGGACGAGCCATCAGCGCGATCTGCAGATGGCGATTTGGAGGCGTACTGTACATGGTGATGATGTTGATGGCCACAAAGCCGCCTCCCGCCTCCCCCAAGCATGTCGGGCTAGCTCCGCTTGCAGCCTCGCCCGTGCTGCCGAGCCGTGCTGCCGCCAGCTGCCGCACCGGCACTGCCGCGCCGCAGCATCCGCCGCTCTCTCGGCAGCCCTCGGACGCCGCTCCGATGCCCGGGGCGCAGCTGCTGCTTGCACGCACACGTGAACGCCCCCGGTGGGGTTGCGCTCCAGCCCTCCTGCGCTGCGGCAGGCAGCCAGGCACTCAGGCCAGCAGCAACCCTCAGCCCCTGCTCCAGCCAACTCCGGGGACGCTCCCTTCCTTCCTCCCTTCCTGCTGTCCTTCACATGAAGGTCGGCTTCTTGCGCCGCTTGTTCCGCAGCGCCTCGAGCGCGGCATCGTCATCGTCACTGTCTGGCTTGGGCGCGGGCCTGGCGCCCGGCTTACTCCCCGCCGCCCCCATCCCCGTCCCCGCCCCTGGTCCGGCGCCTGCTGGCCCTGGCCCGCCTCTCCCCCCAGGGGCCCAGCCGTGCCGCCCCTGCTCCTCGTCCCCGTCGCCCTCCCCGTCCCCGTTCCGCTCCCGCTCGCGTGCTTTCGCTCGCGCCTCCGCCTCTGCGCGACGCTTCGCCTCCTCCTGGCGACGCTTCATCTGCTCTAGGATGGAGGCCTGCAGTCCCTGGCCCTGCGGGGATCAAAAGAGGAGGGGACGAGAGGACTCACTAACGGCAGAGCTCTTCGGTGGCTGCTTAATACGAGTTGTGCTAGATGCCGCTAATGACTTCCGGCCCTTGATCAGAACGGGATCACGCCCGGGAGGGAACCTCAGGGTGCGGCTGTCGATGTGGTCGCAGCAGGGCTGTTGGCAGACTAGAAGGGGCTGCCCTAGGTTGGGGGCCTTCCACTGATGAACGACGAACACCGAGTCCACAAGGTAGCTAGCTAGCTAGCTGGCTCACTGTGTACCCCGCCTCACGACCCCAAACTCGAGGCCCCACCTCCTGCTTCCGCAGCTCCCGCGCCCGCTCGTTCTTGGCGGCGTTTAGCTGCATGCGGGTGGTTAGGTCCGCAGACGCCTCCTGCTGCTCCTTCCGCCGCCGGGCCTTGTCGGCGGCGCCCCGAAGCACGTCCTCCTGCGGGGCAGAGGGCGGGAGGGTGGGGGTTGGGAGAGGGGTGAGGGGGGTGCGGAGCGAGGTAGGGTTCAGCGGATGAGGAGGGTGAGGGCACGGTCTTGGCTTGCCCAGCTGCAGATCCCGCCGCCGCCTGCCAGTGCCGGCCCAAGCCCCCCATGCTCCATGCGCAGGCCCAGCAGCAGGGCCGCAAACCCACCCGTGACGTGGGGTCCTTGAGCATGCGGTGCGCCTTGTTGAGCACTTCGAAGGCCTTGCGCGCCTCATCGTCGCCCGGGTTCTTGTCGGGGTGCACCGCGATCGACAGCTTGCGGTAGGCCTTGGACACCTCCACCTCGCCGCAGGCCCAAACGGGCCGGCCCAGCTCGTCCACATCCGGATCCGGCAGCCCCAGGAGGCTGCGGGTTTCGCGAGGGAGGGCGCGAGCGGGGATTTGAGGGGAAGGATGGCAGAGCACCCTGGGATGCCCTCTTGCGGGCCCACCGTGAGGACCCCCAGCAGGCCACCGCCGGCAAGCGACCGAGACCGAGGACGGGCCGGTATCTCCTTCCCCCGCACAGTCATCCGCACATGAAATAGTCCTTGGTCTCCCAGGCTTTCAGAATTTTCTGGGCGGCGGTCAAAGGTTTGGCATCCTCCTTGGCCTTGGTGTCCGCGCCCGGCCCGGACTCATCCTGTCGCTCGAGCGCCGCAAGGCGCTCAAACGATGCTTTGGCCAGCTGGAACGGTGTTTGGCAGGGCCGACCGTGCGGCGTGGATGGGTGTGCCGCGAGTTCGCGGCTGCGCCCGTGTAACCTAGAGTCCTAGCCTGCGGAGTATATGTGCAATATAAAGAGTGTCCGCCTGGGAAGAGGGCTGGGGCCTTTCTCCGGATGTGTTCCGCGATCGGAGTCCAGGTGAAGTTTTCGCGTGTCCACCCTTTTCACAAGCCTACGTACACGTTAACGCTCGTTCTATACGGCTCTCACTCGCCGAGAGGTATTACTGCTGCGCATTCCGTTCCGCACTGGTCTCAACTAAGCTGAAGAGCACTCCTGCACCTGCTCGGCTGTGATTCACAATGATCTTGGTACTGAAGGCGGTTAATTCTCGGAGAGGGCAGCCGACACGGGCATGACCACTCGGCATGTGGTAAACGGCCGCTAACGGCCTCCACACGGCGCCATGCTGCTCGGTGACGCGATCACATCATGCCTGGTAGCGGCGCTGCTGGGCTCCTTCGTCGTGTTGGCGCTGCGATACGTCTTCTATGTAGCCGTGTTTGAACGCATCCGCCTCTACCTCCGGCGTCGGGGACCTGGCTTTGAGATGTACACGCCAGTGGTCACAGAGGAGCTGTGGGAGGTGTGTGGGGGTGAAGGGGCGGTTGCAGGGGTCAGGGGTGAGGGGGGAGGACGCGGGTGCACGGGGAGGTAGGGGCAGCACTGCCCCAGCCATCGACAGCCCTCGTCTCCATGCCCTCACTTCACTTCTGCCTTGTCCCCACCCCCCACCCTCCCCCTCTCCCCCTCTCCCCCCTTGCTCTCCCCCCACAGGGCCTTGGCTCCACGGTGCTTGTGGCCCTGGGCAGCGCCGCCCTGTGGCTGGGCCACAACGACCGCTGCCACCCGGGCGACACGCGCGGCTGCCTGCGCGGCTGGCCGCAGCAGCACGTGGTGGGGGAGGGCACCCCCTGGACCGTGGATGCGCTGCTACTGGCGCAGATCGCCTGGTACACACAGGTGCAGAAGGGGGGGGATGGGAGAGGGGAGTTGGGTGAGGAGGTAGGGGCAGGGAAGGTGAGGGGGGGGACGGCGAACGCACTGCTGCTCACGCAGGGTGCCTGGTGAGCCCAGGTGCAGGGGGGGCCCAGTTGGGAGAAAGGGGCAGGTGGGGGAGGAGGAGTGTGGAGATGGGGAGGAGAGGAGGAGGGGGAGGAGAGGGAGGGTAGGAAAGAGAAGCCGGAGAGCTGGCAAAGTGCCGAGAGTTACTGCGTGTGGTTCAGGGGGGGCGGGTGTCGGGCGAGAGATGGAGGGAGGGGCGGCAGAGAGGGAATGGTGCGGAGGGAGGGGAGGAAGGGGTAACACGGGCGGGCAGGGGGCGAACGCCCGGAGATGCCACGCAGGGGGACTGGTAATCCACTGCCTAACACAAATCCCCCTGCCTTGTCTGCCCGCAGTGCACCACGAAGCACTGGTTCGGGCTAGGGCGGTTGCAGGTGAGCAGCGGAACGACGCGTGCAGGGGCGGGGAGGGATGGTAGTGAGCGTGTGAAGGCAGCTTCGGTCAAACCTGAGCCAGCCGTGACCTTTACCACGCCCGAACGTGGGGGCTGAAAGCAGCCGCGGAGGACCAGGACGAAAGCAATTACACCGTTTCCGCCCTTTGCACCGGCAAATCCCTCAGTCGCGGGACGCCCGCTGCCCACTCCGCTGCCCACTCCACGACCCCCAACCCGCCCCCTCCCTCCCCCCCCTCCCCCCCACCTCCACCCCAGGGCCTGGACACGGCCCTGCACCACGCCTTCTCGCTCTGCCTGCTGGCGCTGGCTTACTCCCTGGAGCTGCATCGGGTGTCCCTGCTGGCGCACTGGCTCTTCGTGGTCACCAACCCCCTGCTCTCGGCGTCCAAGGTGGGCAGGGGCAGGCGGGCAGGGCCCCGGAGCTGCGCAAGGCTGGGTGGGATGCGTACATGTCTGCGCAGGGCGGCGAGGGTAGACGGGACTGGGGTGGGCGAATCGCCATCACCAGACCAGTAAGGAAGTGGCGCAGTAAGAAGCCAGTCAGCCACGCCAGGCCGGCACAACGCACACTAGCTACACAGAGACTCGCGTATGAACGCACGAAACACCCTGCACGAGCCCCCTTCACGCGCGCAACAGAGCAGCTCCGCTTTTCGCTTCGGGCCGGAGGATGGAGGACGTGTTGAAACTGCTGGCCGCGGGGGCGGATGTGACGCCTTTCACGTTTCCAGCGGGGCTGCTTGGAGCCGCGTTTGGGGCCTTGATCACATCCTGAACCTAGTCCAACGGCTGCTTCGCTGCTGTTGCTTTGTTGCTGTCGTGGTGTTGCAGCGATCACAAGTACTTATTTCTCCGGCCCCTTGCCGCAGATTCTCCACTGCATAGACATGCGCCCGCGCGCTCTCAAGAAGGCCCTCTTCGTCTTCTTCGTACTGGCTTACTTCGCCACCCGCGTGATTGCCGTACCCGTGGTGCTGCTCCCGTGCACGCTGTACGACGCTTGGACGATCCCGCTGGACCGGCGGGCGGCCGTGGTGGGCAACGCTCTGCTCGTCCTCCTGTACGGCCTCAGCTTGTTCTGGTTCGGCCGGCTGCTCGGGATCTTGTTTACGGGCAAGCTTGACTCGACGCCGCGTATGGCACTCGTCACTGCCCCTAGAGACTCCAGGGGTCGCAAGTGGCACAAGCAACTTTAGCTACGCAGCCCGAGAGCTTGCGCCGAGGCAGGATGTGGCGGTTGACGCATACTTATCATAGAGGTCTGGGTGCAACGTGAGAGCCCCAGAGGCGCGTGCGTTTACTTGGCAGGATTGGGGGGGACACGTGCGCCAAGAGCTAGCTGCCGAGGTCGGCTGGTGCATGGGCTAGGTGTTCCGCCGGTTGCAGACTGCAAAGCGTGAGTGTACTTTCAAAGGACGCGTGCCTTTCAACTGGCGCGTGACGGCGCGGTGGGGCGGACGAGGAGCAGGGCAGGAGGCTTCTCGTGGGCTTCACGTCCTTGGAGTGACGGGCTGGCGAGCGTGCCTCAGTCCTGCGACATGAAGCCCCGGGCGTGACCCTGTGTGGTCGATGGGAGCCCTGGTATGCAGGGCCTGAGGGGTGATCGGCGTTGGTGGGGTCTCGTGGAATGTCTAGGGTTATTATAGACAACGGGGCGTAGTGCCGCGGTGTTGGCGTCGCATGATGTTGGCCGACGCAGAATGCCTGTGCCTGTGAACGGGGTACCTGGTCGCCGAAAGTGGCTTCCAGGCTGAAAGTCCCCCCCTAGAGTAACCCTGGGCTGCTCCGCGCGTCGTTGCACCGAGAGGGGCTGGCGAGCCGGCTCCACCGAAGGAAAGCCCCAAGAAGCCCCGCTTACCTCGCCGTTTACCTGTGCGCCGCTGCTGTGCGTCCTCCGCTCAATGTCTAGGGTGAACGAGGCGAGCCTCAACGATGCGCCAGACGGGGGAAGCCCCTGAGCCCCGTGGCCCGGTACGACATCTGTGCATTTCTCATGCGGGAGTTGACTGATCAGGTTGTCCAACTGCAGCAGCGGTGCCCGGGGGGGGGGGGGTTCTGTGCTCGCAGGGGCCGTGCAGCGTAGTCCGGACGACGACAGGGGATGCAGCTGAACGTGTCGATGTAGCCGCTGCCGCAACGCGAGAGAAGAAGGCGGGGTGCCAGCAATGCGCATCGCCGAGGCAGGGGCTAACCTAGGGGCAGCCGCGCGCGCAAACGGAGGGGGGGGGGCGGGGGGGGGGGATGAAGATGTCGTGACTGCAGGCTGCACCGCCGCCAGCAGCGCCGCCAACATGAGGCCGCAGCGCCCGCCATTGCGATTGGGGACTGCATTGTTCTGCACGTGGGGCCAAGGAGAGGAGCCCGGGTAGAGATGACGCCAGAGCGTGACTCAGCGCTGCTCGTGTGAGTTTGCTGCTTAGCGCCCACACGTCAACGGGTGTCCTTCAACCAACTTCAACAGCCCAATTCCCATGCCATCCATGCCGGAATGCACAGGTCCGCTCGCCAGCGAGACCACCACAAACTGCGCAGTCGTCACATGTCTGCTGCGGAAGCTGAGTGCCCATGGGGACTGCAGGCGGCGCAACTCTCGCGGCCGGCCGGGGGCAGGCGGCCGGGGGCGAGGCCGGGGGCAGGCGGGGCCTCAGCTGCTGGCAACCGTGTACACAAGCAGTGCTTCTTCAACACGCACACGCGGGCGTGGGGCGCGTTTAGTCTTCTGCGATGCTCTTAATGTCCGGCTCAGGCTTGACGGCCCCGGGCGTGTGAGAAGGCGAAGCGCAAGGCTGGGTGTGATGCGTACATGTCTGCGCAGGGCGGCGAGGGTAGACGGGACTGGGGCGGGCGAATCGCCATCACCAGACCAGTAAGGAAGTGGCGCAGTAAGAAGCCAGTCAGCCACGCCAGGCCGGCACAACGCACACTAGCTACACAGAGACTCGCGTATGAACGCACGAAACACCCTGCACGAGCCCCCTTCACGCGCGCAACAGAGCAGCTCCGCTTTTCGCTTCGGGCCGGAGGATGGAGGACGTGTTGAAACTGCTGGCCGCGGGGGCGGATGTGACGCCTTTCACGTTTCCAGCGGGGCTGCTTGGAGCGTCTGGGGCCTCGACACTGGGCCTCGGAGGCAGCTTGGGAGCGTCCAATCTTGTGAGTTGAACTCGCGGCACGGGTCTCGCGCTGGGGCACGTTGGGGCCGGTCTGCTGCGCTCAGGAACTCTGCGCTCAAGGACTGGGCGCGGACGCGTTGGCAAGCCCCCGCGGCAGGAGTGCGTAAGCTCCTTCGTGTTGGGCAAACCACCGGCCGTCGCTGGCCACGCCATCGGGCCCAGCCTGCTTTGCTTCCGAAAGGTCGCCCGATACCCAGCAGCAGCAGCGGGCCGCACGGGAAGAGCGGACGCGGGTGGGACCCGCCGCGTAAGCTCTGACCGCGCGTCAGGCCCCAGGCCTTGCATGACCGCTGCCCGGGCCGGTCTATCTGCGCAACACGCCTGGCGGGGACCGGGCTGGGCCGTTTTTAGGGCCTCACGCTGTGTCCTCGCATGACAATGACTCACTTCCGCGTGCGGGCCGCAGGACCTCGCTCTGGCGCTCCAAACTGGCAACCTGCCCTCGTTCCTGATGGGGTCGCTTGGTTCCGGGGGCGGAGGACCGCTACCCCTTCCCCAAGCGCTCGCGCTCCCATCCCTCGAGCTACCCAAGGTGCGCGCTATCGACCTCGACACCGATTAAATCTGGGGGACTAGGTGACAGTTGTAGGCTGACGCCGGCCCTCGCGACTCGCCCCTCGCAGCTGTTGAGTCTGGACATGGGACTCGCGGACCAAGGCGGTCGCGGCAATATGGGAGGCATGATGGACGGCACAGGCAACAGCTCCGATCCCAGCGGGTCAGCGGGAGGCGCGCTCCCACCGCGCAACGGCAGCGGCCGCGCGCTGCGCAACCCGCTGCCCGAGCTCCCGCAACCCGTCCGGCTCGGGGCGGTCAAACGCGAGAGCGGAACGCCACCCCCCTCGGGACCGCGGGCCAAGCGCCAGGCGCTAATGGACGACGGCGACGGGATGGGCCCGTCGGACCTGGACCAGGACCGTGCCCCGGAGGGCCGGCCCGAGCAGCGGGAGAAGCGGCGGCCCGTGCCCAAGCGGCGCGGGGGGGACGACGCGTCAGACTCCGACGGCGGCCTCGGGTCGGATACCAACTCTGGTGGGTGGCATGCTGGGCACGTGGGGATGGGTTGCGGACAGGGTTGGCGAAGGGATGCAGGGTGTTGTCAAGAGGCAGGGAGGGAAGGCGAGCCTACCGGAGACCGCTCAGGCTGATGTGGGTTGGCTGACTTGGCCGGCGTCGCTGCCGCTGTCAGAAGCACGCAGCACCCTTCTACACCAGTTAGTATCCACCAACCGCGCCCTGGCTGCTCACTCCTCCGCACCCACTCCGCACCTCACGCCGTCCCCATCCCCGCCACCCTCCCCCCCACAGACTCGGGCGAGCACGGGCGCGCGCCGGCGCGGGGCCGCGGCGGCGGCCGGGGCGGCACCAAGCTGGACCCCGTGGCCAAGGCGGCGGCGCGGCAGCTCAAGAAGCGCGACCTCAACCGCGAGGCGCAGCGGCGCTTCCGCGACCGCCAGAAGGCGGCCCTGGCCCTGCTCGAGTCCACCACGCAGAGCCAGCAGCGCGAGATCGAGGCGCTGCGGCTGACCAACAAGCTGCTGGAGGAGCAGTACCGGGTGAGGGGGAGGGGAGCGGCCAGGACGGGAGGGGCAGGGGGCGAGGAAGGTCTTGGCTGGGGGCCAAGCAGGCGCATGGAGCAGGGCCAGGGCTGCTTCGGTTTAGGGGTGGGACAGAGAGCTGCGGCTAGCAATAGCAGTGAAGGCTGCTAGGCGAGAAACTGCTAGCCCCCTCTGGTTCGCTGTGGGTTCCTGCCCGTATGTGCTCCGCGGCTCTGCCCTAACCCCGCCGCCGCCCCCGCCCCCTCGATCGACCGCCAGGTGCTGATGGACCAGTACAAGCAGCTGCAGCTGCGCTTTGTGGCGTCACAGATGAAGAACCAGTCCTCCAAGTGAGGAGGAGGAGGAGGAGCGTTCGAGAGGGCAGGAGGGCGAGGAGGAAGAAGAGCAGGAGCTGACGCTGGGCTGCTCTGCAAGGGCAGCGGCGTGGAACTGCGTGCTCGAGCGGAGGAGGGGAGGAGCAGGGGAGGAGGAGCGAGTGGGTGCTGCTCGGTGCGGCTGGGTGCGGCGAGCACCGGCATCGGTCGGGCATGAGCGGCGGGTCTGGAGCTGGCAGGAATCTTGCCGCAATGCAGTGCGGCAAGAGGACGAGCAGGAGGAGGCGTGGGACGAGGACGGCGGACCAGAGGCGGTGGAGGAGGGTGAGTTGGCTGGGGCTGCAATGCCTTGTGCGGCGCTCGTGAGGGCCCGCTCGCCGTCGTTATTTTGTATTTGCGTTTTGTAGCCGGGCGGTGGCCCCGGACACAAAGAAAGGAATGAGCGCAAGCACATTGGGCACAGCAAATAAGCCGCGTTCAAGCTTTGGTGAGGGGCGTTATGGAATGGGGTGGTCCTGCGGCCTGCCGACGCGTGTGCGTGTGGCCTCACGGTCCCGCTTGGGGGCGATGTGGGTCGGCAGGCAACAGGACGTCATGGGGTGCTTGGGGCTGTACGGTATGCGCTTCATGATGGGTACGACGAACGGGGCTTAGTGATGACGGGACGAGCTTTGCTGGAACGTTGGGCACTGGCGGGACCGCATAGCATTCCAGGGTGTGTGTGAGGCCCGGCTGTGCGGGCTCAGCAGCCGTCGCGCTGGGCCGCCGGCCTTCATTCGGCCCGCATCCCGGTACATGGCGCATGGTTTGGGCTTTGTTCACCACATAGGTCAGGCTCTACCACCGTACAGAACTGAAATGAAGGGTGGTGCACAACAGCGGCGCCGCTGCCAACGAATGAGGTGATGGCAGGGCGAATGATAAGGAATGGGATCATCGGTCCCATTGTGCTGTCTGGGCTTGGTTTGGCTTCGGCTTGAACTGGGGGCACTATTGTAGGTGGAGCTGTGTCCACGCCATCCGAGTAGAGGCGGCACTGTGCTACGCTTGGAGGGGGCAGTGGTCGACGCGGGCTCTGGTAGAGAACTGTGGGATTACTGAGTGCGGGATTCGGGAGGGACACGAGGTATGCGAGGCTCTTACGTCCTTTTGTCATGCATGGAGGGACATGCAGCTTGAGAAGGCGCAGGTGTGAGACATGGGGGTCGACCCGTACTATCTATGTACGCTCGCGAGCTGTGAATCGGAGCTATGTAACTCGCCAAGATAGAGCCTGGTTCCAGCTGGGGGTCCACTGAAGTGAGGGCACAGCCCACAGCGGCGTGGGCAGGACGGGAGGCCCCAGGGAGCTGAGTGAAGCAGTCAAGGTGCCCACTGCTCCTGAGGCATGGGGATGGAATGACTTTGCTGGATCTGCAGCCGCAACTCAGGCAGGGCTTGGGGCAGGGCCAGATACGCATGGATGGCCTTGTGGGGCTGTGCGGGACGGGGCCTGCTCTCCTTAACTCCTCAAGCGGGCCAGCCCGCTGTTGCACCAGCCGCAGAGCCCGGCTTTGTTTCAGGCGCTGAAGCTGCGCTCAGCCGGTCATGCCATCCCGCATACGGCACCCAGCTCCCGCCAACCTCCGTGGATCCGCCTCCGCCGACCGCTGACGCATTCCCTTCTTCGAATGCCGCCACCGTGCTTGCAAACTGCACACCGCTCTCGCTTACCTTACCCGTCTGCGACCTAAGCGACCTACGTTTCTGGGCTCCTGCCCTACCGCCCATGTCACGGCCGTGACCAAACCCCGCCCGTTCCTGAACATTGGGAAGAACGGGGCTACAGTGGCTTTGCCCTCAGAGGAACCCCCTCTACCCGGGGCCGGGGCCAAGGATGAGCTGCGGTCTCCCGCGAGAAGTGCTGAAATGGATTCTGAGCCTGGACCTCTCATATGCCGTCAAGAACCCAAAGAGGCGAGCGGGAAGGGCAATGCGGTGCTTCCTGGGTCGCTTTGACGGGGCGCGGCCATGCAATGTGCTCGGTGCTTGGCCTCGCGCTGAGGGCAGGGTGCGTATGTGGTCGCAGGGATTTCGCGAATGGGTTTCTGTACGCCGAAATCCTGTCTCGGTACTACCCGAGCGACGTCGCGATGCATTCCTTTGAGAACGTCGCCAGCATGGAGCGGAAGAAGTCAAACTGGGCTCTGCTGGAGAAGCTCTTCAAGGTAGCCGCTCAGGGTCATCGGGGACGGCTCCGGTCTTCGGCCAGGGCAGGGGACCCCGCCCCCCTCGAGTCGCCAGGCTCGCCACGGCCCTAATGGCTCCCCCTCACCCGCTTTCCCCGGCTTTCCCCGCAGCGCAAGCGGATACCCATCGATCGGTCCATGATTGAGGCCGTGATCGCGGCTGACGGGGACGCGGCGGTGGAGGTGCTGCAGGCGCTGCACAGCTTCATCAACAGCCCCAGCTACGAGTGCGTCCCAGGCCTGGAGCCTGCCCCCCATACCGTACTAGCGCCACACACCTCCTCGCTCCCCACCCTTCACCTACCCAGCCTCCCAATGCTAGTGCCCGACAGGGTGCTTCAGCATGCCTCATAGCTCTACGGCGTCGGACTGTTGCTCTGATCACACGACACGCCTGGAACTCCCACCGCCAGCTCGGACCCCCATCCCCTCATCCCTCCCCCTCCCACCTCCCAACAACCTACCCTTGCCCTCCCCCCCTTCTCTTTCCCCTGTCAGGGCCTCTAAGGGCGCTGAGGGGGGCGGTGGCGGCCGGGACCGCGGCCCCGAGGCCTCCACCAGCGATCAGGCGGACTACGTGCCGCTGCCGGGGTACCAGCTGCAGGCCCAGCTGTGCGGCCAGGTGGGTGGGGTTGGGGTGGGGTTGGGGGGGAGATTGGGTGCAGTGGGGAAAGGGGGAGTAGGGAAAGGGAGGAATCGAGGCGAGGGGGTTGGGGGCTGTGTGGGGCGGGCTGTGAGGGACATGGGGCTCGGGCACGGGGACGGAGGGGCTTTGGAGTCGGTGGACAGGGGTCGGGATGAGGCCGGGAAAGGGACACGGGCACGGGCGGGTGTGGGGACGGGGGTGGAGGGAGCCGGTGTAATCCCGACCGTCCCCATATCTCTTGGAAGCTCGGAAGCCACCTCCAGGACCCCAGCCCGACCCCCCCATGCCTCCCACCCCTCACCCTGGCTGCCGCGACGCCTTTTCTACCGGTTTCCAGCTCGTCAAAGACCTCCATTCTCCCTCACTCCCACCCTTCCAACACCCCTGCCAGGTGGTCCCGAGCCATGCCATGTTCTTCGGCGGAGTGGGGGCGGCGGCGGGCAGCTACGCGCAGCAGCAGGCGGCGGCGGCGCAGCAGCAACAGCAGCAACAGCAACAGCAGGCGATGTACCAGCAGCAGGTGGGGGCGCCGCGGGGGGGGCTTGTGGGGTTGCTGGGGCGGGGATTTGAGGGGTGCTGGCGAAAGGGAAAGCCGTGCGTTTCGGGACGCAGGGAGAGCTCTCCGCTGGCAGTTGGCTGGGTGATGGCCGCAGCTGCAAACGAAAGGAGTGGAGAGGGATTGGTCAAAGGCTCAAGGGTGCGGGGGATCTGGCCCCCCGGGGGAACACGCTCCGTTAGGGCCGAGGCAGGGCCCCTGCAGCAGCCGAACTACAAGATGTCCGGGGCCCGCTGGGAATGACGTTGGGCCGGCCGGCCTCCTGCCTCCTCCTACCACCCCAGCCCCCCGCCTCCATTCCTGCCCCGCCCCGCCCCTCTGCCCTTCTTCCCCCTACACCCCCGATCCCGCTCAGCAACAAACACCTCCTCCCCTCCCCCCTACCCTGCCCCCCAGGTGGCTGCCCAGCAGCAGCAGATGCAGCAGCTCCAGAACATGCACCGCGCACAGCAGGCGCAGCAGGCGGCCATGTACCAGCAGGTGCGTGCTGGGGGGTATGGGGGGAAGGGGCGGGGGGTTTGGATGGGCACATGAAGGCAAGAGGGCGCAGGTTTGGGCCGTGGGCCGTGACGCTGGGCAGATCCTTCCTCCTCTTGGGTGGCCCAGGGCATGCAGGCGCAGGTTGGGCATACCCGCCTGGCCCCTCCCCCTCCTCCCCCCCCCCCATTCCCCTTCACCACCTGTCCTCCACCCAGCTCCAAGCCCCCCTTTCGCCCCTCGGCCCCTCCACCTCACCACCCTCCCCTCCCCCCCCTCCCTCCTCCCTCCCCAGGTGGCCTTGGGCATGCAGGCGCAGGCCCGGTGGCTCTGGGCTTAGTCCCTCCACCTCACCACCCTCCCCCCCCCCCCCTCCTCCCCCTCCCCCCCTCCTCCCCCTCCCTCCTCCCTCCCTGAGGTGGCCATGGGCATGCAGGCGCAGGCGGCACAGGCGGGCAACGGGGGCTACGCCGCCCAGGCCGCAGCAGCAGCGGGCGGCGGGGGGGGCTACGGCCAGGCCTACGCACAACAGCAGCAGGCGGCGGCCTCCCCCAGCGGGTTAGGGCCCGGGGCAGGCGGCGGCGGCGGCTACGCAGCCGCATCCGGCGCAGCCGGCGGCGGCGGCGGCGGCGGCTACGCCGCCCAACTCCAACCACACCAACAGGGAGGGGCGGGACCGGCGCGGGCCGGCCGTTTTGTATCCCCCGGCAGGGCCATGGGAGGGCGCGGCGCGGCAGCGCCGCCGGCGCCGGCGCCGTCAGACCCTGGGGCGGCGGCGCCGCCGGCGGCTGCCGGCGGCGGCTACGCCGCCGCCTACGCCCTGGCTTATGCGGAGCAGATGCGGCAACAGGCGGTCGCTGCCGGCTATACGCCCGACCAGCAGGCCCTGGTCTATCAGCAGGCGCTGTATCAGTACCAGCAGCAGGCTGCGGCGCAGGCGCAGCAGGTTCGTGTGGGGGGAGGGAGGGATGGGGTGGGGCCTGGGGGGAGGGGTGGGAAGGTGAGGGAGGAGTCGCTTCCCGAGGTGAGGCCCAAGGCACGGACGGCGAGTCGCTGCATCACCTAGCCGCCGGCGGCCCCTGTTGACCCGTGCCTCAGCTGCTTGCCTCCCGACACGGAAGCAGGACGGGGTTGTGGGGACTGGGGAGCAGCGTCAATGTTGCAGGGATGACGGGAGCCGGGAGCGGGAGGGGCACGAGGAGGGGCAGCTGCTGACGTGTCCCAACCGCCTGCTCCTCCCTGCCGCGTCCCTCAGGGCGGGGGCTCCCCCGGCGAGGGCGGCAACGGGGCGGGCCCCAGCGCCTCACCCGAGCGGGAGGGGCTGCCGTACAGCCGCAAGCCGCGTCCCGTGGACTTCAAACCCTACGACCTCAAGGCACGCGGGGGCCGGGGGGGAAGGGGGATGTGGGATAGGCGGAAGGGCCTGGACTGTTGAGGGGCGCAAGTGGGGCGTGATTGATTTGGGGCATCTGCCGCCGGGTATGTTGGAGATGGGCGTTCTCACCCCTCGGCCAAGCTTCCAAACGCAACCAACCAACCAACCGACCAACCAACCGACCAAACAACCGACCAACCAACTAACCAACCCATCAACCACCTCCCCAGGATTTTGAGGAGAAGGACTACAACGTCAAGGGCGGGCGGGGCTACTGGCAGCTGGGCAAGCTGGGGCCAGACCTGGAGACAGAGGAGCTGCAGGCCAAGGTGGGGAGGGGGGGATCCTGAGTTTCGTACTGCACGGATTGGGATTTTGGGAGGGTAGGTGCGTGCTGCTGGGCGCGTGGGAGCGAGGCGCTGGCGGCAGTGTCGGCAAGGGACGGCAAGCGTACGATTCGCAGAGCGACGGTATGTGCCGTACCAGTTGTGCTGCTGCTTTCTGGCGAACACCAAACAGCCCGCCTTGCCTCTCAACTCCCAACCCCCACTCCCCATCCTACCCTGCCCATGCCACCCCCCCAGCGCGAGGCCAAGGAGCGCATCAAGCGGATGGCGGAGCAGGTGCGCGAGGAGAACCGCCGGGCGGGGGCGGCGCGGCCGCGGCCGGGGGAGCCCGGCGGCGGCGTGGCCTCGGCACCGGCCGGCGGCGCCGTCGGCAATGGCAACGGCGGCCCGGCAGGGGCGGCGGCGCCGCCAGCGCCGCTCCGTGAGCTTGGGCGGGATAATAAGGCCAAGGAGCCCACGGCCCGGGAGCGGGCGCTGCAGTTTGCCAAGAACATCCCCAAGCCGGAGCCAAAGCCCAAGAAGCCCGAGCCACGGCCAGAGGTGAGGGCACGGGAACGGGGGCTTGTACGGGTGGGTGGTTGGGGGGTGAGGGTTGGGGTTGCGGGAATCCTGACGTGCTCGCCGGTCATCCCAGCCACCAACTCCCAACTCCCAACCACCAACCGCCAACCGCAGCTGGACGAGCCGCCCCAGCTGTCCGAGCTGGAGCAGCTGGAGCGGCAGCACCGGGAGCGGCAGCACGAGGTGGACAAGATCCGGGCCGAGCTGGCGCGTGTGCTGTGAGCGTTACGTCGTATTTCGTACGGCGGAGGCGCGCCTGGTGGGCGGCGTGCTGTGGGCCCACGACGCCCGCGCGCGCGCGTGCTGTGAGCGCAGCGCGGAGGCCCGGGGCTGGCGCGCTTTGGCCGCGTTCCGCAGAGGCAGAGGCGGATGGGGGGCGTGCTGTGCTGTGCTGTGCCCTGTGCTATGCGGCAGTACGGGGTCTGGAGTGGAGGCGGCGCCGTGTCACTGCAAGACCCGGCGCTGGGAGTGGCGACGAGCTGGGCTCAACGCCGTGGAGGCGGGGGCATGGCTTTGGCGACACCACCCTCGGCTCTGGGGACGGGACCGATCGGGGTGTTCTGTGCACTGCGGGCTTCCGAGGATGCAGCGCCGCTGCTTCTTGGCACTCGGCCTGATCCTGTTCTAGTCATGACACCCCCGGTTAACGGTATGGCGCAGTGTGCGGCGCATTTGCGTTCCAGCTCTCACGTCGGCTCGCTGGGGCGGGGGCAGGGGCCTGCCGAGCATTTGCCGCGGCGGAAGGGTGTGTCTCACACAAGGGTAGGCGGTGGTGCGGTGGGTGCCGCAGAGTTGCCGGGTGGTCGGATGAGACCTGGGCGCCATCGGAGCTGCAGCGCTGCAGCGGGCGCAGCTTGCATTCAAGGAATGGGAATGATCGTGCATGCGAGGGATGCGACAGAGACTTGGCGTTGGAGACCGTTGGGCCGTTGGCTGTGTTGGCGAGGACGTGCGCAGAACGGAGCGAAGGACAGCTTGACATCGCACACATGACGTTGTGACTTGTGGAGCAAGCAAGGCATGTCAACTGAGCCCCCGGAAGCAGGGAGAGTGCTAGACAACGAAGAAACCGTAAGCGAGCAGAAAGCCCGGCGAGACCAGGGGGGGGTAAAAACATTAATTCCATACACCACCCCACAAAAGTTCCGACCCCCCCGACCCCCCCACCCCCCCCCCCTTGCCGTACACTGCACACACTGCCGTACATGGCCATAATGTAACCCATTTTCCTCGACTTTTGTGCCAATCGGCTGCGCTTCGTGTGCGCTACTGCCTTGCGCGTGAACCGGAAGCGTCGATGAGGCTTGGGTCCTGTCCATTGACCATCCCCGCGTCCATGGACCACTCTCCGGTACCTTGCATCCGCGCTATTCATGCCCTAGGCCTCCTATATGATGAGCTACGGTCATGATAGTACACCCAGACGCCTAGCAGCGGTGGCAGTGCCGGTTGTGACGTGTCCCACGCGCGGACATGCCGACATGTGGCACCCGCAGCCACCCTTCGACCACCATCCCTACGGTCTGTGGTGCTCAGGCACACCCACGGTTCAGCCTCTCCTTGATACCACGCGTTTACGCAAGGTTAGGGCCCTTGGGCTGCGTCAGACCGCTGTGACAAAAGTTCGGACGGGCGCTGTACAAAAGTTCGGGACCCCCCTCCCCCCCCCTCCCCCCCCCCAACTTTGAGGGCTCATAACTTTTTTCCTAGAACCTCGATTTTCATTCTGAAAGCGGATTTGGGCTCCTCTTGTCGAGCTCTCCAAAGTTAAAGCGTGGTGTATTTTTTTACACTTCCTGCCCCCCCCCTGGCGAGACCCTGGCAGGGAGGGTGCGTAGCTGAGGCCGAGAGCGCCGAGGAGCTGGAAGGGAGTTACACGAGCGCCGTTCGCCGTGTGGATTGGCACACGCCCACACAGCCCCACTCCACAATGTCAACATCGCTCTGGATAAGAGTCGGGAGGCACCCGACCTGCCCTTACCCTGAACCTCGCATGTCCACGGCTGCACCCCACTCCACGGACCCGACACCGCCATCCTCAGCTGATCACGACCTTCCAAGACTCCTCCGAACAGTGCCAACTACCCTTCGCGTCGGCCTCAGTTCTGTTCATCTGCCCAGCCCGTGCCTTCCATTCCACGCGATCCCCACCTCACTACTTCTCACCAGAACCTCTGCATCCGCCCAGCGCCGCCTCACCTCCTCAGCCCCCAGCCCGCCATTCCGGGTCGCTGCTCCACAGCCCCTCCGCCCCTGCCCATCAGCAGCCCAGGCCCCTCAAGCCCCCAGCCCCCCAGCCCTGCACGCCCCTCAGGCCCTGCCCCTGAACGCGATCTCGGGCGTGAGCCGGAAGCTGAGGCAGAGCATGAGCTTGTTGGGCGCCACGTCCCGAACCGTGTGCACGGACAGCTGGGCGCGGTCCATGGGTCCGCCCAGGAAGGACTCGGCCTTGGACAGCACGTCTGGGGGGGGTTGGTGGTTGGGAGGAGGGGGTTGGTGGTTGGGGGTCAGTGGTTGGGGGTTGGGGCTCGGCCTTGGACAGCACGTCTGGGCGGGACGGGGGGCGGGACTGGTGGGGTGGGAGGAGGGGAAGGGCGTTCAAGAGTGAGCGGGATCGCGTCGCCTCGTGTGCAACCGTGTCTGGCCCGGCAGCCGGCAACGCGACGGAAGTTGGCGGATGGGGGGCGGAGGGCAACGGGGCAACGGGGCGGGATGGGATGCGGTGGGATGCGAGGGTGCACTCACGGCCGGCCTTGCTTACGGCTTCCCCGCCATGCAACGCATGGCCGGCCCGACTCCGGGGATCGCCCTCCCGCACCGTGGTCGCGCACTCGTTGCATAGCGCTCGTGCCAAGCGGCCACACGCGTGCGCCCCTCCCCTCCCCCTCCGTCTCCGCCTCCCCCTCCGTCTCCGCCTCCCCCTCCGTCTCCGCCTCCCCCTCGCCTCCACCTCCCCCTCGCCTCCACCTCCCCCTCGCCTCCACCT
This sequence comes from Edaphochlamys debaryana, assembly GCA_016858145.1. NCBI lineage: Eukaryota > Viridiplantae > Chlorophyta > Chlorophyceae > Chlamydomonadales > Edaphochlamys > Edaphochlamys debaryana. Next base: position 454,911 of record JAEHOE010000079.1, read on the forward strand.
CCCCCTTGCCTCCGCCTCCCCCTTGCCTCCGCCTCCCCTCCCCCCAACACAGTCAGCACCCACCCTCCTCCGTCTCCACGCCACGCTTGAAGGTGTAGCAGTGCACCAGCGGCAGAGGCCGCCCCTTCCACGTCTCCGGATCGAACGCGCCGCCGAAGCAGTCAAGAAACTCAACCGCCGATGCGGGCAGGTTCATCACCACGTGGTCGAACAGCAGCCCGCCGGCCGGCGGCACGAAACCCGGCGGCACAGCCGGCGGCGGGGTGCTGACGTCGACGGCGGCGGCGGCGGACCCAGAGGCTTTGGTCTTCTGTCGCTTGGCGGGGTGCGCGGCGGCGGCGGGGCTGGCGGCGGCTGCCGCGGGTTCCGCTGCTGCCGCCGCCGTGGAGGCTTCTGCCGGCGCGGCTGAATCAGACGCGGGTGCGGGCTCGGCGGCGGCAGGTGCAGGTGCGGCGGCGGCGGCGGCGGCTGCCTGGCTGCGCAGCTCCGCCGCCGGCCCCCCGGGCGTGTCGCAGAGCAGGCGCAGGAAGGCACGGGCGTCCATGTTGAACACGTTCACTGTTGGTGGGTTGGTTGGTTGGGTAAGTCGGGGTCGGACGTGTGTGAAGGGCTGCTCGCATGAGCCTGGGAGTCTCAGGCGCGGTGATTAGCCGGCCGGCCTTTGATACGTCTTAGATACGGAAAGCCCCGGGAGTCCGAAGCCCGACCCATCGGACGTGTGTGTGTGTGGTGGCGTTCCGTTGCAAAATGGAATGCGCGGTACGGTTGGTGCCTCTGGACCCCCCGCGTCGCGCTGCCCCCAGGCGGCGCCCTCCCCCCCCCCAGGGGCCCCACCTGCCCCCCCCAGGCGGTTGAGTCGAGCGTTGGCGGCGCAGTAGCGGGACGAGGAGGGGTTGAGGTCGTTGGCGTACACCTGCGGCGGTTGGCGGTTGATGGTTGACGGTTGTTGGTCAGGTGGCTTCACCCCGGCCACCCTCCGCCGTCTCTCCCCAGTTGTTACCCCATCCCCTCCTCCCGAGCTTTCATCCCGCCTATTCTTCGTCACGGACCCTCCACCCTCCCCTCCCCTCCACTCCCCTGCTCCCTCTTGCCTTCCCCATGCCCCTGCCCCACCGTGAGCCCCCGCTGCGCCGCCGGCACCGCGAAGGGCCCAATGCCCGCCATCATGTCTACCAGGACCTGACAGGGGGGGAGGGGCAGTACGTCGCTGAGCGGGATCGCGTCGCGGGAAACGGGGAGAGGGGAAGGGACCAGGAACGATTCTGCATGGTCAGGGCCCTACGGGGATGCGTATGCCCACTGCCAGACCCCCTTCCCACCAAGAGGATTACCTGGCCCTGGCAACAACTCCCCGCCTCAAAGGAGCCCCTGCAGACCCCCTGTTTTCCGTTTCATCAGCCTTTCCTTCTACACAAACACCCCACCTGCCCCCGCTCCATGCCCCCGACCAGGCGGAGGTGCTCCGACTCCAGCCGAGAGTTCCAGTACACCTGGGGTGGGGTTGGGAGAGGGGGAAACGGGATGTTGAGACATCAACCAGCAACTCCACCCGCCTCTCTCGGCCTTACTCAAACCCCGTCCCCGTCCCCCAAAACAAACGCAAAAAGGCACCTGCCAGACCCAGATTGAGCATAATGTGCGATATGCCCCCCCTCGGTCCCCATCTCGTCCAAGCAGCTTCCACTGCCCAAACGCCCCTTCAACCCGTCCTTCCCCTGAGAACCTCCCCCAAACCTCCCCAAAACTCCGGCTCCTCCCCCCATAAAGCACCTGTGAGAAGTCCAGCTTGAAGCGGGAGCCGTGCTGGATCACCTCCGTCTCCAGCCGCTGCTCACCGGCGATGACCTGGAGGGCGGGGAGGGCGGGGAGGGGTGGGAGGGCGGGGTGCGGGCGGGGGTTGCAGGGGGTGAGTGGGAGCGAATGGGGACACAGGCAAGCGGTAGGAGGGTGGAGGTGAGCCTCCGCTGTGTGGCCCCAGCCCCAGCCCCACCCCCACCCCCAAGTCGCGCGTCCCGCTTCCCATCCAGTGCCCAGCCCCCAAAAAGGCCCGCAGGGCAAATGCTTTGCCCCAGCGCCTCCCCCTCGCCCCTTCCCTACCCCTTGGCGCTCCCTCCCCGCCCTTGCCATCACTTCATACCTTCTCGCCCCTCCCCTTTCCCCTAGCCCCCCTGGGTGCCGCTCGAACTCTCCCTTCGCTCTCCAGTGCTCCGACAATCACTCCCCTCGGCTCCCCTCCCCTCCCCTCCCCTCCCACCTCCATCTGAAACACGCGGAACTCGTTTTCTATGGACCCAACCTGGGCGGCAGGGGTGGGGGCGGGGGGGCAGGAGCGGGGCGGCGTCATGTCAGGTGGGGGCTGCGCTGCGGCCCCGGACGTCAGGAGCTGCACCGACTGGCCCCTCCCCCCTCCCCCTTCCCCGTGGCTCCTGGCCCCCAGTCCTATGAGCGGGCCCTCGCTTGGCACCGCCTCCAACGCACCTTCCGGGCCCCCTATAAGGCCCATGTCCGCATGCCCTTCCTCCCTTCCCCCCGCCCCCCCTACACACGTGCCTTGTTGACCACCGTCTTGATGTGCGGGTTCTTGTCCAACAGCACCTGACCTATCACGTGCCTGGGGGAAAGGGCAATGGAGGAAGGGGCGGTGGTTGCGGGACACGCGCCACAGGCTGGGCTCAATCCTCACGGGCTAGGCCAGGGGTAGCACATTCGGCCATAAGGTCCCGCGACACAGCCGCTCGTCCCATCCGCTCGCCGCGCACGCACGTACCTGTACGGCAGGTGCTCGTCACGCAGGTTGAGGTGGGCGATGTGTCCAATGGTCTCAAAGGAGCCGGGCGCATCCACTCCCGCCGGAAGCAGGCGCTGTTGCGAGGGGATGGGGTTGTGGGGGTTTCAAGGGCCAGGGTTCAATGAAGGGGCGCAGTCGGACGCCGGATGCCCTCCGCACGACGCGCTGAGCACACGCGCACCTTGAGTACGGCATCCGTGGACAGCATGCCGTACTCCAGCACCACCGTGTATGGCACCGCCTGCGCGCCCTCGGCCTCGATCCGCGACCGCAGCTCCTCCGGCAGTCCTGCGGCGGCAGGCGGGCGGGCCAGGCAGGAGGCAGCAGTGCGACTGTTGTGACTCGGTGAATGCAGAGCCTGGGTTCTGAGGCCCGTTGCTCGTGGGTGAGCCAGGCAGGCGGCAGGCTGTGTGAAGGGCTGCTCGTGTAAGCCAGGGAGGCGTAGGTGCGGCGCTAGCCGGCGGGTTCTGGCGTGCGGAGCCGAAGCCTCAATTAAGCCCGCCCCATCCCGCAACTTGCAGCAGGCGGTGTGCGACTTGCGCATGCAGGGCCTGGTGTCGAGCGCCCAGTGCCCCGGCTGCTCCACCCCCTAACGCTACCGCTCCCCGCCTGCCTCGCCTAGCGCCCGGCACCTGCCGCCCGGCCCCTCGCGGTCACCCAGCCTCCCCGGGCGGCCCCTCAAAGCTCAGCGGTTCCCTTCAAGGGCAACCCGGCCCTCCGCCTCGAACCCCTGGTGACGGTGCCGCCAGCCGCTCGGCTCCAACTCCCCGTATCCCCACCCCAGCCCAACTTCGCCCACCCCAGCCTTCTTCAGTCCGTTTCAGCCCAACCCCCCTTTCACCCGGGCGACGTGGCCCCGCCTCGCCCCCACCGCCCCGAGCACTTCCTCCCCTGTCTGCCCCCCGCCTCCCTTCTCCCCCCTCTTTTCCACCCCCCTCCCACGCCCTCTCCCGGCCCCACCCTCCAGGGCGACGCCCTCCTCCAGCAGCAGCAGCTTGGTCTCCGAGCTGGCCGCCCCGTCGGGGCCCTTATCGGCCACAATGCACTTGAGGCGAGGGCGGTCGAGAGTGAAGCTGGGGTTGTGAAGGGGGGAGGCGGGGGGAGGGAGGGAGCGGGATGGGACGGCAGGGGTGGGCTGACGTGGGCGGGTTTGGGCGGTGGGGGCCGAGCCCGAGCCCGGGCCCCAAGCCCGCCCCCGGTTCCCACCGGGAACAACCGGGAACTGCGGGGAAGCTATGTGCGATGTGCCATGGGGTATGGCGCAGGGGCTGTGCTGCACAGCCGTGGATCAGCTGGCTTGGCAACCTGCTACGGGGTGGCAGGGCTGTTGCCCGATCTGGCCCCTGACCCTGGCCCCGGCCCCTTGTTCCCCCTGCGCAATGGCCTCCGCTGCCCCCCCCCCCCCAGGACCCCACGGACCCACCCCCGGCAGGCCTTCATCAGCTCCGTCAGCTTCCGGTTGGCCACCCGCAGGCCCAGCACGCTTAGCTCCTGACGGAAAGAGTTGCGGTCCAGCGAGGGGACGTCGCGGCCCGAGGTTGAAGGCGCCGAAGCACCGTCGGGGGCATCCTTTCCCCCGGATGGTGGGGCTGACGTCGCGGGGACCTCCATAGGCGACGCGCTCGCCGTGACCACTGCCGCAATTGGCGATGTGCGTCGGCTAGTTACGACCCCCGCAGTGCTGGTAGGGTGGGGACTAGTGTGAGAGCGGCAGTAGGAGCGGATGGTCGCGGCGGCGGCAAGCGCGCAAGGCGGGTTGACTGAGGCAGGGTGGGTGGAGCTAACAGCTGGCTTGCTCGTAGACACCAGAGCCCGCATGAGCGGACAGCAGCGGCACAGCAGCTGGCGCAACTTGGGTCGCGACCGAAGCTGGCTAGCGACGGATGCACTTCCGCGTTAACAAGTAGCTATGCAGCAGTGTGAGTGCTATGCGGTACTGTGTGCGGCGTTGCTGGTTACGCAATCCTCGATTGAACACATCAGACCTCGCGGGCCCTCCCAAGGCCCGTCAGCGAACACGCTTGGTAATCGTATCACTGCATAGACCATGCTCAGATAGCCCCTCACGACACCATATTGACTTCGTCAGCTTCGGTCGCATTTGCGCTCGGTTGGGCTCACCCACCCTCGATACCAAGTTCCGACCTTCCAGGGGCTGTCTCAAAGGGCTTTCTATCGGTTAGAGGGGGCACTGGGCCCCGGCCAGCGCCCAGGCAGCCCGCGGGCAGCAGCGGGCGCTGAGGCATTTCCGTCAGCTCCCGACACCTGTCACCGCGTGCACACCGCTATCCTAGCACATGGCGCAAGCCGGGCTTGGGCCGCCTTCGGGCTTCACGGAAATACAGGACAAGGAAGAGGCGAACTCGCTTCCCCGAGGGCCCCTGGTCCAAGGACGCGTCGGGGGTCTCCGGTCTGCTACGATTCACATTGTACCGGGCGAGGATCACACTGTGGTAAGAGTCGCTCTGGGTCGGGACGCCATGCGCTCCGAGACTCGGCCGGTTTCGGCCCCGCTCACATGTTCCTATGAACTCGCAGCACTCGAGCGAAGGAGGCAATGAGCAGATGACCTATGGGCTCGCCTGCACACAAGGCCACCGCACGGGCATGGTGCGGTCGCCATCCTGACACAGCTTTGGCTCGCTGTTTTGCGCGCTGCCGGAGCTGAAGAGTGTTGCCGGCCTCACAGGAGGATGCACACTCTGTCGAACTCGACCTGGATCCGGCGACGGGGACAGCGATGTTTGGGGTATTCGATGGTCATGGCGGTGGGTGTGGCCGGGACCGACGCGGCGGGCCGGCAGTCTGGGAGACCTGTGCGGGACTCGGGAACACCCAGGACGGCCCCAAGGGTGCGCACAGGGTCTTCAGTGGTTGGCCCGGTGGCGGTGGGGGCCACGGGGCCTCGCGGGTGTCAGTTGAGCGCCCGCGCCTGGAAACCCCAACGGCCGGGTGACCGGGACGGGCGCGCCCGCGGCGTTAGTAAGCCCGGGTTTTGGTCGCCCAGCAACCGCCCGTCGCCGGTCCTGCCCCGCGCTTCCCTCTTGTCGTACAGGGCGCCAGGTGGCCGACCTCTGCGCGGCCAACGTGGTGCGTCGGGGGGCGAAAGGGCGGAGGGACGGGCGGGGGCGGTACAGTTCGCGTTGGGTTTTGGAGCTGTCATGGCGCCAACAGCGAGAGAAACCGGGCGCCGACAGCTCGCACCGCTGCGTCAGCGAACCGCTGCGTCAGAGGAGGGTTGCCACCGCCGGCGGCTCTGCCGGGTGTTGGGCGGGCGCGGGCGGTTGGGCTTGGGGCGACCGCGGCGACGCTAGCTCCCACCCCCCCTCCGCTGTTTCGTCTTCTGTGTCCCGTCATATCGCCCATCGCCCGTCATATTGCCCGCCCGTGGTGCAGGTGGATGCGGTGCTCTCCTCGCCCGCCTACAAGGCGGGGGACGTGGGCGAGGGCCTGCGGGAGGCCTTCTTCGAATTGGACAATCGGTGGGGGCGGGAGGGGGGGGGACGAGGGGAGGAGGGGCCGGTCAGGGTCTGTTGGCGGAGGAGCTCGAGGGGACCGGGGGAGTGCTGGAGTGGGCTGGGCGGATGCATAGGTCGGGGACGGGGTGCGGGAGTGCACCGCGAGCCCGGGAGCCTGGGAAGGAAGGCAATGTGGCCGGGAAGTTATGGTCGACGCCTCTCGAGGGTGGCGAGGGGTTGCACCGCGGGCGGGTGAGCTCCCTTGGGCCCGGGGCTCTTCCGTCCGGGGCCGTCAGCGGAGGGCGTGCGCCAGCAACCTAGCCGGAGGGGTCCTCTGCCGGTGCCAGCCCTCGCACAAGCCCGCCGCCCACTTCACCCGCGCCCTCTCACCCCGCCCCGCCTCCCGCCTCCCTACCCACTCCCACGTTCCCTTCCGCAGCGCTCTGGCCTGTGCCGAGGCGCACCTGGCCGGGGCCACTGCCACGGTGGCCCTGGTGCGGGGCGACAAGCTGTGGGTGGCGGGCGTGGGGGACTCGCGCTGCGTGCTCAGTCACGCAGGCACGGCGCAGGTGCGGAGCCCGGGGGTGGGGGCGCTCGCAGGGTGGAGCCGGGTGTGTGCAGGGGGAGCGGGGAGGGGCCGGGGAGAGGGCAGAGGGAGCCACGCAGGCACGGCGCAGGCGCGGAGCGGGGTGCAAACGGAGAGGGCTGGGAGAGGGGAGAGGGGGCTCGGGAGAGGGGCGAGGGAAAGGGGCGTCGGCTGCGGGACGGGACGGGAGGAATGGCTCTGGGGCCTTGGGGCCGGAGGCGGAGGCTCGCAAAGCGGGAGCTCGCGGGTGCGCGGCTGTGAGGGCTTGAGGGGGGCTGCGGAGCGGTCTCAAGTTGATGTGGGTCGGGTTGGGGAAGCCATCCCGTCTGGGGCGCATCGTCCCGTTCTGCATACGCGTACCGGCACCCGACAGGTGTCCGCCTCAGTGTCCGTGTGTGAAGGGCTGCTCGTGTGAGCCGTGTGTTTGACGTGAGCCAGCTGTCTCGATCTGGGCCCATGTGGGTCGGGTCCAGGGGTTGTCGACCGATGTGGGTCGGCTTCGGCCCCACGCCTCCTCCCGCGGCAGCTCACCGTCCGCTTCCCTGTGTGCACCCCGACCCGGGGCGCAGGTCCTCACGAACGACCACAAGCCGGACGACCCCAAGGAACGCCAGCGGATACAGAACGTGAGCGCCGTGCCATGCAGGCTCCCCTTCCGTACTCTTCCCGCTTGATTCGGCGGGGCCCGGCACCCGCAAGCTTCTGGATGGGCACAGCCATTGCGCTACGCCGTTTCAGTTTCCAGAGCTGAGAGCCTGTGCTCGTGCTCGGCCAGGAGGCCGTACAGGCAGAACTGCGAAGGGCCGTACAGACCCCGACCTTTTGCCGCCCTGCGCTGACGGCCCTTGCGCCCTGCGCTTGCCCTCCGCAGGCGGGCGGGTTCGTGGTGTGGGGGCGCGTCAATGCCAACCTCAACATCAGCCGGGCGCTGGGGGACGCCTCCTTCAAGCAGGTGCGGCCGGGACGGGCCCAGCGGCTCTCAGACGGGCCTGGAGCCGCGCTCAGGCGCACGCTGGAGAGCCGCGATACGTGGGGCATTGCTTGCTGGGGCATATGGACTGTGCTTAAAGTGACTGGCGGCGCACACTTCGGTGCCATTCGCCAGCCTGCTGGGCAGCTACCCTGGGCCGTTTTGCGGACCACCATGCTGCACCCGTCGTGTGCCCCCATCCCAACCCTCTGCTCGCCTTTCCTCCCCCTCCCCCTTGCCTCCCGCAGGACAAGTCCCTCACGGCCAGCGAGCAGCAGGTCTCCCCCGACCCGGACGTGCGCTGCGTGCAGCTGACCCGCCACGACACGTTCATGGTGCTCGCCTGCGACGGACTGTGGAACGCGCTGCCGGAGCAGCAGGTGAGGCGCTGGGTGGGTGGGTGGGTGGGTGGGTGCGTGCGTGGAGCAGCAGCGGGCGGGGTGCTGTGGAAGATGGGGCGGAGTGGCAGGGGCGGGAGGGGCAGGCGGCTGTGGGGGCGTGACAAGCTTTCCTTCCAGTGCGCGCTTCTGTGCCATCAACTGCCCCAGCTTCCCACGCCTCCTTGCTCCCGGAACCAACGCAATCTCATCCCGCCCCACGCCGCCCCGCCCCCCTGTGTCCCCAGGTTGTGGCCTACGTGCAGCGGCGGCTCAACCTGCGGCACACTCTGGCGGCGGTGGCGGAGGGGCTGGTGGCGGAGGCCATGCAGCCGCAGCGGTGCGCGCACGACAACGTGACGGTGGTGGTGGTGCAGGTGGGGCGGAGGGGCGGGGGGTGGGTGGTGGGGTAGTACCGAGGACTACAAGTTGGCGGAGAGCCGCGTTGTGACGGTGGGGTGGGGGTCGGGTAAGGGGGTGTGCGTGGTTCAGCGCTTGCGCGGCCGTGCGGGGTTTGTCAGGGGGAGCGGGCGGGACCGGACAGGGGCTTGGAAGGACGTTACCCAGGGGTGCAGCTGAGCTGTGCCGCGGGCGCAGCCGTATTGGCTGCAGGCCTGTCCTCCCCACACCTGGTGCCCAGGGCACTGACCGGTGCTGAGCTGACGAAGCTTTGAAGCCTGGCCCGTGCCCTGCCGTTCCACCGTGCACCGCAGTTCAACGATGCCATGAGGGCGTCACTGATGGCCGTTGGGGGCAGCGGCGGCGGCGCGGCGGAGGGCGGCGGCGGCGCGGCGGAGGGCGGCGGCGCCGACAGCGCCACCGCCGCCGCCGCCACCGCGGCGCCCTCGGGACCCTCGGGCGCCGCTGACAGCGCCACTTCCTAAGAACCCATTTGGGCGCGCGGACCCGCCGACGGGCAGGCCCGGTACAGCCCTCCCCTGCCCCCGGGACGCCCACACGTTCGTTCGCTGTTGCACCCGAGCAACAGCGACGAGGGATCGGCGGCGGCGGGCGAAGAAATCGGTACTGGGCGTTCGGCGTTCCCTCTGAGCCGGCTCGCCGGCGGCTGAACTGCTCAGTCACGTTGGAAGGCACCCTGCCGGCGGCTGGCGATGGCAGTTGACGGTTGACGGTCAACCGAATGCAGAACTGTACGGCCGTCAGCGCTCGCCGGAGATGTCCAAGAACCGCAGTTGGCGGTGGAAGCAAGGGTAGGATCGTGGCGGTTTGTGCCGGCAGCGGCGGCGGCACTAAGAAAGGAAAGGAGCGGTGGCATGAAGCATAGGGTGCGTGTCTGCAACTTCGCGCGTGTGTAGTCCAGTCAGTGAGAGGGCGGTGGAAGACACCCCCAAGACTCTTATGTGTGCCAGTGTTCCGGGGGGTGCGTCCTAGGGTCCGTAATGATAAATTGGCCTGCAGTGTTGGGGGCACGGCGGGGTGGCCGGTCCGGGCGCTGATGTGCAAATTCCGAAAGCACTGGCGCTCGCCGGGGCGTGATTTACTGAGGACCGGGCTCCGGTCTATACCTGGCGCAGGGGCTAAAGTTGGAGACCCTGCCTCCTGGCCCGAGGCTGCGGAGGGGATGCGAAAGTGGCAGGGTCGAGCGCAGAGGGCCTTGCGCTCTGCTGTCGGGACAGCGGGGGTGGGTTGACGGGTTGCGTTTAACGCGTGTTGCGGCGCCCCTCGTTATGGGGTGGCTGGAAACACGTCGGTGAGCGGGGGTGAGCGGCTGCGGTCGGTTGGGGCGGAGCGGCGTTGGCGGCGGTATGCGGTGGTGGTGGTTGTATGGTAACGGTTGGGCCGGGTTTGCGGTTTGCGGTGGGTTGCGTTGAACGGAAGCGGAGTGAGTGCGTGGGCAGGCCTCGAGAGTGGGCAGCCGGCGGGGGTATAGGGCAGAGGCGACGGCGGTGTGTGAGGTCTGGCGATTCTGGAGTGGCTCGAACAGTGAGTCGCATTGATATCGGTGGGCGGGGTTCGAATCCCCTGGAGGCCATACCTCCCCCTAGATACCGGTAGGTGTTTGAAGCTGGGCGCAGGGCCAAGTCGGTGAGCGGTCTGTTCTGTTGGCAAGGCTTCCTGACTCCAAGGGTGCGCCCAACGCAGCGCAGGCCAGTTGGGCGTGCGGAGGCCGGTTGGGCTCGGAAGCTTTGCAGGGGCATGCATCCGGCATCCTGTAATGATCCCACCTGCGCAAGCCCAGGCAGGACTGCAGGAGGCGCCTGTCAGGCACTCAGGCTCGCTCCATCCTCGTAGACACCCGTTGGGTCAGTTGGACGCGTATCTCCCAGGGAAGATATCGATATGTGGAGATGGATGGGGGGGGTCTGTGCTCGCAGGGCCGTCCAGCGTATCTGACGGGGGGTTCTATGCTCGCAGGGGCCGTGACGGGGGTGAAGGTGGTGGTAAACGGTGGTGGCACCGCAATGCTGAGAGCAGCGCCGAGAGCAGTGCCGAGAAGCGCGTCTGGCGCGAGGGCCCAGTTGGCCAAACGCACGCAAGGGAAGCTGGACGTCAGGTGAGACTCGGTGCGGCACGTCGGTGCACCGAGAGGGGCTGGCTTGCCGGCTCCACCGAATGAACGCCCCAAGAAGCCTCGCTTACCTCGTCCCCCGGGCGCCGGGGGCTCGGGGCCAGGCTGACGCCGGGACTGCTCCGCCAGGCGCAGATCTCCCACGGCGAAGGTCGCCGGAAGGACAGTCAGACGACTTGCACAAGCGCACAGGGCTTACGGCGCAGATCAACCGGTACGCAAGTCACGAACGGTTCTAACCGGGCGGGCCGCGACGCGACGCGCGCCGGTACAGACGGACCCCGCTACTGGCGATGAGTGAGGCCGCATCGAGGATGCCACGGCGCGACCAAAACGTTGACCGTCCCCCGACCGGCTGGTGTGATAGCGCGTGGTGAGCTATATGCATGCTGCGTTTCTGGCTTCAGCGCGCGGGGCCAGCAGCACGGTCAAACGGTACGGCGCACACCAGTACGTCAGGGCCTCAAGCAAATTTTGTATTTGAGCCGCCGCAGACCTGAGCCCCGCTTACAATCTTCCACTGCCTCAGCTCATTACCCACAACTCTCCTGCTCACGGACTCACCGGAACCAAGTTCGCCGCTACCGCTAGAAAGCGATCCCAAGCCGAAATGTCGTCGCTCCGCGCCACGTCTCGCTTCGCGTTCGCTCAAGGCCTGTCGTCTCTGGACGTCGAGCACGAAGGGTGAGCAGGGGCCGGGGCGCTGGCTGTATCGAGGCCCGGTAGTAGTGGACTTCCGCCGACCGGCATGTCGACGCCGCGAGCGCTCTCGCAGCGACAGCGCCCGGACCCTCGTGTTTTCGCGGTCCAGAGAGCAGCCTTGACGCATAGTAATCAAGCTTGTGAGGGGCGCTTGCTACCCTCCCAGGTTATCAACGCAGCCTCGCGGCATGCCGCCGAGCGAGCGAGCGAGCCGTCGCTTCTGCTCTCGGTCTAAGCCCTTCCCTCCGCTGCCCCTCCCGTCTGCTCCTCAGGTGCTCCGCATCCACCTCGCGCACCGTCAGCCGACAAGGCTCGCCCCAGGGCGCCGACAGCCCGTCGACCTCGTACCCATGCCGCGACTACTGCCCATCCTCACGCCAAGGCGGCTACCAGCTCTGGACTGGCAGCAGCCTCTTCGGCGCCGTCATGGCACTGCCATCCCCCGCACAACCCTGGAGCCTGCATTCCACGCGGCACGAGGCCGAGGCGGAGTCCTCTGTGTGCGTGTTCTCGCACGCGCCCCTGCGGCAAGCGCACGGCCTTGCGTGGCCCCAGGGCCCAGTGCCGGTGACGGTCGGCGCCGCGTGGGGGCGTCGGCACTAGTGGGGATAGCGCCACGCATGGGGAAGCACTGCATCTACGCATCATGAGTACCGTGGTGGGGCATTGTACACTATCGACGGATCGTGGGGACGGACATAGGCCCAGGCCGAGGGGCGTGTGACGGGGTGGGGCCACGAGACCTAGCCCGGTCACTTTCCCTCCACAGACCCAGTGGAACCCTCTTCCACAGAGGCTGTGGAAAGTGTCGTACCGTCCACCGTTGACTCCGCGAGCCCTGCACGTAGGAGCCATCGCTCAACCCGTTGAGTTCTATTAGGGTGTACTCCTGGAGCCGCGTGCTTCCCCGAGCCTGAACACGACAGCTTCCATTTCCATCGCGACGCCGAGCCAACTCAGTATACTGACCTCGAAACCAGTGCCCTGGTGTCTACCGGTGTCTAGCGGTGTTCTTGGCGACAGTGCCTAAGCGCGGTGTTGAGCTGTGGCCTGAGCTGGGCGCGGCATCCACCCCGCCGTGGAGCCGTGAGCACGGGACGCAGTACCACTGGCGAGGTGCAGCAGATGCTACCAATAGAAGAGCGGGGACTGTCGGACTGGCGACGCGCGGCGCATCGGCATGCATCGTGAGCTCTGCGCGTACGCAAGCGCACAGCGCGTCGCTGCTCAGGGGTCGTGATCAGAAGTACATAGCTTCTGCGGGTGTAGTGCGGGGAGGGCCGTGCACTGGGGCCCCACTTGTTCCCGCCGCCCCGGCGCTACCGCACCCGCCCAACCCGTCCCTTTCTCGCTGTGTCCCCTTTGCACAGGGCGCAGAGCCCTCCCCTGAAGTGGTACCCGTCCTTGCTGGGGACCCGTCCTGGGGTGGGCTTCGGCCAGCACCGCTCGGCTTCTGGCAGGCGGCGGGGCCCAGAGAGGAGGGGTCGAGAGCCAGGCGTCGCATCCCAGCGCTCGTACCCCGAGTCTGCCTGGGCCTGCCCTCTGAGGTGGCGTAACCAGAAGCAGCAGCACAGGCAGCCGCTGCTGCACTGCTGGTGGGCCAGTTCACTCGTGCATGGGGGACCGTCTTGCCCTGCGCTGCCTCCAGTGCATGGGTGCCAGCCGACGGGGGTACCCGGGTTGCGCCTCTCCCTCGCAGCCATGATGATACCCGGTGTTTCTCAACGCCTCCATGCTAAAGACGGAGTCCCTTTAAGGGTCTGCTTGGCACCGAGCTCGGCTGTCTGAAAGATTCTTGTGGGGGACTTGCTGGCATGGCAGGGAGGGCAGGAGGGCAGGGCTCCACTCCCACCCCATCCCGGGCGCATGTCCAACCAGCCACTCTTCAACCTTACCTCTACCTCTCCCACTTTTTGCCCCCCGTGCCAGGGCACAGTTGGGGGCCCACGCAGGACTCGAACGGATGTGTTTCGGAGTGCAACGCAAGAGCTGTTGTGTTGAAAGGGTTCTCCTCAGGGGGGCTCCTCTCACGACCATCCCCACCACCACCACCGCCTCACCCAGCCTTCTGCCCCAGTGCTGGGGCATGCCTGGAGAGCCTACTGGTGAAAGGGCTCGACCGGATCTGGTCAGAGTGCAATGCAGGAACTGCTTTGGCCGTGTTCGATAGGGGTAACTTCTCCAGCCACCCCATCCCATCCACACATCCACCCCCACCACGCACCACCTCAACCACCGCCTCACCCAGCCTTCTATCTGCCCCAGTGCTGGGGCATGCCTGGAGAGCCTACTGGTGAAAGGGCTCGACCGGATGTGGTCGGAGTGCAATGCAGGAGCTGCTTTGGCCGTGTTCGATAGGGGTAACCTCTCCAGCCACCCCATCCCATTCACACATCCACCCCCACCACGCCACCACCTCAACCACCGCCTCACCCAGCCTTCTGCCCCAGTGCTGGGGCATGCCTGGAGAGCCTACTGGTGAAAGGGCTCGACTGGGTGTGGTCACAGTGCAATGCAGGAGCTGCTTTGGCCGTGTTCGATAGGGGTAACTTCTCCAGCCACCCCATCCCATCCACACATCCACCCCCACCACGCCACCACCTCAACCACCGCCTCACCCAGCCTTCTGCCCCAGTGCTGGGGCATGTCTGGAGAGCCTTCTGGTGAAAGGGCTCGACTGGATGTGGTCGGAGTGCAATGCTTTTATCGAGTTTCGGTAGGGGTGACCTCCCCAGCCACCCGTTTGCCCATCCCAACCACACAGCCACCCTCATCACGCCACCACCCGGCTAGTACCTCACCCAGCCCTCTTCCGAAATGCGAGGGCATGTCTGGGGACCCTGTTCATGATAGGGCTCGACCAGATGTAATCAGGGGATGACACAGGGGCCCCTCTGATCCACCTGTGGTGGTGATTCCCCTGCAAAGCCGCCCTACCCAACCGCAACCGACCGAGTCCGCTCACCAGCAGGATGCCTACATAACCCTAAACATGTTGCCGAAAGGCTGGGCGAGGCGGTGGCCAGGTATTGACGCCGTGGGGGTAAGCGTGCAGGGGTGGCCAGAGAGGAGCCCCCCTGAGGAGAACCCTTTCAACACAACAGCTCTTGCGTTGCATCCGAAACACATCCGGTCGAGTCCTGCGTGGGCCCTCAGATGTGCCCTTTCACGGGGGCAAGAGGCTGGGACCTGGGAGAGGTAGAGGTAAGGTTGAGTGGCTGGTTGGACATGAGCCCCGGATGGGGTGGGAGTGGAGCCCAGCCCTCCTGCCCTCCCTGCTATGCCGGCAGGTCCCCGCCAAGTATGCTCCTCACAGCCATGCTCGATCCCCAGTAGGCCTTTGAAGAGTAATGGGGCCCTGTCCTTAGCATGGAGGTGTTGAGAAACACCGGGTATCATCATGGCTGCGAGGGAGAGGCGCAACCCGGGTACCCCCGTCGGCTGGCACCCATGCACTGGAGGCAGCGCAGGGCAAGACGGTCCCCCATGCACGAGTGAACTGGCCCACCAGCAGTGCAGCAGCGGCTGCCTGTGCTGCTGCTTCTGGTTACGCCACCTCAGAGGGCAGGCCCAGGCAGACTCGGGGTACGAGCGCTGGGATGCGACGCCTGGCTCTCGACCCCTCCTCTCTGGGCCCCGCCGCCTGCCAGAAGCCGAGCGGTGCTGGCCGAAGCCCACCCCAGGACGGGTCCCCAGCAAGGACGGGTACCAATTCAGGGGAGGGCTCTGCGCCCTGTGCAAAGGGGACACAGCGAGAAAGGGACGGGTTGGGCGGGTGCAGTAGCGCCGGGGGCGGCGGGAACAAGTGGGGCCCCAGATCGCACGGCCCGCGCCACTGGCCCTGCATTCCACCCGTAGACGCTATGTACTTCTGATCACGACCCCTGAGCAGCGACGCGCTGTGCGCTTGCGTACGCGCAGAGCTCACGATGCATGCCGATGCGCCGCGCGTCGCCAGTCCGACAGTCCCCGCTCTTCTATTGGTAGCATCTGCTGCACCTCGCCAGTGGTACTGCGTCCCGTGCTCGCGGATCCACGGCGGGATGGATGTCACGCCACAGCTCAGGCCACAGCTCAACACCGCGCTTAGGCACTGTCGCCAAGAACACCGCTAGACACCGGTAGACACCAGGGCACTGGTTTCGAGGTCAGTATACTGAGTTGGCTCAGTGCAGGGTCTCGCGAGAAAATGGAAGCTGTCGTGTTCAGGCTCGGGGAAGCAGGCGGCTCCAGGAGTACACCCTAATAGAGCTCAACGGGTTGAGCGATGGCTCCTACGTGCAGGGCTCGCGGAGTCAACGGTGGACGGTACGACACTTTCCACAGCCTCTGTAGAAGAGGGTTCCACTGGGTCTGTGGAGGGAAAGTGTACGACTTAGCTCGACACGAGCTTTAGACGGACGCATTCCGACTGTGTCTGCAGTACGGCGTCTGTGATCAGTAGTATGAGTGGATGTGCGTGAACACTGTCACCTCGGCGGATCTGGCCTGAGGGGCCTTCCGCACAGAGCAAAGCGTGTCGAACTGTGGATGCTGGGGTGACGGAGCAAGCAAGGCTGTAAGTTCACTGGATACGGAAGCCCCCCTCGCCTCTTGTCCCTCAAGGAACCGCCGACTCCGGCCGTGCCGCAAGCAGCTCCAGCCACCTCTGCCTGTCTTCACTTCTTACTTCCATGTTGTTGGGTCGAGTGCCTGCAGCCCTCAGACAGCAACTCCATCCCAACGCTCGGCTCCTTCCTCGCTTGTCTCCTGCTTGCCCCCCTGCCAGAGGCCATCCTGCCTGTCGCTCAGCCTCTCCCTCTTTCTGTTGCATCGCGCACAGCCTAGTTGCATTCAGCTGCATCCCCCTTCGTCGTCGTCCGGACTACGCTGCACGGCCCCTGCGAGCACAGAACCCCCCTGCCAGAGGCCATCCTGCGACACGTATAACCACACACCCAACCTCCTCCCGCCCTGCGCCATCGCCCAGCCAACACCCCTTGTCTTTTCCCCCTTTGGCTGCCCTGCCCTGGTGGCGCTGCTGAGCTTGAGGACGGATGCATCCCAGCTCCAGTCTTGTCAGCCTCGCCCGCGGCGCTAGAGGCGGCGCCAGGGCACCCCCTCTACGAGTCTGACTGGAAGCCAGAGGTCATGCCCCCTAGCCAAGCCTGCTCCGTCGAGGCAGCAGCCGCCTCCACGAGTCCTGCGCCCTGCAAAACCGCCAACGGCACGGTGGCGCGGCAACGCCCGCCCAACCCAGCATGGCGCCGCCAGGGGAACACCACAGGGTCCCGCATCGGCATAACACGCCGCCCCAATTAGTACCCGCGACGGTACCGCTCCGCCATGGGGCTGCCCTTCCCCTCCAGCCACTCGTCGACCAAATCCGCGTCAATGACGCTCTGCGGGCAACCAAGGCTTCTCAAGAACGCTTCGTGGCGGCCGAAACCATGTCCAAGCGCCGCCTTGGCCGCCTTGTTGGCCGCCTTCGTCGCCTTGGTCTTCTGGGCCTTGGCGGCCTTGGCCTTGGTCGCCGCCACCAGCTTCTCCACGGCTAAGTCCGCCACGGCCTCCTCCAGCCTGTGGTGGTTTGCGGTTTGGAGGAACAAAGATAGCGAGGCTCC
The DNA here is from genome assembly GCA_016858145.1 of Edaphochlamys debaryana. Taxonomy (NCBI): domain Eukaryota; kingdom Viridiplantae; phylum Chlorophyta; class Chlorophyceae; order Chlamydomonadales; genus Edaphochlamys; species Edaphochlamys debaryana. The sequence continues at coordinate 471,925 of JAEHOE010000079.1, forward strand.
ACGTCACAGACCCACACAGCCGAGTTGGCAGGTCACGGCGGCGGAGACGCGGCCACACCAGGCCGCCGTTATTGTAGGCAGGGTGGGTCGGCAGCCCACATCACGCTGGATTGGCTGCCCGGGCGGGTGCGTTGTGAGCCCTGTGTGCCAAAACTCACCCTCGGCACTCGAGCGCCCGGGCCAGCTCCAGCACCTGCTGCGCCAGGCAGCCGTCTTCGAGCTCCCTCTCCAGGAGGCACTTCTGCGTGCGCGGAGGTGGAGCCAGGGTGGAGCGGGTTAGTTAGGCGAACTAGCTACCGTAGCTACTGATGCCAAAGCTCAACGACAGCTAGCCTGAGTGTGTGTGTGGGGGGGGGGGGGGCACTACTGAAGACGGTGAGCTAGCGGGGGATCATTAAAGAGCATCCAAGAGAGCATGAGCTGAGAGTCTCGTGCCGCCAGTGTGGTCATCCTGGAGCCTCACCTCCTTGACGAAGTGCACGAGGTGGCGGGCGGCGCGCTCGTCGGTTACACCGTCCGGCACCTCGTAAGTGTTGTTGGACGTATTCATCTTCTTGCAAGCCGCTGAAAAGGGGAAGGGGTGGGCGCGCTTGATCCTTCCTGCACCCTTGACGGCTTGAGCCCGGAGATGTCCCCCCTTGAGCACACGCGGTCAGCATCTCCCATGGGGCCGACCTCCCGCGGCAGCGAGCGCAAAGCTCATCCTCAAAATACAAACGCTTACTTGCTTGCCGTGCTGGCGTCAGCGGCGCTGCGCTTCGTGCCGGCGGAGCTGCTCATTTTCAAGATTCGCGCACGGGCCGGCACTTTCCGTCTCAGTTGTATGAAGGATTGGTAGCAGCGGGTAAATTATGTGACTATGGCTATCATGGCTGTGGCTTCCAGTCGACTGTCGACCGCGTTGCAAAGTGCGAACGAAATGCGACAGCCAGGCCAGAACCAGGATCCGGAAAGCCGCAGAGTCGTCATCTTGCCATTTTGCCGTCTTTACCCGTTGCCATCCTCCCCAATGACCTCCTGTGGCTGTCTTTGGAAGCTTGGATCCGACCGGTCCCAACCCGGCTTCCCCCCGCCCCCGCGGCCCGCGCCGCCCCGCCCTCTCGCCCGCCTCCCTACCGCCCCAACGCCCCCGCCGCACGGGTGCCAAGACGTCAAGCTTGCGGGGGCGCCAGGCGGGGCGCCGGGCGAGTTCTGGCACACAGGGCTCACAACGCACCCGCCCGGGCAGCCCACCCGTGCCGGCCGTGCGCTTGCTGTCCCCCGCTCGCTGTCCTGCCCGGCTGCCCGTCTCCCCCTTCGCCTGCTCACGCCGCCGCTTGCTGCCGCTGGGGCCGTCGCGGCAGCCCTGCCGGCGGGGATGGACCTGCAGAGCGTCGTCTGCAAGCGCGTCTACGACCTCAGCTTCATGTTGTGGCCCGTCCTCACCCCTCGGCGCCCCACCTCGCCCCTCATCACCCCTCCTCACCCCTCCTCACCCGTCCTCCCCTTGCGCCAGGAAGAGCCCCGCAGTCGACTGCCCCGCTGCTGCCCCGCCTGCCCCCCCTCCGGCCTTCGCAGCCCCCGCCGCCCCGCCGCCGGCCCCTCCACCGCCGCCCCCAGGACTGCCGCCTTCCTCGCCGCCACCACTATCACCGCCTCCGCCTCCGCCCCCGCCGCCGCTATCGCCGCCTATGCCCAGGAGGTCTTTGAGGAGCTGCAGGGGCCCTGGCGTCTGGCGATGTGGACATTGGGGGGGGGGAGGTGGGGGGATGGTCTGTCACCCACCTCACTCCGCCTCGGCCCTGTGATCTCCCTGTGCCTCTATCTACGAAGTTCAAGCTCTCCTCCTGCATATCCCGCCTCTGCCCACGCCAGCTCCTCCAGCTACTGCCCCCCGCCCCACCGACCCGACAAGGCCACCCAATAGCCCACTCTGCCACCCCTGCCGCGTACGGCCCCGGCCCACCTCGGTCTGTGTGGAGCGAGTGAGGTCCAGGGAGTTGGTGGGCGTGAAGTCGGCCGTGGGCTCGTGCACCAGCTCCAGTGTGGGCGAGAACTGTAACGAGAAGGCCAGTGTGGGCTGGATCTGCGCCCCGCCGCCGCCGCCGCCGCCGCCGCCGCCGCTGTTCCCTCCTGCCTAGCCCCCTTGGGAACCCTGCGTCGGCGGGGGTGGGTTATAGGTGCGGAGCCCGAGCGCCGCCGGCTCCCCCGAGCGAGAGGAAGGCGTAGAGCCGGGATCCGCGGGGCCGGGGCTGGCCTTGCCGTCGGTTTCGCGCTCCGGGGCATCTGGGGTCACTGTGAGCTGGAACTGTGAGGACTTGCCGTCCGGCGAAGGCACCAGAGCAAAGTTCCAGTCCTGCGGGATAGGGACCCCGGGGCATGCGGTGCTCATCCTCGACGGCTCGGGGGCATGGGTGCCCGGGGCATGCTAGGCGGGGCACACCTACCGCCTCACCTCGCCGCCCAGGAGCCCAGCGACCAGCGACGCCACCACCGCGCCGTTGATGCGCTGCGCCCCACCGCCGCTGCCGCCGCCCCCTCCTCCTCCACCCCCCCTGCCGCTGCCGCCGCCACTGCCGCCTCCGTCGCCGCCGCTGCCTCCGGCACCCTGGGCCGCCCTGGCCAGGAGGTCGGCCAGCCGTACCCCCGGCGGGTCCCCCCCGCCCCCGGCCGGTCCACCGCGGCGGAGGCGCAGCAGCGGCAGCCTCGGAGCGGCGGAGGCGGCGGCGGCCTGCTGCATCGCCGCAGCGAAGCCGCCGGTGCGACCACGACCATCGGCGCCGCTGCCGCCTGGGGCCGCGCCGCCCTGCTGCCGCAAGCCGGCGTCAAGGCTGGGCAGCTGCAGCTCGCCACCCGAGCAGCAGTCTACGTCGCCGCACCCACACGCGGCACCTCTCAGCGCGGCCTCGTTCTGGAGCGGAGCACCGGGCTCTGGCTGTTGGGTCCCGTCTCGGGGCGTGGCCCTCTCCGCTGCCGCTGCCGCTATCGGCACGGGCTGGGCCGGCGGCGGCGGCGGGTTGAGGTTGATTGTGATGGGCATGTTGACCACCATGCCGCCCGCCCGGCTGGCGGCGCCGCAGGCCGAGCCGGTACCGGTGCTGCCGCCGCCGCCATCGCCCTGTAAAGCAACCGTCGCCTGCCCTCCGCCGCCGGGTCGATGCTGCTCTTGCGCTTGCTGAGGAGTGGATGGAGGGGGCTCGCTCTGCTGCTGCCCCTGCTGCCCCTGCCCCTGCCCCCCCTGGTGGCGGGCAAGGGCGGCCAGCAGGGCCTGGGCCGAGTCTAGGGCGGCGCGTGCGGTGTGCAGCAGGGCCTCCTCGAGACCACCTGGCTGGGCGTCCGGACCTGACTGCGGCTGTGGCTGTGGCTGGGACTCAGGCCGTGGTTGGAGGTGCGGCTGGGGCTCGCTGGGCACGCGGCTGAGGTTGGGGCTGGGGCTGCGAGGAAGTCTCGGGTGGGTCCGGCCGCTGCACTTTCGGTGGGGGCGACCCGGCGGCCGAGGCTGCGGCCAGGGCCCCCCAGGAGAGGAGCAGCGCTAGCAGCAGGGTTGCCGCGTGCCCTGGTGATGGGTGGTTGCGGGTCATAGTGCGGTCAGACTCGTCACTCGTGTAAACGAGGACCGGGTCATGCTCTCGAGTGATTACAGCCACGTGTGCGTCAGACCCCACGGCATGCGCCAAACAACTGCAGCAGTACTACGGTTTGTCTAGCCCAAGCAATAGCCACGTGTGCAGGCGACCGACCAGTATGCCTCGACACTGTAGGGCGGGTGTTTGCCTCCGGACCCGTCCGAGACCACAACCCCCGTGGTCAACCCCCGTGCTCAAGCTTTCGTAGCCCGCCATAACAACGAGGGCACCCTTACTTGCACCCCAACAAGACCAACGTCAGGAACAATAACCCTTGTGCCGCAACGTCCCGCTCCTACACGACACGACTCGATCGGCGCCCGAACACGCCCGGCGGCGGGAGTTGCACAGGCACCAAAGGCGCCGGCCCTCTACAACCGTTTGCAAATAGCACAACGAAGAAGTCCTAATCTTGAAGGGACTCACAGCAGGGTGGGCTTGTCACCTCCTACCCGGACCCTTCATGCATGCGACCGCCTGGACCCAAGTCCCAAGCCTCACCCAAGTCCCCGACAGCACGCCCCCACCCCCGAACCCTGTGCGTGTGCAGGCCGCGCGCCAGCCACCGCATCGCCCATACCATAGCACACATAGCCAGTCGCACGACGGTCTGCATTCGAGCACGCGGCGCCAGACCCAGATCCCAGATCCATTCGGTTCACGAGCGTTCGTCCTCATCGGCTGCTGTTCCCCCCGCTATGCAGCGGGTGTGCCAGGGCCAGCATCAATATTCCTTACCGCCGCAGGGCACCAGTGCACTTGCACGCAGCCTCCGCCTCATCAGCCCTGCGCTGAGAACAGCCCGACCGTAGACTGAGCGCCAGCGGATGCCACGCTCGCAGCCGCGTCGCCGGCATCCACGTCCACGCCATTGGCGCCTGCGCCCTCGCCCTCGCCGTCAGCCCCGCCACCGCCGCGGCCGAAGCGCGACCGCAGGCGGCTGAGGAAATCGGGCGCCTGCGGGGTAGCGGAGCGGCACAGAGGGGGAGGGACAGAGGGGTTTTGGCGACGGGGTTTGGGGGTCAGCTCGCCCCGGTCAGTGCACGCCATACCGGCACCGAAACTCGCCGTTCGAGCCTGGGTGCGTGCCCCTAACGTCGCCTGCATCGACGAGCGTCCGTCCCAGCTGGATCGCGCCCCCGGCGGCGTGCTTACGATACCATCGGGCGCAGCTGGCTGTAAACCCCTGGGCACGCGTGAGACCCCCACGCCACCTCCTCCCCTCCCCTCCCCTGGCCCCCTGGCCCCCCGCCCCACCTCCCCTCCCCTGGCCCCCTACCCCGCCACCCCGCCACCTCCCCTCCCCTGGCCTCCTGACCCCCCGCCCCACCTCCCCTCCCCTGGCCCCCTACCCCGCCACCCCGCCACCTCCCCTCCCCTGGCCTCCTGACCCCCCGCCCCACCTCCCCTCCCCTGGCCCCCTACCCCGCCACCCCCGCCACCTCCCCTCCCCTGGCCTCCTGACCCCCCCGCCCCACCTCCCCTCCCCTGGCCCCCTACCCCGCCACCCCGCCACCTCCCCTTCCCTGGCCTCCTGACCCCCCCGCCCCACCTCCCCTCCCCTGGCCCCCTACCCCCGCCACCCCGCCACCTCCCCTCCCCTGGCCTCCTAACCCCCCCGCCCCACCTCCCCTCCCCTGGCCCCCTACCCCGCCACCCCGCCACCTCCCCTCCCCTGGCCTCCTGACCCCCCGCCCCACCTCCCCTCCCCTGGCCCCCTACCCCGCCACCCCGCCACCTCCCCTCCCCTGGCCTCCTAACCCCCCCGCCCCACCTCCCCTCCCCTGGCCCCCTACCCTGCCACCCCGCCACCTCCCCTCCCCTGGCCTCCTGACCCCCCCGCCCCACCTCCCCTCCCCGGCCCCCACGCACCTCCGTCTCCAGCGCCCGCACCAGCTCCAACACGCGAGTGGGCGCCAGCTCAGCCACGGGCTCCAACACCAGCTCCAGGGTGGGCGCAAACTCGAGTGCCAGGGCAAAGACCTTCTCCGCCTCACCCCCCGCCACACCCACGCCCCCGCCCCCGCCGTCCACCACCCCGTCCGCGGCGTCGGTCGCAACAGCGCCCGTCGCCCTGCCACCGCCGCCGGTTGAGGCAGAGCCGGTGCGGAACCCGGGCTGGGATCCAGATGCAGAACCAGATCTGGGGCTGGGGCTGGGATCGTCGTCTGCGCCTATGCCGAACTGCACCTGGATGCCCTTGCCGTCGGCGGTGGGACGAGCGGCCAAATCAAAGACCTGCGGGTAGGATGGCAGGTGCGAAGGGCCCGGCGCTTGGGGTTCATCACGGTGGAACACAGTAGCGCCCAAGGCATCAGGCCCAGGCACACGTGACAGCGAGCCCTCACATGCAACACCTGAACCATGACCTCACACGCGTTCCCACCATCCCACAAGTTCCATGCTTCACGGGCTCGCTCAAGTGACTGCCGTCAAAAGCGTAGCCAAGCACCCAGGCTAGCATCTGTGCTCACCCGTCCGTCCAGAAGCCCCGAGATGAGGGACGAAAGCACAGAGCCGTCGATCCGCTGCCTGCCGCCGCCACGACCGCCGCCGGCCCCTTGAGCAGCCATCGCCAGCAGGTCGGTCACCCGCACGCCGGAGGGGCCGCCGCCGCCGCCGCCGGCCAGCCCCCCGCGGCGCAGGCGCAGCAGCGGCAGCCTCTGAGCGGCGGCGGCGGCTTGCTGCATCGCGGCAGCAACGCCTCCGGCACCTCCAGGGGCAGCAACGCCGTCGCGGTCCTGCTGACGGAGGCTGCCGTCGTCAAGACTTGGCAGATCGCCGCCAGGGCACCGGGCTCCGTCAGCCCCGCAAGCGGCGTTGCGGGCAGCCTTGGCCCCGAGCGGACCGCTGGGATCGGGCTGGGGTACTGGTGTTGGTGGAGGCGGAGGCGGAGAAGCAAGGGTGATGGAGATGGGCATGTTGAGCACGAGGCTGTTGCCCATCATCAGCCCGCCGCCGCCACCACCGCCGCCGCCGCCGCCATCGACGGTGCCAAACGGCAGGCCGGCGAGCCCGCCGTCGCTACCTCCGACATCACTGCCTTCGCCCGCGCCCTCACCAACCTCACGCAGCTCGGACAGGTCAGGCTGCTCCTGTGCCCGGGCCTTATTTGGCTGCCCCTGCTGCGGGTGCTGCCCCTGCCCCTGCCCCCCCTGGTGGCGGGCTAGCGCCGCCAGCAACGCCTGGGCCGAGTCCAGGGCGGCGCGAGTGGTGGCGGCGTGCATGGCCCGGGCGGTCTGCAGCAGCGTTACGTCCATCTCCCCGCCGGCGCCGAGGAGCTGAGCCTGCGACTGCGGCTGAGGTTGCGTGTTGTTGGTCGCGTCAGGTGTAGGTGCGGTCTTGGCATGTGACCCAGCGGCGGAGGCCGGAGGCAGGGGACAGAGGAGCGCCAGGACCGCCGCTACCACGAAGGCTCCGGCGGCCATGGTGCGCGCGGGCTTGCTGGCTCTAGGGGATCTCATAATGTGAGTCGGGCTTAGAGGCGACGGGGCAGGGGAAAAGGTTATTGAGTGTACTGTGGTCAGTGCGTGCGCGCACGGGTATCACCAAGGGTTGGCCCCGGCCCCGTCCGAGTCAGCCGCACGCGGCAGGACAGTCCCATTTGTCCCCCCTGGCGTCCCCCTTCTGTACTGCGCCTTGAGTCTGACTGGCATGTCGAGTCTGTTGACTGTCGAGCTGCGCCGCATGCTCTCGACGCGGCAGGTGAGCCTCGCGGCCATGCCATCCCATGCTGCCCCAAGTGCTGCCTCGGCAGGCCAAAGTGGCCAAAGCACCCCAGCAAAGCGGCGCCTGTGCAACGGCAGTGAGCACAGGGCCTTCATCGATGCTCGGCAGACCTGAACCGCGGACGGCTCTCTGCACTCTGTACGGCCACACACGTACGGCACTTCCGTGCTGTGCGGCGTGCTGAGGTCCCCAGTCCCCGAGTTCCCTTGTATCCCGACCCACCGTCTCGTCACTACGCCCCACGACGCCTTCTCGTACTATCTCTGCGACTCCAAGGCAGCAATTCTGACGAGCGCGCCAAGCATCCTTTCCGAGGCACCTCTAGAAGGGCAGACGCCCGCTGACAAGCAGGTTACCAGCATGATGTAGTGCCAAAGAATGGTGCGCGCGAGCCCCAACTCGGTAGCTGTCCGCGGCAGTAACATGGCAAATAATAACGCGCCACCCTCGCGATGGAGGCTCGTCAACGTGCGCAACAACACCGACCAGCTGAAGCAGCTGAAGCTAGAGCGCGCGTCCCATACCGCGACTGTTGTGGGCGACAGCATCTACGTCGTGGGCGGTCGCAGAGGGTGAGCCTAGGAAGGAGCTTTGCTGCTATAGTGTGTCTGGCGTATGGCCAGGAGGCTGGCGGGTGTGGCTTCGGGCGATATCTGATGGGACTCCAGCTGGTGAGGGCGTGTCCGCCTCGCCCACCCCCCTCAATTCTCCCGGAGACCCTCCCTTCCCCCTTGCTGACCGCAACTGGCCGCTTCTGTTACCACACTGGTGTTGTTTCCTTTCACCTTGATGAAGGAGCTCCACCTTCTATGGGGACTGCCTGCGCTTCGACACGACAACATCGACGTGGAGCGTGGTCGCCCCCGCCATCCCGAACGATTTCCGCCCGCGGGCCAACCACACCGCCACATTGGTCGGCGGCCGACAGCTGTGGGTGGTGGCGGGGAGCGACAATGAGTGCGTCTTCAGCGACGTGCACGTGCTTGACATAAACACGCTGAAATGGACCAAGGTGCAGCTCAGGTGGGGCCTCCTCTACTGCACCCTCCGCGCTTGCTCCCATTCCTGACACCTACTAGCCCTTCCGCCACCAGCCCTTTCCACCACCACCCTGAACGGCGCCCTCCTCACCCGCCTCGCCTCGCCCTGCCTATTCTGCACTTCCTCTCTTGTCAGGGGCGACACGTCCCTCCTCCAGCGCACCGCCCACTCCGCCGAGCTGCACCCGGTGGACCCGACCGCCATCCTGCTGTTCGGGGGCTACGGGGGCGGCGACGTTGGAGGCGAGTCAGGGGTCTGCTGCTAGGCTAGCCTGGGCTGCTAGCGCCAGCCCGAGCCTCAGCGCAGCGCCCCACGGGCACGCCATGCCTCGTGCACCTACGGCCGGTGAAGTCTGCCTGGCACCTGGGGAAGCAATCCCCCGTCCCAACCCCCGCAATCACCCACCCACCCACCCCGGGGGACCCTCCCTGGCGTCGGCGCGATCCCGCTCAGCAACAAACACCCAACCACCCATCCTGTCGTACCGCAGGCCAGGACAGCTTCCACAACGACCTCTTCATCCTCCGCACCAACACGCTCACCGTGGAGCGAGTCATCACGTGCGGGGGGCTGCCCACGCCCGCGCCGCGCGCCTACCACAGCTGCACCGCGCTGGGGGGCAGGTGGGGCCGGGGGCGTCGGGACTCGTGGGGCTCGGGCGTAGGGTCCAGGGGGGGCCCGGTGTGGGCGGGTGAGGCCGGGACGGATTGGGTAAAGGCCGGGGCAAGGGTCAGGGCCTCGGTGGAGGCAAGCAAGGGGGTAACGGTTGGGAAGGCGCCCGACCCACATCGTGCGGGCTGAGGGAAGGCCGCGGGAAAGGCTTTGCTACAACTCACCGGCTCACCGGATTCAACCGCACGAGTGCGCTGCCAATGCCGGAACTTATAGTAGCCAACTCCGGCCCCTCCAACCGTACTTGCCTCTCCAGGTGCTACATCTACGGCGGCCGTACGGAAGCCACGGTGGTTGAGCCCAGTCAGATGCTGGCGGTGTACGACGCAGTGGCCAACCGCTGGGTGGCGCCCGCCGTGGCGGGGCCCTGGCCGGCGGGGCGGTCCAGCCATCGGGCCGTGGCGCTGGGGGACAGGCAAGCTGGGTGTGTGGAGGGTGGGCCGTTGGTTTGCTCCTAGCAGCAGGCCCAGGCCCAGGCCCAGGTCTATGTCGTGGCTTTTGCTGTTGGGCCGGGTTCAGGGGGTTTAATTTCGCATAAGGAGCCCAGTTCGGTCACGAGCTCCTCCTCGCTTGGGCGATGACACCGTTTTCCAGCAGTGCTTGCTCACTGTTCCCCTCTCGTCGTCATCCACCGAGACCTTCTTTCAGCAAACTTTGGCACCCTGATCTGACCGCACCCTCGGCCCTCGCCCCAGGCTGCTGATCCACGGCGGCGCGGGCGGCAGCGAGAGCTCTGAGCGCCTGTCGGACGTGCACAGCCTGGCCGTGTGTGGGTCCACGGGCCGCCTGCGCTGGTCGCGGGAGGACGAGCCCACGGGCACCGCCTCACAGAGCCGGCCGCAGGGTGGGAAGCGACTAGGGAGGGGGTGGTGGGGCGGGGGCCGTTGGGGCTCCGCGTATTTGGTGGCTGGGCGCCCTGGAGGCTGGGCGCCTGGGGCACAGACGCAGTACATGGCGGCCATGTTTCCATAGCGAGTTGCCCCCAACACACCGCTCTTGCCCCCGCTCCCTCAGGTCGCTCCGCGCACACACTGAGCCTGGTGGGCCGCGACCGGGTGTACATGATTTCGGGCTATCTGGGCCAGCCGGGCCCGGGAGGGCAGAGGTGCGCGGGCCGGGCCGGGCCGGGTCAGGCCGCGCCGGGGCACAGCGGCAGCAGCAACCGCAGAGCCGCAAACGTGCAGCTGTGTGGACAGGCACTGGTCACCGTTCGCAGCAGCTGCGGACCCGGGGCGCCCTCTTGAGTCCTTCCGGCTAGCCGGGTCGGGCGTGAACAGTTGTCTGCCAGAGGCTCTACAGAGTTCTTCCTAGCGTCTTGCCGGTCCCCAATGGTCGCCCTCCTTGCCCCCACCCCAGGTACTCTGGGGAGATGCACGTCATGCTGCTGGGCACCCCGGCCGGGGAGCCCCTGCCCGCAGTCACACAGCCGCCCTCGCCCACGCGGCAGCGGCAGCAGCGGCCGCCCTCGCCGGTGCGCGCGCCCTCGCCACAGCCGCAGCCCCAAGCGCAGGGGCAGGGGCAGGGGCAGGGGCAGCAGGCGGCGCGCAGCCCGCGGGAAGGCGGCGCGGGGGCGTCGGGCCGTTCGGGCATGCCCTCGCCCTCGCCGCCGCCACCACCCGTCGCCCAGCCCGTGCCGTCCGCTCTGTCCTCGCGGCCCTCCGCTGCGGCTGGCGGCCGCAGGCTGCCCGGCAGCACGGACAAAGCCACGGGGCCCTTGGCGGCCGCGGCCGCGGCGCCGGCGCCCGCTGCGGCGGCGGTCGAGCGGTTGCGGCTGCAGCAGACCAGGGCCAACGCGGTTCCGGCGGCGGCGGCGGCAGCAGCAGCTGCCGCAGGGGCGGGGGCGGCCGATGAGGATCCCATTGATCTCACCCTCGACGCAGCCGCGTCGCCGCTCAAGGCGCACAACCGGCGGCCGGCCGCCCAGCGAGGCCGCACGGGCAATGGCCACGGGGCTGACGCGGCGGCGGCGGAGGGGGCGTGGCTGGGCGGCGGCCGCCGCGGCCGGGCCGGCGGGCCCCTGTTGAAAGAGCCCTCTCCACCGCCCCCGCCGCAACCCGCGGCGGCGGGTGCAGCGGGCATGGCGGCGGCGATAGACGGGCGAGCGGCGAAGCGTCCGGCCACGGAAGCGGCGGTAGCAGCGACGCGGAGCGAGCTGCCTGCTGCGCCGGCCGCCGCCCCGCCGGCCGCCCCACCGCTGGGCCCGCCGCTCCTACCGCCCATCCACGCCCCGCTGCCCCAAGCTCCGCTGCAGCGGCCTCCCTCGCCACCGCGGCCCGCCCCCACCCACGCGTACCCGCAACCGGCCGTAGCAGCCGGCGGGGGCCTCCTCTACCCGACGGGCTACGGAATTCACGCGGCGCCGCCGTCGCCTCCGCACGCCGGGTCCTCCGGTTCCGGCCCGATGGTCTGGCAGACCGAGGTAACGGTCAACGGAATCCCGCCCGGCTCCGGACCCGACACAGCAACCATCGCGGCCGCGGCGACTGCGGCGGCGACGGCCGCCGTAGCCGCCACGTGCGGGGCCCAGGGCCCGGGCGGCTCCGGCGGCGGCGGCGGACCGTTCGCCAACCGGCCGCCCTCGCCTTCCCACGCTGGGGCTGGCATGGCCGCGCTGCCTGCCAGCATGGGCGGCGGCTCCCAGGACACAGCGACCGTGCTCGCGGTGAGGGGGCGATACAGCGGGCGCCTCGCGCTGAAGAGATGAGTTTTGTGACCGTTGACCGTTGACCGTTTGGTAGCGGCCAGCCCCTGCTCGCCGTGCCCTGCCCACGCCGTTTTCCTCATTCTACCCTCACCCCTCACCGACCTACCATTCACGCTTCCGCCCTCATTTCCCCACTTCACTCCGCAGCTCTTCCAGCAGATGCGGGAGCAGCTGGCCACGGCCCAGGAGTCGGAGCGCCGAGCGCAGGAGCAGTCGGCGGTGAGCGAGCTGCGGCCGCCACAAAACGCATGTTCTTCACCTAGTCATGCACAGAGCAATTGCCTCGGACGCAGACGCGCCCGCCACCACTGCGCATGCGTAGTACAAGCGGTTTCCCCTCGATCTGTAACCGCACCAAAGGTCGTCAACCGTCAACCGCTCTCCAACCGCCACGTGCGTAGGCCCTGCAGGACCGCGCTCGCCGCGCCGAGGAGGAGCTGGGCTCTGCGCGGCGGAGCTGGGAGCTGGCGGCGGCGGAGCTGCGGGCGGCGCAGCAGCAGCAGGCGGCGGAGGCGCAGGCGCGCGCACAGGAGGCGCAGGCGCGGGTGAGCGGGGTGATGCGGGGCAGGGCGCTCCTGCCGAGCAGGCTACACACAGCACGCGGCCTGACACCTACGCCTCTTGTTGTAGAAGCTGCGGGCTTCCTCGAGTGCCGTCCCGGCATCCTCAAGCTTACCGGTACCCACGTATTCAAGGCTCGGCCTGTGTGTGCCGTACTCACTGCCGTTCGGCACCTGCCTGCCCGTACATGCACGCAGGCCGCCCTGGAGGCGGAGCGGTCGACCCTGCGCCAGCAGCTGGCGGCGGAGCAGGCGGCGGTGGCGGCGCTGACGGGGCAGGTGGCGGAGGCGCGCAACGTGCTGGGGGACCGGCAGCAGGCGGTGCAGGCGCTGGCCGACGAGCTGCGGAAGGAGCGGGAGCGGATACGGTGGGGCCGGTTTGCGGAACCCGCGGAACGGAACCCTTACGTCGCGATTGCTGCCACGCTGCGGCCTTTGGCCACGTCCTGGACCTTGCTACCTGCCTTACAGTACTCGCTAGCATCTTCGGGGCCTCCCGCTGTGTGCCTTCGGGGCCTTTCAGGTACTTACTCCTCCCGTCTTTCTCTCGCCGCAGGCAGCTGGAGGCGGAGCGTTCCCGCCAGGCTGCGGAGCTGTCGGCCGCCCGCACCACCGCCCGAGACCTGGAGCAGCGGCGCACCGAGGAGGCGGCGGCGCTGGGGGAGCGGCTGAGCCGGGCGGAGCAGGACCGCGCGGAGCTGGGCGCCCAGCTGCGGGCAGCAGCCAGCCGCAACACCGAGTGAGCCCAGGCTGCTGGCGCCAATTGCGCTTGTGCACAGTTCAGCGCTGTCACGTGTATTCCATTACCCCCTGGCGCGCGTGCTACCTCGGCATATGCGAGCAGCCCCCAACACACACCTCCTGCCTGCCTCCCTCCCCGCAGGCAGGAGAGCGCTCTGGCCCGCTCGCAGGACGCCCGGCAGCGCGCGGAGCGGGACCTGGCGGAGGCTCGGGAGGCGGTGCAGCGGCTCACCAGCAGGCTGGACCAGGAGGTGGGGGGGGGCTGAGTGCGTGTCCTGGAGCGGGAGGGAAGGGCAGGGCAGGACATGGGCACGGGGTGCTTAGGACTGGGGCGGGAGGTCGGGTGGGGGCGGGGCTGGACCAGGAGGTGAGGGGGGGTTTCGGGGCTGGGGAGGGAGGGGGATCGGAGGACAGGGGGCCGGATGCGGTACTCTTTGAGGGCGGTAGCGGAGGGCAGGGGGCTGGACACGGGCACGATGTGCCTTATATCTGGGACGGCGCAAGGGTCATGTCATGGTCTGGAGGTGGGGGGGCTGGGGGTCTGGATGCGTCACGGGGAAGGGGGAACGGGCAGGAATAGACAAGGGCAGGGTTGAGTATACGTCGGGGCGTGAGAGCGCAGCGGGGGGGTGAGAGAAGGGGCTGAGCCAGCAGGTGCGCGTGGGTCTGCGCGCGCGAGTGTCGTACACAGGCGACGGGCACGGCATACTTGAGGATGCGGGGTAGGGCCTCCGGGCCCAGGGCCGGTGTGTCTAGCCTGCCAACGGGCTGCGCAGAGGAGCCCCCACCCGACCATGCACAGGGTTGCGGGTCGGCTTCTGGCGCAGCCGCTGTCCGCGTGTGCAGGGTGTGGCCGGCTTGGTGTGCCCCCTCGCCATGCCCCCTGGCCATACCGCCCCCATGTGAGCCATGTGCCCTGCTGTTTCGTGCGCAGGTTGGGGAGCTCTCTCGGCAGCGGGACCACCTGTCCTCGCAGCTCACGCACGCCAACAACAAGTGAGTGGTGTCCCTAGGTCCCCCCAGGCGGCAGCATCCTGCCATAGCCTGTTTCCGGTCGCGTCGAGCTCTCTATGGCGTGTCTCCTAGGCTCCTTCTGCCGCCAGGCAGCAGAACGCCGCCCGCGTCATAGCCCCCCTTCCGGGTGGTCATCCTGCGGTGTATCCAGGCGGCCCCGGCCTGCTGCTCACATCCAACCAGTAGCCGCTACCGTGGTCCCCTTCCGCCCTCTTCCTCACCATGCCCAATAACCCATTACCGCGCCCCTGCACCACAGCCACACGCGACAGCCCCAATTGGCTTTTCGCCGAGCTGACAAATGCCTTGCTTAGATCAACCCTTGCCACGCCCCTTCACCACGGCACCGCCCCCCCAGGGCCGCCAATGTGGAGGCGGAGCTCCGGCGGGTGCGGGATGACGTGGCGCACCTGGAGCAGCGCCTGGCGGGGCTGACTAAGGCCAATACAGACCAGGTGCGGACCTGCCGGGGCCCTGTGGTGGGGCCGGTAGTCGGACTCGGGGCGTACAACGGCACCCGGCGGTGCTTCAGGCTGCCGCACCTCCCCGCTCCCCAACTGCCCTTTGTCATCCTCCCGCGTGCCTCCCCCCTCAGGCCACAGAGATCAGCGGCCTGCGCGAGCAGCTCCGGGCCGCAACCGCAAAGTACGACACGCTGCGTCAGCAGCTGGCGCTCTGGCAGTCGCACGTGCAGTCCGTCAACAACAGCGGCGCTGCGCTTGCGCAGGCGCTCAACAACGCGCTTAGCAGCAGCTGAGGGGTGAAACAGAGCAGGCTGCATTGCGAGGCACGGGGCTGGGGTTGCCTCCGTGTTGTGAAGGGGTTCTGTCGCAGAGATGACGGGCTAACGCACAGCCCCGACACGAGGGGAGAAGGTACAACGCATGCACCGCTGGTGGGTAGCGCTGGAGCGCTGAGGTATTGATGGGGCAATGGATGAGCACTGCATGCAACGAGAGGGCGGCTGGGAGCCGTTGTACCGCGTGGGTGTCGTGCTGAGGGGTGATGACTGGGAACTGTGTGGGATTGCACATGGGGTGAGGAGGGCAGGGGCGCGGAGCCGAGGTATGGGTGTGCAGTGGTTCTACGTGACGCAGGACGGCCTCTGGCGTGGGCGGGACCCGGGCGGGGCCTGGGCGTGATGGGATGGAGGTGCTGTCAGGTGGCTGCAGGTACTCGCCCCGACAACATGCAAATGAGAAGTGACGACAGGCAGAGGGGCTGGCAGTGCTGACGGAGGACAGGACAGGGCTGCTTGCGGCACGGCCGGGGCCCCTTGAGGCACAAAAGGCAAGGGGAGCTTCCTCATCCAGTTGACTTACAGGCTTGCTCCCTCACCACAGCATCGACAGTTCGACACGCTTTGTTCTGTGCGGAAGGCTCCTTAGGCCAGCGCAACTGAGCCATATCAACGCACGTCCAACCACCTACCTAATCACAGACGCCGTACTGCAGACACAGTCGGAATGCGTCCGTCTAAAGCTCGTGGCCCCACCCCGTCACACGCCCCTCGCTCGGCCTGTGCCTATGTCCGTCCCCTAGACCCCTCGATAGTGTACAATGCCCCACTGCGGTACTCGTGATGCGTAGATGCAATGCTTCCCCATGCGTAGAGCTATCCCCACTAGTGCCGCCGCCCCCACGCGGCGCCGACCATCACAGGCACTGGGCACTGGGGCCACGCAAGGCCGTGCGCTTGCCGCAGGGGCGCGTGCGAGAACACGCACAGAGGACTCCGCCTCGCCCTCATGCCACGTGGACTGCAGGCTCCAGGGCTGTGCGGAGGATGGGAGGGCCGTGGAGGCGGCGAAGAGGCTGTTGCCGGTCCAGAGCTGGTAGCCGTCTTGGCGTGAGGATGCGCAGTGGTCGCGGCATGGGTACGAGGTTGACGGACTGTCGGCGCCCTGGGGCGAGCCTTGTCGGCTGACAAGCCGCGAGCTGGATGCAGAGCACCTGAGGAGTAGAAGGGAGGGGCAGCGGAGGGAAGGGCTTAGACCGAGAGCAGAAGCGACGGCTCGCTCGCTCGCTCGGCGGCATGCCGCGAGGCTGCGGTGGTAACCAGGGAGGGTAGCAAGCGCCCCTCACAAGCATGCCCGCTATGCGCTCAGGCTACTCTTTGAACCACGAAACACGAGGGTCCGGGCGCTGTCGCTGCGAGAGCGCTCGCGGCGTCGACATGCCGGTCGGCGGAAGTCCACTACTACCGGGCCTCGATACAGCCAGCGCCCCGGCCCCTGCTCACCCCTCGTGCTCGACGTCCAGAGACGACAGGCCTTGAGCGAACGCGAAGCGGGAGTTAGCGCGGAGCGACGACATTTCGGCTTGGGATCGCTTTCTAGCGGTAGCGGCCAACTTGGTTCCGGTGAGTTTGTGAGCAGGGGAGTTGTGAGTGGTGAGCTGAGGCAGTGGGAGATTGTAAGCGGGGCTCAGTTCTGCGGCGACTCAAATACAAATTTTGCTTGAGGCCCTGACGCACTGGTGTGCGCCGTACCTTTGACCGTGCTGCTGGCCCCGCGCGCTGAGGCCAGAAACGCAGCATGCATACAGGTCATGAAGCGCTATCACACCAGCCGGTCGGGGGATGGTCAACATTTTGGTCGCGCCGTGGCATCCTTGGTGCGGCCTCACTCATCGCCAGTAGCGGGGTCCGTCTGTACCGGCGCGCGTCGCGTCGCGGCCCGCCCGGTTAGAACCGTTCGTGACTTGCGTACCGGTTCATCTGCGCCGTAAGCCCTGATCGCTCGCAGTCGTCTGACTGTCCTTCCGGTGACCTTCGCCGTGGGAGACCGGCGCCTGCTGGAGCGGTCCCGGCGTCAGCCTGGCCCCGAGCCCCCGGCCCCCACCCGTTCAGGACTGTACTGACCCTCTCCGCTTGACTCTCACCTGACCTGCAGCTTCCCTTGCATGCTTTTGGCGCATTCTACATAAACACTTGTGTCAAGCTTTCCGGCATATCTCCCCAGGCCCAGGGCCCCTAGGTCACTCCGGCAGGCAGCCGCATGTCACCAGGGACAGAGCCCGCGGGACGGGCGTTTCGGGTGCTCACCCTTCGGTGTCGTCATGCGCCCGCCGGCCTGATGTTAGCCCCGAGATAGTAGCCTCCACCGCAGGGCTCTCTCGCCCTCTTCCTCGCCGTATCGCCCAACCCTGCACCATGCCCCTGCACCTCACGGGCCCCCACCAACATCAACGCGAAGGTACCACGCCCCCCGCCAACACCCACCATGTAACCCGCCCCTGCATCACACCATCACGGCACCACTACCTCAGGCGGCTCAGGGCCGCCAATGTGGAGGCGGAGCTCCGGCGGGTGCGGGATGACGTGGCGCACCTGGAGCAGCGCCTGGCGGGGCTGACTAAGGCCAATACAGACCAGGTGCGGACCTGCCGGGGCCCTGTGGTGGGGCCGGTGGTCGGACTCGGGGCGTACAACGGCACCCGGCGGTGCTTCAGGCTGCCGCACCTCCCCGCTCCCCAACTGCCCTTTGTCATCCTCCCGCGTGCCTCCCCCCTCAGGCCACCGAGATCAGCAGCGGCCTGCTCGAGCAGCTCCGGGCCGCAACCGCAAAGTACGACACGCTGCGTCAGCAGCTGGTGCTCTGGCAGTTGCATGTGCAGTCCGTCAACAACAGCGGCGCTGCGCTGGCGCAGGCGCTCAACAACGCGCTTAGCAGCAGCTGAGGGGTGAAACAGAGCAGGCCGCATTGCGAGGCACGGGGCTGGGGTTGCCTCCGTGTTGTGAAGGGATTCTGTCGCAGAGATGACGGGCTAACGCACAGCCCCGATACGAGGGGAGAAGGTACAACGCATGCACCGCTGGTGGGTAGCGCTGGAGCGCTGAGGTATTGATGGGGCAATGGATGAGCACTGCATGCAACGAGAGGGCGGCTGGGAGCCGTTGTACCGCGTGGGTGTCGTGCTGAGGGGTGATGACTGGGAACTGTGTGGGATTGCACATGGGGTGAGGAGGGCAGGGGCGCGGAGCCGAGGTATGGGTGTGCAGTGGTTCTACGTGACGCAGGACGGCCTCTGGCGTGGGCGGGACCCGGGCGGGGCCTGGGCGTGATGGGATGGAGGTGCTGTCAGATGGCTGCAGGTACTCGCCCTACGGCATGCAAATGAGAAGTGACGACAGGCAGAGGGGCTGGCAGTGCTGACGGAGGACAGGACAGGGCTGGAGCTGCTTGCGGCACGGCCGGGGCCGGCGGTCCCTTGAGGGACAATAGGCAAGGGGAGCTTCCTCATCCAGTTGGCTTACAGGCTTGCTCCCTCACCACAGCATCGACAGGTCGACACGCTTTGTTCTGTGCGGAAGGCTCCTTAGGCCAGCGCAACTGAGCCATATCAACGCACGTCCAACCACCTACCTAATCACAGACGCCGTACTGCAGACACAGTCGGAATGCGTCCGTCTAAAGCTCGTGGCCCCACCCCGTCACACGCCCCTCGGCCTGTGCCTATGTCCGTCCCCTAGACCCCTCGATAGTGTACAATGCCCCACCACGGTACTCATGATGCGTAGATGCGATGCTTCCCCATGCGTAGAGCTATCCCCGCTAGTGCCGCCGCCCCCACGCGGCGCCGACCATCACAGGCACTGGGCCCTGGGGCCACGCAAGGCCGTGCGCTTGCCGCAGGGGCGCGTGCGAGAACACGCACACAGAGGACTCCGCCTCGGCCTCATGCCACGTGGACTGCAGGCTCCAGGGTTGTGCGGAGGATGGGAGGGCCGTGGAGGCGGCGAAGAGGCTGTTGCCGGTCCAGAGCTGGTAGCCGCCTGGGCGTGAGGATGCGCAGTGGTCGCGGCATGGGTACGAGGTCGACGGACTGTCGGCGCCCTGGGGCGAGCCTTGTCGGCTGACAAGCCGCGAGCTGGATGCGGAGCACCTGAGGAGCAGAAGGGAGGGGCAGCGGAGGGAAGGGCTTAGACCGAGAGCAGAAGCGACGGCTCGCTCGCTCGCCCGGCGGCATGCCGCGAGGCTGCGGTGGTAACTAGGGAGGGTAGCAAGCGCCCCTCACAAGCGTGATTTTTATGCTTTCAGGCTGCTCTCTGGGCCCCGAAACACGAGGGTCCGGGCGCTGTCGCTGCGAGAGCGCTCGCGGCGTCGACATGCCGGTCGGCGGAAGTCCACTACTACCGGGCCTCGATACAGCCAGCGCCCCGGCCCCTGCTCACCCCTCGTGCTCGACGTCCAGAGACGACAGGCCTTGAGCGAACGCGAAGCGGGAGTTAGCGCGGAGCGACGACATTTCGGCTTGGGATCGCTTTCTAGCGGTAGCGGCCAACTTGGTTCCGGTGAGTTTGTGAGCAGGGGAGTTGTGAGTGGTGAGCTGAGGCAGTGGGAGATTGTAAGCGGGGCTCAGTTCTGCGGCGACTCAAATACAAATTTTGCTTGAGGCCCTGACGCACTGGTGTGCGCCGTACCTTTGACCGTGCTGCTGGCCCCGCGCGCTGAGGCCAGAAACGCAGCATGCATACAGGTCATGAAGCGCTATCACACCAGCCGGTCGGGGGATGGTCAACATTTTGGTCGCGCCGTGGCATCCTTGGTGCGGCCTCACTCATCGCCAGTAGCGGGGTCCGTCTGTACCGGCGCGCGTCGCGTCGCGGCCCGCCCGGTTAGAACCGTTCGTGACTTGCGTACCGGTTCATCTGCGCCGTAAGCCCTGTGCGCTCGCAGTCGTCTGACTGTCCTTCCGCTGACCTTCGCCGTGGGAGACCGGCGCCGGGCGGAGCGGTCCCGGCGTCAGCCTGGCCCCGAGCCCCCGGCCCCCACCCGGGCAGGACTGTACTGACCCTCTCCGCTTGACTCTCACCTGACCTGCAGCTTCCCTTGCATGCTTTTGGCGCATTCTACATAAACACTTGTGTCAAGCTTTCCGGCATATCTCCCCCGGCCCAGGGCCCCTAGGTCCCGCCACTCCGGCAGGCAGCCGCATGTCACCAGGGACAGAGCCCGCGGGACGGGCGTTTCGGGTGCTCACCCTTCGGTGTCGTCATGCGCCCGCCGGCCTGATGTTAGCCCTGAGATAGTAGCCTCCACCGCAGGGCTCTCTCGCCCTCTTCCTCGCCCTACCACCCAACCCTGCACCCATGCCCCTGCACCTCACGGGCCCCCACCAACACATGGCCTTTGGGTCAAGGGGGTCCGTAGCTCCGTGGATTCAGGATGCCCAGGGGTGCCCAGTGGCCAGGCCTATACGCTGGTACGCCCGTGTGTACCGATGTGCCCAGGGGCCTTGCCCTCCGAGCGTGGCTTGCCATGCTGAACTGTGTTCGCGCAGCTTCTTGCTTGCCGGCCGCGCAGCGCCGGACGGCTTGTGGCAGGGCTCCCCTGGCTCGTGGGGGCGAGGAGGGTTGTTGGCGTTCCCTCCGTGGGTGCCCGTCCTGTGTCCCCCAAGTGATGGCGATGTCGAAGGTGCTCCGAATCCCTGGCGTTCCATCTTTCTGACGGTGCCCGGTGCGCCAGGAGCGCGGTGCGTATCCCAGTTTCCCCCCGACCCGTTCTAGCGCGCGGTGTTCGTGCGGCGGCCAACTGCGGGGGCAGACACGGTCACCCTCCTGCGCGTGGGCGTCGGTGTCGGTCCCCCACTGTGGCCCCGGGCCCGGGCCCTTCCCCTTGTCTGTGCCCCTGCTACGGGCCAGTCTTGCTACCTTCCCGTGGCGTAGTCGACAGTCCCAGCATACCCGGGCCCGAGGCAGGGCCAAAGTAAGCATGTCCGACCGACCCCAGTCGTAGCGACTGTCCCCGTGACTCAGGTGCCGGCTGCGGACGCAGGGCACGTATACAGCTCGGTCTGGATGGCGGCTGCGGGGCGCGCGGCCCGCAGGGTGGAACACGCCAGTGGGGCCTGCTGACCCCCCTGCGGTGCCAGGACCTGAAGGGTTTGCCATACCCAGGATGATCCGGGCTGGCCGCGCGGCTGAGACGGGTTACGGGTGTCCTCGGCCACCCGTACCGCCGGCGCGGACGGAAGCGGCTAGGTCCCCCGCTCCCTCGCTCCCCCGCTCCCTCGTGCGCTTCGGTTGGCAGGCAAAACGGCCGGCCCAATCGCACCACATCCGACGCGCGGTGTCTGTCAACCGTCGTCGCGCAGCTGCCTGGTGGCTGGCGGGGTTGGCTCCCCCCGTTCCCTCGCTACCCCCCTCCCGTGCTCTCTTGTACACTTCGGACTCCCCTGCTCCCCCGCTCCCTTGTGCGCTTCCCCCGACCGTCGCCTCCCAGCTGCGTGTTGGCTACCTCGCCCCCCTCCGGTACCCCGCTGTCTGCCTTGGGGGCGGGGTTTGCTCCCCCTCCCTCGGCCCCCCGCTCCCTCGTGCGCTTCGGCTGCCCGGCTCCCAGTCGGTGTCGCTTCCGCGTGACGGCTCGGGGCTCTCTGGAGCTGCCGCTGATTGTCACGCAGAATATCCACGTACATGCCATGTCGGCCGCGGCGTCCGTGATCGCCGTCCTCGTCGCTGTCGGCTGTGTGCTGTAGCCGGTGGTCCATCCCTTGGGTACATTGCTGTGTGACGCTTCACTCCTCGCGCTTCGCATCGTTCGCGCGCGTCGTTCTGTGTTGCGCTTTATGTTGCGCTTTATGTACTCTCTCGAGTGCTCTCGCGTATTACGCTGTTCCCGGGCTTTACGCGTCTGATACGTTGATGGTCGCATGCCGATGGCTTTCGCTATGGAGCGATGCGTTTGGTGCTTTTGCGTGCGTGCGTTGTGCGTTTTATGGCTCGCGCGTGCGGCCGTGCGTTTGCTGCTGGTCCGCGACTTCTGCTTCGTGAGGCGGCTGCATGAGCCCGGCCGCGGGTCGGTGGGTCACCGACTATACTCGAGCAATTGGGCAACTTCTCCTTGCGATTTTGCGATAGCAATGGTGCTGCTTGTGCTGTGGCGACTGCCCGTTGGTGCTGGGAGGGTGCCCGGGCGACGACGCGCGCACGGTTCG
The DNA here is from genome assembly GCA_016858145.1 of Edaphochlamys debaryana. Lineage (NCBI taxonomy): Eukaryota > Viridiplantae > Chlorophyta > Chlorophyceae > Chlamydomonadales > Edaphochlamys > Edaphochlamys debaryana. The sequence goes on from JAEHOE010000079.1 coordinate 493,929, forward strand.
AGAGGTCCGGTATCCTCCGCTCTAACTTCGCTTCCGCTCCCGAACGCTCCCTAACGGGACCGTCCTCCCGCTCCCGCTGCGTTGAGCTACGGAGATCAACGCGAAGGTACCACGCCCCCCGCCAACACCCACCATGTAACCCGCCCCTGCATCACACCATCACGGCCCCCCCTCCTCCAGGGCCGCCAATGTGGAGGCGGAGCTCCGGCGGGTGCGGGATGACGTGGCGCACCTGGAGCAGCGCCTGGCGGGGCTGACTAAGGCCAATACAGACCAGGTGCGGACCTGCCGGGGCCCTGTAGGGTGGTCGGACTCGGGACATACAACGGCACCCGGCGGTGCCTCAGGCTGCCGCACCTCCCCGCTTCCCAACTGACCTTACCCCTCTCCCTTTGTCATCCTCCCCCGTGCCTCCCCCCTCAGGCCACCGAGATCAGCGGCCTGCGCGAGCAGCTCCGGGCCGCAACCGCAAAGTACGACACGCTGCGTCAGCAGCTGGCGCTCTGGCAGTCGCACGTGCAGTCGGTCAACAACAGCGGCGCTGCGCTTGCGCAGGCGCTCAACAACGCGCTTAGCAGCAGCTGAGGGGTGAAACAGAGCAGGCTGCATTGCGAGGCACGGAGCTGGGGTTGCCTCCGTGTTGTGAAGGGGTTCTGTCGCAGAGATGACGGGCTAACGCACAGCCCCGATACGAGGGGAGAAGGTGGAACGCATGCACCGCTGGTGGGTAGCGCTGGAGCGCTGCCGTGAGGTATTGATGGGGCAATGGATGAGCACTGCACGCAACGAAAGTGCGGCTGGGGGCCGTTGTACCGCGTGGGTGTCGTGCTGAGGGGTGATGGCTGGGAGCTAGGTGGGATGGGGGATGGGGGAGGTGTGGGTGTGCAGATACTATACGTGACGCAGGATGGTATCTGGACCAAGGCGGAGCCAGGGCGTGGTGGGATGGAGGTGCTGTCAGGTGGCTGCAGGTACTCGCCCGGACGGCATGCAAAGGAGAAGTGACGACAGACAGAGGGGGCTGGCAGTGCTGACTGGAGGACAGGGCTGGAGCTGCTTGCGGCACGGCCGGGGCCGGCGGTCCCTTGAGGGACGGTAGGCAAGGGGAGCTTCCTCATCCAGTTGGCTTACAGCCTTGCTCCCTCACCCCAGCATCGACAGTTCGACACGCTTTGTTCTTTGCGGAAAGCCCCTCGGGCCAGCTCCGCCCGAGCCATCATCCATGCATATCCACTCATACTATTGACCACAGACGCTGTACTGCAGTTGCAGTCGTATTGCGCCCGTCCAATCTTGTGGCCCCACCACGTCACACGTCCCTCGGCCTGTCTGCCACCGTTAGTCCCCTGTCCAGACCCCTCGATACCGGTAGTGTACAATGCCCCACTGCGGTACTCGTGATGCGTAGATGCAATGCTTCCCCATGTGTAGAGCTATCCCCACTAGTGCCGCCGCCCCCACGCGGCGCCGACCATCACCGGCACTGGGCCCTGGGGCCACGCAAGGCCGTGCGCTTGCCGCAGGGGCGCGTGCGAGAACACGCACACAGAGGACTCCGCCTCGCCCTCATGCCACGTGGACTGCAGGCTCCAGGGCTGTGCGGAGGATGGGAGGGCCGTGGAGGCGGCGAAGAGGCTGTTGCCGGTCCAGAGCTGGTAGCCGTCTTGGCGTGAGGATGCGCAGTGGTCGCGGCATGGGTACGAGGTTGACGGACTGTCGGCGCCCTGGGGCGAGCCTTGTCGGCTGACAAGCCGCGAGCTGGATGCAGAGCACCTGAGGAGTAGAAGGGAGGGGCAGCGGAGGGAAGGGCTTAGACCGAGAGCAGAAGCGACGGCTCGCTCGCTCGCTCGGCGGCATGCCGCGAGGCTGCGGTGGTAACCAGGGAGGGTAGCAAGCGCCCCTCACAAGCATGCCCGCTATGCGCTCAGGCTACTCTTTGAACCACGAAACACGAGGGTCCGGGCGCTGTCGCTGCGAGAGCGCTCGCGGCGTCGACATGCCGGTCGGCGGAAGTCCACTACTACCGGGCCTCGATACAGCCAGCGCCCCGGCCCCTGCTCACCCCTCGTGCTCGACGTCCAGAGACGACAGGCCTTGAGCGAACGCGAAGCGGGAGTTAGCGCGGAGCGACGACATTTCGGCTTGGGATCGCTTTCTAGCGGTAGCGGCCAACTTGGTTCCGGTGAGTTTGTGAGCAGGGGAGTTGTGAGTGGTGAGCTGAGGCAGTGGGAGATTGTAAGCGGGGCTCAGTTCTGCGGCGACTCAAATACAAATTTTGCTTGAGGCCCTGACGCACTGGTGTGCGCCGTACCTTTGATTGACCGTGCTGCTGGCCCCGCGCGCTGAAGCCAGAAACGCAGCATGCATATAGCTCATCACGCGCTATCACACCAGCCGGTCGGGGGATGGTCAACATTTTGGTCGCGCCGTGGCATCCTTGGTGCGGCCTCACTCATCGCCAGTAGCGGGGTCCGTCTGTACCGGCGCGCGTCGCGTCGCGGCCCGCCCGGCTAGAGCATTTCGCGACTTCCGCGCCAGTTGATCTGTGCCGTAAGCCCTGTGCGCTCGCAGTCGTCTGACTGTCCTTCCGCTGACCTTCGCCGTGGGAGACCGGCGCCGGGCGGAGCGGTCCCGGCATCAGCCTGGCCCCGAGCCCCCGGCCCCCACCCGGGCAGGACTGTACTGACCCTCTCCGCTTGACTCTCACCTGACCTGCAGCTTCCCTTGCATGCTTTTGGCGCATTCTACATAAACACTTGTGTCAAGCTTTCCGGCATATCTCCCCCGGCCCAGGGCCCCTAGGTCCCGCCACTCCGGCAGGCAGCCGCATGTCACCAGGGACAGAGCCCGCGGGACGGGCGTTTCGGGTGCTCACCCTTCGGTGTCGTCATGCGCCCGCCGGCCTGATGTTAGCCCTGAGATAGCCAGATACGCCACAACCAAGCGCTTCGCTTCGTTGATTTCTTCTGCCCCCACCCTGGCAGGTCTGTGCTGAGCTGACGTGCAGCTTCCCTTCCGTGCGTTTGGCGCTTTCCGCATCCAGCCAACCTTGCACCACTGGTTACGGTAGACATCTTCCCCATCAGCAGCCCCGCCCCAGCCTCGCCCTGCCCGGTTGCCCCTCACTACTCAGGGCTTTCTTGCTCCAGCAGCCCCGCTAGTCGCGCAAGCGGCTTCCTGGTCCGTCGCCGCGTTGTCCTGGCATACGGCTGCTACGCTCCCCGCGCATCTGCAGCCATATGCAACCACCGCCTGCACCAAGAGACTCGTCGACAGAGTTGTTGTTGAGAATGTGAGCGAGGCCTCTGCTGGGTGTCCTCGCACCATCGCACCATCGCACGTAGTGAGCCCCTGCCTGTTCATCCTGCACAACGCCACCTCCTGGCCCCCTCCGGGCACTACGTCCATATACCCCCAGGCGAGCTCTCAACGCTCGCCCTGCTGCCCACCACAGGTCTACATTTGCACGCCTCGAACAGCCTAAGCGACGTTAGTGCCGCCTACCAGACTAGACTCCAGACACCCAAACCACCCAGCCGGCGATGGGACCAACCCATTGCCGGCCGCATTTGGAGCAGGCCCACCGCAACCGCGAACCCCCGTCCCCACTCCCCACCTCATCCGATCAACCCGCACCCCACGCCCTCCCGTCGCCCCCACCGCCCTGTTCCCCCCGCCCCGTCGCCCGCCCCCCACTTGCCCCCGGCCCCTCATACGCCCCCCACACGCACCAGCCCGCCCTTCTTCCCCGTCACCATGGCCGCCCCATCGTACGCCCCCTCGGCCCGCAGCTGCCCCCGGTCGCCCTTGCTGCGGGCGGCCTTCTTCTGGAACTTGTACTCCGGCCGCTTTTGCTTGGAACCCTTGGGCCCCAGCCCCAGGCCCTCCATGAGATCCAGATCCGCCGCGTCCAGATCCGGGGCCGGCCGCGCCGCCGGCGCCGGCGCCGCCGGTGCTGACGTGGCGGCCGTCGGTGGCTGCGTCGCGTCACCGTCCGCCTCCGCCGACGCGGCCGGGGCGTCGGCTGCGGAGGCGGAGGCCGCGGTGGCGATGACGCAGGACGCCTCCTCCAGGTCAGCGAAGCGGCGCGCGCCGGCGGCGGCTGCCGCGTCCGCGGGTGCCGGCACCCAGCCGATCTGGCGGGCGTGACAAAGGGGTTTCGGTTGCGGCGGATCGTCCTTGGCACATCAGCGACAGGCCGGACATGTACGGAAAGTGCGCCCGGCCCGGCCCAGCCCGCTCTGTGCCTACGGCACGTCACTCTGTGCCTACGGTACGTCAAGCGCGCCCGGCCCGGCCCGCAGCGTTCCTGCATCTAGCTCCGCTCCGCTCCGCTCCCCACTAGCTCCCCCCGCACCTGCGGCGAGCCCGGCGGGAGCAGGCAGTACACCAGCTTGCCGTTGGTGTAGTCGCGCAGGATCTGGCGGCCCGCGCGCGTCTCGTCGGGCAGACCCATGCCGATGGTCCAGCCGCGCAGCATGGCGAAGGCCCTGTAAGGGAAAGCGGGGAGTGGAGGGGTTTGACCACGTCCACAGCAGAGGCTAGCCCTGGCTCAGACGAAGACGGTCGAGAGAGAGAGAGAGAGGAAGCATGGGAGCCCCGCAACACAGCTGAGGGGTTGGGGGCAAGGCTGCTGACAAGGTGCGGATGGGGAAGGCAAACAAGGCCCCATCCCACAGCCCCACCCCCCTCACGCACCTGAGCGCCTGCTCTGCCGTGGGCGGCGAGTCGGCCGGCAGGTGCGCGGCCGGGGGCGGCAGCTTGATGTTGTACACGGCCATTAGCTGTGCGCGGCCCACGCGTGCCGCCACCACGTCCACCGGGTGCCGGATGTCGGTCAGCCGGTCAATGGGCACCACGCCGGCCGCCACCATCTCCGCTCGCGACTTTGCGAACTTGGGCATCACCAGACCCGGGCAGTCGCACAGGACAACGGCGGGCGACACGTGGAGCGTCTGGAAGTGTTTCGTCTTGCCGGGCGTGGGCGCGACTGCGGTCTTTTTCGCGCCGAAGATGGCATTGATGGTCGACGACTTGCCCACGTTGGGGTAGCCGACCAGCCCGACCATGTGCTTGTGGCCAGGCAACATGAAGCCTCGCGCGCCGGGCTCAGAGTCTTCCGAGCCCGAGTCCGAGTCCGAGTCGGATCCCGAGCTCGATGTCTCGCCATCCTCGCCTGCGCCGCTCCCGCCCGCGCCAGCGCCGTTTGCTCTGTGGGCCGCAGCTTTGCTGGCCCCGGCCTCGCGCACTCCCGCGGCGAAGGCTGCGGAGCACATGCGCTCGAACAGCGCCAGCAGCTCGTCCACGTCCAGCACCTGCCAGGGTCAAGATAGGGTCAAACCCAGTCAACGCCGGTCAGACATGCGGCGCCGGGCTGCCCCCTACTGCCAGCTCGGCATCGCATCTGCCCACAACGCAGCCGGCCCGGCCCCTTCGCCCTCCTGCTTTACCCAGAGCCCAGAGGCGCGCCTCCCGACCCTCACGCCCCAGCCCTGTCCCGGGCTGTCTGTTCCCGCCGGTACCCCGGGCCTGCCCCGCCTCGCCGCTTGGCCACCCCCAACCCACATCAACCCCCTTCCCTCTAACCTCCTGCGTCAAAGATCACCCCCCGCCCTCCCTACCTTGATGCGCGGGTCGTCCCGCACCGCCTGCGCCTCCTCCTCCTCCTTGCTCCGCTCCGACCCCGGCCCGGGCCCAGCGGCGCGCGCCCGCTCCTGCTCCTGCTCTGCCTGCGCACACGACAGCGCACGCAGCAACATGGGCAGGGTCACGCTCCCGCTCCCACTCCCCGCCGAGTCGCCTCCATCTGGGCCTCGTGGCACGGCGCTCAAGCATTCTGTGAAACTCCGTGCCATACGCCCGTTCCGTTCCTTGTCTCTTCCCCAGTTCGTGCCACGTCCCGCAACCCCCTCCATCCTGCCCCCCCTTTCCCCAAGGATTCCCTGGCGTCGGCGAGATCCCGCACACCCCCGTTCGTCCCACCTCCGCATCCCCCCTTTCCCCCCCCCTGTCCCCCCTTTCCCCCCTCGCCTTCTGCTGCGCCATGAGCTTCTTGAGCGTGACCACGTCCACCCCCAGCGCCGAGGCCTCCGAGCGCAGGTGCTGCTGCTCCTGGATCACCGAGTAGGCGGACCAGAAGGCGTACTTGACGCCGGCCTGAGGGGGGGAGGGGGTGGGGTGGAGGGGGCGGCGGGCGGGTGCAGGGAGCAGGTTTGGTGCCGGTGCCGGTGCCGGATATCATGGCGGCAACACCTTCCCACGAGGAAAGCTATCCCGTCTGGCTCGCTGCTCCTCTCTGTTCGTCCCAGCCCCCCTCTCCCTCACCCATTCCTCCCCCTCCACTCCCTTTCCCCCCTCCCCCGTCTCCTTCCCCCCTCCCCCCCCACCTTGTCGAAGTAGTCCGCCCAGCGCCTCCGCACCGAGGGCGGCAGCAGGTCCGCCTTGTTCAGCAGCAGCAGCGAGGCCTTGTCGGGGTGCAGCTCGCGGGCGTACGACTCCAGGTCCTCGGAGCGGTACAGCAGGGGGTCGCGGGCGTCCACCACCTGACAGGGGGGAGGGGGTGGTGAGGGGAGGAGAGAGGAGGGGTGTGTCAGCAGTGCAGAGGGCCCCGGCCTTGATGGCACAGGAGCTGGACGTGGCGGTAGCCCAGGAGTGAAGCCCTGGGGCCTCTCGCCTTCGCCCTGCCCGCCCCAACCGCTTCGGCTGGCCCCGCTCGTGCCCCAGCGACCTCAGTGGACCCACTCCCTGCTCCCCGCTTAGGCCCCGCTCCGACTCCTCAGTTCCTGAGGGCCCAATCCCTGCCCCCAACCCCCTCCCCCACCTGCACCACGATGTCGCTGCGCTCCAGCACACGCCACAGCTGCCGCCACACCTGGAGGGGCGGGGAGCCGAGGAGGAGGGTAGCGGGAGGCAAGTGGGCAAGGCCGCGACAGGACGTGTGGTCTGCAGCAGGTGAGGGCGCGTGCCACGGCTGCCTGTAGTGCCCCCCATCGCAGACAAGGACGGGACGGGATGTGCCGGCATCGCAGACGGGATGTGATGGCATCGCAGACGCCGCCTGCCACTCAGGCTGCTCCGTGTACTGTGCTACCTCGGTTTGCCCCCATGCCCCATAAGAGACGTGGCCCAACCGCATGAACCCCAAGGAAGCCGCCCAACCTCGAGGTTCTTCTCAAAGGGCGTGAGCATGAGCTTCTCCGTCTCCTCCATCTGAGCCAGGTTGCGGCGCCAGGACAGAAACATGGTGCGCTCCTGGGGGGGTGGAGGGGCGGTGAAGGGGGGGGTGGAGGAATGCACGGAGGGCTTGCAGAGGTGGTGGCATGCCTATGGACGGGTGCCGGTCCCGCTCCCCGTCTGCGCTGCTCGCTCTGCGCGCACATTGCAACCCTCCTCCCCCCCTACCCACCACCCTGACGCGCCAGCACCACACCCTCGTCACTTCCCCACCGCCCCTCCAACCCTTCTAACCATCACCACCCCACTCCCTCCCCCCAACACACGCCCCCCCTCCGCCCTGGCCCCACCTGCAGGTCCAGCTGCTCGGGGCTGGTGTCGGCGTCCCACGGGGGCCTCCGCGGCAGCGCCAGGCGGTGCGCGTTGCGCGCCTCCGCCTCGGCCCGCTCCTCCGCCGCCTTGGCCTCCGCCAGCGCGTCCTTGACCCCCGTGCCCCCGGCGCTGATGACCACCGCCTGGCCCCGCTCCGCAGTGAAGTCGCGGTCGGCGAGGTCGGCCTGTGGAAGGGGGGAGGAGGGGGAAGAGGGGGGAAGAGATGAGGGGAGGGGAGGGGAGGGAAGGGCCTGGGAGGAGGGAAGGGGCGCTAGCAGGAGCGAGCGCGACGGCCAGCCTCGAGCACAGCTCAGGTGATCCGGCTCCACTCGGGTTTGGGGGCGGGCAGGTGACAGGCCTGCTCCCGGAGCTTGGCCCGCAGCCCGACATAGAGACACGGCAACGAGTCGGCCCAAGTTCATTTAGGGCAACTTGTGCCGCGCACCCACCATGGCCATCAGCTCGTCCAGGTCAGAGCGGTCCAGCACCGACTGCATGTTGCGGCCCATGCCCAGGTCGGTGGTGTGCTGCAGGTGCACCGCGATGCCGGCCTGCGTCTTGGGCACGATCTGTGGGGGCACGTGGAAAGGCACGCGGGAGGGAGGGGGCAACGTTGGTGCGGGTGCGGGCCAGGCCGACAGAGGGTGGAGGACCGCCGTGGGTGTTGCGCCGACGGGACCCAGCGTTGGCCGACAAAGCTGGTTGCCGAGGGCTCCAACGTGCAAAGCATGAGGCCTTATCCTTCAGTGCTGCTGCCAGACGCGCTTTGCACGGGGCTGGCCGTGAGCGCGGCCGGCGGAGCTGAATCGACGAATTAAGCGGTGCGCTTTGCTCGCAAGGCACCGCCGGCTATCGCCAGCCTGACACTTTACTGGCGCTCCGAGAGACACTGGCGCACCTTCTTGTTCTTCGCCGCCAGCTTCGCGCCGACCTTCTCTCCAGCCTTACGGGCCCTGCCGTTGTGACGGCCCATGCTAACCAGCTAGTCTGCTCAAGCCGTCAAGGCCCCGCTAGCTGGCAGCCGGCCGTCGCGGAAGAAACTGCGCAACGAAAGCCTCCTCGCCAGCAAGAACGCGTGAGTTAGATGCGGTGGTTGCTTATAGTGCCTCAGTAAACTTCTTGCGTGATAGGGTGCGAGGGGGTGCTGTCTTTCAGCGATTTCGCTCGCAGCCCTTCATCCCGAGCAAAAATTGGCCTCAACGTGAATGCCCGCATATGCTTCTGCTTTGCTCCATAACCTCATACCTATCCACGAGTCCACAGAGCGGGGAGAGCCCACAACACTGACATTTCTGCAATTCTCTGGACCTTGTGACAAGCACACGGTCTCGTGCCTGCTGCACCGCACGAAGCTTTTTGAATATATCTAGCTATAGCCGTAACTCACTGGCGTCCAACTGCCCGCCGCGACCGCGGCCTTAGAGAGGCGCCTTCCCGGCGCACCCCTGCGCTATGGGGCGCGGGGGAGCAGCAGGTTACGATGATGATCTCCCAGGGCCGTCGCCCTATGCGGGGGAGTACCTCTACACGTTCGCGGCGACGACCATCCAGAGGTGGTTTCGCGGCTACCGAGTGCGCAAGGAGCACCGCGCGAGGGTGCGACGGGGCCGAGCTCACGGGACTAGGCGGGGGGAGGTTTGCTGTGTGGGGGGCGAAGGGGATGGGGAGAGAAGGGGATGGGGAGAGGAACCCACGGGTGCTTGGGCTACGCCCCAGTGTGGGCAGGGACAGGCGGAGGGGCTCATCACCCTCCCGGCAGCGCTGGGCCACTCAGAGGAGAGCATAGGCGCAGCCAGGCGCAGGCGGGTTGCTACATTCATGACGCACACTTGGCGCCAAACCTGCCAGGTGCCCCCTCTTGGGCACGGACTGCCCTTGCCCCCCGGGCCCAGTTTTGCCCATTGCCCCGACGTCCTCGTTGGCCTCGCCACATATCCCACACGCAGCTCTCTCCCTAGCCGAACACACCATATCATGGAGCCTCCCTCCACACCCACAACTTGATCCTTCACAGATGGAGCGCGTACGGCAGCTGGAGATGGCATGGGCCACCACGTACGATGCGCGCTATCGGGCCGACATGGCGGCGCGCAGGATCCAGACCGCCTGGCGCGGGTTCCGGAACCGGCGCATCTTCATGTACTACCGGGATCTCATACGCTTCCGGTAGGGCAAGGCGAACCTTTTGCGGGCCCGGCTGCTCTTGGCCTGGGCCAAGCAGAGCGAGCGGAGTAGATCGGCCCCGCGCATGGGCCGGCCTGGGGCCCTGACGGGGCAAGCGGAGTGGAGCCGACGAGTCGGGCACCCGCCTGGGGCGCTCATCCCCAGAAGAAGCCTGCAAAGAGGAGCTTCCTTAGCCCACTTCTGTTCCCCCCTGACACTTGCCGCCCCACAACCGCCTTCCTTCCTTGTCCTTGCCCTCGCCTCCGCAGGGAGCGCGGCGATCCCCGCGAGCTGCTCAAGGTGATCAACCCCCGCGAGGCGCAGCTGGTGGACGCGGCCGCGGGCATCCACGTGCGCTTCCGCCTGGGCGGCACCATGTTCCCTCCGCTGGTGTTCTACAAGATCTTCACGCACCGCCCCCTCATCGACATTGGCGCCTTCGGGCCGCGGGACTACGCCAACGAGGCGAGGCCGGGGTTGGGGCTCTGGTTGCGGGCCAGGTTGGAGCGTGCTCGTCGCTGTCTGGGCTGATAGGCAAGAGGGTAGATTGGGCGGGGCGGGGCCTGGGGCGTGGGCTGTGGGCTGTGGGCGTGGGCCCGTTCGAGTGCGTTCGTCGCTGCAAGGGCGGGTTTGCGCGCTTCCTGGCAGGCTGTAGACCGGAGCCGGGTTCTTGCTGGGCTGACGAAGCGTCTCCGTATCTGCGCTATCCTCTGCCGCAGGTCCGGCTGACGCCAGCCGAAATCCACAACAAGCCGCCCACCGCCGCGCCGCCGGGGCTACAGCTGCGTGCGCCCGGCCCGGGGGCGGCCAGCGGCGGCAACTCGCAGTCACAGACGCCCACCCGCCGGGGTGCGGCCGGAGCAGGAGCAGGCGGCGGCGGGGGCACGGCCGGCGGCGCGGGACCGGCACCGGGTGCGAGCGCGGGGGCCAGTGCCAAAAAGAAGCACACGTTCCAGGAGGAGGACTTCGAGCTCGACAACTCCTTTAGGTAAGCACCCTCAGGGGATGCGACCTATTCAGGGCCTAGGCGGCGGGCCACCCGGCCCGGGGCGTCCCTCTGACGGTCTGCTAGCGGACTGCACAAGCGCCGTGAGGCCAGGCCAGCCGTCAAGGGGCGTGCAGGTCAGCGGCTGGGAGGCGGCAAGGGCCCGTCTCGCCCTCGATTATGTTCATCTCCGTCCCCTATGGCTCCGCCCACGCTTTCCTCACCACCTCGCGCCGCTGCCCTCTGACCACCCTTCCCCCCCTCCCCCGTCCCCACACGCCCATCCCCGCCTCCCCAACCAGGGAGTACATTAAGCCCGACGGCACTATCGGGTGGCGCTCCACCCAGGGCTGGTGAGCGCAGGCGCTATGGCCGGGCTGCAGGGCAGTTTCCACTGTGTCCACCAGCCGGCAGGCGGGGCTTCATCGCCTGGGTCACGGGCTGTCTGTACTAGAGGGCGACCATGCCTTGCCCAAAGCCCGACCCATGAAGTCCATCACCCGGGCCCCCTGCCCTCCCAACCCTCTCGAAGGTACGAGCGCCTCGAGAACAACGGCTGGCGGCCGGTGGCGGAGCGGGTGCTGCTGGACGAGGACCCGGTCACCACCGCCACACGCCTCAAGCGCCAGCCGCTGTTCCACTTCAACCCGGCCGTGCGGAGGTGCGTGGAGGAGCCTACGGAGGAACGGGGCTGGCTGCAGGGCTGGGCGGAGAGATGTGCGCGTGTGGGAGGCGCGCGTGGAGGGATTGGAAGGGTTCGAGTTCCTAACAAGGGCGACGTGTGCAATGGCTACCGGGGCTGGGCCATCCTCGCATGGGGTCCCTCCCCTGCCCATCGTGTCTGCCCCGCCTCCGTGTCTCCATGCACGTCATCCTTATCGCTGCGCCTTCCTTCTTGGCCGCAGAGAGAACCGCGCCCGTCAGCTGAAGGAGCGCAAGCGCGAGTGGCTCCGGAAGATGTACGCGGATGGCGGGGGCCGGCCCCTCTCGGCGCGGGTCCGGGCAGCTGCTGGCGCCGGGATCCTGCCTGGATCCGCCAACTACGAGGATGACGGGTTCGGCCTGGATCCGACGCTGCTGGATCTCAACCTGAACGAGCTGGACGATCAGGCGTTGGACGAGCGGGCGGACGAGCTGCTGGCGTGGAGCCAGCACCTCGACTACGGCTCGTACTTCGACGACTGGACGAGCATCGCGTGTACGATGGCGTCAGAGGCGTTTGTACCGGAGGACGAGGCGCCGTACCTGGCGGAGGTGGGCCGGGAACCGTACGTCGGGGACATCCGGCGCGCGTTTGCCCAGGCCGGCGCGCCGCTGGAGCCCTTCAAGGGAGGCCCCAATGCTTCTTGCGGGACGGTGCTCAACATGCGATAGCGCGGCGGCTTCAGGGTTGCCGGAAGGGTCAAGCGAGGGCTGGAAGGCCGGGTGGAGCTGACTCATGCATGCGCATACTGCACGCACTGGCAGGACTTTGCGGTGGCTGGGTGGTAGAGGGCAGCAGCTCGCCGACGTCGCCGCGCAGCCCATGCTGAGCTTGTCCTGGTATAGACGTATAGTCACCGTCACCCTCGGCGTAGCAAGCAGAAGCAGGATGCGAGCATCAGCGCTTCAGGAGAAGGTTCAGGGGCAGGGGTAGTCCACTATGACTGACTGCAAGGCTTCACCGGAGATGACACGATCACTCGGGTTCCAGAGCTGGAAGGGCAGTGACAGCTCGGTGGTATCAATCGGATGTAAGGACTAAGCGGAGGATTGTCCTCAGCCCATCGGGTTCTCGTGTCGTCCTCTCAATAGATGGCAACGTAGGCACAGCAGGGACGCACGCAGAGTTACATCAAACACAACCGCCCGGCAACCGGCCGCCAGTACCATGCGACAATCCGGCTTAGGCGACGGACATCCAAGCTGCTCATGCACACAACGCACCTCACATGGGGACACTCCGCAGGGGCGTCAAGAAGCGCCGGCAGACCCAACGCATTGTTTGCCCTGACAGTGCTCGCAAGCGAACATGCCCACGAGGAAGGTATCCTCACTGCGGCCAGCGGGGATGCACCGCAAGCCAACAGCACTGCCCTGTGCCCGCTATCCGCGGGCCACTCCCATGCACTTAACTTGCCATACACACGCCTGCACACAGTCTGGCGCATCAACGCCCACACAGACTAAAGTTTCGTCTTCTCAGCTAAAGAGGAGCGATGGGCACGTGAGCCACGCACGCCGTCCTAAGCGCTCCTCCAGGTTCTTTGGCTTGGGGGGATGCACGTTGGCGACCCCCTCGCCCCATGCGCCGTGCACCGACCTAGAGTGCGTTGCCTCCACCCACTCTGCAGTGCACCCAGCTCGCACACCCCGCCTGCTTTGCAACTCACATCCCAGCCGCTAGGGCGCAGATCGTCCTGACACGCGGACATTTAGTCCTTGCGTGCTCGTGTGGTTGCTTCCTCCAGGCTTGTTCTTCGAGCAAGTAAGTGGCCCCTAGCAAGGCCCCAAGCATCCAGCTCTGCTTGTCCTCCCTCCACATACCGTTATCCCTGCCGTCCAAACGGCCAGTCACACTTCTGCATCACATAAAGCCACCTGACAGCGCAGCCTCCTTAACCACAAAAGTACAACGGACCCCGCCGCCTGGGCAGACTCACGACTTCCCATGTGGACCCCGTGTGTCTCCCCGTCGACATGTCATCCTGGACCGTATAGGTCCCCTGCCTGCGGGATTGCGAGTAGGCTCCCCAACCTGGATCCCCTCACCCGCCGTCCGCCTTCCTTGCCTGTGTGAACTTGGAAGGTATGGTATGGTGTCGAAAGTGCGGTGCGACAAAACGGGCAATCGGTCGCCCAAGACAGATATGGGGCACGCAGCCCAGCCCCGACAGGTGCCCGCCCCTGCCCTACCTCCCCAGGTTCCATCCGCCAAAGCAATGCCGCCATACACCTTGCCAGGCAAAAAGGCAAAGGCGTCCAAACGCTGCGGCGATACGTGCACCCCTTGCCCGAGTAACCGGAGGCACAGGGGAAAGAATACGCGTGGTGAACTAAGCCTGGTGTACAATGATGCCGCCCCAACCCATATCACAAGCGGCCCGACAGCCCTCTTAAGGGGCCCAAGTCCCGACTCACACGCCCGACCCACGCACCCGACCCATCATGAACTCAGCAGGATTCCACCACCGTACTTCGCAACTCCGCCTCCGAGCTTCCATCGTCACGTCGTCCAGCCCTGACCCCGGCCGCGCTTATTTGCTCTGCGCGAATCGACCAGGCAGCCGGCTTCACCCTGCGTCCTCCGCCGTCTGTAGCCCGCCTCTCACCCCAGGCTTCGCAGGCCCGCCCGGGCCCGCCAGACCTCAGGCGGCACACCAGTCGGCAGGTCCTCGCCCCGCTAGCACGTTGGCAAGCTCCATGTCTGGCATGCTATGCGCTCTCGTGCAGAAGCAGGAGAGCGTCAGCGAGCTCCGCTAGCTCATCCTCAACATCCATGGCCACCGGCTGACGCTTGCTGGCACCGCGAGCCGCAGGGGCAGCCCGCGGCGGAGGCTCCGGCTCGTCCCCGAAGTCCATGTCGAGCCCTCCGCGCGCCGCCGCTGCGGCCGCCGCCGCCACCGCCGCCGCCGCCGCCGGCCGGTGCGGCCGGGTCGATACGACGCCAGTGACGACGTTGACGTTGACGCGGGAGCGGCCGCTGCCGCGGCCGCCGCCACCGCCGCCGCTGGGGCCGTCGTCGCCGTCGTCCCCTTCCACGTCATCCATGTCCACGTCTGACTCATCCTCCGCAATCGTCTCGTGGTTGCGGCGGTACGGCAGCCCGCCGTACATGCCGCGCAGGCCGAGGCTGCCGCTGGGGGCCACGCCGGGGTGGTGCGAGTGCCCGGGGCCCATGTTGCGTCCGGGCGCCGACCCGCCCATGAGGGGCGAGGTCCCCGTCACGAAGCCCGAGGTGACAGGCGACGTCCCCAGGGACGAGCTGGCCAAGCCGTCCCACTGCCCGCTCTCATCGTCTCCATTGCCCGTGGGGTTGGTGTGCGGCTGCACCGGCAGGGCAAGGGGGGAAAACAAGACTTGAGAGAGTGGTTGGGGGTTCCGCAGCGGCAGAGGTGGGGTGGGTCGTGTGGTCAGGTCGGCTATCGTTCCAGGTTGGAGGTCGCATCAGCTAGCACGTGTCTGTCGAGCCAAACCCGTCCACTGCAACTGACCCTAGCCCTGTCCGCAGCATCCGCCACCCGCCCGGCCCCTCACCAGGTTGGCGTGGTTTACGTTGGGGAAGTTGACCACGGCACGGGGCCCGCGGATCTCGCGGGCCGCCTTGTCGTACGCCAGTGCGGCCTCCTCGGCCGTGTCGTACGTCCCGAGCCACAGGCGGCAGCCCTTGTGCGGATCGCGGATCTCGGCTGCGTACTTGCCCCACGGCCTCTGCCTCACGCCGCGGTACTTGCACGCCCCCGACTTGTCCGGCTTAACGGACAGCGCGGGGGCAGAGGCCGAGGCCTTGCCGACGGACGTGCTAAGCAGGTTGCTGCTGCTGGTGCGGCGGCGGGAGGACAGCCTGCGGTCGGGCCACAGCAACAGCACCACGTCAGCCAGAATGGGTGGTGAGAGAGGGAAGTGGACGAAGCGGGCTGTGCCAAGAGCTCCTCAACCCCAACTACAACGACGAGCGCAATCTCCTGACAGCAGGACAGGAACAGGAAGGACAGCTAGCAGGAGCCACAACGACTGGAGCCTGAGAGGTGCAGGCCAGCTATCAAGCAAGCCAAGGGCACACTGCACGCACCTGGCGCCGCCAGGGGACGTGCCGAGGCTGGGCGGGCTGACGCCCAGCGGCGTACCCCCGGGGAGGTGGCTGCCGCTGCTGCGATAGCTGGTGCTGCAGATGCCCGCAGCGGGGTGGTCTGCCAGGCTGGACGGCAGGCCCCCCATGGCGCCGGGCGCCAGCGGCGGCCGTCCGTACGGACCGAGGCCAGAGGCGTCCCCGGGCGGCGCGCCCCCCGCGGAGCCGGACCCCTGCCCTGCGTCGCTGCCGCCTCCGGACAGGCCGCTGTGGCTCGCGCGAGCGAAATGGGGCGGCTTTGCGCCGGCCTGGGCAGACGGCGGGGCGCCGCCGCCTGAGGCCGACCCGGGTTGGAGCCACATGCTGGGCGCGCCGTGCACGGAGGCGGCCTGGGCGGCGGCAGCGATGGCTCCGACCGCAGGGCCCGCACTTGCAGCGGGTGCGGCGGCGTTGGCATCGGTAGCCACAGCGCCATTGGGCGCCAGGGCGGGCGGCTGGGCGTCGTGGCTGGCTTGGGAATGCGTGGGGCTGGAGCCGTCGCTGGGCTCTGCGGGGGGCGACGGCGCTAGTGGCGGCGTCGGGACAGCCTCCGTTGGGAGCGCCACGCTGGCTGCAATACCTCCCTGTGCTGGTTTTACGTCTGAAGCGGCTCCGGAAACTACCGTTGGCATGCCGGCGTGGGCTGCGACTGCCGCGCGGGCTGCGATTGCCGCCGCAGCTGCGGCAGCTGCGGCCGCGGCGGAGGTCAGTGGCGGGAGGCCAGGAAGGTTGGCCGGCAGGACCCCCGGAGCTCCAAAGGGAAGCGCCCCGAAGAAGGCCATAGGGTTAATCGCCCCTGGAGGAAACGGTATCGCGCCCGGAGGCAATGCAGGTGGCGCCCCTGGCAGCCCCAACGCCGGCGCGGGAGGGGCTGGGCCGCCGACGCTCGAGCTGATTGAAGATACTGGCGGGGACGTGCCTGTGTGCGGAAAGGAGCGTATCGGCTTCAATTACGCATATGCGCCACGTTGCGAGGTTTACAATGAGGCCACGGGGCCGTTTCAGGGCCGGTCCGACGACAGCGGGAAGCCGCGCGCTATGCATCCCGCGCGGCCCTCCCTCTTACCGGGCAGTTGCAGCCCCAAGCTCGCCGGGTCCAGCGCCAGCAGGCTGTGTTTCGTCTTGGCGTCCAGCATCATCGGTCGCTCCTGCGAGCCACGTGTGAAACGCGAATTGGTTTAGAATTGGAGCTGCGGCCGCTCGCCCGCTCGCCCGCAAGGAACGCTCAGCGTATCCGCCTCAGCGGATGACCTGAAGTCAAGATGCCCAATTGGCCGCGAAAGGTCGCGGGACGTCCGATTTGAGGGAAATTCCGCGGGGAGGAATATGACCCTCTGTGCCAGATCCGGCACATACGAAGGCCGAACACGTCCCGGTGAACGCGTCGGCGGTATCCAGGGTGCGTAAGGGTCGCGCGGAGGCCCTTCCGCTGGCCTGCGGGAGTCGTGTGCCCGCCGTGTCCCCAAACAAGCTCGCCAGCCTGATAACCCCGGCTTCGGCCAAGTATACGCAACACACGACGCAGCGACGTGGGCTGCAGGGGCAGCGCACGAAGCACCGCGACCCTGCCCTCCGCGAGCCCTCTCACCCTCAAGGTGCGAGCCGCGCGCGCGCCCAAATCGCCGGGCGACCCCCAGCAGCCTTCCAAGTCGGTCGTCAGTCGCAGCAGCGCTTTCTGCGCTCAGATTACCGCTGCGCACGTGCAACAGACCTTTAACTGAGGCTCGGCTGGTTTGCGCGCTTCATGGCTCTACGTGCAATGTGTTTGTGTGAATTTGTTGTTATGGCACTGTGGGGGCGTGCGGGGGCCAATTGGAGCTGAGGCCGAGCCCCGGGCCAACCTTGCGTCCCCCAATGCAGAGCTTCAACCGCCGAATTGCGCGGGCGCGCAGCCAACAGTCAGTCGTATCGTTCCACACTACGCCCCTTTGCGGCAATGCACATTTGCGGCAATCCGGATTGGCCCGCCAGGGCAACCACCAAAGCCCTTAAATCACCATTTGCGGCCTTTACCGGCCTGCGCAACCTGCACGCCTCAACGGCCCCAAACACCTAGAGCGTCAGATCTCGCACGCAAGCCCAGCGGCTTATCTCGGCCCACCACCAAGCCACCTACAATTCGTGCCATCCCCGAACCCCCGCAGTATCACCGCCTTAGCATCCGTCAGTACTCGCCCTGCCTCGCACCCGCACGCTCGGCGCACATCATGGTTCCAGTACATTAAGCACGCAAAACAGACGCGGCATACAGTCATCAAGAAGTGACCCTCGCACCCAATCTGGTCCACCCCCTCACTCTGCACGTTGCATTCACCCCTCACGCGGCTGGTGGGCCAGACCCGGTTGCACATTGCCGTAGCCCCTCACCAGCAGCCCCTGTAACCTTATCCACCCTGACCTGCCCAACATCCGACACCCTCCTCCAGCCGCCACCACCACGCAGCCGCACACCTTCGGCCACGCCCCGGCCAGCCACAGCGCTCTCCACAACCACCACCGACCCGACCACCATCCTACACCCTCCTCCAGCCGCCCAAGCCCAACTTCACGCCCCGCCCGCCCCTGCCCTACCTCACACCGCCGTGGCCGTGGCGGGTGCGCCCGGCTGCAGCGGCGCCGCCCCCGTCCCATTGCTCGTCCCCGCCGGCGCCCCCGCCCCCGAGCGCTGCTTCTTGGGCTGCGGCCGCGTGGCTGCGCAGCTGGGGCACGTGAAGTGCTCCTGCTGCAGCACCTCGGCATTGAGCTGCAGGCAGGACGGGTGGTACCTGGAGGGCAGGCAGGGCAGGAGCAGGGCAGGGGTAGCGGTCGGTCGAACGTGTGCCCGGAGGCGCTGGCAGCGGCGCAGCAGGCGGCGTCACTCGGGGGCGGGAACTCGTTCGGCCCCCGCGCAAGCGAGGCACCCGCTCGAAGCCAACCCGTGGGGGCCCGGAAAGCTGCGGCAGCACGCTCACCACTCGTCGCATGCGTCGCACATGACCATGGGCCGGTCGGGGTTGTACGGCAGCTCGCACAGGCAGTACCTGCGGGGGCAGCCAAGGCAGCAAGCAAAGGGGTGGAGATCAGACAACACCTTCCTAGGTGCACACAAAGAACCGCGGCCTGGCTCTGGGACAGCGGCCCATAGGCCAGCGCGCCTGCAAACGCCCTGGGAACCTCTCCCTGGCTCTCCCTGCCGCTCCTTCTTGCCGCCATTCAAACCCGACATTGACAAAGGTCACCCGCAGACTGCGCAGAGACATCTCAATGGCCCGGGTACTCACACTGGCACTCGGTCCGGCTCGAACTGCTTGGTACGGGGCTGCGGGAAATCGAGGAGAGGAGAGTTGGAGAGGCTGAGCGACAAAGGTAAGGTGCGAGCCACGCAACGGAGGCTGCGTCAGTGCTTTGGCGGCGGAGCGCCGTCCGGCCCGGGCGCCTTCGGTAGAGCCCTCTGCCCAGCCTGCCCTGCCACGAGGACACTGAGGTCCCTACCTTGTACTTGAACCGGCTGAAGAAGTCGTTTTCCGTCCGCTCTGGCAAGCTCTATGGCGGCAGGGTCGCATAGGGTCGAGGCATGACGGTCAGAATGCAATGCTGACAGGGTTGCAGTACCAAAGCCGGGACTGCTCGCCGGACCGGCCGTTCACAGGGCGGTCTACCAGAACACCGCCACCAGCGCAGGCAGTGGCCGGTTCCTGTCGGTATCCACACTCTTCCCTCCACGCTCAGGTACCGTTAATCCAAACACAAGGGCTGTGCTGCCCAGACACAATTCACACGCACGTACGGCAAGCGCCTGCGGGCCAGGTGCACAGGCGTGCGGGAGGGTTCAACGCTCGAGGGCGGCTCACCTCCCACCGCGTCACGTTGTGCACCATGCAGCGGCCCAGGATTGCGGCCAGCGGGGCCTTGTCCTGGTGGTCGCTGTCAAACACCTCCGCCTCGCCATGGAAGGCCTGGCGGGGGGCGGAGAGGCAAGGCGTGTGTTTGGGATGCCCAGAGGGCCAGGGAGCCAGTGTGCCGAGGTTGATGGGCCAGGGAGGGAATGCGAGGGCTGCGGGCCGGGATGGTGTCCATAGCACGCGCACGCCGGGTCCAAGACGCGCAAGCTGGGTGTAGCAGGCGCGAAAACCGCTGGGAGAAGGGCTTGCCCCGGCGTGGGATCCCGGGCGCACCTTCCGCCCGCCAATCGCCTCCTCTGGTCGGTAGAACCATGTCACCTCGAGCTGCAGCGGCGGGGCGGGCCAGGGTGCTCCGGTCAGTCGGGCCCTTGACAGCAGCCCATAACAGTAGTGAAACACCTCATGGCAAGTTCCCCCCACTTCCACCTGAGCTGGGTTCGCGGCCCCGGGCACCCAGGAAGGGGGCTGGAGCCCCCCGCTGTGCACTCAAGCTCCCCAGACTCCAGAGGTCCCTCCCCCGAAATGAGGTCCTGCTCCTTCAGGCCTCGCATGCGCCCATCCCGGACAATGCAATCCGCTCCGCACGGCCCGTCTCCATTGAGGTCCACACGTCTGCCAGGCCAGGCCAGTACTCCCGCCATCGGCTGCCCCGTGACCCCGTCTCCGCTGCGAAGGCGAGACAGCCTACCTCCACGTCGGTCGGGTCAGCGCCTATCTGGATGAGCTTCTTGATGCGCGCAATCTGCAAGCAAGGTGTCTTGTCAGCTTGCAGCGCGGATCCTAGCACTGCGACGGATCTTCCCTTCGCGCACTGACCGCGCCCAAGCCGCTGCCCTGAACCCCCACAACCCTCCCCCCAGGCCCACCCCACGCCCGAGCACCCGACCCCACCGCCCACCCCCCAGTCCCCTTCTGGAATAACCACCACCTACGTAGGCAGGCGCTGAGGCGTCCGGGTTGATGAGAACGCAGTCCCCGGGCCGGTACTCCTCCCCGTCATGAATCGCCGAGGCGAGCTCTTTTCGCTTGCCCTTCATGCCTCCTAGTCGGAGCGTCTACCGCAACAGACAGTGTCACTGGGTAAGGGCCCTCCCAGGCTCT
The DNA here is from genome assembly GCA_016858145.1 of Edaphochlamys debaryana. Classification (NCBI taxonomy): domain Eukaryota; kingdom Viridiplantae; phylum Chlorophyta; class Chlorophyceae; order Chlamydomonadales; genus Edaphochlamys; species Edaphochlamys debaryana. The sequence goes on from JAEHOE010000079.1 coordinate 514,411, forward strand.
GCCCGCAAAGATGCAACTGAAGGCGCGCCCAAAACTAGTATGCGCGGAGAGTGTGACGTAGTTACAGTATTGGGTGTTTGGCGACTTCAGGCAAGTACTCGCAGTGCGCAGCGCTGCGCCGGGAATGCATTCGGGTGCCCGAATGCCCGCCCAACAGCGCGGTACACCTGCAACTCTGGACTTGGTGCAACTAACTATTAATCCTGTAGATCGAGCTCTAGATATACACAACACTGCGCCGAAACAGACCAACCGAGCGTCCCGGCCGGGCGCAGTTGGCTCTTCTACGAGCCGCTACGTTAACTAGATGGTTGCCATGAGGTCTCTGGTCGCTGCCCTGTCTTTGCTCCTCGTGGCGGTGTCGGGCGCTGCGGCAGAGTCGGTGAGGACCGGGCCGATGATCCACGTCGCACACCAGCGTCCGCAGCTCCCCAGCCTGTGATCTGAGCATCAAAAGTCTAAAGGCAGCAGACGGAGTCCTTGCGGAGTGGATGGGGGCCAGGCCAGCGGCCGTCCTGACCTCGGGACAGCGGGGCAGACCCGACACGCTGCGGCAAAACCCTCCGGCAGACCCCGGCGCGTTGCGAAGTCCATTGCTGCTTTGCTGTGCTGTGTTGCGCCAGGGAGCAATAAATACCTCTGCACGCCGCCCCTGGGCGCCGGTGTGGGTAAACGCACTGCCGGGCCCTTGGTCTGTTTTGGTCCAGAACCCTGCGCCCCGCTGTGCAGGATGCCGCGGAGCTGGCCCACCTCCGGAAGCAATCACGCGACGCGGTCATTCCACTGGACGATAACATCTGGAATGACTACGTAGATGGGCCGAGCCGCCCGTACGCTGTGGTGATCTTCTACTCCGCCCAGCAGGTGCGCAGCAGATCGGCCGGCTCAGGAGGCTAATGATCGGGGGGCTTGGGAGCGTGGAAGGCAAGCATACGAGGCCTTCCATTGCTGGACCATTTCCGGCACGGCTCAAGACCGCGGAGCAGGGCTCAATCTTCGTCAGCGTTCTGCAGGACCTCTCAGCGGCCCCCCGGTCCCAGCCGGTGCCGCTAAGCTGGGGCTCGAGGCGAGGACGTGAGGTAGTGGAGAAGCACCGGCAGAGGTTTCCCGCGCCCAGCAACCCACGGGCCGATGGGGATGCAGCATGGCTCCTTCGAACAGGTCCCCGCCGCCGTTGGCCGACCCGCCTGCATGCGGGCCACCTACACCCGAAGGATACCCTGGGCCCTCGTGGTTGGTGACAAGGAATGGCAGGGCGTGCGCTTTGCCACCCATTTGGCCGCCGGCAGGCGACCCCTGCGCGGGGAGGGTTTGGCGCCCTGCCTTCCCGCGCCCGGGCTGGCTGAGGCACAGGAAGCTGGGGCACAGCAGGCGACGTTGGGCCTGCAGCAGGAGGCCTGCACGTAACTGCGGACTGCGTGCATCAAAACCGCCGCAATCACGGCTCACCGGTTCGTCCGTCCGCCCTTCGCCCTGCCTCCGGAGGCGTAGGCGCACACACGCCGCGACCGGATCCACACCACCAGCATCCGAGCATTCCCACCGCAGTACCGTCACCAGAATGCCACCCTCCGTCGTTCCCTTGCAGGTGATTGAGCAGAACCCCAACCTGCGGCTCGACGAGCTGCGTCGCGAGTTCGGCCTGGCCGCCACGGCCTTCGCGCGCGGCTCTGACGCCGACAAGGTCTTCTTCTTCGAGGCGGCCCTGGAGACCAGCCAGAAGCCCTTCGCCATGCTGCAGGCAAGGGATAGGGGCATGGAGCAAGGGGGTAGAAGGGGAGGGTTCGGAGGATGGGGGCCTGGCCAGGCAGCCCGCGGTCAGTCGGCGGCGGCCGTGTACACGGGAGGTCGGGCGCGTGCAGAATCCCTTGTGGGGCCGCCCTGTTGCAGTACGGTTGCTCCCTGCGCACAGAGCAGCACTTGTCACGTGCGCCAAGGCGCTGGGGGGATGCGGCGTCGGGGGTCACGGCCTTGACCCCTAGCCCCTTACCGCGAGCCCGTGGCACCCGGACAGGTCAACGCGCTGCCCTACGTGGTGCGCATCCCTCCCTCTCTGTCCGTGTCGGGCGGCACCGTGGAGGTGCCCAAGGTGGAGAAGATGCTGCCCGACTCGGTGGGTGGCGGCCGCCTGGGGGGTCCCCCTGGGGGGTCCTCACGTCGGGGTCCCCACAGGGTTGGGGTCTCGCCTTGGGGGCTCCTTCTAGGGCGGGTGGGCCGGGGTGGAGCGGGGCAGGGAGCTGGCACAGGCTGGCAACGGGCCGGTGGGTAGCTGCAGCTTCCACCCACAAGCAGAATCAAGGCTTCCAACTCAACCAGGCCAGCCGGGGACCTCAAAGGCTGCTCCGCCCTTTACCCCTGTTGCCCACCCGCCGCGCCCCCAGTTCACGGGCGCTGCCTACCCCTGGCCCGCGGAGGCCTTCATTGAGCACATGGGCACCCGCGTGGGTCTGTCCGCGGCCGCCGTGGACCGGCCCTCCATCTATAAGTCCCCCTTCTTCCCCTTCATCGTCTTCGGCGCCCTCGTCACCGCCATGTACCTGGGGTACAAGGTGAGCGCGGCCCAGCCGCATCCTGACCCAGCCCACGCACAATTGACTGCTTGGCCTCGCTGGCTGCTGACGGGGTCGCAGGGCCCCGGGCCCTGCTGCCGCTGTATCCGCACGCTTGCGCCAGCCGCTGCAGCCAGGCCCGTGAAGCCGTATCAAGACGTTATGCGGCCGCCGATCTGCCTTCCTGCCTTTCTTGCCTTCCTCCCCTGCCCGCCCCCAGATCTACATGCTGGCCCTGCTGCGCCACGCCGCCATCTGGGCGGTGGTGTCCATGGCCATCTTCTGGTTCTCGGCCAGCGGGGGCATGTACAACATCATCCGCGGCGTGCCCTTCTGGATCCGCGACCGCAACGGCCGCCTGCAGGTGCGCCGCCAGGCCCCGCCTCCCCTCCGCCCCGCCCGCCGTACACGCTTCCACTCATAGCCCCGCTGGCTGGCGCGGGTGCGCCCGTGCCTTGCCTTTTCCGTGCATACCGTAGCCAGAGCTAACCTCGCCTGTCCGTCTGCCCGCCCCCCTGCCTGCCGCGCAGTTCTTCCTCACGGGCGGCCGCGGCGCTCTGGGCGCCGAGGGCTTCGTGCTGGGCTCCCTGTACCTGGCCATCTCGTTGTCCATCGCCTTCATCACCTTCCTGGCGCCCCGCATCTCATCGCGCATCGCCCGCGACCTGTCGTCCACCTTGGGCGCGCTGGTGGCCACGGCCGCCTTCTACCAGACCTTCCAGCTCTGGAGCCAGAAGACTGGGTACCGCCACTCGAGCTTCCTCATGCGCGGCTGAGCAGGATGGCAAAGCTGGGACTGGGAGGCGGGTGGCGGTGATGGCGGTTATGTGGGGATGTCGAGTGGGGTGGGCGTAGGGGAGGCCTTGTGCGCAGTGGCTAAGGTGGGGGGGAGGGTGTAGCCGCGTGCGACTTGCGGGCTGTGGGCCGCTGGGGTATGAGGGTACCGGACGCACCTTCCACACTGCTAGCAAGTGCGGCGCAGGTATCGGATTTAGGCGGTAGTTGCTGGGTGCCTGTGTGCCAGTCTCTCGTCCTGAGCGGCACGGAAGGTGACTGGGGGCAGCTTGTGGACATGCGAGCTTGGAAGAGGTGTGCCCGTCGGTGCCCGACCTCTGGCCCCCCCTCGTCCGAAAGTCATAGGACTTGCTCGGGACGGCCTGACGCATGTGCAGAAGGAGGCCGGCGCTTCGAGGCCAGACTTCCAACTGCAAATCCATTTGCGCCTTGAGAAGAGATATCTAGTTTGGTCGTTACACATGCGTAGCGGCCACGCTTCTCACTCTGGAACCCGATCTAGGGCATGCTCACGTACACCCTAGGCAGATTGCTAAATGCGCAAGCGCTTGCCCTTCATTATCCCGCTCCATGCAGCCCCAAGTCCCGAGCCTTAACCTTCCTGACCCTCGAAGTCTGTCCTCCGTCACCCACACAACGCACGGAGCAGTGCCGTGCCCCCGCTCCCCCCTTAAGTTAGCCTAGACGTACGCAGGAGGAGTCTCTCCGGAACACGTGTCAGTGTGCTACCTCAAAATACCATCAGCAAGGCAGCCTTTCAGGCCGCCTCCGGAACCAACCAGCAGGCCCACTGCTTACTCGCACTTGATGGCCCTGCAAGAGAGGCACACAGGGTTTGGGCGTGATCAGCAGGGCGGACGGCACACACAATTAGCCCCAGCCACTGGCCATGCGAAGGACGACACCGCCTATCCACGTTCCACGTACCGGTAGATGTGCCGCACGAACGTAAGGGACGCGCGGAAACCGACGGAGCCGAGCATGAGGAAGAAGGCGTAGCAGACCACGGCGTTGTAGCCGAAGAAGAACGAGGTCTGCATGAAGCCGTTCATGTCCGAGCGAGCATAGTAGTAGTAGAAGCAGTAGCCGTACACGAAGATACCGGTGGAGCCACCGCACAGGAACGAGCGCCACCACCACCTGGGGGCACGGGGACGACGGGCGCAGGCAGTCAGGGGCAGGGTTTAAGGTGGCCTCGACAAGCACCTGTCACTGCGCTTCGGGAGTCCACTTTCCCGCCTTGCTTGTCCCTCCTGCCCTTTCGTCCCCGGCCTTGCGTCCGGCATACGGCCTACCATACGTCCCGTCCACATGCGGCCGGATTAGAGCTGGTCTTGACAAACCCCAATGGCCCGCATCGCTCGCCCGTAGGGTTACGATTCTCCAGCCTTGGTTCGTCTGTCAGGGCTCATCCCGTGTGCCCCGCTGCTGATGCACCATGGCCCTGCCCCACCCGTCGCCGTGTGTGCTCTCCCCCGCACCTGTGGTCCTCCACGGCCAGCTGGAAGTAGGTGAGGGCCACGGTGATGAAGGCGGTGACGATGATGAGGATGATGAACACGATGAAGAGGATGGAGTAGATCGTGTAGACCTTGTGGCCCCAGATCGAGGCGAAGATGTAGTACAGCTCAATGTAGATGGCCGAGAAGGGCAGGAAGCCGGCCATGACCATTTGGGGGACGGTGGTGCGGTACCAGGGCAGCGAGGGGATGTCGCGGGGGAACTTGGTGGTCCTGCAGCGGGTAGGCGGGTGCGGTGCGGGTTCGTGTTCAGTGCCCTGGGCCCAGGCTGAGGTGTCCCCATGCAACCAGCGAGGGCTGTCCCAGACCCAGGCCCGGCTGAGCCCAGATCCTGCACGCTCCCAGCACTGCCTTGCTGCCCCCGGCCAGCTGCCTCCTGCTGCCCCTGCCAGATGTGCACTCGCACCTGCAAGGAGCGTTGAACTCCACCTTCGCGTTCTTAGCGGCAATGCCACCCAGCACGGTCAGGGGGAAGGTGATCAGAGCCCAGATCAGGATAATGATGACGATGGTGCCGAAGGGCAGGGCGGCCGTGGAGCGGTAGAAGATGGCAACCGTGTTCAGGAAGGAGAACACGACCAGCACGGGCCCGCAGTACAGGGAGGTGCACAGCACCACGTTGGACACCCAGTTGGTGCCACCGAACATCTTGTAGTGCAGGCCGCTCACGTAGCCTGCGGGGCAGAAGGCATGATGGTCGCAAGGGGGCTTAGTGCTCCCGCGTGTCTGGATCCCACACGCCTGCCTCTATGTCCGTCGGAACGCCTTTGACACGTGCCAACCCTCCATGACGAGCTCCACACAAACGACTCCTGGTCTCAACGTCCAGTCTCCTGCTTAGCAACCCTGGTACCGGGGAGCGCTAGCCCTGGCCTGAAAGGTGCAAGGTCCTCCCTCGGCGCCTCGCAACCCTGCTGTTGCTTGCCCCGCCTCGGCCTCCAAGCCCCCCTACGCTGTGGACTTCAATCCAGCTCGCGCACTCCAATGCGCGGCATCCTGGCTGCCCCAACCCTGCGTCACCACCCAACACCTACCCGAGATACCGGCGGTGAGGGCATAGAGCACCACACAAGCCGACAGCAGCCCGCCGCGGTTGTAAGGGTAGAACACGCCCACCAGCGCCAGCGCGAAGATGCACATAGCCATGGCCAGGATCTGAGCGCCCACACCCATCATGGCCGAGAACAGGTTGTACTGGGGAGGGAAGCGGAACACGTCGCCGTGCAGGTACTTCCAGCCAGTCTCCTCCTGCTCCTCGCCCATCTCATCGTCACGCGTGTACTTCATGAAGTCGTTCTTAAGCACACGCAGCAGAATGGTGGCCAGGAAACCCGTCAGCAGGAGGACGGTCACGCACGAGTTGATGATGGAGAACCAGTGGATCTAGAGGAGATATGTTGGTCAGAGCACGGGCAATGAGGGGGTCAGTGCTGCAGGCGAGGTATGAAACAGCAAGCAACATCCAGGCAGGGTGCAGGTTGAGGGGCAAGGGAACGGAGTCTGTAAACTGCAATGAACACCAAGGCCGAGCTCGCCCGTGCCGTCCACACCGGTCAGCCGCTGGACGAGTCTGTCTGACATGCAGCACATGCAGCACGTGGGCCCCCGCCAGCTCCCTGCCCTCCCTCGCGACCCCTCAAGCCAGCCGCAGCCCACCACTGCACCCTGCGACACGCACCTCAAGGTGCTGTGGCAGGAACGAGTAGCGAGCATAGCGATCCATACGGTGGTCAAACGTGACCGACGACTGCTTCCACTTGACCGAGTAAGAGAACTGCACGTCCAGCTTCTCCGCCGTGGTGATGTCCACGGTGCGCATAGGGTCGCTAGAAACGTTAATCTCGATGATACGATCATCATTGTAGGAGAGGTCGAAGTGGAAGTGCGTGAAGAGGAAGTACTTGTGCGTGCCGGTCTGCACAATCTTCTCCACCTTGCCAATGAAGCCCCACACCGGCAGGTCGTCGTAGAACATCTGCACGGGAGGGGGTGCATGCGCGTGAGGGGGCCGCTGGGGAACGCTAGGGCAAGGGCGGGACAGGGGCGGGGCGATGGGGGGCACGCGTGTCGCGGGCACCTGGAAGTAGTAGTCCTGCTTGACGGCATCACGGAACTTCTTCAGGTCGTCCGCGGTCAGCGACTTCTTGCACAACACCGAGTTCTCCACGTCGGTGCGGAACTTGAGCTCGTAGGGCGTGGTCACCAACCGGTCGCCCTCAAGCACCTCGCCGAGGAACTCCGTCTTGTACTCCTTGCCGTCCGTGGGTTGGCAGAACGGCAAGTTGTAGTACTGATACGTCTCCCTGCGTCCAGGCGAAGACAGCGCCTGCTTGGCGCCCTGCCGGAGATGTGCAACCCCCTTGTCCCCCGCTGCAGCCTACGCACGTCGGGTTCTGGAATGGCCCGACTTTGTTCGCGTAGAGCATGATTTTATCTGCCTGCTTGTATTTGTGATCGCCGAGCAGAGTCCGTTCCGCAGTTGCGCTGCTCGAAAGCAGCGCCGCGCCGAGCGCCAGCGCCGCAAGCAGCGCCCGCGCCATGTTGACGGGGCTGCCCTAAGTCAACCTACAAAGCTAAGGGACGCGCTCAGGCGCAGGGTGTACTCGTCCTGTTGCAATCGATGATCGGAACACTTCGGCCACGGCAAGCTGTGTGCTACTACGTGGTGTGGCAAAGACAGTAACGATCACACACGGAGCGGCAAATAGACAGTCTTGTTGAAGCGTAGTCGAGCCGTGTGCTTCCAAATTCTGCGGGCAGCCCCATGCCGATCGTGCGCTCGGCGCCCTCGCCAAGCTCCCCAAGGCCCCTCGTTCCACCACCTCCATTGCTTTAGGCGGACGCTGGTACACAATTTGCCTGCTCGGTTAGGCTCAGATCAGGGAAGCGCGCCAACGCGCGCCGCCTTCACCGAGAAAATGGCCTCCGTTGCTGAAGTACTGGCTGCGCCCCCCAAGCACAAGGAGCTCGTTAAGAATGTGCAGCTTGAGGGGCAGGTGCTGCTGAAGATTATGCAGCACTGCAATGAGGCGCTGCCCCAGGTCGTGACGGGCCAGCTGCTGGGCCTGGACGTGGGCCAGCAACTGGAGGTGACCGACTGCTTCCCTTTCCCGGTGAGTTGGTGTGTGAGTGCGGGGCGCTCGGTCGCCCGCGCGGAGCAATCTGGCGGCCCCTCGCCCGACGGCTCAAGCACCTTGCTAAAGCAACAGTGCTGGTTGTGCTGATACGAGATCTGGAACGTTTTGCTCCCAGGCTGTCGTGCCGGAGGAGGAGGGCGACGGGGAGGACAACTACCAGCTGCAGATGATGCACCGCCTTCGGGACGTGAACGTGGATAACAACACTGTGGGCTGGTGAGCTATGCCGGAGCGGTTGGACGGGAGCGCTATGGGGGGGGAGCGGGGTGGCGCTATGAGGAAATTACGGCAGGCGTGTTTGACGTGGGTGGGGGAACGGGGTGGGGACCTGCAGGTTGTGTCGGTTCAGCGCGGCACCTTGAGTTAACCTCGAAGGAGTCAACCTTGAAGGAGAACGGAATATTGGGAAGGTGTTGGCATGCCGGGGCGAGGTTCGGTGAACTGGTCGACCCGCGCTGAGCGGCCTCGCTGCCGGGACCCATGATTCGGCCCGCAGGTACCAGTCTGCCAACTTCGGCAGCTTCCAGACCGTGGAGCTCATAGACACGTTCATGAACTACCACGAGAACATCAAGAAGTGCGTCTGCATCATCTACGACCCGCAGGTGCGGCCCAGCGGCTTGGAGGCCAGCGGCTTGGAGCTCCTGCCTGCACCCACGGGGGTTCCTGCAATGGCTCCCTGCTGCGCCTTCGTGCAGCGTGCCCCGTCCCGGATTCCTGATCCCAACGATGCCTCCACGGCCCTCGCCTCTTACCGAACGCCCTATCTGCACTGCCCCCTGCGCTACGTGTCCGCTCACAGCGCTCCGCGCGCGGTACCATTGCGCTCAAGGCTATCCGCCTCAAGGAATCGTTCGTGGACCTGCACAAGGAGGGCAAGATGACGCTCAAGGGCTTCCGCGAGGCGAACCTGTCCTGGCGGGACATCTTCGTGGAGCTGCCCATCAAGCTGCGCAACTCCAACCTCGTGCAGGTGCGCCGTCAGGCCAACACCTGGGCCCGCCCGCCCGCCCGCCCCCTGGGTTGCTCTTGGCCACCCATGACTACCTGCATGCCCTCCGACGAGTTTGCTGACGCTTCGTTTGTTGTATTGCCACAGGCGCTGGTGGCTAGTCTGGCGCCCGCCCCGACTGCCACGCAAGCGGACGTGGAGCGGCTCAACCTGAGCACTGCGCCCTTCCTGGAGCGCAACATCCAGAGCCTGGTGGAGTGCGTGGACGACATCGTGCAGGAGCAGCAGAAGGTGGGGAGCAGGGCGGACCAGCGGGGGCCAGCGGGGCGGCGGCCGCTGTCGCTGGGCTTTTGATGGGGGCTGGACGCCTGGCGGAGGGGCAGCAACGAGGGCCGGCAGCCTGCGCGGGTACTAGAAGTGCTAACGCGTGGCTAGGAGCCGCACAACGTCGATGAGCTTAGAGGGGCCGTACTCGGTCTGAAGGATGTGCTCGGACGGAAGTACGGATGAGGCGCCATGGGACACGCTTGAAAGAGCTTCGGGGCACGCTACAGGAAGACGAGATTGCTTGGGGCCGCGGGCACACCCACACCTCGAGCATTCAGATACGCTCCTGGACCCCCCACCTTTGGAGCCGACGCCCCAGCGACTACTCAGTCCCTCGCATGCCAACCTTGCCCTAACCCGCCTCCCCCTCCGCCTCTTCCGCCAGGTGACCATGTACCACAAGAACGTGGCCCGCCAGCAGCAGCTCTTCTCGGCCTGGCTGGCCAAGCGGCGGCAGGAGAACGCGCAGCGCGCGCAGGACGGGCAGGAGCCGCTGCCGGAGGAGGACCCGGCGCAGTTCCGGCCCATTGCCGAGCCCTCGATGCTCGACAACTACCTGGTGACCAACCAGATCTCCACCTACTGCGACCAGATCAACCTGGCCGCCTCGGAGGCCATCCAGAAGCTGTTCCTCATGGAGGGCATGCAGAAGGCCGGTCTGTAAGGGACCGGGAAGCGCAGCAGCAGGCGACAAGGCGGAGAGGCGGAGCAGGGCGTGGGGGCTGACATGGCGACCGCCCTCGCCAGGAGGCGGAGGGCGCGCAGCGGGCGGGGCTGGATGCAGGCCGAGCCGGCACCGGCGCGAGGCCCGGCGTGCAGGCATGGCTCGCAGGGACCTTGCCGCGCCGCGGCAGCGGCAGCGTCGGGAGGAGGAATGCGGAGCAGCAGGCGGCTTGCTGGCACCGGAAGCCGCCAGAGCTAAGGGTTACAGCGGCGGGGTTGCTGGCGGCATTGAGAGCCTCTGGCCCGGTGCGCCGGAGCTCCTGTTCAGGGTGGACGGAGGTCTGCGGAGACTGGCGGGCCGCAGCTCCCAGTTGCTCGGCACCCGACGCAAGGGCTCGGCTCTGTTGTGCGGCCAGGCGGCAGCAGTGTTCGGCGGAAGCGAGGAAGGGGTCGAGGAGGCGTGAGCCGGAAAGCTCGCGGCTGTTTCAACTCTTCCGAGCGCCGTGGCAGGGAGGCGCAACGGTCGGCGGCGCTCACGCCGCCGGGCGCCATGTGTTGCACTGGGGCTAGTAGGAGGAGTGTGGGTTCGGGTTGGACGTCCGCTGGCCAGCAGGCACTCCTGCTTGCAGCCAGCCCCGTTCCTTTGAGGCAGAATGTCTCGAGGAAGGGGTTGTGCAATTGCTGTCTTGCAAAGGGAGCAGGGCAGAGGCAGGCCCGGACTGAGGGGGAGGAAATGTCACGGGCATGCGGGCATGCGACCGTGACGAGGGCTTAGCGGGTAGAGGTCTAACACAGAGAGTCGTGGTGTCGTAGATAGGAGCGAAGCGGGGACATAGTGACGATTGGGGCAGCGGTCTTTGTAGGCTAGGGCAACTATGCTTGGGATCTGCGCGCGCCAAGGCGGCGGCAGTACCGGGTGGACGGCACTCCGAGAGTCGGACGGGCGCCAGGTTTGCGCACAGGGAGGTGTTTCGCAGGAGGGGGCTGGCGGGCATAGCCCCCGCAGGAGGGGGCTGCGTGTGTGTGCCGGGCGACTGCAGGTGTGAACGCAACTGCGTGTCAAGCATTGGATTCAAGTGCTGAGTTCCGTCCCAATCGTGCTGTGCGAGGCTACCCAAGTTTCTCGGAACGCCCAGCTCAGGGCAACTGAGGCAGAACAGGAGAGGAGCTTTATGCAGTTGCTCCCGTTGCTGCGCAGCTGTGACCACGGCTCAAGCCACGTCACCTTCCAGGGCAAGGGCAAGGCTAGACGCCGGAAGCAGCAGCACTTGTGCCTTAACCATGTTGATAAGCTTACGCTCAGGCAACGGAGCCAAGGCCCTCGAATCCGCCGCAGGCAGGTGTACGGTAGGCCAGCTGCTGATTCGCACGCTCAGCCTTCCCGCCTTTTCTCGCTGCCATCCCTCACCTCACCACCACTCCCCTGGCGTCCGGGACCTTGACACACCCACACGGACAAAGCGTAAGGACCTTCTGCACCTGCATTCAGCTCCAGGGCGGGTTGGGAGGGAATTGCCCTTCGCCCTACGGCCCTAGCTTCTTAAGCCTGCCCCACCGTCTGGAGGCCATCATTAGGAACTTTCCATAATGGCACAGCGCAAGCACCAACGACATGACGACATGCGTAATAACTTCGACAGCATGACAACCCAGACAAAACAGCTGAGGGCCGGTCTTGGCTGCCATAGGCACGCACAAGACCGCAGATGGCCAGGCAGCAACACACCGCGTGTCCGCGTCACACTTGCTTCACCTACCATCACGCAAGCCCCCGTCCTATAGGTCCCAGCATCAGCCCTCCATGCGTGCCACAGCCAACGACCGCTTGCCCGCCCCTGCTCTGCCGTGAACTGCACAGGGTAAAACAGGGTATAACAGGGTATGACCTCTGTATTAACGGTACATGGATAACGGACATCAAGCTTGTTGCTTCGTTTGTCCTCGGTCGTCCCAGCTGTTCGCAGGTCGGGGCTGTGCGCTTACCGTGACCGCACCTCCTCGCGAGCTGCAGTAGTATCTTCCGCACGTGCCCCGCCCCGGCGCCCCGCCAGCGCCCCGCCCCGCCCTCGCATCCCTCAATCCTGAGGCGGGCCCTTCAGCCCTTGCAGCCGCTCTTGCCACCTCTACCTCGGCACTCCTTACGGTAATGCTTGCCCCTCCTCCGCCTGCTTGCCGAGTAGGGGCTCCTTCAGGGGCTCCTTGCAGAGGAGGTCATCACGGTCCTTGCTGCCCCTGCTCGGGACAAAGGTGCACAAAACTTGCTTAACTGAGCAGGTGAAGCAGCACAGGAGCACCCAGGCACACGCCAAGCGCCAAGGCCGAGGGCGACGCCTGCTGCGGTTCCATCTTCTTTTGCCATGTTGCTGGGCAAGTCTAGGACAATTTGTGCGGACCCATGCGGAAGGCAAGCTTGTGCACCCATGCCCACGTTCCAACCCACCCATGCGAAGTCGCCTGCCTGCTTCCTGCTGCCCCTCGGCGCACCTGTACATGCGCCGTACAAATATGTGCGTAGCGAAGGACCCGACGGAGCCGAGCATGAGGAAGAAGGCGTAGCAGACCACGGCGTTGTAGCCGAAGAAGAACGAGGTCTGCATGAAGCCGTTCATGTCCGAGCGAGCAAAGAAATAGAAAAAACAGTAGCCGTACAGGAACACGCCGGCAGAGCCGCCGCAAAGGAAGGAGCGCCACCACCACCTGGGGGCACATGGGAAGCCATAGTCAGGGGTATAGTCAGGGGTAGCGCTTAGGGTGCCCTCGTCCCACCCCTGTCAGACATAGCGAGGGAAGAGGAGGGTTCTGATGAGCTGCACCGGACGTCCCGCATCGCTCGTGCCCTGCCCCCTGCAACACGGTACGGCACCGCAACCCGGTTTGCCCGGCCGTGACCCGCGACCCGCCCCCCTGTACCAAGAGCCCGTACTGAGCCAATTGACCCCCTGCCCCCCGCTGTTCGCCGTGCAGCCGTGCAGGCGTGCCTGCATCTGTCCTCGCAACAAGCATCTGGATCTGGATCAAGGCTTAGCCCAGTCGGCTGCGGCCAGCCACGCGTGGATCTGCCCTTGCCCGCACCTATGATCCTCAACCATCATTTGGGAATGGGTGAGAGCGATGGTGACGAAGGCGGCGGTGATGACGGCGGTAGCCACGATGAAGGCGAGAACCGAGTAGATCGTGTAGACCTTGTGGCCCCAGATCGAGGCAAAGACGTAGTAGAGCTCAATGTAGATGGTCCAGAAGGGAAGCACGCCAGCCAGGATCATTTGGGGCAGAGCGGTGCGGTACCACGGCAGCGGGGGGACCGGGCGCGGGGTCTCCGTGGTCCTGCGTTGGGCCGGTGGGTTTTAGGCGCCTGGTCAGCGAGGAGTGACGCGTGTGGTGAGGCACTAACAGATGCGAGGGCTGGTGTTGATACGCGTCCTTGCCGTTGCGTACTGGTAAAGGGGGCATGACAACATCAACGCTGTCCCCAGAGGGACTCGGCATCAGGGCCCGCCAGGAACCCTGGACGCTCCGTGCGCCTCTTCCCAGCCGCATTCGCCTCTTCCCAGCTGCCTCCTGGCCTTGCAGCGCTAGGCGCGCTGCCCTCCGCACCTGCAAGGCGCTTCGAGCTCCGCTTGCGTACGCTTGGCAGCGAAGGCGCCGAGCACGGTCAGGGGCACAGCGACCAGGGCCCAGATGAGGGAAAGGACGCCGATGGTGCCAAGCGGGAGGGAAGCCGTCGAGCCGTAGGAAGCGGCGACGGCATCCGTAAAGACGAACACCACGAGCAGGGGGCCAGTGGACAGGCAGGTGCACAGCACCACGTTGGACACCCAGTTGGTGCCACCGAACAGCTTGTAGTGCCGGCCGCTCACATAGCCTGCGCAGGGAGGGGGGCATGCGAGTCACACCCGGCTTCGGCATTCCTGATCAAAGCCAGTGCTCCCTCGGGTAGCGCACACCTGCCTAGGCTCAGCAGCCCAGGCCCCACCCGTGCCCTGTCGTACCGGCATTCCCTCTTGCCCACTCCCCCTTGGCCATCGTGGGACACCACCCAGCACTGACCGGCAATACCAGCGGAGAGTGCATAGAGCACCACACAGGCCGTCAGCAGACCCCCGCGGTCGTACGGGTGAAAGATGCCCGCCGATCCCAGGGCGAGGGCGCACGTGACCATGGCTAGGACCTGAGCGCCCACACCCATGATGGCCGAAAAGAGGTTGTACTGGGGCGGGGAGCGGAACACGTCGCCGTGCAGGTACTTCCAGCCGGCCTCCGCCGGCTTGTTGCACAGCTCATCGTCCCTCGAGTATCTCTTGCACTCGTTCTTCAGGACGCGTGTCAGGATAGTTGAGAAGTAACTCGCCAGCATCACCACAATGACACCCGCTTGCATGAGGCCAAACCAATGGATCTGGGGACCCGTGGCCGTGGGGGACAGTCATGTTGATCAGGGTGCACGGGCGTGGCGATGCGGCAGCAGGACCCGATCCACAGCCAGCTCTGCCCAACATAGCCTCAACTCAAGGCACGGTCGGTCCTCCCAGTCGGACCTGCACGGCCCGACCCGGTCTCATGTCCTGCATCCCTGCCAGAAGCCTGCCCGGACCCCGTACCAGCCCTGACCGGCCCCAAGTCCTGCCCGGATGTACAGCAGCCTCTTCAGTGCCCTGCGCTGCGCACCTCGAGGTGTTGCGGTAGGAACGAGTAGCGGGTATAGCGATCCATGCGCCGGCTGAACGGGACGGACGTTTCCCGCCACCGTACCGTGAAGGAAAACTGCACGTCCATCTGGTCCGCCGTGGTAACATTCACCACGCGTAGTGGGTCAGGAGAAACGTTAATATCGATTATACTGTCGTTGTTATAGGAGACGTCGAAGTCCCAGTGGCTGAAGATGTAAAACTTGATTGTGCCGGTCTGCCACTCCTTCTCCACCTTGCCGATAAAGCCCCACACCGGCAGGTCATCGTAAAACATCTGCACGGTAGGGGTTGCATGCGCATGAGGGGGGCCGCTCGGGCACGCACGGGCGGGGCCGGGGCTATTATAGACAACGGGGCGTAGTGCCGCCGGGCCGGGGCCGGGCCGGGCCGGGGCAGGGCAGGGCAAAGGAGCCTGCACGGGCTGGAGGGGCTGAGACCGAGGTATCGGGCAAGCGTGTCGCGGGCACCTGGAAGTAGTAGTCCTGCTTGACGACATCACGGAACTTCATCAGGTCTGCCGAGCTCAACGTCTTGTTGCACAGCACCGCGTCCTTCACGTCGGTGCGGAACTTGAGCTCGAATGGCGTGGTCACCAGCCGGTCGCCCTCAAGCACCTCGCCCAGGGACGCCTTCTTGTACAGCTTACCGCCCGTGGGCTGGCAATATGGCAGCTGGTAAAACTCATAGACCTCCCTGCATCCAGGCAGACGTCCGTTCGACAGGGCCCAACCGCGATAGCACAAAGCATGCGACGGCCGCGTACGCACGTTGGGTTCAAGAACGGGCCGATCTTGTTGGCATAGAGCATAACGCTGTCTCCTTGCTTGTAGCTGCGATTCCTCTCCGCGTCGGTGACGCTGGCCGCGCCGAGCGCCAGCAGCAGCAACGCCAGAGCCATTGTAACGCCCATCTGAATGCTTAGGCTCGCAGCATAGCAGCGCTGGGCCACGGCCCTCAAGGTTTGTGGTGT
Organism: Edaphochlamys debaryana; assembly: GCA_016858145.1. NCBI lineage: Eukaryota > Viridiplantae > Chlorophyta > Chlorophyceae > Chlamydomonadales > Edaphochlamys > Edaphochlamys debaryana. The sequence continues at coordinate 530,012 of JAEHOE010000079.1, forward strand.
GCAATCTTGAGCTGCGGCGTGCCCTGTGTGTTGTTATTGGCCAAGAAGCTATACGTGAAATTGCATCTGCCAGGCAATGCAGGTCAGCTGCGAGTCGCGATGTCTGGGCCCGCGCCTGCCCGTACTGGGCCTCTGCCGGACACAGGAATGTGTTAGGGAAGTGAGGGGAAGTGGGGAGCGCGGGACACCGCCTCTCGACACCGCTATGCCTGGCCATGCCGTTGCACTCAGCTTCTTCGTGCTTTCCTGCCAACTTAGCCGATGCGACTGGGGCGGTGAGCCGCATCTAGACACTCAGCACCTGGCGGCCCCCTCAGAGCTTTGCCTCCCGGCCAAGCACAGGGGAGCAGTGTGCTGCAGTGTGTGAGCTCCGCCCTTTCTGCCCACTGCAGCCGCCAGTCCTAATGATGAGAAGGGGTGCACCAGGTGAACGCTCGGGCCCTTGGCATGGCCATCGTGCGGGGGCCAGTTCGCCAGAGAGAGCCACGAGCGCCATGCACACAGCAATACCCAGGACTGTCCTGGGGCCCTGTCATCTGCTCCATGTCTTATCTCTTATGCGCGCCGGACCCTGCTGGACAATGTGTACAGACCCATGACTGTCTGCGGCCCTGGCGGCTCAGAGCCTCAGACATAGGCGCCGGACGCCACAGGATCCCCCACGGCTCTACCGCTCCGTCCCCCTGCCCATCCCCCTTGCTGCTTATGGGGCCTCAAGCCGATTACACAGGGGACACAGACACGAGTGGCCAGACCTCCAAGACTTACAAACTGGCTCTCCGATTACACCTCAGAACACCACCACACCCACCAGCTCCAAAAGACACGCTGCCCCCTCCAATCGTCAGAGCTCCTCCCCTCCAGCTCCAAGCCTGCAACCCCACACTGCCCCCTCAACGACGCCTCCAGGATCTTGCGCGCGTCCTCCACCAGCTTCGTCAGCTTACCCTTCGTTCGACACCAGCAGTCCGGTGCGCTTGCCGGTGAGACCGGTCCGTATCACCAGCTGGCGCTTCACAACCCTCGGCAGTCTGCGCTCGCTGGGCCTGGCTAGCTTTGGCTCGCTCCCGTGGCACCTCGTGGCGGCTGCCGTGCCTGGGCTGGCGCCAGGCCCTTTCTTCCTGCCTCCGGTTTGGCTTGACGCTGCGGGCGGTCGGATTCCCGACGCTGGGGGCGCACCGCAAGAGGGCCCGAGGCCCCAGCGATCCTGACATTGAGAGCAAGGGCCCGTGCTGCAAGATTAAGGTTCCGTCATGCTGTGAGGAGAACTGTGGAAGGGAGCAGGTCTGAGGTGGGAGATTCGGATGTTCGGGGGCAGAGAGTTGTTGGCAGAGAGTTGTGAGCCCTCTCCCGCTGTGCCGACCGCGCAGAGCGCGAGCAGCACTGCTGCCCATGGTCTCACTTGCGGGTCACTGGGCGCCTGGGGGCTACCGTATGCGCTGTGCATCACAGCACACCCACCTAGGGCAGCCGCCACCTAGGGCATAAGGGCACCCTCGGCAGCTGCAAATCCATGAGCGCATTCCGTGCCTCCTCCTGGGAACTGCGCTGCCCCTCGCCTCTCTCATACACCCTTCGCCTCAGGCCCGGCACAAAGCTTGGGGCCAGCTCATGCGGCGCGTGACCATGCCGTACATCTGTGCCGTACACGCCACAGCCCAGGGGTGCATCCACGGAACATATCACCCTCGCAGCGCAACGGTGGCTAGTAGCTGAGCCCCTCCAGGCGCACGGGGGGCAGCAGGGAGCTGAAGGCCTCCTGGGCCATGCGCGCCTGCCACACGCCTGCGGGGCGGGGAGGGGCGCGCGGGGGGCAGAGTGGGCAGCAAAAGTGTGTGAGCGGCGGGTCAGGAGGTGAGCGGAGTGGGCGTGGTGGTCGCGGCCTGACCAGCGCCTTGGACCCAGCTGATTGCTGGTGTGGCGCGCCAAGCCCCCGATAGCCGTGAAGTGGGTTGTGCCTCGCCTGGGCGCGCCCCTCAAGCGGTGCCAGAGGAAGCCTGGTCCCCACCAGCCAGTCGTTTTTAGGCTGGGATTGCACTTTGCTGGCCTTGCTTCTCACGTAACCTCGTTCCCGTTTCCCATTCCCCACCAGCCCTGCATCCCCGCCCACTCACTCGCGCTCCAGCCGCCCGCCGCTGCCGCCTCCGGCCCAACCTTGTTGAGTGCCCTGAAAAGCATGGGGAAGAGTTACTGTGCCTCTGTGTTTTACGTTGCAAGATTGCACTTCGGCAACGCGCGCACAGCTCAAGGGTGCGAGCAAGAGGTGGGTTGCCGTACCTGTTGTCGTACACGATGTCTCGCGTGGCGCTAAGCATGGCCCCGTAGTCTTGTGCCAGCTTGGGCAGGATGAGGGGCAGCCCTCCCGTGCTGGAGGGGGGCGGGGGTGGGGGGTCAGGGCGAGGTTGGGGAGAGCGGAGGGCGTGGTGAGTGCACACACGGTGTCAAAGCACGCAAACGCGCGCCCCGGAGAACGCTGCGTTTCAAGCAGACAGAGTCAGTGCGTGCCTTGGGGAACGGACGGACATGTACGACATCACGACCGTGGGCTGCACCAGCTTCTCGTCCGGTTAGGGTCATGGCGCCCTCCCAAAGCGAGCCCCAGGGCCCGAACGTACCTCGGAGGCGCTGGAGCCTTGGCGGCGGCTGCCAGTGCTGCGCTGTCGAGCTGCGCGTTGGTCGTTACGGAGTCCAGGTTGGCCTGCGAGGTTGTGCGAGGAAGGCCACATGCTTGGCGGAAGCGGTCGCAGGTGCAGAGTATGCTGCGATGGGCTTCAAACCTTCAAGAAAAGCCTCCTTGTCATTCCCTGCTCTAAGCTGCACCACTTGCGCTTGGGCCTGGCCCACGGCATCCAGACCCATGGGCCCGCCCCGTGCCCCACGCCACACCTGTCGCGCGCTCTTGGCGTTGATCTGTTCCTGGTTCTGAGACCGGTACTTGCGGACCTAAGGGAAGCGGTGAGAGGGCAGACGCGGCGCAATGTGGCCAGGGCCTGGGCCTGAGAAAGACCTAGGCAATGACTACAGTAGGTGCCCAGCTTCTCGCCGAGCCGCCCACAAGATAAGCTCACGCGCAAGAAAGCTAGACATCTGGGCATCAACCTGAGGGCCCACAGCAAACCCCATGCGCCTGACCGGGCCTTCCACGAGGGCCTTCCACGAGGGCCATCCGCACCTGGGCCTCCGTCCGCTCAATCTCCACATTGCTGCTCAGCCGCCAGACTGCGCAGGGGACACAGTACGGCGGGACGGGCGGCGGCGTGATGTCGGGCAACGGATAAATGCACAGACAAGCTGCTGCCTGTCAGCACATATTGGTGGTCGCGCACTGGCAGGCACAAGACCTACTTTGGCCAAGGACCTGTTCGCCCAGCCCACCCCTCTCCACGCCTGACGCCGTCCACGTCTGGCCCCATTCAGCACAAACGGGCTCCGCACCCCGCCCTTGCGCGCCAACACCACTCCACGCTGCGCTGCAGAGGACCCAAGTCCTGCCCTGCCGCTTTACGCTTTGCCAGCCTCTGCCCGCCCAGAGCTGCCCTAGGCGACATGCCCTATCCATGCCCGTCAATCCCTCCCCGCTCACTGATGTCCTCCACCTCCTCCAGATAGTCATCGAACGCCTCCTTGCTGGGAAAGTCATCGCGGTCCTTGTTGTATCTGCGCAGCAATTACGCATGCATAGTGGCAAACAATGCAGGATGCTTGGTTGTGTGGCAGCCCCCGAGTCTCCGGAGGGCCCCCCCTCACTCGGTGCTACCTCCGCACCTGACAGCACGCCTGCCCCCCCCCCCCCCGGCCCCCTCACATAGCAAGGATGCGTCTCCGCACTTTCAGCTCTTTCTCGAGGTCGATGTCCATTTCGGAGAAGGCTGTCACGAGCTCAGGCACGGAGCACACGGCGGCAGCACACCGGGGCCCTAGCGGGTCCAGCACCGGGGCGTCCGCGTCGCCCCCGCCAGGCGACTGCCCCTAGCCCCTTTGTCTCAGAGATGTCAACTATGTGATATCAGATCGTGAGATGCGACTGGGCGCTAAAGACGCGTGGGTGGCCACGCAGGAATGTGCGCGGAAATGCCGGGTGGGCTGGTTGAGGTTGCAGGAGGAGGACTTGAAGTGTGATTGCTATCGTAACAGCGGGAACAGTCTTTGGGGTGATCGCAAGAGCCTTCCGAAGCAGCGTGCATGAGGTTGCATCCCGGGCGGGGCGTTCGGGGGCATGCTAGGCTCCCCGTGCAGTCTGAACAACCAGCGTTGCGCCATTTACGTGTATCTCGTAGCAGACCCCAGCTTACACCCACCGCCTTCTCTGCGAGAGACGCGCGCACGCTCGCCACAATGGCTCTCTCCTCGGCGGCCAACGCCCTTAGGTCGACTGTGCTGAAGCACCTGCGCGTGAGCGTCACCTCTGGCCTCCAACAGAGCAACCTGCCGACCTTCACCAACCTCATCAGCCGGGGCTTCGGCGGGGGCTTCCTGGACAAGGACGCTGTGACGGAGCGCGTCCTCCATGTCACCAAGCACTTTGAGAAGATCGACGCCTCCAAGGTGGGCCGGGGAGTGCGGGTGCCTCTGCGGAACGTGCATCCATCGCTTCGGGCGTGTTCTGGCGTGCATGCACTCAGGAGAGCCGCGAAATGGGCCCTTGCAGGTGACTCCCGCTGCCAGCTTCGAGAAGGACCTGGGCCTGGACAGCCTGGATGTGGTGGAGCTGGTCATGGCCTTGGAAGAGGAGTTCGGCGTGGAGATTCCTGACGCTGAGGCGGATAAGATTGCCTCCGTTGGCGATGCCATCAACTACATCTGCAGCAACCCCATGTCCAAGTAAAGCACGGCAGGAGGATGTGCTGCTTGGCGGCATGGCAGGAGCCTGCTGTGGACGCGCTGGGCCTGCGGGAGGCGCTAGAGCTGCGGCATTCGCAGGACGAGCGCGGGGTGGAGCTTATGGGCTGATAGCATAGTTGGAGGACGGTGAGGCTTCGGAGGGGGGGGGGGAAGGGGCGTTCGAGCGGGCAGGGTGCACAGCACGCTACCCTGCGTGTGTAATCCGGGAGCAGGCGTGTGGGGTTGAGCGCCGTGGGATGCAGGTTAGCTAGTAATGGAAGAGCAATTGCAGGGGGCGAGCACCGTTGGCCAGGGCTGGCCGCTGTGAGGTGCTGGTGCCGGCTAGGGTGTGCGGAGGGTGCACGGACCTGCATGCAGAGTGCTGTCTTGCTGGCACTTCCATGGTTGTGAGGCCGTCGTCGCTTGGGGTCTGCTGACACGAGGTTTGGCTGTCGTTGGCAGAGCTCTGTTTTGGCGGGGGCCTCTCTGGCCGCATGACACCGGCTCCCGGCCCGCATGGCACCAGGACGGCTGGTGGTCATGGGTGTGGCACCCCCTGCAAGTAACCAAGTGACCTCCACCAGTGCCCGCTCTTCTAGGCCGCTAAGGTTAGCTGAAACCAGCCGGCTGCTCTCCTTGAGAAATTCCTCTCGGCATAAACACGCCCAATAAGCATGCACAGCGCTCGACAAGACAGATAAATGCTATCGTCATCGCTTCTCGGCCCATCTAACTAGACTACGGACAGTTGCTGCGAGCTGCGATGGCCTCGGAGGCCTCAACGCCCGCGGATGTCGATCGAGGCTGCATAAACTGCTGGAGTGGGCCGCGATGCTGCAGCACCTCGCTCATGTACTCGTTCGCCCAGGTACATCACGCGGGGCGCGTCTCGACGTGTTGGCAGGACCCGGCTGTCAGCAGCGGTCGTGGCTGCCCCACACGTCCCTCCCGCACCCCACCCCGCTCGCGCTTCTGCTCTCTCGCCTACCCATCGCAAGCCAATCCTCGCCTGCCTCTGCAACTGACGGCACTGCTTGCCTCACCCTCAGCGGAGCGACACAGAGGTGCTGGACGAGCCCCTCTACGCAAACTACCTGAAGCTTACGGGCGTGCCCCGGCCATACCTCGATAAGGCAAGTCCCGTGGGACAAAATGTTGATCGGAAGCCAGCCGGCGTACAGGGGTCAGTGATGACAAGCGCGCCTGTTAGCGCGGTTACTGCACCGTCAGTGTAGACGGGTTAAGGTGCTCACAGCTGGCCCCATGGCGCAGCGGTGTGCGTGTGCGGAGTGCGGCATTTGTGGGAGGTGTGCGGGAAGACACGTGGATGGCTGTGCATGGGGAGTGCTGGCTCCTTGGCTCTAGCATCGGGCCCGGAACTTTCATCTTATTTTAGCTGCGCCCTTTCCCTTGCTTGCCTCTGATCAGGTGTTTGCTGCCCAGAATGTCAACGGCAATGAAGTGGTGGCGACGCAGCTGCTGGGACCCAGGTGCGCCACTCCCATGACACTCATCAGCCACCACGTGATGTGACTAACGCCGTACATCACGGAGGGCCAAGGGCTTCCAGTGGAGGTGTTCGTAGTGGCAGGAAGGGGTAGGAGCCACGGAGGGTGCTGGAGCATGTCCATACACTGCAGTCCATGGTCCCGCAGCCCCGTGGGATCGTGGCCAGGGACTGAGCAGGTCCCGCCGCGCCTTGCCCTGCCCGGCCCTGCCCGGCCCAAACCGGGCCCCGCCAGGTCCAAGCCCGTGCTGTACGCCAAGCACATGGGCAAACACAAGATCGGTCTGACCTCCGAGATCTGGTCCCGGGCGCAGCACGTGGTGGGGCAGGGCTGGGATGAAGGGGACTAGGACCTCGCGTTCCTCCGCCTAGCACTCACACGCCGGTCTGCGCTCCCTGACTGCCCAACCCCCGACCCAGATCCTGGTCCGCGAGCCGTACGGCGTGCTGCAGTCCTTCTCTGCCGTACTGGAGCCCACGCAGCAGGAGCTGGGGTACACGGCTCTGCTGGAGATCGTGAGCCAGCTGAGGGTGTTGGGGTGAGCGTGGGGCGGGGGCGAGGGCGGGGAGCGGCGGGGCGGCACCGAGGGGGATGGTACCCCTGGGGAGCACTAGTGGCAGCTTAGGCTCCAACAGAGGGCCACTGGGGTAAGCGGCGGGGGGGCGGGGAGGGCCCCGGGAGGGTGTGCGGAAGGGAAGGGAAGCCCTGGGGGCGGCTGGAGCCTCCGGCTTCAGGGGACAGGCTGGAGAAACAGTGTTGGTTTTACGTGGGTTTAGCTCGTCGCGGTACAGCCATGCAGTAGCGTGCTGTGCCAAGATGTACAGCAAGCGTTTGTGCACTGCCGTGTGCGCAGGCGGCAACCAATCGTGATCAACTCGGACGACCTCGTAAGGCAGCCCGCGGGCATGTTGGGCGCGCTGTGCTCCGCACTGGGCCTGCCGTACGAGCCGGCCATGCTGAGCTGGCCAGCGGGGCCCAAGCCGTACGACGGGTGCTGGGCGGACTGGTGGTACAAAAACACGCACAAGGGCACGGGTGAGGGGGCATGGGAAGGAGGAGAGGCGCGTACGGCATTCAAGCGGGCACCTTTTCTCTCCTCTACCTCTCTTACCATCCCTTCGTCGCCCAACTAACCCCCTCTGCCCTCTCCTCCGCACGCCCCAACCCCTAAAAGGCTTCGACGTGGCGGTGCGGGACGCGCGCGAGCCCCTGCCCCCGCACCTGCGCCCGCTGCTGTCCGAGTGCTACCCCCTCTACGAGGTCCTGTCGCGCATGGCCCTGCGGCCCCTGGCCGACACCAGCCGGCCCGAGGGCGCCGTGCCCCGGCCCCTGCCGCCCGCCGGGACCGGCCCTGAGGCGGGGACGGGGACGGGCACGGAGGGAGCGGCAGCGGAGCAGGCGTCCGCGGGCCAGGGGCACGAGCAAAAGAAGAAGGGCAAGGTACGGCCGCATCGGGGCTGGATGAGGGAGGCTTGGCAAGGCTCGGCACGACGCCTTTGGACTGGAGTGTCGACCTAGGAGCGTCTTGAGGCTGTGGCTTGGCAACTTGTTTGTGGGCTAGGCCGTGCCGCCTCGCCCTTTGGGACCCACGCAGCTTCTTCCTCACTCAGTCCTGTTAACCCAACCAAGCTGACCCCTCCCCCTGCCCCTCCCCCTGCCCCTCCCCCTGCCCTTCCCCCCACCCCTCCCCCAGACCGGCACGCACGTGTACGTGGACGACCCCCGCAACGCTGACGTGGCCATCGGCATCCGGGACGGAGTCACGGGCAGGTTCGACCTGGTGAGCGGGGGAAAAGGAAGGGGTTGGCAGTATGGGTGGGTGGCACGGCGGCGGACGGGAAGACGGGTGGGCACGGTGGATGGGCGTTATGCGCCGCGCCGTTCGACATCAACCGTGCGTGCGCCCCCACCATGCACCGGCGCCCCTGGCCCGCAGGTGTGGCGACCGCATGCGCGCGTGTCGGTGCTGGACAGCGGCTACATGCTGGGAGACGGAGTTTGGGAGGGGATACGCCTGTACAACGGTGCGCATGGGTCTGAGCTGTCTAGGCTGCAGTGTCGTCTTCGTCGCCTGGGGCGCTCGGGACGCCATTGGGGAGGAGTGGGCGGGACACATCCAGAGGTTAGTGACCGGCTGCGAAAGCGTTTGGCGTCGTCACGGCATCGACCCTGATCTGCCGTACGCCTGCCGTACCCCACGCAGGCAGCCTGCTGCTGATCGAGGAGCACCTGGACCGACTGTACGAGGGCGCCAAGGCCATCGACATGGACCTGGGCCTGAGCCAGGCGGAGCTGCAGCAGATGCTGTACGACACGGTTGACGCCAACGGCATGAAGAGCGGTTAGTGGTTGGGCCAGGGCGGTATAGCGGGGAGGTCCCATGCTTCTGGTCGCATGCCACGGCGATAGAGCGGGGAGGTCCCATGCTTCGGCCCTGGTTCAGCTTGCTCGACCGCCCCCTTGGGTTGCGCACGGACGGCATGCTCCTGTTTCAGCCTGCACTTTGACCCCTTTCCCGGCCCCGGCTGGGCCGCAGGTGTGCACATCCGGCTGATGGTCACCCGTGGCCTTAAGCCTACGCCCTACCAGAACCCCAACATCACCATCGGCCAGCCCACCATCGTCATCGTCCCCGAGTACAAGGTACTATGCGGCCGCGAACCGTACGGCAATCACCTTGGATCGTGTTGTCGTGCACGTGTGCCGCCTTGTTCAAGTGTGGCTGTTGTGTCTGTGCTCCGCCCTCCTGACCCTACCTTCGCCTATGTGCCCCCCCCCCCCCCAGGAGGCCGCTCCCACGCCGCGGGAGAAAGGCATCCGGCTGTTCACGGTGCACGTGCGGAGGGGGGCGCCGGACGTGCAGGCAAGCCGGGGGCGCCTCGGGGCTGGACACGCCCCTTTCTAGGGCTCTCTGTCCCTTGCAGCCATCAAAACTGTGCCTGTCCCTGTGCCGCGCGCTGTGCCGATCTCCCGCGCGCATGCCGAGCCCGCTTTCTGCCCCTCGCCCCCCCAGGACCCCGGCTGGAACTCCCACTCCAAGCTCAACTGCATCGCCGCATGCATTCAGGCGAGCGGGCGCCTGAGCGGGCTTGAAGCCGCGCTGTCACATGCCCTGGGTGACGCATGCGGCCCCCTCCCTGCATCACCCCGTGCCCCCCGCCCGTGCCCTCCTCCCTGCATCACCCCGAGGCCCCCCTCTCCTCCCTCCTCAGGCCAACAAGGCGGGCGCCGATGAGGCCCTCATGCTGGACCCCCAGGGCTTCGTGGCCACTTGCAACTCCACAAACTTCTTCATCGTCCGCAAGTAAGGCAGCCAGCATGGTCGCCTTCGCTGACGGGGGCATGTTGGTGCGCTTACAGCTGGGCATGAAACATATGTGCTTGCAGACGCTTGAAAGCGCATCGACGCACTGACCACTGGCTAGATCACATGAGGGCATGTGCGTGCGCCGTAAGCCAGTGCATTTGCTACGGCTTGGTAGCGTGCTCACCACTGCCCTCTTCGCGACTGCCCCGGCCCCTCCCTCAGGGGCGAGGTGTGGGCGCCCAGCCCCCGGCACCAGCTGCGGGGCATCACGCGCGCGCGCATTCTGGAGCTGTGCCGCCAGCACGGCATCCCCTGCAGGGAGACGGACTTCTACCTCACACAAGTGCGTGCGCCGGGCCCCTAGGGGCGTCATGTGTGGAATGGGGGCCTCAAGGGCAGGCCCGGCTTGGTTCTCAGTCTCCATCTGTCCTGAACAACTGGCTATTCCGGACCCTCGTGCGGCAGGTGTACGGCGCTGACGAGGCGTTCGTGACGGGCACCTTCGCGGGCGTCATCCCGGTGGTGGAGGTGGACGGGCGCTGCATCGGCTCGGGGTCGCGGGGGCCGGTGGCGGCGCGGCTGCAGGCGGCGTACGCGGCCTTTGCGGAGGCCTACTGCGCGGAGGGGCGGAGAAGCCTGGGGTGAGGGCGGCTGGAGGGGAGGCGGGGCCGGGGGAACGGGGTTTGGTGGGTGGAGAGCAAGGGGTGCAAACCGCGCCGTCGTAGGGTGGGGAAGAGAGGGTGGTAATGGGGAAGACATACACATGCAAACTGCAGGAGGTGCAACGGGATAAGGGACGGGAGGCCGGGCGCCAGGACTTGGGTAGTGAACATTGGCAGAGGGTTATGGAGCGAGAGCCAGCAAGGTTGTTGATCCCGGCGGACTGGGACGGTCCCACCGTATGCTTAGAGTGGGGTGCAGCGGAGTGAGCAACGGCGCACGGTTCAAGGTGGCTGGAGGCCCCGGTCGGTGGAGGCCCCCTGGGATTACCCCGTGTCGGCGTGCACTTGTGTGGCTGTGTGCCCGCCCACCCAGCCCGCACACTATGGTGGCGTGGGCTAGTCCGTGGCTACGTGCGCTGTGGGGCGTATTGCTCGTGTCCGCGGCCCCAGTGCTGCGCGGCTTTGCGGGGTCGGGGGCGCAGCCGTGAGGAGGATAGACACCCCCGGCACTTGCTTGCAGAGTACCACTGGTGAAGCACAGCGTACTTCAGGGTCCGTGGGACTTGTCTACATTTGTGCTGCAACAGAGTGGCCTTTGGGGGGAGTCGCGGCCCGTGCGCCGTGAGTGCCCCCGGCAGTGCGCCTGGCTCGGCCTGGCCAGCGGGGCTGTGGCGGCGTCGACACGCCGACACGGCGTGTCGACACGCTGGCCCAGGCTTTTAGCTCAACAAAGCACTGCATCAGTTACAGGTTTTCAAGAGCTGCGAGAATGACCTGCGCGATGGGTGCCTCTCGATGCTTGTGCGGGACTCGCGATGCCAAAGCTTGAAACTGTGTCGGCACGACACGCGGTATACATAAACTTCACTGCATACCAATACAAGAGCAGGACGCTATGCAGCACTCTCACGCCTTTGTTGCCCAGCGGGCGACCGCCCGCATCCACTTGAACGTGCGGTGCCAGGCGGCCTACGAGCTGCGCGTATGCGTCAACCGCACGTGCAAGAGGCAAGGCAGCGAGCAGGTTGGTGTGTTCTGGGCGTCGCTAAGCACACATGCGGTCTCGGCGTTTTTGACTGGCTTTCTGGAGTTCTCAAGGCCCCTGCTCTTGCCCACCCGCTTAACAGATTCTCAAGTTTGCCACTGACCTTGGCCTCGAGGGCGTGCGCGCTTCCCCGACCGGCTGCCTTGGTGAGCAGATTTCAACGCTACTGGCGCTGTTGCCGTCTCTGTCCTGCTCGGCGTCCTCATGTCGCCGCACGATATTATCTTCTGGTCCCTAATTGGACCGTCGACTGGAGGGTCTCTCTCACGGCATCACGTGGCCTGCCCTTGACCCGCAACCCCTCCTCCCGACTCCCCCCCTTGTTTCTTTCTCAGGCAACTGCGGCAGCGGACCCAACATGGTCCTGCTGCCCAACGAGCAGCTGCTCAACCACGTGGCGACACCCAACGACCTTGCACAGGTGCGCAACTGCGGGTCCACCTGGGGTGTCTGATAGCGGGTCGGGCGACGCTTGTGGGTGTGACAGCTTGGTCTCGAATTGGGGGAAGTGTGACACACAGAGATGACACCGTGGGAGTTCTTGCTGTCCGGGTGACGGGGTAGACGCTGCCTTGGCACTGAGGTCATTTTTGTCCGTCAGCGGCCACTGTAGACCGGCCGCGTGGCCAACTGAGCACTGGAGTAAACTTGCCACTAACAGGCCTTTGCCATTGTCCGCCCGTTCTTCTGTCTCTCCCAGGTGCTGGGCGCCTTCTGCGGAGCGGCGGTGGACGACACCGTGCTGCAGGCCACGCAGGCAGGTGCCCCGGGGGCGCAGGCCGTTGTTGGTTGAGCGCGGCAAGCCTCCTCCACGCCCTACCGCTCAGCCCCACCTGACTGGCAAGCGGCTAGGACTGCGCACACCGTGTTTGGCCGTGCGGACCGGTGCGACTACAATTTCGTGCAAGCTTGACGTTTGATTCTTGGCGAGGCAGACGAGTTGGGCGCATGAGGCATGGGCGGGCGGCGGCAGCAGGCATGCTGCCGGCGCAGCCCTAGGACACGCGATCTACCCCATTCTTATGGTGCAACAAAGTAGCGATGAAGATTTGCTTTCGTCTATTTCTGTATGGAGATTCCGATTAGGCAACGGCCGCGTGTGGTGCAGCTTCTGGTGAGGCCACTGGCTCGGCTCTGACAAGCCTTGCCCGCCGGCGGCCTCACCAGAAGGGCCCATCTTCCGGTCAGCATTACCTTATTTGGTTGCTCTCAGGTTCTTCTCACGACGCGGTGCTGTACACTTGGAAGCTCGTCCCCGATTGGGGGCGGCGGCGAGCGATGGTCTTGGCTGTACATTAGGCTGGAGACCTGCGGGAGCGGCGGGTGGCACGCGCTCATTGATGTAGGGTTGTAGGGCGAAGCGTGCGGCGCGCCCTTCAGGCAGGTGGCATTGGCCGCGGCGTCCCATTGTGCGTGACGAATAAACTGCGGTTGGCCAAGTAAGGCCCCTGGGGTCGACGGTCCGGACTTGCGGTAGCAGCTGACGTGTGAAACAACTCGGCTTGCGAAGCCCTTCCCGACGCCGACTTGAAATTGCGACGCACCCGGCAGCTCCTGCTGGTCTAGCACTCAGCGCGGCAGCTTCCACCTTAACAGCATTTGCATAATGGAGCCTCACCAAGCTTCCCCCTACCTGGACCTCTGCTCATACCTCAGCGCCCCTGCTGTGCCAGGCCTGAAACCGGCTGCCGCCTTACGTCAGATGGCGGAGCTTGCTTGCAGCCTCAGCAGCCTCACTTCACTCCTCGGCAGGCCCACGAACCCTGATCGTGTGCCGGACCCCTCCTCCCCCCACAGCTGCGCCTCGCGGGCAACTCCCACGCTGCCAATCGCGAGTTCGCCGCCGCCATCAGCGCCTACACGCGGGCGTTGGAGCTGCAGCCCAGGGCGGGGCGGCACATGCTCCACAGCAACCGCTCCGCCGCACACCTACAGGTCAGGAGGGGTGGTGTGGGTGGGGGCCAGGAGGTTGCGGGAGGTGTGCCTTGAATCCGCTGCGGGAGGTGTGCCTTGAATCCGCCATAATTGCCGCTGATGCCATCGGTTGCTACCAGGCCAAGCTTGAGCGACCCGTCTGCTCTCTCACCCCACCGCAGTTGGGGAATAAGGAGGCCGCTCTAGCGGACGCGCAGAAGGCGGTGGAGCTGTCGCCACCGGACTTTCAAATGGCGAGTCAAACCCGACTGGGGACTTGACGTTACGCCTGGATGTCTGGTGGCTTGTTGAGGCTGGGCCGGTCCTTTTAGGCGCCGCGAAGAGGCCCAACAGCGTTATCAACCCCTCCTCGCGTGCCTCATGCCCCCTTGATTCTTAACGTCCTTGCAGTCGCACATCAGGCTCATCGACTGCCTCTACGCGCTGGGGCGGTACGCGGAGGCGGCGGAGGCGTGCCGGCGAGCCGATGAGAAGGACAGCTCATTCCGCTTCCGCAGCGAGTTCCCGGTGGGTGGGGCTAGCTGCCTAACGGGAAGCGGAGGCGCGCGTTGGGTGTCAAGTTGGGTGGCGGGGTGGGTGTCGGGTCGGGTGGGTGCTGCGGCGGTGGGCCAGAGGGTCGCATGGATCCACACGCTTGCATGAATGGCTTGCTTGCGTCCGCTGAAGGCTTGTCCGATTCGCTCCAACCTACCTCAGGCAATCAAGCGGGCACTGCAGGCGGCGGGCCAATTGGTGTAGGCGGCGGCTGACCCAGGCGACAAACGGTCTCCAGGGCCCCCGTCAACTTGCGGACCTTGCAGCCGGAGCTTGACCAAAGGCTCTTGGGAGTGCACCTGGGTCAGCAGGACCCAAGAGGAAAGACATCGCGGGCCCGGTCTGAAGCTGTGTAGCTCGTCGCCTGAGGGGGCTCTGGAAGGTTTCACAGCAGATTGCTGGTGAGGTGGAACGAGGCCCACTCACCGTGGCATGGTGCCGAAGACTGTTGGAGGGTCGAGAGGTTTGATAGCATAGCCCATAAGGGTGCAGCAAGATGTGGAAGATGTGGAACGGGGCGCCTTGTGCGGGGGTTTCATGTGCCCCCAAACATATACTCCGCAGTATTACCGTATTGAAGTAACCGCACTGCAGGCAGGATGCGCTGTGAGAGATGCAAGCGAGTGACGAGGCCGACGGGGTAATAGGAAGCAGCTGGGCCCCGGACTGTGTGCAGATGTGAGCGGGCTAAGTAAGCTGATATTCACTGTGCACGAGAAACGAGGCTTACTGGCGAAGTCATAAGACAAGAGCTTTGATGGTGCGAGTGCGGCAACAGAGTGATGTGGGTGTCAGCGGGTCGCACAAGGGGAGAGGAGAGCCACTGGAGTGTGGTCTAGGGGCTGGTCGGGCTGCTCAGGGCTCACTCGGAGCCCCAGGCGTGAAGCTGGCGGGTTAAGCCCCCTACCCTATGAGGTCTTAGGTGGGCGCCATGCCCAGCCCGCAAATGACGAATGCCTTTGTGTGGTGCAGCTGGCGGGCGGACGAGGGACTAGCGTTGCCTTTCTTGACGTGGTCACGCAATTGTGGAGTCAGACAGACAGACAGACAGATGTTACAGGTGTTGACCCAACCCGCACGCTCCGTTAGGGCCAGAGTCGGGGCACACCAAGAACTCAGAAACGACTAGCTCTCCGCTGTAAGACCCGATGGAAGAAGCGCCCAAGAGCACGTGGGCATTGCTGCCAAAAGGAACCCACATCACCTCCATGGAAGCCCAAACCAGACTCTCGAAAGTCCCCGTGGCAGACGTCCGGCAGCGGACTAGCGGCACAGACATGTAACTGCACGCTTGATGTTTCATGTGTACGCCAGCTGCACCGGTGGACAGCGCAGACCCGCCCACGCCTGCAGCCCCACGTCGGCCCTCAGCACCGCCGGCGCCTCTAGCCTCACCAGCGCACCCCACACCACCGCCTCCCCCGCCTCCCCGGGCACCTGCAGCGGCCACCACGCCATCACGTGACCTCTGTTTGCCCCTTGCTTCGCGCCTGCTGCTACCGCCGCGCTCCATGCCCCAGCACTGCCCCAACCGTCACCCGCTCCCCCGAGGCCCGGGACGGCCGTGATCCGCAGCGTCCGGAGGTGCGGGCAGCCCTTTGCAGCGGCCCGCACGCCCTCGAGGCACACCGGCGCCGCCAGCTCCCTCAAGACCGGGCAGCTGCCCACCAGCCCCGCCACCGCACGGGGCCTGAGCCGGGTACAACCCTCCAGGCTTAGGGAGAGCAGCAGCAACCGAGGCTGGGGCGGCCGCTGCTGCTGTTCGGGGTGTGCTGAGGCGGATGGGCCTCGGTGGCGGCCGTCTGGGCAGGCAGGTGCCGGCGCGGGATGCGGCGGGGGCAGGGGCTCCTCGAGGCCCGGGCACGCGCCCGTGATGGCCCCGCAGCCCGACAGCTCCAGGTGCACCAGCGCTCCCCTCAACCGCTCCCCCCCTCTCCCCCACTGCGCGTGCTCGTCCGCCTCGCCCTCCTCCGCATCCGCCTGCGCCACATCGCCCCCTGCCTGGCCTCCCGGAACGACTCCGCCGCCGCCCGACGCCAGCGGATTAGTCGACGCCTCGGGGCCCCCGTCGTCGGCGGCCAGGCTCAGGGCAAGCTGCAGTGTGGCGTCCGTGAGGAGGGGGCAGCCGCTGAGGGAGAAGCGGCGCAGCAGCCGGCAGCCGCGCAGCACCGCCGCCGCGCCCTCGTCCCCTGAGCCCGCGGCGTTCCGCAGCCGCAGCGAGCGCAGCAGCGGGCAGGCGCTCGGCAGGCGGCGGAGGAAGGCGTCGGTGGCGGAGGCAGAGGCAGCGGAAGCGGCGGCGCTGCCGCCGGGGCCGCCACCGCCGCCAGTGGCGGGGCCGAGGGTGCAGTCGAGCTGTTGCAGAGCCCATAGCGTGGACAGCGGCACCATTGGTCCCGGGGCTGCTGTAACTTCAGCAGCTTTTCCTGTGGCCATGCTGCCGGCTTGGCTGCACCCCTCGTCGTCGCCAGCGCCGCGTGCCGCTAGTCGTGCGGGGGCAGCAGGGGGATCGGTGGCGGAAGCCATGTCCGGACCGGGGGTGGCATAGGCGCTGTACGGCGTGGGTGGGGTGGAGGCGAATGAGGCGGCGGGGGAGAGCGGGGAGGACAGGTCCGCGCCCAGAAGCCACGACAGCGCGGCGGGGCTGGACAGCGCTGACGGCAGGCTGACCTTCCGCAGCGCTCGCGCCCGCGTGTTGACCCCGCGGGCCCCGCCAGAGCCCAGCAGGCCCCTGCCGCCAGCGCCACCAACACCTGCCTCGCGTCCGAAGCTGCCGCTGGCTCCGGCACTGGCGCCCGCGACTCCGCCGCTGGCGCCCAGGGCGGCCGGCGAGAGCTGGGAGCATCCCGACAGCTTGAGGCACTGCAGCCCGGGGCAGCACTCCAGGGCCTGCGGTGCAGCACCGGACATTCAGGCTCGCTTGCGGCGGGCATTGCACTACGGTTGTCGGGCATAAGTGCAATGCTCTAGGACCTTCGGGACAGCTCAAGCAAGATAACCCCATGCTACCCTCATTACGGTATACACCCTTGCAGCCCTTGCAATGCCTTTCAACCAGCCCTACCTGCAGCAGTCCTAGGTCCGACACGCCGCGGCAGCCCCTTAGCTCCAGCCGCGACAGCCCCGACACCGCCCTCAGGGTTGCGTCGCCGGCCTCCGTGCCGCCCAGCTGCAGGCTGACCAGCC
Organism: Edaphochlamys debaryana; assembly: GCA_016858145.1. Classification (NCBI taxonomy): domain Eukaryota; kingdom Viridiplantae; phylum Chlorophyta; class Chlorophyceae; order Chlamydomonadales; genus Edaphochlamys; species Edaphochlamys debaryana. The sequence goes on from JAEHOE010000079.1 coordinate 547,007, forward strand.
CGCCAGCCGCTGGCGCCGCCGCCGAAAGCTGCTGCGCCTCCGTCGGCCCGCTCACGGCCGCCGCCTCTGGAGGTGCCGCCGTTCCCGCCGAGCTCCCGATGAGGCGGCCGGGAGCGGGGCATTGCAGCGCTGCTGATGGAGCCGCCGCCAGGGCGGTCACGAGCGACGCAAAGCCTCGGTCATTCGGGCCAGAGCGGCGGGACCGCTTGCCGCCGCCGTCATCCGCGGAGCTGCCGGTACTGCCGCCGCTGCCGCCGCTGGCGCCGCCGCCGGGGCGGACGGGGCGGCGGAAGGCAAAGCCGGGCGCCCGTGCCCTCGCTGTGCCTGCACGATGCGGTGTATAGATCCATCACACCGAAAGCGTCAGCGCTAGCTTTGAATAAGCCTTGCCTGGCTTCGCTTCACCACGTACCAACGCCTTCGTAACCGAGCTCCCCAACCACAAGGCCCCATGACCCCCTTATACACCCAGGCCCCGCCGCCACCCACCCAGCGGCGGCGCGCAGTCCGTCAGGTCCAGCGCCGTGAGCCCCGTCAGCGCCGCCAGCGCCGCCAGTCCCTCGTCAGACAGGCGGCAGCAGCCCGACAGGCAGGCGGCGCGCAGGCGGGGGCAGGCGGCCGCCAGGCGCACGGCGGCCATGTCGGAGAACTGTTTGGGGACAGGAGGGGGGGAGGCGCCACACAGGGGCGGGGGTTGGGAGTAGAGGTAGTGGACAAGGGCGACGATACAGGGGGTGGGTCAGGGGCGTGTGGGCGAGCGCTGGCCGGGTAGGCGGTGGTTGAGCAGACGCCGGAGTTACTGCCAAAGCCGCCCAACAACATGTCCTCACCTCGCCAACGCCAGACAGGTCCAGAGACGTCAGGCCGCTGAGTGCGGTCGCCACGGGCGCCACCACGGCAGCCCCTCCCGCCGCCCCTGTGGCCCCTGCCTGCACTCCTGCCCCGGGCCAGGCCCCCGCCGCCGCATGCGCTGCCGCTGGCGCCGGCTCCGGCGCTGCGGCCTTGGCCTCCTCGAAGAGGTCCTCCAGCATAGCCGCCTCCCCCAGCTCCTCCACGCCCAGTCCAGGAAGCTCCTGCGCCCGCACTTCCCCAGCTCCCACTGGCCCTGCCCCCATGCCGTCCGCAGCCCGAGCGCCGTCTGCGCCAGGGTGCGTCAACGGCCGCAAGCCGCCGGCAGCAAGCCCCAGTGCCAGCTCCGTTGCCGCCTGCGCCGTCGCCGCCACCTCCAGGAGCAGCTCTTCCCCCAACAAGGTCTCTGGAGCCTCCTGCCAGCTGGACAGGCAGCCGGCTGCCAGGGTCTGGAAGCCCACAGGGCCGCATGGGACTGGCGCGGGTGCGGTTGGGCCTGGTGAGGCCGAGCCGCAGCTGGTTCCGGGGGCTGGTTGTGGTGCTGGTGGTACACGGCACGTGCGGTCCCATCTCGCGGCTGCGGTGAGCTGCGCTGTGCGGATCCGTACGGCGGTGATCACTGCGGCGCCCGCCACGTGACGGCAGTTGGAGAGGCGCAGGTGCGCCAGGGCGGGACAGGCGGCGGCGAGGCAGGGCGGCACTTCGGAGGAAATGCCGGTGCCAGAGAAGGAGAGTGAGGTCAGGGAGGTCCTGCGGCGGCACCGGTAGAGGCATGGCGGACGGGAGTGGGCACGAATTTGTGTGGTTGTGGGCATGTGGCGTGTGTTTGTCACAAAATGTCGCGAGCTCGCCGTGCCCACCCATGTACTCACCGGCAAGGCCATGCGCTCCTCAGTGCCTCCACACGAACCGCGCCACCGCCCTCGAGGTAAGCCAGGTCCGCCTTTGCGCCCCAGAGGCCCCAAATGTCAGCATCAGTCAGCCCGGGCAGAGCCGAGACGTCGAGCTCAGTCAGGGCCGGACCGGCAGCCAGGAAGGCGGGAAGCGGGCGGGTACAGGCGGGGGCACGGGCCTCAGCGGCATCCTCGGCCCTGATGCTGGGGCCCCCGCTTGCGGTGGCCGGCGCAACACGCCAGCAGCCGGCGAGCCGAAGACACCTGGGGGGCGCGGAGCAGAAAAGACATGGAGGTACGACCTATGTGTCTAGGCAGTCAGGCGATCCCCACTGTCCTTGTTGCCGTACCTGAGCTGCCGGCACTTTGCAAGGCAGGTGAGGTCGGAGACCTGCATCGAGGGGCCCCAGCACTTTGCGTAAGTCTGTCTGCTTCCCTGACTCTGGGCCCCCGTTCGCACTGTAGCCCCTCGGCCCCTCACATACCTCGCAGCACTCGGACAGGTCCAATGACGTAAGACTGTACAGCCTCTCGCCAACTGCTTTTACCGCTTCGTCGCCGAGGAGGGGGCAGGACGAGCAGTCCAGAGACGCCAACCGCCCTAGGTACGGCAGGATGCAGCACAGATCTGCATCGCTGCATCACATGGGCAGGGTGGGATCGCAGGTACACATAGCTGAGTCTTGATTGGGGCAAGCAGGGGGATGAAGGCGGAGGGGCGCATGCAAGGCCGCTTTACGGGAGCAAACCTTGCTCTTCAACTTCCACCGCGCGCCCACCTGATGCGGTGGCAGCCATGGAGGGACAGGGACCGGAGGCACACGGCCGGGGCTACTGCGGGCGCCAGGGACAGCGAGCCACCCGGCCCCGGGGGCTGCCCACTGCTCCCCTCATCTCCGGCGGCCGCTGCGATCACCCAGCTGCTGCCGCCAGCGCCAGGGCACCCGTCGCCTTGGCCACCGCCACCGCCAGCGCCACTGCCAGCCCCCAGGCACTCTGCCAGACAGGAGCCGCTGACGCCAGCGCACCCCGACAGCGACAGAGCGCTCACGAAGCCACTGAACTCAGCGCCGCTCCACAGGCACCTGGCAAGACAGGTTGGGAAAGGCACGGTCACGAGGTTGCATCATGGCGGCCTGACACGTCCGGAACAGGGCTCAACCTCTGGGAGGCGCTTAGGACTGTTAGGCTCCGCACCCAGCTCCCGCAACTCCTCGACATGGCGTATCCCTCCCAATAACGGGCCCTTTGGAACCCACCGCAGCATGTGGTCCGTGAGCGCCCCCCGCCTCGCCAGCGCCACCAGCAGCGCCCACTTGCTGCCCACCGGCGCCATCGCGCCTACGGCCGCCGCCAGGCCCCGCCGCCAGTCGGGCGGGGCGCAGGCGAGCTGCTGCTCCAGCGCCTGCAGCGCCAGGTCCTGCAGCCGGGGCAGGGCCATGGCCGCTGCGGCCTAGGGCCCGGGCCCGCCCGTCCGCTGTCCTATCTCGCCAGGGCTTCGCGTAGTACCCTGTCGCTAGTGTCCGGATGGATGGGAGAGGCAGACCCGCGGACTTCGTCCCCGCCGCTGCAGATCGTGGGTGCGGCTGCGGTCCAGCCGTAGACCTGCTGTCGCGCGCCCCGCCGCCTCCGGCGTAGCTGAGCGTGGGCAGCTGAGCGAGGATCGGTCGAGGCCAGGCGCTAGCGAGCGTGGGCAGTTCTGGGCAGAGGTGAGCAGCCCCAAGGGCGCGGGGCAACGCAGGCTCAAGGCGGAGACCGCCTTCCCTGGTTCTCACCAGCCACGGCCGCAGCGGGCGCGTGAAGGGCGACCGTGCTCCGGGCAGAGCGTGGGGCAGAGCGTGGGCTGAGCTTCCCGGCCCGGCAGCAAACTTGACGTGCACTGAGACCACGGCCTGCTCCTCCTTCCGCTACTGATATGCTAGAAGTCGACCGCAGCTACAGCACTGTCGCGGCTCGCACGGACAGGCGAATGGCGCGAAATGCCTTTCAGCAGGGCTTGTGAGCCTTAACGAGCTTCAGGGCTTGTGAGCCTTAACGAGAGCTAAAGTGTGTAGTAACCAGAGCCATGTGGGCATTGTGCAGCGTAATGTATGAACGCAGGTCGCGCGCGCGACCCTGTGCACCGCCCCGCGCCTCGCGCCCCCATTTGGCACGCCACCAACCCTCACCAACCGGATCCCCCCCCTTGGGGCAAAGGGGCTTCGCCTTGGCCCCAATCCGCCCCAAAGTCTCGCTGGCCTGCTAACCACTCACTCGGACGCGGGCTGCTGCAGCTCAAAACCCCACCATGGATGGCGGGAGGACGGGTCCGTGGGTCTTAGGGACCGCTGGCGGCCCAATCGTGCAAAGTGAAACACCCATGTATAGCTACCAGTAGCATAGGCTCACGAATCCAGCAGCTGCGCCGCTGGGTATGCGCATGCCGAGCCGGCTCATGCAAGCAGAAGTGCGCAGTCCCTCTCTTCACCCTCTACTCGGTGCATTGCTACATCTCTACAAACTCGGTTAGCACGCCACGGCTGGAGTCCTAGTGCCGTGCCCGAGAAGCTTGCATATTGTTCTTCCGCGCCACTGCACCCCGCTGTCTCGGGCAGAGTCACAGTAGCTTATTCTTACTTGTACGCTTATTGCAATTGCCTGCGCCACTCTACCTGACACTTAGGTGCGAGTCCTTGCATCTCGGCCCGATGGGAAAAGAGGGCAAGAAGGACAAGGATAAGCATAAGAACAAGAAGCAGAAGCGTGACAGCGCGGTCGCTGACGCTGAGCCGACGTCGTCGGAACCCGCCGCCGGCGCTGCGCCTGCCCCGGGCGACGACGAGGACGCCCCCGTGCCCCGCCGCTGGACCCTCAGCATCGCCGTCCCGGGCACCCTGCTGGACGCCCCTCCCTCCCTGGAATTTGCCGTAGCAGCGGCTGCACAGATTGCCCGCGCTGCAGCTGCCTTCCAGGTGGACGAGGTGGTGGTCTATGACGACTCCCCCGCCGCCACCGCCCTGCAGGTGCGTGCCCCCGCCGCCTCGTGGCCCGCCTGCCGGCTCACGCTGATCCGTGCATGCCACTGGCAGCCCTTAGTTTTCCCACCGCCTCACTATTTGACCGCTTTTCTCTTGCCCCATCTCCCCACCATCCCCAGCCCGGCCAGCCCCTGACCTCTGCCAGCGTGAGCCCCGGCACGGCGCTGCTCGCCCGAGTGCTGCAGTTCCTGGAGACGCCGCCGCACCTGAGGCCCAACCTCTACCCCGCCGAGGCCATGGCCGAAAGCCCCGAGCTAAGGCTGGCGGCGGAGCTGCCGCAGGTGGGAACCGGGTGTGACGATGTTGGGCATGTTCCTCGGGGCATCGTGAACTTATGCCGGGGCCAGCCGAAGTGCGAACGGTGGCGTCGGTGTCCCTTGGATGTAGAGCTGTGGCCATGCTCCACTCCCAAGCGATTAGGCTTGGGTCGCACCGCCACAACCACGCCCTATCCAACCCGGCATGCCCCCGCCTGCCCTGCCCACCCACCCAGGTGGCCCCGCCCCACCACGCGCGGCCCTCGGGCGCGGGCGTGTGGCTGCCGTACCGCGAGGGCGTGGTGCTCCGCTCCGAGCCGGGCGCGGGCTGCTACGCGGACGTGGGTCTGGACCGTATGGTGTGGCTCGAGCAGGAGCTGCCGCAGGTGAGCCCCGCAACGCGGTACCGATACTGTTACCGGTGCCGGCATCGGGACCCACCGTATCGGCGCTTGGAACGGCACGGAACGGCCTCGTTCGGAGGGCACAGAGCCGAGGAGAGGCCCGGGGGCGCACATATGCTGGGACCCTCATGCCCCAGAGCGGGAGGTTCCGGAGCCCAAGCGTGATGGGAGGAGCGAACCGGGTTCCGCTGGGGTTCTCTCTGTGGCGCCAGATGGGCGCTGGAGGCCAGGGCGAAGCCCGGTCCGGCGGGAATGAAATATAACGAAACCCCTGCGGGCACGCGTACCGGTAAATTTGGACCGTCATGCTCCTTCAACTGCCTGCCCCCACCTCCCCGCCCGTCCCCAGTGCACCCGTGTGACGCTGCACCTGGGGGACTCGGAGCCCTCGACGCGCTTCATGCCCGCGTTCTCGGAGACCATGATCGTGGGCAAGGTGGGGCCAGGGAGAGTTTGGGAGTGTGGGTGCAGGGTTTCTGCCTTGCCATAAAAAAACCACGAGGCGGAAGGAGGCCGGCTGGCGCAGAGTCACGGGCGCAGCCCCGGTCTTGGCGCATAGGTACATGGTAGAGCGAGGGGATCCAATCAAGGTTACCACTCCTTGCTCTGGCCCTCTCACGCCCTCTTCACGGCCCCAGGTGGTCCCCCCCTCGGAGCCCCGCGAGCGCCTGGGCCTGTACTGGGGCCACGCGGTGCGGCTGGCGCTGGGGCTGCAGCGCGTGTTCCGGGAGGCGGCGGTCAGCCGGACCGGGGGGTACGACCTGACCATCGGTGAGTGGAGGAGCCGGTAGACTGCCGAATAAGAGCTGGCTGCGCAGGGAGTCCCTGCTGGCAAAGCTCGCGCAGCTGTGCGTGTGCCCTTGAAGCTCACCCCCGGATCCGCCCTGTACCCTCGCTCCTTCCAGGCAGCAGCCCCTCCGGCGCCCCCACGGACCCCGGCTCTCTGGTGCTGCCCACCTTCCGGCACGCACTGGTGGTGTTCGGTGGAGGCGGAGGGGGCACGGGCGCGGCGGGAGGAGCGGGGCGTGCCAAGCCAGGCGACAGGGCCGCGCAGGTGCGTGCCTCTCGGGTCGGCGTGCGTGCAAGGGACAGGGACGAGCGTGGGTGGTGGGATGAGGGCGGGGTTCACCGGTCAAAGGCCAAGCACTGCCACGGGGATTTGCTGTCTGGGCTTACATCTTTGTGCCAACCCATCTCTCTCCCAGGCTCACGCCGCCGGCGGCAAGCCGCTCCCGCCCTCTCACGACCTGGAGCAGCTGGTGGCTGCAGTGCCGGACTGGGAGCACAAGAGCCCGCAGGTGCGGACGGAGGGGCAGGGGGCTGTCAGCATGGGATCCAGCCAGGGCGGCTCTTGCGGCCAGAAACGGGACCCAGAACAAGGACAACCCTGCCTCCTCTCCAGTGCTCCTGAGCACTAAGCCCAAGCATACAAGACCCGCATCAACCGTCCCCTTATCTCTGGCCCCAATCCCCGCCCCAGGACGTGTTCAACCTGTACCTCAACACCACCCCCCACCTGGGCACCCTGCGCCTGCGTACGGAGGATGCCGTACCGATTGGCCTGTCGTACCTCATCAGCCCGCTGTGCAAATACGGAAAGCAGTGATTCGTACGGAAAGAAGTGTCTCGGCACGGCATTTGATGGCACGGGAAGCAGGGGGCGCAGTCGTCAACAGGCGTGCGCATTGAACTGACAGCACGGTATCTGCCGTTCATGCTCACAGCACGGTATCTGCCGTTCATGCTCACAGCACGGTATCTGCCGTTCATGCTCACAGCACGGTATCTGCCGTTCATGCTCACAGCGCGCACTCCAGCTGTCTGAGCGTGAGGATGGGGCCCGGACTAGCTATGCACGCGAGACAGGAGTTAACGTGCCGGCTTGAGGCTGAGGCTTGAGCGCCATGGCTGGTGCGATGGGATTGCGCAAGTGGATCCACCTGCCGTGCTGCCGCTGCGTGCACTGCTCCAGCCATAATGTACCTCATGTGACCGGGGCGTTGACGCTGGGAGTTCCAAGATGCGGATGCCGCGTGTAAGAAGCAGGTTAATAATAATAATAGTCTACGCCGGGCATAGCCCTGGCGTGTGTTAAGGGGACGGCCCGGGGGGGCCGTCACCGTGGTCGAAGCGCTTTAGTAGGGGGGCCCCTGCCCCCCTAACCCTCCAGACGTCTGTACGTCTGGATGATGGGCCGTAGGGCCCTGACAGCTTGCCAGTGGAGCTTCCGGCAGCAGGACTTGGCTGCTTCGGCGGTGGCGCCCAGCTCCACCAAGAGAGGCTGTAGTCCGCTGGGGATTGTGCCGGTGTGGCCCAGGGTAACCACGGTTGTCCTGGAGTAGTGGACAGTCCAGCCCTCGGCACGTAGGGCGGCTGCTAGGCGTGCGTGCTGTTGTGTTTTCGCTGTTTCTTTGCCCTCGTGGTTCAGGTCGCCAGTGTACCCCACCTCAATAATGTAGATTGGGTGGGCGGACTTGTCGGTTGGCCCGCAAGGGGCTGGTTGAGTCCCCGCCGTGTCCCCTCCTTTTACATCTTCAATTGAGGGAATGAAGAGAATGTCCGGACGCATGCGGTCACGGGTGGCTTTCGGTACCTGTGCCAGCAGCCAGTGTGGCAGTCGCTTGCCAGAGCAGTACGAGGGGAGGTTTTCAGCCTTCCCTGCGTCCATCAACATGTATCCACCACCCCGAGCTCCACTGTGGATGCAGGAGGCAATGCACTCTACAGCCTCGTCGTGTCGGAGGATGTACAGCCCGGTCATGTGGGCGTGCTGGAAGCCGCCCATCACGTGGTTTCCAGTGCCAGGCAGGCGGGCCCCGTCAGGGCCAGTGCAGTGTGGACAGGTCCCGTCCGCTCCTTCCCGTCGGTACCGGGCGGCCAGCTTAGGGCACCACAGCAGGCCGTATCTTGCGTGCAAGACTTGCTTTTGTAGCCAAGGGTCTTCTGATCCTTTCTGCATCACCAGGTGGCTGGTGCGTGCGCAGATGGTTGGGCAGGTTGCTTCTGGGGCAGTGTGCACAGCCTGCCTCCATAGCTCAGTATAAGTTGTGTTATTGGTAGGAATCGGCTGACAGAAGTTGAGGTACCGCGAGCTGATGAGCATCAACTTATGGCGCACCTGTTATACTCCAAGGGTAAACTACTGTGATTAAGACCGCGCTCGGGGCTGCCTTACATAGGGTCGCGGGCGGCCGAGCTCGGCCAGCCAACCACCTTCATCGTCCAACTGGTTTCCGAAGCACGCATTTCGGGCCGAACGCGTAGGCGGCGCAATCGGCTTCCAAATGCTATAACAAAAATGATAAGATGCGACCAGTGCCGAACGCCTTTGGGTAATTGGTGGCGAACCCTCGGCATGCCCCCATCCCGTCGCCAATCGCCACCCCGGAACTTAGGACCAGGACCCGTCGCGTCAAGACGCTATACGTGCCCTGTAAGCGCCTGATATTGTTTGGCAGCCGGAAGCCGGTGGAAGCCGGGGGCTAACACAGCCGTGGGCACAAAGTCGTCACGCCATGCCAGCTGGATGTGACGACGAGCGACCATCCACGGGCACACGGCGGCCGGCCCGCTTAGCAAATCCCCCCACGTCCCCTGCACGTGTGCCTTCCGCGGATGGTATTGCCCGCCCCACCGCCCTGCAAAGCACCAGACCAACCAGGGGCTAGCCTCTTGGCTCATGGATGGCCCCCTTTGCTTGCTCGCCGCGCGCCCTGGATGTCCTCACTGAGTACCCCCACGCAGCCAGAAGGCCGGACTTCAGCCAGCCTTCCACCCGACGGGATGCTCAAAGGATTGTAACCCCATACCTACCACGTCCGGGCCTCCCGTGGCCTCCTCACTAGCTCCTCCCAGCACCTCACCCTCCGCCCTCCGGAGACCCGGCCTACCGCTATGCCAAACATGCCACCACCTCGACGGTTGAGCCCACCTGGCCCGCACCCTTCTCACTCCGCGGACCTTTCCCACTCCCTCCTCCCCACCTTATCCCCCATTGAAGGACACACCGCATAAATCCAACGCCCGCTCTCCAAACCGCCGCAATCAACACATGGTGAAGCAGCCTCGCCAAAGGCCGTGCCCCCACCCTCCCGCTGCTCTAAGCTAAGCTTTGCATCCCCGCGCCCCCGCCCTGTCAGAGACAGCTGCCGACGTGCGAACACCACTGCCTGACACCCCTTCTTGAACCCCCAGAGAACTCGCCCGTGGCAACACGCCATTGTCTGACACTCCTGCCATCGCCCTTCGGCCCCAACTCGCGCCCCTTCCAAAAGCCCCCACGCCCGACACCAGACCAGCCCTGGAAATCTCCGGACACATCACTCAGCGTTGGGAGACTTATCGACCCCTGGACCGAGTAGACCACGCCGACTTGGGTTCGGAACTCCCTCGCCCCACCCTGCTGCAGCTGCTGCCCATAGACGCACGCACCACGCAACTGGTGCCTGCCCGCTCTGCACACCCGCCGGGCCCCGACAGGCTTGCCCAAACCCGCCACACCCTCCTCCGCCTTTACCGGCCCCAACACGTCCCCGTATTGTATTGGTGGTCCGCTTGAAACCCCTGTTGGAGGCGCCCCAACCAAGCACCACCAGCGTCGGGTCCGCCCTCCGCCACGGCCGAGCGCTCTAATCCAACCCGAGCCCCCCGAACCCCATTTAGACGACTACCGGCGCAAGCGCGCGGCGACCCAGCCCAGCCCCTGCTAGATGTATTGCGCCTAGTGCCGCGGGATCGTTCTAGGGCATGAACCCCCTATGCGCCCCTGGGGAAGCCCGCTCGAAGGCCTGAGGGGACCTGAAGCAAGGTAGTGCCTTGCCCAAGATCGTGCCTGCACCCTGAATTGTGAACAAAGTCAACCCGTGCACGCAGTTGCATGCAGTATTGCCCGGACCAACACTTCACGAAATATCTGGTAACCCGCCTGGAAATGCGCCCCCGCCCAGCAGCAGCCGCAGGCCACGCCGCCCCGCCTTCATGTGGCCAGCGGCCCTACAGATACCCCGCCAGCCCTTGCGCGCGAGACGATCTCACAGCACAACCACCAGCCGCATGACTCATGAGCTACCCTTCCAAGACCGTTGCGTTCGATGCCTGTGAGCATGACCCACCCAGCCCGGACCCACGCCCTCTCCCAGCCACCAGGACCCGGCCCGGACAATCCCATGCGCAACCGGCGCACAGCCCACACCTCCTTACTGCTGCTGTGCTGTGACGCTAGGTGCCGCGGCTTTGTCCAACCCCGACACAGCCCAACTCACCATCTCCGCTGACTCGCAATGCTCCCAGTGCCTCCTCCGCAGGTCCAACCACTCAATACGACTGCTGGGCATCGCAGAGGACGCTCCTCGACTCCAACAAACTATGTAATGTTGCGAGCTGCCTCAGCCAAAATCACATTCTATGGAAGCATGGGCGCCCATAATGCATCAAGGCGATAGTTGTCGTGGGGGCTCGATGCAGACGGCGTGGTGCAAGCGGCTTCGTCCAAGAAAATGCAACAGTCGGTGAGGTTGAGTGCGTGCCGGCCCTGGAAGTGCAAGACACGTGGAAGACGAACTTCATTGGCTTGCAAGCCTTGTTTGCCTTGGACCGGCCTCCACACCTTCCGGAACCTGACCACCAAAGCCATGCGCAACTCATTCGTGGCATTATGTCGTCGCAGGCAGGTTGCTCGGACGTCCGCGCCCGAAGCAAGACATGACGTGACGTGACGTGACGTGACATGCAATTGCTCCCTCTTCCCCAATCAGCTTGTACGTCTTGAGAAACAGCGGCAGTGAGAAGACTGCACAGGTTGCCGAGAGAACGTTCTGCCCGAAACGTTCATTGTATGGCGCGGGGGACAGCCACATGGCGGGGTCTCTTGTACATGGCGGGGCCTGGCCGGCCTCCAGCGTACTTCACTCCGCCTTGCTCCAGCTCAGGGACGTAATGCTAGATGGTCTCGTCCGCACGCTGCCGGTATGTCATGCTGCTGAAGGCACGCCGTTGGCATGTCACGCTTATGACAGCCGTTGGCCCGCAGGAAGGACGGGACACAGGTTAGGGCGCATGCGTATGCACTATGCGCAGACATGGCAGGGCAGGGCTGTGCAGCTCCAGCGCCGCTTCCACTGTTCAGTGCATCCAGGGGGGGAGGGGGGGGGAATGATGTAAAAGTACCCCATGCCTCCTTTGGAAAGCGCTTGGCCAAAGGAGCCTAGATCCGCTTTCAGAGTTGAAATCGAGGCTTTCATTGCACAGATCTGGGCCCCCGAAGTTCAGGGTGGGTGGGTGGGTTGGGGGGTCTGGGAACTTTCGTCAAGTGGGCGCAGGTCACTTTCGTCACGGCGGGCAGGACCACTTCCGTCGACTCCTACGCTCTTCCAGGGGTCCAAAAGGCGTGTATTGTGAAGGTCTGAGCCCTTGGTATGACTGAGCACCACGTCCAGCGGTCGGGAGGCGGGTCCAGGCCGGGCATGACCCGCAATGTCGGTATGCCACCCGTTGCGGAACACCTGGGGTTCCATTCCCACTGCCCCCTGTTGTGTCACATACAGCCACTTGATCACAAAAGGAGCCAGAAGCACTAAGAGCTACGGTGGTACGTGCGGCAGGAACCTCTCTGTGGGTCGATGGATGCAGCCATGTTCAACGGACAGACCCCGAATCTGGCATTCGGCCCAGGACGGCTTGCAAGACGATAGCATACGTGGGGCAGTCCGTAGATGCAGAAATGAAAGAGGTTGCCGTACGTTTCGTGCATGTGCAGTGCTACCGTACGTCGTACGGCATGGGTGGGTGGGTGGGTCAGGGGGGTCAAGAACTTTTGCCGGCATGGGGTGCAAAACTTTTGTCCCTCCCCGCGCCCCCCCCTGGTGCATCCCTCATGTGTTACTTCCGCGGTCCTTTGCTCCCTCCAAGCCAAGCCGCATTTATTATGCTCTACCTACCCTTGCCATGCCCCGCTCTGTCCCAGCCTCCTCACCCCGACCCCTTCGAGGTCCAGAACCCCGCTTCCCCTACCTCCTCCCCGCTTCACAGCTTCCCCGGGCCGCTTCCCCCCCTCCCCCCGCTTCCTCCGGCCCCTTTCCCAACCCTACCCTGATGCTTCCCACACAGCTAGTATGCTTCATTTGATTTCTGCCGTACGACTTTGCCTGGATGCTCTCCGAGCGCAGCGCAAGCCCGCATCCTGTTCGTCACCCTGCTGGCGTTGCAGGGAGTGACTGAGGTGCACCCTGCCCCTTCACGGTTTGATTCTCTCCATCCGGCCCCCCCCCGCGGAAGGCCCGCAGGGTGTACCGGTATGGATGTCCATGCGTGCAACAGGTCCGTGATGCCGGCCCCCCCGCTCCCCCCTTTGCTCCTCCCCATCCTTCCCCGCCCTACCTGACGCTTCCCTGCAAAACGCCGGCATTCCGCGGGTGTAAGCAGGAGTGCAGTTCAAGCGAGAGCGCGAGGGCATGGCCTGGGAAACCAGTGCCCACCTGCTGCATGCCTGTTGCATGCCGCGGGTAACACCAGCAAGGCTGGATGGTCTCTATCTAGGCACAACTGGATATCGTATCCTGCTCGTCTAGAAGGCGTTACTGAGTCCCACGGCCTTTAGCGCATGTCTTCCGTACCCTATGGCCCTGTCCGTGACGAAGTCTCCTGCCGGCCTGGCATTTGCCGCTTTACCCCCGGGGCCGGGCCGGCCCCTCCCCATCCTACCTGCCCTGACGCTTCCTGCATGGTCTCCAAGCACTGCAGGATACCGTATCAAGCTAGTTACCCCAGTATCTAGACATGACCTCAAAAGTGTGAAACAAGCATAGAGCTTTGAGCTCTACGGGCCCTCTCGCGACCTGCAACCTGATCTGGCCATCAGAGGCACTCATAATATACTTGTTCGCGGGGGCAGAAGCCCGTGAGGCGCGAGCCGGCGACCGCCGATGAACCGTCGCGGGCAGCTTTTTAGGACGGCGCCTGACGGCGTTACTGACTTTCACGGGTACGGGTGTCGTCCAGAGACACCGTCTCGTATATGCCCGTCACCATACCAGCTCCCAGCAATGGCATTGTTGATCAGCGCAGAGACAGAAGTACTTGCGTCTGCAAGCGCGCAAGTGGCGACCTCGGGAATGGCGAACTGAAGGTCGACAGGTCAAGCCGATAAGACAAGCTCACAGGCCTTGGGGTGCTGTGCAAAATGCGTCGCGAGTCAGGCTGGCTCTCGGAGCGAGCGGCGTCCCTTACCTCGGCGCATCTCGTGACAAAAGTGGCTCGTCCGCTGCCCGCCGCCCGTGCGCTCTGACTCTGGAGACCAAGAGATCGCCCCGGGAGCCACAAAACAACACATGCTGCATAGTGCGCTGCAGCAACATGTTGAGCTCGTCTGCCCGACACTTGTTGTTGGCCATCCTTGTTGTGTGCGTATGCGTAAGCGCTGCTTGCGCCGATGGGCGGCTCTCCGCCGCTTCTGAGCGGGGTGCCTACTTCATATGCGAGGGAGCAGCGCGACGGACACGCAGTTGCCAGGTATGGAGCCTGGGAAGTGTGCGCCGTCGGGGAAATTGTGCCCGACCCCAACCCTACGAGCAGCCCGACGACCGCCGCAACCCTCTTGGAGGTCCGAGAAGAGCATTGGAGGCCTTTGGCGTCCGCCCGAGTTATTCCCAGCCGGCCTTGGCGCCTCCCAGGCCGCGGATGTCCACGCCATCCGACGCCAAACACAAGTAGCGCAAGTTGGAGAGCAAGATGTGGAATGGGGAGTTGGGGCCGAGCGGGTTCGGTCGGCGCTACGGCAGTCCCTGCCGCCCCGCCCGCAGCCTGGGGCTCAGCTGGGGCCTGCTGGGGCTCAGGCCATAAAACGCCAGCAGGGTCGTCACCTCTGTGAAAGGCCACTCCACTCTCAGCGACTGCCCGCAAACTGTGATGGTGTTCACTGATACGGTCCTACAAGGCGCCCCCTGGGCGGCTCCCTGTGTCTCCTTCCCCCTGGGCGGCATCAGGTGCGCGCGCCGGGCACATCAGCCAGGGCACCCCTGACATCAGCCGGGTAGGTGCGCCAGGCGGCGACCTCTTCTGGCGACGACCCCTTGCCAGACGTGCCCGGACTGACAGCTCTAGGGATTATTACAGACAACGGGGCGTAGTGCCGCGGTGACTGGCGTCGCATTATGTTGGCCGGCGCAGAATGCCTGTGCCTGTGAACGGGGGACCCTTCCGCCCCCAGGCTTCCAGGTTGAAAGTCCTCCCCATAGAGTAACCCCGGGCTGCTCCGCACGTCGGTGCACCGAGAGGGGCTGGCTTGCCGGCGTCACAGCTCTAGGGAGTACTGTCTGGTGCTGGGGGCTTTTTGGGCTGAGCCGCCGCCGCCGCAGGATTACCCCGTGTTGGCGTGCGCGTGTGCTTGTGATCCGTGCGATTCACGCTCAGCCCGCAATGCCGCAAGCTTTAGTCTCATTATCTCTACCGCTTGTGAGAGCAGGGATGTGGGCGCGTGGAGATTTGACCCGAGGCGGGCGACTCTACTGCGACACTCTGCTTTTGCACCTCCTTTCACAACAGGGAGGAAGCCAAGGCAGCACGCGTGTGTTCCGGGGGGTCAAACGGGGGCGGGGACCTCGTGGGCCGCAGGGTACGTGTGGCACGCTTTGCATCGGACCGCTCTGAGGACCGCTTGCTACTAACTCACTTGGACGAGCTTCAAAGACTTCAATAACACTGTAGCTCCTTTCCGCGCGAAAAGAAGTGCCTGACCTCGACTTTGCGCTCTAGCTTCATCCAGACACAACGATTGCTCTGCCTGCCAAGGTCTCCTGGCCTGATTTTTTCAACGGGGTTGCTGACGTAGCACTGCACGGAGCGTCTCGAGGTCCGACCCAAGCTCGATGGCACTGCGCGGGTCCCTGCTTCGCCCGCGGACTGCTCCACAAGCCTTCCATGAAACACCCAGACTTTTGCAGTGGAGGCTCGGGAACAGGCGCCTGATTACCCCTCAAAGCCCAAGGATGGCTGTTTCGCTGCGGGGGGACCAATTGGCGTCTGAGACCGAGGAAGCCACCGCACGCCTAGACGCAGCGATGATGGGGATGGTGCGACACTCCATTGAGCTTGGTTCCACCCACAGCGGTGCGTGGAGGTTCGGTGGGGGCGGGGCTGTGGGGCCACGACGTGCTGGGCCTGACAGACACATCTGGCCAGCTTTGACGGCCAGAGCTGGGCGAGAGCGCCGCATCGGCTGACGAAGCGAGGGGGCGAGAGTGCACAGGCCATGAAGGGCAAACCGCACGACAGAGACCGGCTGGGGACCGAGGCCCATTCCTCCCCCCTTCCCCCCACCCTGCAGGCCTGATGCTCCGCACCATGGCCGCCGAGGGCCACCCCACCGCAGTGGCCACGCTGCTGGCGGCGGGGGCGCACCCGGACCGGCCTGAGGTGCGCTTCCCCGCGGCTGCTCAACAATTGTGCTGCTATCCCAGTCCCAGTCCTCACTTGACCCCAGGCCGTGCCCTCGGCTTCCAATTGTTCCTATGCTTCCCGGCTAACTCCCGCATTCCCTGCCCCACCCCCCAGGTCTCGGGCGACACGGCCCTGCACTCCGCCTGCGGCTCCCCCTGCGGCTGCCGCGTGGAGCTGGTGGCTGCGCTGCTGGAGGCGGGGGCCACCGCGGACGCACGCAACTACGCGGGGAGGACGCCCTCCATGCTGGCGGGTGCGTGGGGATGTGGGCGCAGGGATCCGGAGGGGGAGGAAAGGGAGGGGACGGGGCGGCCGGGACTCTGGTCGGCCGTTTTGCCGTGTTGCCTTGTTGTTTTGGCTCTGACGGTTGTTCGGCCTCCCTGCCTCCACACCCGTTCCCCCTCCCCGCCCGCAGCTAGCCTGCCCGGCCCCCACGAGCCCACGGTGGCGGTGCTGCGGGCGCTGGACCGGGCGGGGGCGGACATGCAGGTGCGGGTGTGGGGGAGAACATGCACTTGCCGAGAGGTATGCAGGGCACAGGAGGGGGCTGGCTGACTGATTGAAGCAATTTTGGTTGCGGGATCACCGCGGTTCAGGACCCGTGTTACCACCATTACGCCTCCCCCGGCCTTCGCCCAGGTGGTGGATGCGAAGGGCCGGGGCCTGCTGGCGATGGCGGCTGCGGCGGGCAACCTGCCTGCAGTCAACTGGCTGCTGAGGAGGGGTGAGGCGGGGCCGCAGAGTGGGGGTGGGCATTTGCGTCCGCTTGAGGCTTACGGGGAGGCGGGGGTGGCGCCGAGCGTTGTTTGATCCAGCCTGAGCCCCGGCCTTGCGCTCTTGCCTTCCCCCAGGCCTGGACCCCTCCCTGCCCGACGCGGACGGCCGCACACCGCTGGACTACGCTCGCGCCCACTCCGACGGCGCCGTGGCCTCAGCGCTGGAGGCAGCGGTGGGGGAGCGCAGCCGCAAGCGTGCGGCCGTGGCGGCTGTGACGGCGGTGGCGGCCGGGGCGTCCACAGCCACATCGCACGCCGGTTCCACCACCACCACCACCATCATCCCCGCATCAGCAGCTGCGCCGTCTGGCTCCCAGGCGGAGGCGCGGGCGGACTCGGGCGCTTGCTCCCCCCACCCCGCGTCCGGGGAGCTGCCGGCCCGCTGCGTGGTGTGGGGCGAGAAGCTGGGGGTGGGCGGCTTCGCGGTGGTGTTCGCGGGCCGCTGCCAGGGCCGCTCGGTGAGGAAGGCGCCGGGCGCGTGGCGGGATGCAGGGCGCATTGTACTGGCGGAGGCGTTTCCGGCTGTCCTAGTCTGGCTCCTTGTTTCCATCTGATGTCAGCAGGCCAACGGTTCCTTGATTCCCTCAACCTGCCACTGGCGCCCTTCTTCCGTTCCTCTCTTTGCCAGGTTGTCATCAAGACGCCCCTGCTGCCCGCCTCCCCTGCGCGGGTGCACGCCCTCCGCTCGGAGCACGCCGTGCTGCGGGCGCTGCCGCGGCACGAGCGGGTGGTGGGGCTGGAGGGCTGGGTGACGCGGGGCGACGGAGCGCACGGCATGGTCATCAGCAGGTGAGCGGCAGCACGAGGGGCGGAGCATGCGACCTGTACACGTGTTGCCTTGCGCCCACGCAGCACTTCCTGTCTGTGTTCGTACGGAGCGATGCCGCGCCCACGCATCATGACTGCGTCTATCTCCACATCCCGCCAGGCACGACCGCAGCCTGGGCAGCATGCTGGGCCGCCCCCGCACGCCCCTGTCTGCGGCGGAGCGTTTCGCCATCGCTCAACAGGCGGCAGAGGTGAGGACAGGGGAATGAGCTCGGGGCTGCGGGGCTGGCGGGAGGGCTGAGCGAGCTCCTCCGGTGCGGCAGCTGATAGTCCACCAAGGCACCCTTCCATGAGGCCAGACCCACGCCCTCAATAGATGTCTGGCGGCCTGTCAATTCCCTTCGCACCGGTGCCCTCCGTCTGCCCCACCACGCAGGGCCTGGCGTTCCTGCATTCCCACGGCGTCGTGCACCTGGGTGGGTCTGTGGGGAGCAGGCTGATCATGTTGCCTCTTATCTTGGAGCTTTTGATCCGCGAGGGCGCCGTGCTGACTCCACTCGAACGGTCTCGCCATTCCTCCCCCCTCTGTAGACTTCCGGCCTGACAACATCCTCCTCACTGACGACATGCATGTCAAGGTGAGGGGGGCTGGCGGAGGGCATTTCGTCTGGCACGGGGCAGGGCTCGAGGCTTCGAGGGCCTAGGGGCCGCTGCCCTGTCAGCACTCATGGCCGCCGCATGGGCGGCGGCTGGGTCAGCGGAGGCAGCAGGCGCGGGGCCATCAGCACCACTGCAGGCTGCAGGCGGGGCCGGAAGGTGCGGGGCAGGAAAAGCACCGCCTCAGGTTTCAAGGGGCGATGCCCTGTCCGCTCTTCGGTTCTCACCAATCCTCTCCCCTTGGCCCCCTTCTCTGGGCTCCTGCATAGATTTGCGACTTCGGGAACAGCGTGGTCCTGTCCGAGGCCCAGGCCCAGGCCCAGGCCCAAGCTCTGGCCCTGGTGGTGCCGGACGAGCGGCCCAGCGGTGTCATCCGGTACATGGCCCCCGAGCTGAGGGCCGTACAGCCGTACGGCACCAAGGTACGGGAGCTGGGAGGGGCCCTTTGTGGTAGTGGTCGTACGGCTGCGTGCTGGATGGTCCTGTGCGGGGTTACGCGCGCTGGGCAGCCTTGCCGCCATCCTCCAACCTGTTGCGCGCCCTCATGCTTGCGTATCCTTACGCCCCTGCCTCCTCATCTCCTGACAGGCCGACGTGTGGGCGTGGGGTGTGACGGCCTTTGAGCTGGCCACGTGGCGCCGCCCCTCCCTGGAGTTCGTGCCCTTCGACGCAGCCAAGGAGGCGGCGGACCCGGCGGGGCCCATGCGGGCCCTGGACCCGGGCCTGGCGGATCTGATTGCTGCCTGCACCGCCGAGGACCCGGACGAGCGGCCCAGCATGGAGCAGGTGGTGGAGCGAATGGGGGCGCTGCAGCTGAAGGAGTGCCCCAGGCCAGTCGTGGCCGCGTAGTCCCGCAAACGATGCTCACGGGAAGACGACGGAGGCAGAGCAGCAGGAGCTGAATAACACGATGAGCGGCTGAGAGAGGCAGGAGTTGGGCGCATGCTCTTCCATTTTACTATCTCCTCTCCATCTTTGTTTCATAGCAGCAGTGATGGCGTCAAAGGTTAATCGACAAGCATTGAGACCGATCAGTTAGAGGGAGGGTGAGACAGCCTGTAGAGGGTACCGTTCAACGGGGCTTCTTACGTTCGTTCTTAACGGCCGGCTTGCATTCGCCAGCTCTTCGGGGATTGCCATTGCCATGGAGACAAGTCCCACCCTCGCCTTGAGCGGAGGACCTCCTGGTCTCTTTGTTCCGTATTTGCTCCGGGGTTCTATGAGCGCGAGCCGACGGGGAGGCCGTGAGAGAGGCGCTGCAGAGACCTTGAAGGAAGGGGCCCTCGCGTTGGGGCATCGCTACCGGTATTGACCGTGTTCTTTCATTCTCTACCGTATTGTTTGTCACAGGCCATTCGTTTTGCGTTCCTTGTTCCCGTATGGGGATGCACGGCACGGTGGTGCATATGCTGGCGTGATGTGCACGCAGGCGTTGCAGTTTGAAGGCCGGGGGTTGTCTTGCTTGTGCGGCTGGTGCGGAGTGGGTTCGCGCCACTAGCAAACCGTGCTTGACATGGGGGGACACGCGGTGTCGTGAGCATTCGGATGTAGGTTTTCAGGGGGCTGGGAGCTATGAGGATCCGAAGAGGTGAAACTGGAGAGTGAGGTGTCTCGAGGGCGGGGCTGTCGGGGCCGCCGTGTTCGTGTCGGCGTTAGCGGGTCTCGGCCAAGGGCACCATCCCGCATTCACGGTCGCATACTTTCTCCTCGCTACATGTAAACCTCACTTGTGAACTCTTCCTTTCAACCGCTTTGAGAGACAATGCGTGGTTAGACAAGGGCTTGTCGAGAGCGTGCTCCTCCGTAGCCCAGCTCTTGCAGCCCACCACCAGCCGTCCGCCACTAGGAAGATTCACGAAGCGCCATAACTCGGCCGGTGCACGCGAACACGGGTTGCGATCATGGTGGCATCGGAGGGGGAGCTGCTCCCTGCGAGCGTGCTTCGCCAAATCGGAGACAAGCTCTATGACCGGCGCAAGTCAGCTGCGCTCGAGGTTGAGCAGCTGATTAAGCGGCTTGCTGCACAAAATGACCAGCACCGCATCAGGCTTATTATTGATAAGCTGATTAGCGAGTATGCGTTCTCGAGTCAGCCAAACCACCGCAAGGTACGCGGGTAGAGCGGGGGAAGCTGTCAGCCGGCCCCACCCCCGGCTGGTGTCTCCGCCTGGGTACCCTCCGCCTCGGTTCCCGCCCCCACGCACCTGCCGCCCCTCTGCCCACTCGCCCCTCTTTCTCATCACCCACATGTGACGAACCCCGCCCCACTCCACCCCAACCTCATCTACCACTCCCCTCCTTCCCCCCCTCCAGGGCGCGCTGCTGTGCCTGGCGGCCTCCGCCGTGGGCCTGGGCGACCCCACCGAGGTGCACCTGCGCCAGATCGTGCCCCCCGTGCTGGCCTCCTTCACGGACCAGGACGCGCGAGTGCGCTACTACGCCTGCGAGGCGCTCTACAACATCGCCAAGGTGCGCCGGCGGGAGCGGGGGGGGATTCCGAAGAAGGGGGAGACGGGGGGCGCCAAGCGGGGCAGCGCGGCCAAGGGCTGGCCCGGGCAGTGGAGCGTAGGGCAGGGCTGGCGACGCGACAGCGGGTGTCAGGGGTCAACAAGGGGTCAACCAAAGGGGCTTAGCACGGAGCTTGGCACGGGGCCTGACGCCGTGTGTCCTGGCCTCGCCTGGCCCCTTCTCCTCCCCCCAGGTGGCCCGCGGTACCTTCATCCTCTTCTTCAATGAGGTCTTCGACGCAATGTTCAGGTAGGGTCCGGGGCGGTGGGTCCGGGGCGCTGGGGCCGGGTCACTGTGGTTCTCTCGCCAGCTCGTTGCGGGCCCACACGCCACCCGCTTGTCCCCGCCCCCCCGCGTCCCATTTGCACCTCTCCTGCCCCCCTCCTCCCCCCATCTGCCCCCTCCTCCCTCATGCCTCCCCGCCAGGCTGTGCGCCGACTCTGAGCCCAACGTGCAGAACGCGGTGCAGTTCCTGGACGCACTGATCAAGGACATCGCCGCCGACTGCACGCACTGGGACGTGGCGGCCTTCATCCCCAAGCTGCGCGACTACCTGCGAGTCACCAACCCGCACAAGCGCTCCTTCCTGCTCAGGTGCGCGCGCGGTGGCCCCCGCCCGTGTGCGCACACGCCATGCCCCGAGTCCTTTGGCGCTCGGGCTGCCTCCGCGGCCATCAGCCCTGGCCTCTGCAGGCGGCCTCCGCGGCCGTCAGCCGTGTCCTCCCACCTTGCGCTCGCCCTCTCTCCCCGCCCGCGTCCATACCACCTCTCGCCCCTTCGCCCATTTGCCCTTTGCCGCTCTGCCCCTCTGACCGCAGCTGGGTGGTGGTCCTGGACTCGCTGCCCCACGTGCGCATGCTGCGGCACCTGCCCGCGCTGCTGGACGGGCTGCTGAGCATGCTGGCGGAGCCGGTGCGGGAGGTGCGCACGCAGGCGGCCAACTGCCTCAAGGTGGGGAGGGGTGGGGGGCGGGGGGTGGAGTGTTAAAGGGGTTGAGGGGCGGTGTGGAGGGGCGTGAGGGGCATAACGTGTTGCGGTGGCGGAAGGAGGATGACGAGGAAGGCACGGGAAGGACACCGCAGGAGCGCGGGGTGCGCTGCAGCCGAGAGGAGCCCATGCACGTACCCCTTACTCCTGCCGACATCCCGTGCCACGACGCCCCTCCCTCCTTCCCCACCCCCCGCCCCCAGGACTTCCTGTCCGAGGTGCGCTCCTCGCCCCCCGCTGAGCTGGCGCCCGACTTCTTCCCGCGGCTCACGGCCACGCTGGTGGAGCGCGCGGGCTCCCCGGACGAGCTGACGCGGCTGACGGCCATCCACTGGCTGCGCGCCTTCGTGGAGCTGGCGCCGCAGCGCGTGCTGGGCCACGTGCCCGCCATCCTGGGGGTGGTGCTCTACAACATCTCCTCGCACAACGCAGACATCCAGGTGCCAGGGAGGACGGGTGCGGGGTAGGAGGGGGCGTAGGAGTCGCACAACGCAGACATTCAGGTGCTGGGGGGGCTGGAGGGGGGCCAGGAGGGGGAGGGTGGTGGAGAGGAGGGGTGACGGGGGAGGCAGGGAGACGGGAGGCGGAGGGGCAGGTAGGAGCGAGTGGTGACCCGGAGTGAGGGTGAGGGGTTGGCTCGGCCGGTTGGCTCGGCCGCGTTGGGGCGGGCCTGGGCATGGGCCAGGGCGGCAGGGGCCAGGGGCTATTGTAGGCGCAGAGCGCCGGGTGCCGCGTCAGGGTCCTTGACGCGTGTGCGCCCTCTGTTGCGCCCTCCTCCCCTCGCAGCGGGAGTGTGCGGAGGCCAACGCTGCACTGCTGCGCCTCGAGGTGAGCTTGGGTCTCGGTGTGGGGGCATGGAGGGTTACAGAAGGCAGAGAAGCGCTGCAGCGGGGCTCGAGGAAGCGAAGCAGGGTCGAGGAGCTCGAGCGGTCGGCATGCGCCCCCGCGCTTCACTCGGAACCTCGTCACAGAAGGCTGGACAGTGGCAGCGACAAGGGCAAGGGCAAGGGCGCTGACAGCGGTGCTGCCATGCCCCTCTCTCGGGCCTCTTTCTGATCCCTCAAGCCTCCATCCTTCGTCGTCCTGCCTCCCCGCCTGCAGGTGGGCGCCTTCACGCAGGCGCAGGCGGCCGCGCAGGCGCAGGGCCAGGGCCAGGCGGGTGCCCCCTCCCCCCCCTCCATGGACATGGGCGCCATCCTGGCCACCGTCATCCTGGAGCTGCGCAGCGAGATGGAGGCCACTCGGTGGGGACTGGGGGGGTGGAAGGGTGGAGGGAGGGGAGGGAGGGTGAAGGAAGGACGAGAGGGGTGCTGGGAAGTGCGGGCTGCAGGAGCGGTTACAGGCGCTGAACCAACCCGCACGCTCCGTCACGCTGGCGCGGTTGCCACCGGCACGCTCTCACTACCTCCCCGCCCTCCTGGGCCTCCTGCCCCCCGCCCCCCCTCCTCCGCTGCAGGCTGGAGGCGCTCCGCTGGCTGCACTTCTTGCTGGCCTCGGCGCAGGCGCTGGTGCTGGAGGAGGTGCGGGCGAGGGGGGTGGGGGGGCGGGGTCGTGAGGGGAATTGGGTTGGACGAGCCCGACTGTGGCCTTGCGGCCATGCCTTGAAGCTCCTCGCATCTCTGGCCGCTCACCCGCCATGCTTGGCCCCCGCGGCTACCCACGCCCCCAACTCCCTCCCCCTCCCGCTCCCGCCCCTCCCCGCCAGGTGGGCCGGCTGCTTCCCCCCCTGCTCGACTCCCTGTCCGCCCCCTCGGACGCAGTGGTCACCAGCGCCCTGGGCGTGCTGGCGGCGCTGGCGGACTGCCCGGGCCAGTTCACGTGAGCAAGCGCGGGGCCGCGGGGGCGACAGGGACCAGTCCGAACTGTGGCGGGGCTGCGCTCGCACGGCAGCAGGGACCGACGGCACACGTGTGAGGGCAGCGCGCTGCATCGACCCCTGTCCTCCGCGACGCCCACCAAGATACACACCATGCCCTGCCCTGTCCTCTACCGCTTCTGACCCCGTCCACCCCCGTCCACACACACCCCAGGCCCGTGCTGGTGGCCTTCCTGGGCCGCTTCCGCGGGGAGGCAGGGCTGGCGCTGCTGCAGCGGAGCGGCTCCTCGCTGGTGCGCCGCCTGTGCTGCCACCTGGGGGCGGGGGCGGTGCTCACGGAGCTGGGGGCCATTCTGCAGGTGAGGGGGCGGGGGGGGGGGCGGGGGGGGAGATGTTTGAAGCTGAGAAGCGGGAGAGCGTCTTTACGGGGGGGGGGAGGGAAAGGCGCGTATGTGAGCAGGGGTGCGGGGCGCTGGGACGGGGGTGCCGGGAGTGGGAAACACGGAAGCTGGGCTGCGGTTGAGCTCTGTCGCGCTGAGGTGTGGGAGGGGCTGAGGGCCGGCGTTGGGCAGGGGTAGCGCCCTGGGGCTCCACGGTGTGCCGTACCCCGTCAAGCCCGCTCCTTATTTTCCCTCTCTCCTCAACCCCGCTCATCAACAAACACCCCTTCTCTCCTCCCTCTTGCAAGCCTTACCATGCGCCCTCCGTCCCTTCCCCGCCCTTCCCCCTCTCCCCCCTCCCCAGCGGGACAGCGACATGGGCTTCGCCGCCACCATGGTGTCCGTGCTCAACCTCATCCTGCTCACCGGGCCAGAGGTGCGGGCGCGGAGGACAGGGGTGAGGGGCCGCCTCCGGCTGGCTGATAGGAAGTCTGCGCCAGGGCAGCGACTCGGGGGCAAGGCTTGGTCATTCACTTCTTTCTCCTCCATTTCTTGCGGGCTTCGCATCTGTCCGCTCTCGGCGACCACTTGCCGACCTCCACATGTCAATCCACCCCACCGCAACCCCCCGCCCGCCCCGCCCCCCACCCACCCCCTGCCCGCCCCCAGCTGGCCGAGCTGCGGGACCAGCTGCGGCGCGCGGCGGTGGACCCCGCGGGCGCCCAGCTCTTCGCCACGCTCTACCCCTCATGGTGCTACAGCGCGGGTGCGCATCCACTAGCTGCACCGGGTCTTGACCCGCTAGGGCTTCGTGGCCGGCTGGCCCCTTGTCCCACTGCTCTACCTGTTTGCCTTATGTGCCCCTCCACCTCGCTTGCCGGCCCAGCCCAGGAGCCATCAAGGCCAGGTCTCATGGTCCGTCCCTTACAGCCCTCAGCCCCGACCCCCTTCCCCGCCTCCGCCTCCCCCCCACAGGCGCGCTGCTGTCGCTGTGCTTCGTGGCGCAGGCGTACGAGCACGCGGAGGCCATCGTGCACGCCTTCGCGGACCTGCCCTTTGGCGCGGAGCTGCTGGTGCAGGTGGGGGGTGCGGGGGGAGCTGGTGGAGGAGGGGGCAGAGGCACGGAAGGGCACAGGTCGGCCCCTGCAGGTGAGCCCCTGATCGCGTGCCCCCTCAGGCCGTCCGTGGGCCGCAGGTCCGTGGCCCGAGAGTGCGGCTGCAGGCCTTACGACGTCCCCCTTGTTCACCTGACGGCAGCTGCTCTCCGCTTGCTTGCTTATCGCAGCTGTCGCCTTCCGCGTGCATCTGCCATCAACCTCGGTCGCACCTCTCACCTGACTGCAGCTCCTCCCGCCATCACGTGCCCTCCGCCCCTTCCCTCCCGCTCCCAATCCCCCCCCCCCCCCAGATCGACCGCCTGGTGGCCCTCCTGGAGACGCCCTGCTTCACCTTCCTGCGCCTGCAGCTGCTGGAGCCGCGCCGCCACCCCGCGCTGCTGCGGGCGCTGTACGGGCTGCTCATGCTGCTGCCGCAGTGCAACGCATTCCGCATGCTCAACACGAGGCTGCAGGTGGAGGGGGGCGGGGGCGGGGGGCGGGGCCGGCCGGCTGCGGTCGGGCGGCCGAGTCGCAGGCTGCACGTCGGAGTGTTATTGGTCTCCCTGACGCCCTCGTTGACCCCTGCACGCCCTCGCCGCCTCGCCCCCTTCAGGCGGTCCCCACGCTGGAGCTGCTGCAGCTGGGCGGCCTGGCGCGGCCCCAGGGCCTGGGGCAGGCGCAGGCGGAGGCGGAGGCGCTGGACGCCCCCGGGGCCGCGTGGGCGGACTGGGGGGCGCTGCTGGCGGTGTTCAAGAAGGCGCAGGTGGGGAGGGAAGCGGGGGGCGCAGGAGCTTTGGTCTGGAATGGAACGCCTGACGCGGCCAGGGCCCTGAGGAACGCGATGCTCCTTCGGCGGACCTGCTTCAATCCCTGTGCTCCTCAATCAGCATCGTAACGAGCCTCCCCGCTTGCCGTAACGATCCTCCCCGCTTGCTTGCCTTTCCCCCCTCCCCCACGCCCCCCTCCGCCCCCGCAGCTGCAGCAGTACGAGGCCTACGTGGCGCAGCGCCAGCCGCCGCCGCTGGTGCCCGTGGGCACAGCGGGGCCGGGTGTGGCCTTCGCGGCGGGGCCGGCGGACCGACCCACCACCACCACCACCGCAGGTGAGGCAGCGCGGGCCATGCAGCTCGTGCGGCTCGCTGGCAGGTGCTTTAGTGTCGGCGTTCCGCTGACATTACCGCCTTTCAGGTTGTGTGACTTGGGCCCTGCTCTTCTGCCCCCGTGTTGTCCACAGATACGAGCGGCGTGCCGTACCTGTACAACACCGGGCCGGTCGTGCGCCGGGTCCAGGGCGCCGAGGGCGCTGCAGCGGAGCCGGGGCCCGCGGACGCAGCCAGCGCCGCAGCTGCAGCGGCGGACACGGCAGAGCCGGAGCAGGCGGCGGCGGTGGTGAGCGGGCTCGAGGGCAGCCGGCCTGGCGCGAGCGAGGGCGAGGGCGATGGGGCCGCCAACCCCTTCCTGGTCGACTCCACGCCCCCCTCGGTATCCGCATCCGCATCTGCCGCGACCCTGCCCGGGACCAGCGCGGGCCCCACGGCGGAGGGCGTCGGGGCAGGGACCTCGCAGGCCGCTGGGGGCACGGGCGGTTTTGGGGATCTGCTGTGGGACGGCAGCCGGCCGGCGAGCATATCAGGGGCTGGAGCCGGGGCGGGAGGCGTGGGGGGCAGCTCTGGGGCAGGGGGCCTGGCACAAGCAGGCGCGGGCTCCTTCCCGGACTTGCTCGATGGCCTGTCCCTGGAGCCGCCGGCGGCCGGAGGGCAGGCGGTGGCGGGGAGGCAGCTGGAGCACGCCTCTTCGGGGGGGAGCACGTGAGCCGCGTGCGGAAATGCGCGGAGGGGGCAGCGGGGAGCGGCTCCTGGGGTGACGGCAGAGCAGCGACTTGGTGTAATCCACCGTGGTGACATGGACCAGGACTGGCAGGGCACGTGACACAAGGACGCACTAGGCGGAGGGTGTCTGCCCGTGCCCCGTGGAGGACAGAACTCTACGCCCGTGGACTTCGTCATTTGTTCCCCACGCACCGACCGATGCAGTGCTAATTGTGATTGCACAGTTTCTGGCACAAATCGCAAGGCACCCGAGCCTAAAACCGCATCAGCAGCGCGCGATTCACCGCGGGCCTCACTCACTGAACTCGATTGTAGCAATGTCTGCAACGTAGCGCACTCCGTCACAGTAGACGCCTGTTGGACGTACCTTGCCCGTCATGTGGCGTGCTCGCCGCGGAGCGACAATACGCAGCTTAGCACTTGCAGGAGTACTCACAATCATTGCAGCAACTTGGGACTATGTTTCAGCGGGTAGGCGCTTTTGTGAGCCACGATTGTCCGGGCCTGCTGCTTCGCGCGGGCCCTTGCTGCGTTGACGGCCCGGAGGTGCACAAGACCAAGCATGT
This sequence comes from Edaphochlamys debaryana, assembly GCA_016858145.1. Lineage (NCBI taxonomy): Eukaryota > Viridiplantae > Chlorophyta > Chlorophyceae > Chlamydomonadales > Edaphochlamys > Edaphochlamys debaryana. The sequence goes on from JAEHOE010000079.1 coordinate 574,242, forward strand.
CACGCGGAGACATAGCTGGCAAAGCCGGGACACGAGCGGCACGCAGGGGCGCTGTTAGGATGGAACCCCATCCGGACTGCAAGTCGCACAAGAACAGCTTTGCACTTCCGGCAGACACTTCCATGCGCTGTCTCTGTCCGGTTGGCTGGCCCCCTGGCCGACCTGACGGAATAGGGGTGTCCTTCCTTTAGCGAAGGGTCCCCCTTTTCCCGTGTCAGTACCCCTCCCCCGCTCCCGCCCTCCCCCGAACCCCCTCACCCTCCCCTCCTATGCCCCACCCTCGCGTGCCTCTGCCCCTCCAGCCGCCCTGTCGCCGCCCCCCAGCCCACCGACGCCTGCGCCCCTCCTCGACATCTATGACCTGGGCATCTACGTCAGCTGGCGCAGCCCGTCCGACAACACGTGGCACAGCCAGCCCTGGTACGACGACCCCTACGATGACGCCCCTCTGCCGCCAAACGCGGGCGTCCTGGGGCCCAACAATGTCGACCGGGTCCCGCCCACCAACTCCGAGTCCCTGACCTTCCCCGGGGATGGGCCGCAGCCCGAGGCCACCACGTACCACGTGTGCGCCATCGCGGACCTAGACGCCTTAAGGTGGGGGCATGGTGCCGCCGCCGGGCGGGTACCGGAATCCCAGCGCCCGGTGCGCAGCTCAGGAGGCACTCAGGATTGATGCCTAGGGTTCCTTGTGCCTGGACTCGCAAAGAATATCACCCCCTCTGGCCCCTTCGTCTTCTGGTTTCATGTCAGGGAAAGCAAGGCCTGTCAAGACGGCTGTCCACACCTCGTGCTGGCCCCCACCCCTGTGCCCTTCCCCCTGCCAGTGCCGACAAGCACATGCGCTACCGCGCCATGCTCCGGGTGCTGCGCCAGGGCAGGGGCGTGCAGACCAACCAGACCGTCGTACAGAACCTGACGGACGCCACGGATTGGGCCCTGCTCGTTGGCGACAAGTGGGGCTGCCGCAAGGGCAGTCCGGGGTACGTGGGTTCATACGCTTACACCACCAGCCCCCACCGCCGCTCCAAGGAGCCGTGGCTCGCCTTCAAGCTCGGCTGGGAAGCAAGTGAGTGCCTCCTTTTGCTAGAGTCGACGCCACGGAAGACAGAAAGCGTGCGCGCCGTGCTGTGTGGTGCATTGGGCGCTCGCACTACTGTGCTGAACAGCTTAACCCCAACCCACGCTCCTCCGCCCCCGCCCCGTGCGCTGCGTACAGTGCCCGAGCCGCTGCAGGTGCGGCTGGCGCTGCCCCTCACAGCCCCCTCGGGCCAGCCCGTGCTCATGGGGGCGGACCCGGGGCGCGTGTGGGTCTACCACAACGGCACCTGGGGGACCGTCTGGTGAGGGACAATGTTACAAGTCGATAGCTAGTTGCTAGCTACAAGGTTGCGCGGGACGCGTACGCATGAGCGAGGGCTGCTCGTGTAAGCCTAGGAAACATGGGCGCGGCAAGCAGGTGGCCAGGCCCTAGGGTGGCGTGGAACCCGAAAGCCCGACACAGCCTACCTAGCAGCCTCGACAGCCGATGCATGGTCGGAATGGCACCAACCCCTTTCTCCCTGCTGGTGCTGCCGGTGCTGTCCCGCATCAACGACGGCTGGTCGCGGATGGCCACTGTGGCGCTGTGCCGGCAGCTGGGGTACGGCAAGGGCCGGATCTGGGCGCTGGAGACCTCGCAGGCGTACAGCGTGGGCGGCGCCTCGGGGCCCATCTGGCTGGTGAGGGGCGGGGGGTCGGCTACAAGGCGGCGCGCGAGCGCGCGAATTGCTCGTTGCTGGGACAGGGAGGCGCACGGGAGAGGGGGACTGGCGAGATGCCCTTGCAAACTCTGCCCGCAGGACAATGTGGACTGCCCGGTCGGCTCCACCTCTCTCACCGCCAACTGCTCCTTCGCGCCGCTCGGGGACAACGACTGCACCCACGACGAGGATGTGCAGGGTGAGGGTGCGCCTGCTTGAAGCGGCCCTGCGTGAAGCCTGCATAAAGCGGCCCCTCCCGTCCTCGCTCTCGTGGTGATCTACGAGCCAGTAGCTCGACCACTTCCTCCGTGTCTTGGCCGTAGCTATACATGCTGACCCTCCGCGCGCAAGTAGCCTAAGCAAGCAACCTCCTCTGTACCGCGCTTCAACCATTCACCCCCCTGCCCGCCGCCGCAGTGACGTGCGTCGGCCTGGACACGATGGAGTCCACGCCCGGAGTCACCTACCCGCCCCCGCACGAGGGCGACGTCGACCAGCACCCGCCGCCGCCGCCCAGGGAGCCGCTGCCAGGTGCGGCCGTGCAGCCCCGCATGGGGCGGCTGTAGCAAGAAGTAATGTGCGCTAATTGATGCCTAGGACAGGATTTTGTCCTTTGCAATGGCACACTGGCGCTTGTGCGCGCCACAGAGCTTGCCAAGATGTCCTGTCTGCCCCCCCCCCCCCCCGCAGCGGGAGCCCCCCCTCCCCAGGAGCTTGCGGCAGAGCCGGTGGCGTTCCCCCCCGAGCAGCCAGGCAAGCAGAACGGAGCGCTGATGGCTGGGAATGGTCCGCTGGGGAAGGGCACTGCCTTTGGGTGCAGCCCCGCCCCCCATGCATCCTCTGCGTCAAGCCGCCGCTGAACTCGTCGCATCATCGGCTGGGATCCCAGCCCCGGATAGATGCACACGCCATTGAGGCCCCCCGTACTGCGCCCCTCTCCCGCAGCGCCGCCTCCCTCTCCGCCCGCCCCGCCGCCCGCGCCCTCACGCCCCCCCTGGAGCCACAGCTGCTCGCTCCTGCTCTCCAGCGACAAGGCCGCTGGGCCCCCCTCGCTGGCATGTGTGGCGGCTGAGGGCGCCCAGGCCCCCCTCACGGTGGCGGTTGGGGCCGCGCTGCTGCCGCGTCTGCAGGTGGGTGCGGGGCCGGTGGGCGTTGCGGAGGTGGCATGTGCGCAGGGGGCTCAGGGGTGCAGGTTCCTGGCGCCAAGGCCAGCGCTGATGAGCGGTTGACGAGGGACTCTGGGCCACCAACCCCCTGTCCCGTACCGGTCCCGTGCCTCCGTAGGTCTTAACGCCCGCGACCGTGCGCCTCGTGCAACGCAAGTCCGTGGTGCCGTACGCCCGCTACAAGGATGAAAAGCTGACTCAGCCCGTGGACGACCTGGATCCAGGATCTGATATCGGGATCACGTTCCGGGGCGTGCCCCATCTGCGCCTGGTGGACAGCTTGGTGGCAGGGCAGGCGCTCAGCCCCGGCGGGCCGCTGGTGCAGTGCCTGGGATGCGCCCACCTCACCCTCCACAACGTGACCCTGCGCGAGCTCAAGGTGGGGAGCGTTGCTCGCACCCACAGCCCTAAGAGCGATCCAGACAACCGTTTCAAAAGAGATCTCACACCTTAAAGCCATAAGCGAGGTAGTTCCGACAAGTTTGCACGCAGCTGTTGCGAGGATGTTCCGGTGCCAACTTCACTCAAACCTCGCTGACCATGCCCGGACCCCGCGCGATAATGCTCTGTTGCCTTCAGCATTTCATACCTGTCAAGGTACAAGTATTTGCAACACTTTGTCGCCGGTCGGCCTGGAGTTGTGTTTCGCCCCCGCGTCCATCCTCCGACTACTCCGACCCCGATACCCCCGAAGCTCCGCGCGGAGCGCGCGGCACGTCGCTCTGCACCGTGCCCCCACGCATGCACCGCTGTACGTGAATGCTTGGCGTGACCTGCCCTCTCCATGTGGCGGCGTGTGCTGCCCCCAGGGCTACCCCCTCCTGAGCGACTCGGAGATCCGGCGCTTCCGCTACCGCGGGGGGCCCAGCTACTACGTGGACGGCCGGCCCAGGGGCTTCCCCAGCCTCTCAGAGGACGACCAGTGGGGGGGCTACGGGCCCTCGCGCCTGACCCACGGCCCGCTCCACGCCACCAACCTCACCTCCGTGTCGATGGAGGGGGTCACGTGCGCCGACGTCACGCTCGCCATGGGCTGGGCGTGCGCGCTGCTGCAGGTGGGGTGGGACGTACGGGGCCGGGAAAGGGAAGGGGCCGAAGGGAAACGTGGAGCGCGCAGACGGATAGAGGGTGCGGCCGGGGCGCGGCTTGGCGTGTGGGTTGAGGGCACGGCTGGGGGCTGCGTGAGCCAGATGCCGTGCTGGCTCATCATAATAACCGACGCTTTGTTCCTCCCGCGCTGGTCGCTTGGCCCTGCAGTACGGGACGGCTCCGAGGCTGTCGCTGTCCATCAACGGCAGTCTGTTCCAGGGCACCGAGGTCATGTGGCGCGGCGCGTACGGCACCTGGTCGGCAGCCGCGGAGGTAGGTGGGTGGGCGCAGAAGCCCTGCCTTCTCGTCCCAACCGAACGTCGCCAGGCCTGGTAGCCCCCTGCCTCTCATGGCTGTCAAGCTCGCATTTTCCCCGGCCCACGAAGACAGGCCTTGTCATGACAAGGGGTTGATCAAGTCCCCGCCGATCACTCTCTGCGGCTAAGGGCCCCCGCCCGGGCCTGCCTTCCGGACCGGCACGCCGGCGTGCGCGCCACAAGCCCTGGGACGGGCTGCGGGCGAGCGAGTGTGCGCCATCGCCTGCGCCCCACCCTCCCGCAGGGCGAATTGGGCTACATCAGCACGGAAGGCCATGACACTGTGTGGAGCGGCTTTGGCGCTGTGGTCGTGGACGCGCGGAGGTCCCTGGCGCTGGACTCGGGCAGCGCCAAGCAGCGGGCGCGGGGCGGCCTCGCCCCGGCCCCCGGCGGCTACTCGGCGGTCAATGTGAGCGCCAGCAACAGCACGTGGCGGGACGTCGTGGGCGGCAGCGGCTTTGCGCTGAGGTGCGGGGGGTTGAATGCGGAGGGACGAGGCGCCGCCGCCGGCGGCGGTCCTGACTCCTTCGAGCGTTAGCATCCCCATCGCCCGGCGGAAGAGTCACAGGGGAGAAGCTCCCCAAAAGACGTGCAATCCCATCGATGGTTGACACGCCCAGCTACCCCAGGGGAGGCTGGTCATGCTGCTGAGGGGTACACCCCCAGCCAGCGGCTGCCGGGGTGTTAGATGCCACACAGCCGCGCCTGTGGGCACACAAGCTTGTACCTTAAGGTGCATGGCGGGCAGCAGATGCCTGCCTGCTGGCACTGCGCGCGTGCGCGGCCGCCCAGTGGCTGCCCAGGGCCACGCCACAGTTTGCGCATTTGCTCACAGATCCTCAGACCTCATCAGCCTGAATTGCTAACTCGACACTGCCGCCGTACTGTGCCACCTGCCACCCGGTGCTGTGCAACCAGAGGAGGCTCCGCACCTGACGTTGCCTCTCAACCCCCGCCCGCCTCGCAGCATCCTCAAGCCGCCGGCGCCCAACACCTGGAAGCCGTACTGGTCCCCCCATCCCGCCTGGGCGCACGGCAGCCTGCGGCTCGCTGACGTCAGCATCGTCAACGCCAGCAACGGCGTGGGCCACAACCACGCCTCCTTCCTGCCGGGGGCGGTACTTGTGCAGGGCTCGCTAGAGGAGCTGGAGCTCTCCCGCACGCAGCTGCGCGACAACAAGGAGTGCGCCGTGCTTGTGCGGGGCGGGCTGCGAAACATCACGGTGGCGGACAGCAGCGTGGTGGGCAACACCGCCGGGTACCTGTCGCCCAGCAGCTTCCTGCGGGTGCGCGGGCGGGGCTGCTGGGGCGGGGCGAGGGCGGCGAGTGGGCGCGCAGCAGTAGGCGGGGTGCTTACTGGTGTCCCCGGTCGACTGTATGTACCGCCGTACCGTAGGTGAGCGGTGCGTTGAAGTTTGCGCACGTCTGCTGTATGGTATAAGCACAGGACCAGCTAGCAGATTATGTTAAACAGGGATGAAGTGCTGCGGGACTCTAACGGCTGATGGGTGGCTGTGCCACCTCCGCCCTGTCCCGGCTTACTCCCGCCCCCAAACAGATGGACTCTGTCCACTTCCTGCACGTCTCAGCTGCGGGACAACTCTGCCGTGCGTGGGACCATCGCCATCCGGGGCGGCCCCGATCCGTTCTTTGAGGTATGTCGGTCCACTGCGCCGTGTCTTGTACCGTGTCCGGCCATGGGGCTGCCTTGGCACGGCCAGCTTCTCCCTCACTCCTGAACTCGTGGCCGCGTGCCGTGTTAGCCGTGTCTATCCAGCACCCGCTCTATCTGCCCCTTCGTAAACAGGCTGAGTGGCCTGTTATTGAGTCGATCGCATTTGAGGACTGCCTCATCCACAACAACACCGTGAGTGCGCCGGACTGAACGTCGACTGGAGGACTTGTGGAGAGACACCGGGGAGCCATGACGCGAGGCCACTGGCTGGCAGCCGCTGCTCACGTGACTGGAATGCTATGTCCTACCTGCGCACGTGCGTACCTCAGGCCCAAGCCGCCATGCCCCTCATCACATGTGCTCTTCATTCCCCAATCGGCCTGCTCTATCTTCCTACCGGCCGTCTGTTGTTTTGCATGTGCACCCCTGCCGGCGCAGCGCCAAAGGAGCGGGGACGAGGAGATCCGCGACCCCAACGCCGGCGGCGTGCTGGGGACCACCCTGCAGATCACCAACCTGGCGCTCAGCGGCTGCAAGGTGGCACTCGACCGTGGGGGCTGGTGCAGAGGCAGCTTGCATCCGGCTGGGAGCCAGCGAACAGCGCCACTGGGCGCACAGAGCGGGGCACTCGCGTCACCAATATGTGCCTGCTTCTGATCCACCCCCCACGCACCCACCCCCACCTGACCCCGCCCAGATCTCGGACAACAGCGCCGCGGAGGGCTCTGGCGGCTTCCTGGCCGCACGCTCCATCACCAGCGCCACCTTCACCCGAGTCACCTTCACCAACAACACGGCCGCGCGAGATGGCGGCATCCTGGCCGTGCGCATGAGCCTGCAGTCCCTGGCGCTCGACTCGGTGCGGGTGGCCAACTGCTCCGCGGCCTTCCGCGGCGGCGCCTTCGCCGCGGGCCGGCAGCTGGGGCACGTGCAGGCCAGCGCAAGCAGCTTCGAGGCCTGCTCGGCCGGGGTGGCGGGCGGCGTGCTTGCGGCGGGGGATGAAGGAGTCCTTGGCATCACGCTCCACGGCGGCACGCAAGTTGTTGACTGCACGGCGGGCCGGCATGGTGGTTTTGCGTACATCGCTGGCTCGCTGGGCTCCGACGGGCTGGAGCTGACTGGAGGAAGTGTGATCAGCGGCGCGAGCGCGCGTCGAGCGGGTGGTGCGCTAATGGTGATGGGCAGCGTAGAGGGCGGGGTGAGTGTGTCAGGGAACAGCAGCATGGTAGGGTGTCAGGCGCCGAGGGGGGCTGTGTTGAGCTGTGAGGAGGACTTCGTGGGGTCCCTCACAGTGGAGGGGGGTAGCGTGCTCGAGGGTGCTGCCAGTACGGAGGAGGCCGCGCAGGGAGGGCTGTTCTGGGTGGGAGGCGCCCTGGTGGGCAAGGTGGAGTGGGCCGGCGGGGAGGCCCCTGGCGGCTTCTGCAGCCTGGCGCCGGCCTGCGGTCAGCCCCAGCAGCCGCCGGCCACGCCACCGCCATCATCACAGCGATAGCCATGCGTGTTGTGATGTGGGTGGGCTTGCCTGTCGGACAACGGAAGCCAAGTGCTGCACGGTTCAATGAGCTGCAGGCATGGCGCAGATGGCGGGAAAAGTCAAAGGCCCAGAGCTTGTGTGATGGTAGCCATATGGTATGGCAGGGCAAGTTTTGGTTCGCAGAAGGTGTGTGGAACCGTGACTATGGGCGAGCTGGCGGGGGCTGCATCGGCTTACGGGGGCTGGGGTCCCGGGAGAGGCCGGGGGTCAAACACACACGCACAACGGCACGACCAGTAACAACCATAAGCTCTGATGCCACACGCCATAAACTCCAATAGCTATTCTGGAACACACGCGGCATGAATGAAGACACACGGTCCCGCCGTTCCACAATTGCGCGGTAACTCTGCCCGACTCAAGTATGTTGCCGCTTTCTGAGACCACATGCTGTCCAGACGAGTCAGTATGATGTAGAGGTGCAGTTACATTTGGGCGCCTTCGCACGGCAGCGAGCGCATTGACATGGCGGACGACTACTTTGGAGTGCGCTCCAAGACTTTCAGCAATGGCGACACGTATACGGGGACTTGGTCGCCAGCGGGCCTGGTGCGCCGCCCGGTCGCACGCATGCGGGTCAAGCATCGGGTGTCGCTTCGCAACGCTGAGCCTTGGCTGCGAGTCAATGTCCATTTGTTCACCGGCTTCAATCAAGCCCAGGTGTAAGCAATGTCTGCCGCCTTGTCCCAAGTCCCGCACTTCCCCGCCCGGCCCCCGCCCCCGCAGCCAGATGGCGAGGGCAAGTACACGCGGAAAGACGGTTCCATTTACGATGGCACCTGGAAGGCGAGACCTGACGGGATTGCGCGCTTGGCGTATGGGCGTGGTCCATAACAAGATGTGGGGGGGCATCCCACGGGCGGTCAGCGAAAGCACGCAATGGGTGGGCCCACACTCAGTCGCCGCCAAGCCCATTCCCCCATCCTGCAGGACGGCATGCGGCACGGCATAGGGAAGTACACGTGGGCCAGCGGAGCCACCTACGCGGGTGAGGCCGGTGCTGCGCCCCCCTGCCCCCCGTGCTGCTCGCAGCCCCGGGCCCTCCCTTTCACCACTCGCGTGTGCCCCCGCCCCCCCCCGACGCCCTTACCCCCACCCACGCCCCCCTCCCCCCCTCCCCCACCCAGGCGAGTGGCGCGAGGGCCACCTGCAGGGCGTGGGCACGTGGGAGCTGCTGGACGCATGCGGCATGGGCGCGGGCGGCACCGCGGGCGTGGCGCGGTCGCGGTTCCGCTACCAGGTGGGGGGAGGGGCCGGGGCCGGGCTGGAGGCGAGGGAGGTGCTTCAGGGGAATCCGTGCGGCAGCCTGGGGCGTGGCCTGGATGGAGCTCGTACAGGGAGAAGGGGTGATGGGCAGCTCAGCCCGGGTGGCATGGTAACCCGACCTGATCCGCATCTCACGCTCTGCCCTCCGTTTCCCTCCATCGTCCACCCCACCAGGGCGGCTGGCACCAGGACCTCAAGCACGGGCTGGGGCGGCAGGTGTTCGCCAACGGGGACGTGTACGAGGGGTGAGCGGGAGCTGGCGTGGTGCTTGCAGGGGAGGATGGGGCTGCGCCTTGCAGTCCTCACGCCTTCCCTTGTTCAGACGCTGACCTGCCCCTCCCGACCCCGACTGCAGGATCTGGAAGTGCGGGTTGCCCGACGGCCCCGGGCGGCTGGTGTACGCCGACGGCAACGAGTACGACGGGGAGTGGCGGGCGGGCCGCATGCACGGGCACGGCACCTTCGTGTGGGCCACGGGGGAGCGTTACGACGGGCAGTGGAAGGTGCGGGCCGAGGGAGGGGGCTGCGGGGCGAAGGGGCACAGCGCATTGGGTGGTTGATGCAGGGCTCCACGACATGCTCGATGCCCATCCCAGGAGTGCCATCACCCTCCTGCTCCGGCCCGCCCCTCCTTCCCCCCCAGGACGGGCGCATGGACGGTGTGGGTCTCTTCACTTCCACCGACGGATCCACCCACGAGGGCCGCTGGCGCAGGGGCAGGAAGCACGGCCCGGGGCTCCACCGCCCCGCAGCCGGCTCCTACACCCTCGCCGGTACCGGTACCGACGCCCTCGCCGGGGGGCCAGCCTCGCCCCGCGGCGGGGGTCCCACAGCGGCCGGGGCTGCAGGGGGCGGTGGCGCCTGGGGCATGGTCGCCAGCTTCGGCCGCCGCCTGTCGGGCGCTGGGGGGAGCCCAGGCGCCTCCGCGCAGCACGCGAGTGGCGATGGGCAAGGGGCGGGGCTCGGCTCCCCCTCTGCCAGCATGACCGCCGGCGGCCTGGGGGCGGGGGGCGCCAGCGGCCCCTCGGGCAGCGCGGGCGGCGCGCGGCACAGGGGCCTGAGTGCCTCCGCGCCCATCCCCTTCCCCACGCCGCCGCCCTCGGCCCCCGCCAGCCCCCGCGGCCGCCCCCCGCCGCTGCGTGTGCCCCCCAACGGCTCCCTGGACGGCCCCCTGCCCTCCGACGCCCCCGCCCCCGACTCCCCCGTGGTGCACTGGCAGCACCAGCCCGGCACGCCCGGGACGCCGGGGCTGCTGGGGGTGAGTACGGGGGAACGGGAGCGGGAGTAGAGGGGTCAGGGAGTCAACTTGGTGCTGGGGCGTGGGGCTTGCCGGGGTCTCCAGGACGGGGCTGAGGGGTAGAGGGCTACAAGGGCTTTCCAGCATTCAGCATGTTGCTCTACCCCTGCCTTTGCTAGAACGTGATCTCCTCTCCAGCCCCCATTAATTGCCGCCCCTCCCCCTCCTCCCCGTCAGCGCACCGCCTCGGTGGACTCGCCCTCGCCCTTCTCCGGCGGCAGCAGCCCCCTGCCCGCCTCCGCCTCCACCCCCGCCGCCCCCTCCTTCTACCCGGCCATCCACACGGGCGCCCTGGACATTGCCCTGGTGGTGCCCGCACCCGAGCCCAGCGCCGGCCTCCGAGCCGGGCCGGGGCAAGGGCCAGGAGCGGGCGGAGCCCCGGTGCTGCCCTCGCCCTCACACCGCCAGGGCGTGCCCGCCTCCGCCAGCTTCGCCGCAGCTTCCAACTCGGCCGGCGGCATCGGCAGCGGCCCTGGCGGCGGCGGCAGCCCCGGCGGCGGCGGCGGCGGCGCCAGCGGCAGCGGTCGGGCGGTGGTGCTGCTGCGCGTGTACGACCGGGGGCGGCCGGTGCGGGAGACGGCTCTGGACGCTGAGGCCGTGGAGGGGGTCATGCCCCGGGGGCTGGGGCCGGGGCTGGGGGGGGCGGGGGGCAGGGCGGCCACCAGGTGCGTGGGGGTAGGTGTGTGGGAGGGGACAGAGGGGCGGGAGGGGGGTCGGGAGGAGACAAGTGGATGGGGCAGGGTCCCTGACGTCGACAGCGCAGGGCCGCCTCGTGCGTGTGCCGTATCCGTGCATGCCACGCCCTGGTGTGCTACCGCTGTGCGCCAATACGTCCTCCCTGCGGCCCACCCTTGCAGGGACGGCCTGTTCCGGCGGCTGCGCGGCGGCGCCATGGCGGCCGTGGGCGGCGGCTCCCGGCAGCGGCTGGGGGACACCGTGACGCGGGCGCACCACGCCTACTCCCTGCTGGTGGCGCTGCAGCTGGGGGTCAGGTGGGAAAATAAAGGGGTCAGGGGGGGGGGGGGAATGGGAGGCGAAAGGGACGGGAAGGGAAGGGAAAGGGTGGTGGCGGCGAGAGGGAGGGGGGCTAAGGGTTGGGATGAGCTGGGCAAACACGGGGGCGGCGGCTGCAGCGCCCCCACGGTGGAACCGGGGGCCGCAGCACTGCCGAAGGCAATCTCGTGGCCTGCAGCCTCTCAGCTCCCGTATCCACCCTTGCTTGTCAACCCCATGGTCCCCCTGACCCCTCCTTTCCCCCCCCCCCCCCCCCCCCCCAGGTACAGCGTGGGCCGCATCAGCCACGAGCCGCTCCCCCGCACCGCCAGCCCGGACGAGTACGCCCTCAAGGTGCGGGCGGTCGGCGCCGGGGGGGCTGTGGCGCAGCTTGTGAAGGACGCCGGAGCAGTCCACGCTCGCTCCAAGCTCCTTCCCTCCACCATCCCCGCCCCCGCTTCCTGCAGACCATCCCCCTACCTCTCCCCCTTCCTCCTACCTCTCCTTCCCCCCCAGATCACCCAGGAATTCCCCCGCCAGGGCTCCGAGATGACCCCCGTGCACCCCGTGGAGGACTTCACGTGGACCGACTACGCGCCCAGCACCTTCAGGAGGCGAGCGGGGAGCGGGGGGGACCGGGCAAAGGGATAGGGATTAACTGGTAGGGGGGGGGCGGCAGAGGAGACAAGATCAGCTGCATGGGCGCAACCAGGACCGTGGCGTTGCAAGGCCGCGATGAAGTGAACCTGGCCCTCACGGCCCCTTGAGGTACCGGCCTTGCCCACACACACCCTCACTCCCTCATTCCCCGGCCCCCCCCGCCCCCCACCCCCCAGGCTGCGCGAGTCCGCGGGCCTGGACGCCAGCTCCTACATGCTGTCGCTGTGCTCCGACCACGCGCTGCGCCACCTGGCCTCGCCGGGGAAGAGCGGCTCCTTCTTCTTCCTGTCGCAGGTGCGGTGGCGTGGGGTGGTTGCCTGGGTGGGGAGGGTCGCGGGTGGATCTCGGGGCATTCTGATGCCTGGGGCGGAAGACGCCGCTGATGGAGCCCTGTGGTCATTAGGCAGACCTGTGTCTCCCGCACTATCCTTCCATGTTCCCCGCACCCCCCCCCCCAGGACGAGCGCTTCTTCGTCAAGACCATGGCCCGCTGCGAGCTGGAGGTGCTGCTGGCCATGCTGCCCGCATACCACCGCCACGTGGAGGACCACCCGCACACGCTGCTCAGCAGGTGGGGGTGGGGGAGGGGGGTGGGCATTCGGGGGGACGAGGGCAGGGGCACTCCACGAGGCGGCACGGGCCGATGCGCCCGGGCATGAGAGAGCACCGGAGGGCACCGGAGGCAAATCCATGCCTCATTGCCCCCGGTGGCACCTGCAGCCTCAAACCAGCAGCAGCGGCACCCGCCCTTTGCCAACGCTAGAAGGCGTGTGGGCCCGCTGGGCCCCCTTTCTTACAGCTCATCCTCCACTGCTGCCTCCGTCCATTGCGGGCTTATTCATCCCTCCATGCCCCCCCCCACCTCCCCGTGCCTCCATGCCCCACCCCTCCCCGCAGGTTCTTCGGGCTTCACGCCGTCACCACTCCCTCGGGCCGCAAGGTGGGGCGGACGCCGGGGCATTCCAGTGCGGTATGACTTCCGGTGGCAGGTGGCAGGTGGCGCACCGCTTCCGACCTCTTGCCCAGCTTAGACGACGTGCCAGTGCCCGTGCAGCCTCCAAGTCTCCGCCCTGCTCGCCCCACACTCCTAACCTGTCTCCCTAACCCGTTGCCGCCTACCCCCCACCCCTTTCCCCCTCGCTACTCCCCCCCCAGTTCCGCTTCGTGGTCATGTCCAACATCTTCCGCACGCCCCTGCCGCTGCCCGTGCACCTCAAGTTCGACCTCAAGGGCTCCACGCTGGGCCGCACCGCGGGCCGCCCGCTGGCCCGCGACCCCGCCGTGGTCTACAAGGACCTGGACCTGGACCTGGGCATTCGGTGGGGAGGGGGGGGTGAAAGGAGGGGTAGGCAGGTGCTCCTGCATTCTTAGTCCTGCTGCGTGGCATACAAACTCCGTCACCTCACCCGAGCCCGCTCAACCATTCACCTCACCATTCCGCCTTACGGCTCCCGGCGAGGCCCGTGCACTCGCCAACTGAGGTTCACCCCTACCTTGCCCACTTACCTGCCCACCTTTCCCCCACCCTGACCCCACGCCCCACGCCTCGCAGCTTGGAGGAGGGCTGGCGCGAGCGGCTGCTGTTCCAGCTGCGGGCGGACTGCGCCCTCCTGGCGGGGGTGGGGGTGATGGACTACTCCCTGCTGGTGGGGGTGCACCTGAGGGGGCCAGGAGCGGCCGCAGGGGGGGGCGGCGGAGGGGGGCAGCAGCAGCAGGGGGCACCGGGGGTGGAGGCGGTGGGGGCGGGGGCAGCCGGAGCGGGGGATGGAGGCCGCGGCGGAGCGGCTGCTCCATCGACGTCTGTGCACGGCAGCGGCACGGAGGAGTGAGTGGGGCGCGGAGGGGGTCCGACGGGGCAAGCATGGGCAAGCATGGGCAAGCATGGGCAAGCATGGGCAAGCAGGTGGCAGCTGCATAGGCTCACCTGCCGGGCGGAACAGGGAGAGCAGGCATCGGCCCTCAGGGATGCCAGGTCTGGGAGGCATAGGCTCACCTGCAGGCCAGGCCTGGCAGCCTGGCAGTGGGTGATTGGCGAACATAGGCGCCCGCCTCGAACGCTTCCCTGCCGTACATCTCACCTCAAGTCCCCCTCCCCCCCACCCCCCCCCACCCCACCCCCCACCCCCACCCCAAGGCTAGCCCGCATGGAGGAGCGCCTGCCCCGCCTGCGCCTGGGGGAGGCGGCGGCGAGGGACCTGCTGGAGGTGGGGCGCATGAGGTGCGTGGGGGAGGGGGTGTGGGGTCGAGCGGGGAATGGGGAGGAGGGGGGCGGGTCGAGCAGGGAGAGGGCAGGCGTGGGAGTTGCAAGGAAGGCTGGTGACGGGACAGTGCGGCGGCGCGCTACGTCGGCGCGCTACGGCGGCGCAGCCACCAGGCGGGCAGGCAAGTGTGGAAGGCTCAGACAGGCCGCGTGCAGCCCCTCGTGCCTGCCCCTTCAATTCGTATCCCTGCCGCCCACGCATCCTCCCCTTCTCTCTCCTCCGCAGGCTGCAGGCGGCCAGCGCCTTCAACCGGGACGGCTCGGCGGCGGCCGGGGCCGAGGGGGGCCTCGAGAGCGCCGGCACGGCACCTGCGGAGGGCGGTGCCTCTGCCCACGGGCCCACCCCCGGCGGGGCCGCCCCCGGTGATGCCGCCCCCTCCCCCGAGCCGCTGTCCGCCAATGACGAGTTGGCGCTGCGCCTGGGGCAGAGCCGCGTGGCGCTGGGGCTGGGCATGGCGGCAACGGCGGTGCACAAGGTGCGAGGGTGGATGGGAGAGGGGGGAGGGGTGAATGGGTGGAGGTCAAGTGCCGTGGGGAACAAAATGTGGGTGCAGGTGCTCATCGCTGCCCAAGGGGTGATGCACCAACGCCTCGGGGACCGCACAGCGCCCTCCGTTGGAATCCAGGCCGAGCCCCGATCCCTCCCCCCTTCCCCCTCTCCCGCCTGCCCCCCCAGGACGGCACCGAGGAGGCGGCGGTGCTGTGGTTCGCCATCATTGACATCCTGCAGCCCTACAACGCAACCAAGCGGATAGGTGGGCATGGGCCAGACCCCAACCGCCCGGGCGAGCGAGCCGCTTGCCGCGGTCCGAGCATCAGTACTGCCGAGGCGTGCTGAGCTATACCTCGCCGCTTACCATCCGCCAACCTTCTTTCCAACCATCCCCCCTCCCTGACTCACCCTTCCTCCTCCTCTCCCCCAGAGCACGGCCTCAAGTCCATGCTGCACGGCGCCCACAGCATCTCCGTCACGCACCCCCTCACCTACGCCAACCGCTTCCAGACCTTCCTGCAGGGCGTCTTCGTCGAGTGACGGCAGCCTGGGCGCAGCGCATCGAGCAGAGGGCCTAGCATGTTTGAAATTGCAGGCTAGAGAGTCCTTGTAGCAAGGCATAGAGCGGCTGGGAGTAGGTACTTGAGCTCAGGCGTGAGGCTTGACACTTGGCTGGTGGGAGCGGCGGCGGGTGTGGGAGTGGCGGGTGGGGGCATATGGTGAACCGGCAAGAGAACTGAGACAAGAATTGCAGGCGCCGGTTGTGAACTGGGTGGCTTCAGGTGGCTGGTGGGGAGCTGTCGGAGTGGCGGGTGGGCGCTGGGCGGGGGGTTGCGTGCCTCGGATCCCGCCATCCGCAACCCAAAGCCCTAGCGCTGCAGGCGACCGAACCGCCGCAGCTGTATAGCTGACTGACGCACTACTCGCTACGAAGTGCCGCATGGAGCGAAGGAGCAGCTCGTTATTGCAAGGAAGACGAAAATGCACATGTGCTAGTTGACGCATTTCTCGCGCAGCGACGTCGCAGATAAGCCTGCAGTCTGCTTTACTCAATCAAGAGGCGTCCGTCAGGGTCAAAATCACCTCGACCTGCTTGTGTGGCCCCACGTCCATCGGCACAACTTGTTCGTGCTGAGACCGCGAGCAGCTCAGGCACCTGCATTCCGCTCGCTCTGCTGCGTGGAGAGGCAATGCGGCAGGCGCTGGCCGGCGGGGCCGGCGCCCCGGCCGCCGGCGCGTGCCCCTGCGGCGTCGCCGGGCGACCCCGCCCCCGCCCAGCCGTCCCGCCACCCCAGCTGTCGCCCCAGGCCGGCAGCCGTCGCCACACCAGCCTCCTACCATCCGCCCCTGCCGCCCGCCGCCCTCCCCCCGGCTCGCGGCCCCCGCCCCCGCCTCCTCCCGCGGCCCCCGCGGCCTCCATGGCCTCCGCGGCGGACGACGATGACGTGGAGCCGCCCGTACGGCGGCGGCGCGTTGAGATCCAGTCGTCCAACATGTCCCTGGGGGCGCTGCTAAACGAGGTGGAGGCGGGGGAGGTTAACCTGGAGCCCGAGTGAGGGGGGGGGGGGTGGGCGGGGAGGGGCTAAGTTGTTTGGGGTTTGGAGGGACCGGGGCTAGCGAGGAAGCAGGGAGAGGAGCCGGGAGCAAGGCAGCAGGCAGCAAGGTGCTGCTGAAGAAGCGGTGTCTAGGGAGCTCGCGGGGAGCCGGACCGGACATGGGGGAGCAGCCGGAGCACGGTACTGTCTGGCGGGACCCACACGCACGCGAGGCCAGGTGCTTCCAGTGAGGAGCGGACAGCGGACACGGAGAGGAGAAGCTGCACTGGAACCACGGCTTCATGCCTCTCTCCGCTGTGCTCCTCCCGCCCTCCTCCCCCTCTGCAGGTACCAGCGCGACTTTGTGTGGGACGAGAAGAAGTGCATCGGCCTGGTCAAGACCGTGTTCGAGGGGCTGCCCATCAGCGCCGTCATGCTGCACAGCCACGTGGTGAGGGGGGGAAGGGGGGTCGGGGAAGAGGGGATGAGGGGAAGAGGGGAGGGGGAGCATTGCCCCCTCACCCCGCGAAGGGTTTTGCTGGGCTTCGGCTCGGGGGGCCACTCACATCGCAGAGACACAGGCTGTCTGCCCTCCCTCCCGGCCTCCGTGCCGCTCCTTCCCTCCCCTCCCCCACGCCCAGGTCCCCGGTCGGGGCTACGTCAAGGACGTGGTGGACGGCAAGCAGCGCCTGGCCACCCTGTACAAGCTACATGAAGGGTGGGGTGGGGCGGGAGGGGAGGGTGGGGGGGAGGGGGGAAGGGAGGGACAGGGAGCCTGGAGAGAGGACGGCAGACGGCTGCGGAGGTACATGCCACCCGTCGACCGGTGGGGCTCGCCGCTGGTGGTTCACCGCACAGGCTGTGCAGGATGGGCCCTAGGTTGTATGCCCCGGCTACCGGACTGCGGGCTCGCACAGATGTCACAGCTCCACCTACCCTTATTACCCGATTCCTTCCCCCCCCCTCCCGGCAGGCGACAACACCCGCTTCCCCAAGGCGCCCACACGGCTCAAGCTGGACAAGCGGGTGGGAGGGCGGGCAGGAATGAGGGGAAGGGAACCGGTGTAGGGTGTAGGGTGCAAGGAAGGGTGCAGGAGGGGTGGTCAAGGCTGCTGGGCTGGCCGGCGCCTGCCCCGGACAAGGCTGTCGGACAACGCTACCCGCCCCCCGCTGTGCGTCCTTTCCCCTTCCCCTTCTCCTCGCCCTCCCCCTCCCCTGCCCCCCCCTCCCCCCCAGGAGGACGAGCTGGCCCCGCTGCTGGACGGCCGTGCCTTTGCGGACCTGGCGCTGGAGGACCAGTCGGCCATGAGGTGTGTGTGGGGGGGTTGGGGTTTGGAAGCAGGGGACGTTTGGGTGTGAAACAAGGATGAGAAGGAGGTGACGGAGGTGGGGGGTGCTGGAGGTAGGTGGGGGGGGTAGGGACAAGCTGGTACCGGGGGTACCGATCGAGGAGGTGCAGGGGTGCAGGGGTGCATGCCAGCGAGCGGCTTCCCGACGTCCGACTGCCCCCTCCCTCTCCCCCCCCCTCCCCCCCCCTCCCCCCCCCCCCTCCCCCCCCAGGCAGTACCAGGTGCAGGTGCAGGTCATCCCAGAGTCCACGGAGCTGGAGACGGGTGAGGGGGGGAAGGGGGGGAGGGATAAGGGATGGGGGCAGGGGCAGGGGATGGGATGGGGATGGGCGCAGATTATGGGGAAGGTGTCAGGACCGCCGCGGGCAGGGGCAGGCGCCTTACTGTGTCCGGCGCATGCCCTTGCTTGTTCGTTGACCCCCCCTCCTTCCATCTTGTCCTCATCGGTCGTCCTCCTCGCCCTCCCTCCCTCCCTCCCCCCGCCCCCAGTGTTCCGTATCTATGAGAACATGAACGCAGGGGGCGCACAGCACAGCGCGCAGCAGCTCAGGAGGTGGGCCGGGCATGGGGGCGCTTTGGGGGCGCACTTTCCAGCCTTGAGTTACGCCCACCAGCCCCGGGCTCACGTCCAACCCACCTCCTGCATCTCTCCGCCGCTACAAGCCCTCGAACCCTTGAACCTCCACATACATCTTTCAATCTCCCCACCCCCATCTTCACCAAACCCCCATCCCTCCTGCCACCCCCACCCCACCCCCAGGGCTGCCTTCTACGGCCCCTACATCCAGCTCATCAACCGCCTGGCCGCCCCCGACTCGCCCTCGGGCCGGCAGCTGCGGGAGCTGGCGGGGCTCACGGAGCAGGAGCAGGCAAGGGGGTGGGGGGGTGGGCGGGAGGTAGCAGGGAAATGAGGAGGTGACGGGGGTTAGGAATTAGGGTGCAGGCTGGACCGCTGAGGGGTGCCTTCCACTCACTCAACATCACGATGCCTTGCCGCTTGCCCATTCCGCACCTTCTCATCCACACTCCTCCCGCCTCCTCCCCCCCCCCCCACCTCCTCAGTCCGAGCAGCTGGGCGAGGAGCTGGTGCTGCGCTTCTTCGCCCTCCGCAACGCAGTGAGCAACCCGGAGACCAGGTGAGCAGGCGGCAGGCAGGCAGGGGGGGGGGCGTAACGGCAGGGGGCGGGAGGGCAGGTTGTGAGGGTGCAGGTGGGGGCGGTGCGACTGGCGGCACCGGCAGCCGTTTCGCATGGCCGGATCGCGTGGGGCATCCGTACGCCGTATGCGTCTGGAATGCATGTACTGCAAGCGTTTCTGCGTCCCCGTCTCCCAACCTCGACGTTCGGTGCTCGCTGAAACTCCCATCCTTATGTCGTACGCGGTCCGTTGCACCTGTCCGTCCGATCGTTTGACCGGCCTCGAGCGTAGCCCCCTGCTTCACTCTTGCCCCGACCCCTGCGCCCCTTGCCCACCCGCCCCCCAGGCGCTTCCGTGCGCCCATCAAGGCCTTCCTCAACCGCGAGCTGACGGTGGAGGAGGGCGGGCGCCGCGTGGTGCGGAAGCCCCCGGCCGAGGAGCAGGAGCGCACGGAAAGGGCGCTCACGGTGGGAGGGGGGAGGGGGGAGGGGGCGTGGAGCGGCTTGCCCTCGCGGAGGATTTCGGTGAAGCGCTCTTCTCTTCTGCGCATGCCATGCATCTGCCCATACCAAGCTTTGCCTTAGGGAGCATGAGCCCCGTGTGGCCCCCAGCCGCCTCCTTGAGTCATGGCCGGGCCGTGGCGGCCTCGTGCAGGGGCTGTCGGCATTGGGCGGGACGGTTTCGACGCCGCGGACACACCGCATGGGCATGCCGTGGCGCGGGCTACTGCACCCGGGGCGCGTGTCGAGATACTGTCTCTGCTACCCAGGGGTCGGGTTGCCCTCGCCGTCCCCTTTGCCCTTACCCCTAGCGGTATCCCTCCCCTGCCTTCCTCCACCCTCCCTCCCTCCGCGGCCCTCCTGCCCCCACCCCTCTGCTGCACTACCCGCCCGCTTCTCCCTCACCTCTCCTCCCCCCCTCGCCTCTTTCCCCCCTCCACCAGGACACGCTGCAGCTGGTGCGCAGCCTGGGCCTCAAGCAGGTGGCGGAGGAGGCGGGCGCGGAGCGGCGGGGCGGCGGCTCCTTCCGCAAGGGCGGCGGCGCCTCGGTGTCGCCCGTGTGGGACGTGGTGCTCTTGGGGCTCAGCCTGGCGCTGCCCACGTGAGTTCAAGCCCACGCCACACCGCTAGACCCGCACCCCGTCAGTACCGGTACCGGTACCGGATTCGGCCGGTCCGCCAGCTCTCCTTTGCGGCTGCATACGCCCTGCCCCGTGCAGCTCTCGCCACCCTTCTTGTCACGGCCCCTTGTGGCTGACCCTCCCCCGCCCTCCTCCTCCCCCTGCAAGGTACCCCAAGCTCAGCCGCTGGGAGCGCAACGCGGACGCCCTGCGCCGGGGCCTGGCGGCGCTGCTGCGGGACCCCCGCTGGGCGGCGGCGGGTTCGGCCCTGTCGCAGCGCTCCCTGGCGGAGCGGCTGGCGCTGCTGGAGGCGGGGGTGGTGCGGCCGGCCATGAGGGACGAGGCGGCGGCGGGAGGGAGGGGGTGGGTCCGGGGGAGAGGGAAGGAGGAGCAGTCGGAAGGTAGCAGTGCGCTAGGAGGCGCGCTGCGGGTGCGGTCTGTGGGGTGGAGGGTGGACCGTGGAGATGGAGGGTGCACGGTTGTCCCAGTGGGCCCCTTTTGTCGGTGCGGCTCTTGTCCTCCGAGCCCCCATTTTTGACTGGATGTCCCAGAAACGGGTGCTTGGTTTCCGCCGGTGATGCGCGCGTCAGCTGCTTACTCCTATCCCCCTGTACCGCTCCCCGCAGGCCCCGCGGCTTCCCTCCGTCCGTCATGGAGGAGCTCATCGCCGCTGGGGGGGCGGCCGCTGGGGGGGGCGGCCGGCGCCGGTGCGGGCGCAGCGGTGGGTGGGGCGCAGGGAGGCGGGGGCGCCTCCGCCGCGGCCAGCCCAGGTCCCTCCCCCGACGCCCCTGCCGCCGCGCCTCCCGCAGGAGGGCCGGACCGCGCGGGGCCGCCGGTCTCCAGCCACCTGAGCGGCGCCTCCAGCTCAGCGCCGGGCCCTGCAGCCCGCTTCGCCGCCTCCGCCTTCGCCGGTCGGGCAACTGAGCACCCGCCTCCATCCGCAGCAGCCGCCCTCCGCCCAGCTGCCGCGGCCCCTGCCGCCGCACCCGCTTCCGCCCTTGCGCCCCTCGGTGCGGCCCCCAGCCCGCCGCACATCCTGGCGAGCCGCGCCCCCGGCCCCCCGGCCCCCGCCCCCCCGTCCTTCGCTCCCCCGGCCCCCCTGTGCGCCTGGTGCGGCAAGCCCATCGTGGACCCCCGCCGCCACGCCGAGGTCGACCACGTGCTGCCGTAATCTCGCGGCGGCGCCACCACGCTGGCCAACGCGCAGCTGCTGCATCGCCTCTGCAACCGCCAGCGCGGCAACAAGCCCATGAGCGAGGCGCCGGCGGTACGGCAGCAAGCCCATGAGCGAGGCGCCGGCGGTATGGCAACAAGCCCATGAGCAAGGAGCCGGCGGTACGGCAACAAGCCCATGAGCGAGGCGCCGGCGGTACGGCAACAAGCCCATGAACGAGGCGCCAGCGGTACGGCAGCAAGCCCATGAGCGAGGAGGCGCCGGCGGTACGGCAACAAGCCCATTTTTTGTTTCTGAGATGAGGCTTACATGGGCGAGCCCATGAGCGAGGCGCCGGCGGTACGGCAGCAAGCCCATGAGCGAGGCGCCGGCAGTACGGCAACAAGCCCATGAGCGAGGCGCCGGCGGTACGGCAGCAAGCCCATGAGCGAGGCGCCGGCGGTACGGCAACAAGCCCATGAACGAGGTGCCGGCGGTACGGCAACAAGCCCATGAACGAGGCGCTGGCGGTACAGCAACAAGCCCATGAACGAGGTGCCGGCGGAGGAGGAGGCGACGGAGGTGCAGGCGCAGAGGGCCAGTGCAGCGGCGGCGAGGAGGAAGGGGGATGAGCATTGGCCGGCGCGAGACGCGGCTGCTGTGCAGCACGAGGACGGCCTAGCTTTGACGAGTCCATGAGCTCACGGCATCACGGAGACAACCGTCGGAGAGGGCACATGTCTGGCTGGAGTAGGGGATTCTCTGACACGGGTTAGCTTCCGACCTTGGGCGTGTCCCTTTCATTCTCTCGTTTGTGCAAATGCACTGCAGGGGGCCATCAAGGCTGACTGACTGATATACCTTCAAAGCTGAGGCCGGGATTTGCACGCCATGCCCATGTGAGAAAGGCCGGTTGGTGGTGGGCAGCGGCAGAGTTGTCAGCTGTTGTAAGCTTCCGTGGCTTAATATCCTGGTGCCTTCTGTGCGTGGAGCTGAGCAGGTGGTGTCTTGTCTCAGGTCACTTGGCAACTTTAGCTAAGGCTTGTCCCGATCCCTGGTTCCCTGGGTCCCCGCTGTCCGTTTGGACAGGAGAGAAGGGGGCAAAGCCAAACGGACCTGCCGCTGAACCATGTCAGCCCATCACAGAGAACAAAATTGTAAGCCTAATGAAAGCTGCTCATGCTTTTTTTTTTCTCTGAGAGGGATTACATGGACAGGAGAGAAGGGGGCGAAGCCAAGCGGACCTGCCTCTGATGGACAGGCCTGAAACCACCGAGATCCCCGCAAACTCTGGAAGAAATAACCGCATGAGATGATGAGCTGCCAGCAATCAACCACTCAGCCAGGACAAGGACGGGTGCCGACAGGAAGGAACGATAGGAAGACACAGCACCATGAGAAAGGCCGGACCCCCACGGCGCAGGAAGAAAGAGTAGACCCTTGGGCCAGAAAACCCATGACCCCGGCCACAGCCACGCACTGGGACAGGGCCGTTCCCTGAAGCTTTTTTTTTTCACGTTGGTGTGTTAAGCTCCCTCTCAGGAGACACTACCTCCGGTCAGGTCTAGCTATGCCCAGCTGAGACGTTCTGGGCACCTGCACCGGGTTCCTAACCACCAGACGCAGGCCATGACTATGCCCAGTCCTCAAATCCTGGGCACCTGCTCTCTGGCCCCCACACCTACAAAAAACCGCCCACAAACAAGACCTCCGCACCGACCCTCAACTGTCAACACCGCAGGAAGAAGTAAAGAGCCCCACTATGAGTAAAACGAAAGACAGGCCTGATAGCAGAAAGCAAAAGCACTTCCTCCATCGTCAGACTCGCACTCCCGGTTGACCGGTCACGTCTGTCCACGGCCTAACATGCATGCACCCCCCAGAAGAGGAAGAAACAACCAGGGCACTTAACTAGGCCGCCCCGCGCCACCCAGCCACCGCACTAGAGGACCCCCCAAAAAACGTCTAGGACCCTCAACTTAGCCGCCACACACACCCCAACCATTGCACAAGAGACAATCCAAAGGAGAAGAGAAACCTGCATACGAAGGACCACAAGCCCGCACCCTGATTCTGAAGACTGGAAAGGCTGGCGCAGCTGATTGCGGCGGGGAAAACAGAACAGGGCGGACCCACAACCAAAACCCGCCGCTGCTGCACCAGCTCATAAATGTGGAAAGCTCTCGAACCCGCCAACTAACCAGCAAGACGCACACACCTGATATGCTCCACAGGTAGCGACCCTATGCGTGCCCCCCAGTCCAAGACCAACAAACACCGCCAGAGCACCGGTGGTTCCCGGCCTCTCTTATTGCCCTCGATCACTGAGGTAGCCCTGCTCCCGTCTCGCTGCCTACGCTGCCGTCCCCTTCCGGCACAGTGGATGGTGCCAGGCGCTCCCCACCGTCCTCGCCGCCGACCGTCCTGCCTCCTCCTGCTCCAGGGGCGTCGGCTTCGGGTTGCCCAGCGGCGTTCAGTGTTGCTGCGCGCCGCCTGCACTTCCGGGGGGCTGCGCCTCCCTCGTTGTGGTGTCCTGCGGGGGGCGCGGCGGGGCGGCAAGAACCAGCGCCCCCACGATCCCCAGGGCCCCCCGAGTCCGCCCCCGCTGTGGAACCAAGGTGCCCGGTCCCCTCCCTATCGGCCAGGTTTGGGTCACCCGCTGTGGCCCCTCCACCCCCCGAACCGTTGCGATCCCGCCTGGATCCCTCCCGCTGCCTCTTGCCTCGTCGCTCAGTCCTCACTGGGCGCTCGCCCAGCTCCTCTTCTCCACTGCCGGGGCGAAGGCGTTGGACCCCTGCGGCTTCCGCGGCCGCCGCTCTCCTCCTCTTGCGAGTCCCCGCTGGGCTTCCTGCAGCCGAACCGCTCCCTGCACCGGCAAGCACTGGGAGGCGAGCGTCCAGCCCGGAGGGGCTCCCAGAGTGCTCCGACCCAGCCCTGTCATGGGCTTCCAAAGCTCCTTCACCGTGCTCCTGGGCAGCAGCTGCCTCAACCGCCCTGGTCGTCCCCGCTGCCTGCTGGCTTGGCTCCCCAGCGCCCTGGCCCGAGCTGCCTGGACCCGGTCCCCCCTCCCCATGTCCTGCACCTACTGCCGGTAGGCCGGAGGCCAATGGAGCTGGGACGGGGTGCGTCAGGTTGGGGCGCACACGTAGTCGCGGCTGGCCCGCAGCGGCTGTCTCCAGGGTGCAGAGGACGCCTCGGTGCGCCAAGGGTCTACTCTTTCTTCCTGCGCCGTGGGGGTCCGGCCTTTCTCATGGTGCCGCGTCTTCCTATCGTTCCTTCCTGTCGGCACCCGTCCTTGTCCTGGCTGAGTGGTTGATTGCTGGCAGCTCATCATCTCATGCGGTTATTTCTTCCAGAGTTTGCGGGGATCTCGGTGGTTTCAGGCCTGTCCATCAGAGGCAGGTCCGCTTGGCTTCGCCCCCTTCTCTCCTGTCCATGTAATCCCTCTCAGAGAAAAAAAAAGCCCACGTGGACTGGAACGCTGACAGCTGCGGGGGGCGAAGCTGGGCGGTGATGAGGCTGCGCGGCAGGCTGGAGAGCACGTCATCGGGCAATGCGGACATGCGGTACTGGGCCCACATAAGGCGCTGTATCTCCTGTATGGCGTGCTGCACAGCCGTGGCTGAAGTCCGTTTCCTGGGGTCCACGTCGCGGTGCGCACACCACACGGCGTGGAGCCAAGTGATGCGCACCGCCGTCCACAGCAGACGTAGCCCCGGCTGGTCGGGGTACGACGCCCATGCGGCTGGGCAATCGCCAAGCATGAGGGCGGCGCTCTCGACGCTAGCCTCCCAGAGCGCGCAGCTCTCGCCCCACCGCGTCCCCGCACTTCCCAAGCCATCTCAACCCTTCAATACATATAATAGATGCTTGCAAGGGGGATGGCGGGCTTGGAACGGCCCGGAGCAGAGCGGGCCGATTTTGCGCGGAGGCGGGGTCCGCGGCCCCGGCCCCCGGCCTTCCCCCGGGTCTCCCAGAGCGCGCAGCTCTCGCCCCCACCGCGTCCCCGCACTTCCCAAGCCTTCTCAACCCTTCAATACATATAATAGATGCTTGCAAGGGGGGATGGCGGGCTTGGAACGGCCCGGAGCAGAGCGGGCCGATTTTGCGCGGAGGCGGGGTCCGCGGCCCCGGCCCCCGGCCTTCCCCCGGGTCTCCCAGAGCGCGCAGCTCTCGCCCCACCGCGTCCCCGCACTTCCCAAGCCTTCTCAACCCTTCAATACATATAATAGATGCTTGCAAGGGGGATGGCGGGCTTGGTCCGGCCCGGAGCAGAGCGGGCCGATTTTGCGCGGAGGCGGGGTCCGCGGCCCCGGCCCCCGGCCTTCCCCCGGTCTCCCTGAGCGCGCAGCTCTCGCCCCCACCGCGTCCCCGCACTTCCCAAGCCTTCTCAACCCTTCAATACATATAATAGATGCTTGCAAGGGGGATGGCGGGCTTGGAACGGCCCGGAGCAGAGCGGGCCGATTTTGCGCGGAGGTGGTTTCAGGCCTGTCCATAAGAGGCAGGTCCGCTTGGCTTCGCCCCCTTCTCTCCTGTCCATGTAATCCCTCTCAGAGAAAAAAAAGGCGGGGTCCGCGGCCCCGGCCCCCGGCCTTCCCCCGGGTCTCCCTGAGCGCGCAGCTCTCGCCCCACCGCGTCCCCGCACTTCCCAAGCCTTCTCAACCCTTCAATACATATAATAGATGCTTGCAAGGGGGATGGCGGGCTTGGAACGGCCCGGAGCAGAGCGGGCCGATTTTGCGCGGAGGCGGGGTCCGCGGCCCCGGCCCCCGGCCTTCCCCCGGGTCTCCCAGAGCGCGCAGCTCTCGCCCCACCGCGTCCCCGCACTTCCCAAGCCTTCTCAACCCTTCAATACATATAATAGATGCTTGCAAGGGGGATGGCGGGCTTGGAACGGCCCGGAGCAGAGCGGGCCGATTTTGCGCGGAGGCGGGGTCCGCGGCCCCGGCCCCCGGCCTTCTCCCGGGTCTCCCAGAGCGCGCAGCTCTCGCCCCACCGCGTCCCCGCACTTCCCAAGCCTTCTCAACCCTTCAATACATATAATAGATGCTTGCAAGGGGGATGGCGGGCTTGGTCCGGCCCGGAGCAGAGCGGGCCGATTTTGCGCGGAGGCGGGGTCCGCGGCCCCGGCCCCCGGCCTTCCCCCGGGTCTCCCAGAGCGCGCAGCTCTCGCCCCACCGCGTCCCCGCACTTTTCAAGCCTTCTCAACCCTTCAATACATATAATAGATGCTTGCAAGGGGGATGGCGGGCTTGGAACGGCCCGGAGCAGAGCGGGCCGATTTTGCGCGGAGGTGGTTTCAGGCCTGTCCATCAGAGGCAGGTCCACTTGGCTTCGCCCCCTTCTCTCCTGTCCATGTAATCCCTCTCAGAGAAAAAAAAAGGCGGGGTCCGCGGCCCCGGCCCCCGGCCTTCCCCCGGGTCTCCCAGAGCGCGCAGCTCTCGCCCCACCGCGTGCCCGCACTTCCCAAGCCTTCTCAACCCTTCAATACATATAATAGATGCTTGCAAGGGGGATGGCGGGCTTGGAACGGCCCGGAGCAGAGCGGGCCGATTTTGCGCGGAGGCGGGGTCCGCGGCCCCGGCCCCCGGCCTTCCCCCGGGTCTCCCAGAGCGCGCAGCTCTCGCCCCACCGCGTCCCCGCACTTCCCAAGCCTTCTCAACCCTTCAATACATATAATAGATGCTTGCAAGGGGGATGGCGGGCTTGGAACGGCCCGGAGCAGAGCGGGCCGATTTTGCGCGGAGGCGGGGTCCGCGGCCCCGGCCCCCGGCCTTCTCCCGGGTCTCCCAGAGCGCGCAGCTCTCGCCCCACCGCGTCCCCGCACTTCCCAAGCCTTCTCAACCCTTCAATACATATAATAGATGCTTGCAAGGGGGATGGCGGGCTTGGTCCGGCCCGGAGCAGAGCGGGGCCGATTTTGCGCGGAGGCGGGGTCCGCGGCCCCGGCCCCCGGCCTTCCCCCGGGTCTCCCAGAGCGCGCAGCTCTCGCCCCACCGCGTCCCCGCACTTCCAAGCCTTCTCAACCCTTCAATACATATAATAGATGCTTGCAAGGGGGGATGGCGGGCTTGGAACGGCCCGGAGCAGAGCGGGCCGATTTTGGCGCGGAGGTGGTTTCAGGCCTGGTCCATCAGAGGCAGGTCCCTTGGGCTTCGCCCCCTTCTCTCCTGTCCATGTAATCCCTCTCAGAGAAAAAAAAAAGGCGGGGTCCGCGGCCCCGGCCCCCGGCCTTCCCCGGGTCTCCCTGAGCGCGGCAGCTCTCGCCCCACCGCGTCCCCGCACTTCCCAAGCCTTCTCAACCCTTCAATACATATATAGATGCTTGCAAGGGGGATGGCGGGCTTGGAACGGCCCGGAGCAGAGCGGGCCGATTTTGCGCGGAGGCG